>JARGYO010000094.1:29311085-29911085 GCA_029206835.1 Rana muscosa
GGCAGTTTTCCCATAGGGAAACACTGCCGCGGAGCCCACAGACGGTAGTTTTTCACGACAAGAGAAAAAATTACGTGAAAAACGACCGTGTGTTCCCTCGTTTTTAATGTCATTATTCACGGCGGTTTTTTAACCGCCGTGAATAATGATCGTGTGTACGCGGCATCAGAGTAAAGATTTGCAACAATACTTTTTTTTTTTACATCACCGGACTCAGTGACTCAATGGCTGGATAACTATCCGCAGCCAAACGAACGCTTTAAGACATTTCTTTCTTCTTTTTTTTTTTTTGGATCTTTTGCAGTACGAGCTGGGAGTGGGCATGGGAGGGATTCAAATAAGAAGGAAGGAACATTGTAAAATATAAGGGTGTTAGGGGCCCCTTGGAGGACCACCGGGTTTGGGGGGAAAACGTCTATGGAAATGACGGAGGAGGACAGGGGCATGTATGTTCGAGGATGAGACCCAAGAGCGCTCCTCCGGACCGTACCCTCTTCAATGCACCAGGTACTGTATGCACCTACGGTAGTCAACAATGGACTGTACTTCATACTCCGCATGGTTCTCAACCTGTATCGGTTGAGGACGTGGCACCAAGGTGGTAAAACGGTTGCAGACCAAAGGTTTCAATAAAGGAGACAG
Organism: Rana muscosa; assembly: GCA_029206835.1. Classification (NCBI taxonomy): domain Eukaryota; kingdom Metazoa; phylum Chordata; class Amphibia; order Anura; family Ranidae; genus Rana; species Rana muscosa. Next base: position 29,311,728 of record JARGYO010000094.1, read on the forward strand.
TAAACACATTAGAGATATGCATACTGGAAGGAAGGTCCAACGCGTAAGCCACTGGGTTTATCCTGCGAAGGATACGGAAAGGCCCCATAAACCGAGGTGCGAACTTCAGAGAAGAAACACGAAGTCGGAGGTTGCGAGATGACAGCCAGACCCTGTCCCCAACCTGGTAGGAAGGCGCAGGCAGGCGTCTGCGGTCAGCATGGAGTCTGTACCCATCATTAGCATGTCGCAAAGCCTCCTGGACTTGTGCCCAAGTGGAACGAAGACTACGGAGATGCTCCTCTAACGCAAGAATACTCCGAGGAACAAAACGAGTCAGGCAACATGGAAGGTTGGAAACCATAGTTTGCCATAAACTGGGACAAACGGGAAGCAGAATTCAAGGCGCTATTGTGAGTAAACTCCGCCCACGGTAAGAAGTCTGACCAGTTGTTATGATGGTCAGAAATATAGCAACGTAGGAATTGCTCCAAAGACTGATTGGCTCGTTCTGCAGCCCCATTAGACTGCGGGCGATACGCAGAGGAGAAAGCAAGCTGAATTCCCAACTGTGCACACAAGGCTCGCCAGAATCGGGACACAAACTGACTTCTCCTGTATGAGCCAATGACCTTGGGTAGGCCATGTAAGCGAAAGATCTCCTGAGCAAAAATGAAAGCCAGTTCCTTAGAAGTAGGCAATTTCTTAAGTGGAATACAGTGAGACATTTTCGAGAATTGGTCAACCACTATAAGGATAACCGTGTTGCCCTGAGAGTTGGGTAACTCCACAATGAAATCCATAGACAGGTGGGTCCAGGGCCTCTCTCTATTGGGTTTGGGTTGCAGGAGGCCCACTGGAATGTGCCGTGGAGTCTTACTCTGAGCACACACTGAACAGGCAGCTACGAAGGCAGTTACGTCAGCACGTAGACTAGGCCACCAGAATTGTCGGGAAATGGCCCAACAGAGTTGATTATTCCCAGGGTGGCCAGCAGCCTTGGGAGAATGGTAAGTCTGCAGCACGGCAGTACGGAGACTCTCGGGAACAAAGCAGCGGTCACAAGGTTTCTCAGGAGGGGCATCGACCTGAGCAGCAAGAATTTTGTCTCCCAAAAGGAGAATTGAGACTGGTGCAAACCGTAGCCAGAATACGATCAGGAGGAATCACAGGAACCAGAACCGACTCCATCTTGGAAGTGGAGGAAAATTGTTGTGACCAGGCGTCAGCCCTTACATTCTTAGTACCGGGTAAGAATGAGACAATGTAATTAAAACTCGACAAGAAAAGAGCCCATCGCGCCGTTCTGGGAGAGGGCCGGTTAGCCTCAGTCAAGAATGTGAGATTCTTATGGTCAGTAAGAATGAGAACCGGCACAGTGGTACCTTTGAGGAGATGTCACCATTCTTTCAGGGCTAAAATGATCGCCAACAGCTCTCTGTCACCAATCTCGTAATTGCACTCCGCAGGTGACAATTTCTTCGAAAAGTAGCCACACGAATGCATAGCGCTCTCAGAGCTAGAACGTTGAGACAGAAGGGCACCAACTCCAGTCTCAGAAGCGTCAACTCCAAGGATAAAAGGCAACATAGGATCAGGAGGTGCCAACACAGGAGCAGAAACAAAGGCAGCCATGAGACTGTCAAAGGCCCTAATGGACTCCGAAGACCAACTCTGTGGGTTGCCGTCCTCTCTGGTCATATCAGTCAGGGGCTTGACCAGTGACGAGAAGTTACGAATAAACTTCTGATAACACTTGGCAAAACCAAGAAAACGCTGCAGAGGACGTAAACCCACGGGTCGAGGCCACTGTAGGACTGCTGAAAGTTTCTCTAGGTCCATCGAAAAACCAGCAGTGGAAATGACATAACCCAGGAATTTAACCTGTTGGCGATGGAATTCGCACTTCTCCAATTTACAATAGAGATGGTTCTCTTCGTTTCTGAAGCACACGACAGACATCTGTGTGGTGGCTCTCCAGGGACTTGGAAAATATGAAGATATTGTTGAGATAAACCACCACACATAACTGCAACAAATCTCGGAGGACTTTGTTAATAAACTCCTGGAAAACTGCCGGAGCGTTACAAAGGCCAAAAGGCATTACGAGGTACTCATAATGACCTGTTCTGGTATTAAACGCAGTTTTCCACTCGTCGCCCTCCTTATTCCCGACGAGATTGTATGCCCCTCTTAAATCAAGCTTTGTGAAAACCGTTGCTTCCTTGAGGCGGTCAAATAACTCCGTAATCAACGGAATCGGATAGGCATTCTTAATGGTGAAACGATTAAGACCCCTATAATCGATACAAGGTCTCAGTTCACCACTCTTCTTCTTCTTCACAAAAAAGAAACCAGCACCAGCAAGAGACGAGGATTTGCGGATGAAACCTTGAGAAAGTGCGTCTGCAACATACTCCTCCATGGCCTTATCTTCCAAGACCGACAAAGGGTAAACCTGGCCACGAGGGGGTATAGCACCAGGTTGAAGGTCAATTGCGCAATCATACGACCGGTGTGGAGGCAAAAGTACCGGCTTGACCTTTTTCAAAGACATTGCTAAAATCGCGGTAGTCCTCAGGCAGGGAGGAGAGTGAAGAGGTGCACAAAGCCTTGGCTACCCTCTCACTGCACTGTGGCGACCAGGACAGAACCTCAGTGAGGAAAAAAATCAAAATACGGGTTGTGCCTCTGTAACCAAGGATAACTAATAACCAGCGGAAAACTTAGATGAGGAAATAACTTGGAATTGGATTATCTCATGGTGAAGAGCCCCTACGGCCATGTACAACGGAACAGTCTCATGAGTCACATGGGCAGGCTGTAGAGGTCTCCCGTCAAGAGCCTCAATGGCAAGTGGAGTGTCACGCAGCTGCAGCGGAATTGAGTGCTTTGACACAAATGCAGCATCAATGAACAGGCCTGCAGCCCCGGAGTCGATTAGAGCCTGTATCTCGACGGACAACTCAGCCCAAGACAGGGTAACCGAAACCAGGGGCTTATCCTTCTGGGAAACTGGAGACGACACAACGCCACCTAAGGTCTGTCTGTGACAAGACCTCAAGGTTCGGGCGTTCCCTGGACGGGTAGGACAAAACTTCAAAAAGTGACCAGCCTGGCAACAATAAAGGCACAATCTCTTCCTCCTCCTAAGGGCTCTCTCGTCCGCAGAGAGACGCGTGAAGCCCAACTGCATGGGTTCATCTTCACAGACCGACTCGGTACCAGGAGGCATGGGAGGTGAGGGAGGCAAGGGTGGGACTGCAAAGCTCGGAGACAAACGTACAGGAGGCTTCCGCAAGCGCTCCTTAAGAGTATGTTGTTAATATTTATTTTTAATAATTAATTCTGCATAAAAAACATTTAAGAGTAATTTCATGAGATCATTTATGAGGGAGTGTTTAGGGGCAGGGCTCAACTGGTGGAGAGTAACCCTTGAGGCTTGGCTAGTAGCTTAGGACTTGAAATTTTAAACCCTGCTGTTGGGATTAGTGTAATCTCAGTTATAATCATTAGTATTTGTATGCATTTACTTAGTGTTGTATAATATGTGTTATTTAAAAGCAGAGGTCAGCCAATTTTTTTTTTTTAAAGTCAGCAGCTACAAATACTGCAGCTGCTGACTTAAAATAAGGACACTTACCTGTCCAGGGCCCCCGCGATGTCAGCACCCAAAGCCGATCTATCGATCGGCTCTCGTGTGCTGCCGACGCCATCTTCGGTAAGGGAATTAGGAAGTGAAGCCTTGCAGCTTCACTTCCTGTTCCCTACTGCTCATGCGCAACTTGCGCTGCGCTATCTCACTGGTTCCTGCTGTGTTCTGAGACCTGTGTGTCTCCCAGAAGACAGCGGGGGGACGAAGGAAGTGGCGTAGATACCCACGGGTGGCTCGGGTATCTATGCCCGGAAGTGGGAGCAAATACCTGTATTACACAGGTATCTGCTCTCCCCTCCCCCTGAAAGGTGCCAAATGTGACACCGGAGGGGGGGGTCCGAAAAGTGGTGGAACTCTGCTTAAAACAGACATTTGATATATGACATAACATGATCAGCACATTACAAAACAAGAATAGTGGTTTCATGTGGTCTTGTCAAAGTCCATAGATGACTCTGAATTAGTACCTCCTCTTGTATAGCAAATTGCTGAAGTTAGCAGAAATAATGTAGGCCATACAAGGTTTTGAGTGTCGTGAAGTCATGACATCATGACATCTACACCACATGTAACATATAAAGCCAATCTTCCGACAATTCCACATATGGAGTCTCTTCAAATACCCTTTGACAAGTTGGAACAGCTGCCTTCTCTCAGAAGTCTAAGACAACGTAATGTCCTGCTTCTTCTTGCGCCCACTAGAAAGCATGCAGACAAGTAGGACAGCCATGAGACACACATGCTTCCATAAGTATAGTTATAAAGCTGTGACAAGCTTATTTTATTTTTACCTACACTGAACCATTATATGTTTTACAATGTATTTATGATGCCAACTGTGTGACAATAAATTCACACTTTGTTTTTAAGTCAGTTTGACTATCAATGCTAATCATCCAGAAATGCTTAAAAGATAACTAATATTTTAGTTATCTTCAATATTTTTCCATCCACTGCTCCAGATTCTTGTCACTCTTCTTCTGCTAACAGTGCAACGCACATACGTTATTTCTTCTACTACTCCGTAAAACTGGGGTCAACTGGTCTAAGACCATGGTGAGTGCAAGTTAGAACATGAAAGAATAAGATCAAGTGCAAATGATTCACAACCATAGTGCTATGCCGTGGGCATTCTAGGAATTCAATTGTCACACCCAGTATATCACTCATTAATTTACTGCTTCCCCCCGCCGTACAGACAAATGATGGCGGAGCTGAGAGGCTCTCATTCTGGGATGCCGTCATATGAAGGTGCCCAGTCTCGCCCTGACTGTGGCTCTTTAGCAATGTGATCAACTGTGTCCAATCGCAGCTGATCACATGTAAACAAGGAGATGGAGTTTATCGGCTCTCCTCGTCTCACATTGACAGAGTGAGGAGAAGAGAGCCGATCAGCGACATCTCCTTACAGAGGAGACATGTATAGGTAATCAGGGTACTGATCAGTGCCCTGTTTACAATGCAGCTCCAACAGTGCCCATCTGTGACGCCAATCAGTGCTGCCTTTTAGTGCCACCCATCAGTGCCACCTATCAATGCTCATCTGTGCTTCATATTAGTGCCACCTCATCAGTACACATTAGTGAAGGAGAAAAAATTACTCATTTACAAAATTTTCTGACAGAAACTAAGGGATACCTTTTTCCCCTAAATTTTCGGTCTTTATTTTTAGCAAAAAATAAAAACCAGCGGTGATTAAATACCACCAAAAGAAAGCTCTATTTGTGGGTAAAAAATTATAAAAAAAAATGTTTACAGTGTAACATGACCGCACAATTGTCATTCAAAGTCTGACAGCGCTGAAAATTGGCCTGGGCAGGAAGGGGGTGAAAGTGCCCAGTATTGAGGTGGTTAAACAACAGTATCCATAAATATTTGCAGCATTCATTAAAAGTTTCATGTGTACATAAATCCTGACCAACTCCACCAAGTGTTAATCCATTGCATGCAAAGGATCCAAAGAACTCCCTTCCATCAGCATCGGGACAAGGTCATCCAGTGCCCAAGGCAAGGATCCAAAATTGCGCCCCCTCCCCCACTGTTAATACATGCCATAGAATGGTTTGCTACCCTGGGTCTATTCTTTGCCCCCTTGCTTCACTGCACTCAGGGCAGCTTCCCCACCCCTTGTCCCAGCCTTAAAGTGATTGTAAACCACCACCTTGTAAAACAATCCATTCAGTTTACAATAGAAATGAAAGGCAAAACATCTGTGTATAGATATAAAAAACACATTCTAAATACCCATTTTTATAAGTGATCACATTCCCTCTGTGCTCAGCTGCATCAGAGCTGGGAGGAGGAGAAGCAAGAGTAAGCTGAACTGCCCAGTGAACAGCTGTGCAGGGGAAGCATGTCAGGACAAGTCTGATCATTGGAGGAGAGCACGCTGAGTTCCCAGCATAGCTAGAGAACTGACCAAGGTATGCTGTACTGCTTAGGTTTGGTCAGTTTTTAATAGAATTGCAGAGGAACTGGCAGGAACACCAGGGATTTCATACAAAAGGAAGCAACACAAAGGGAACAGGAGACTCTCATACAAGTACATGGTACAGCAGACACATATCAGGAATATGAAAAGTTGGGTTTACAAACATTTTAAGTGCAACAAACCACACTCACAAGTTCTACAGGGTAGAATTACTAAAAACAGGTGCTGTACATGGTAGCTAAATCATCTAACATCAGCATGTTCAAATAACAAGAATTGGCAAGAATACCTGGAAGCCGATTTGTTTCTACACAGAGTTGCACCAGATTTTGCACTCTCCAGTTTTAGTAAATAACACCCTATATGCCTAGCGTTCTCGAGAAATGCATTCAGGCTTTTCACTGCTCCTTAGGACACAATCTCTGATCTATACACACACACTTCCTTCAGGATGCCGAGTCAGTGAAGTGTGCCACAAGAAAGTAGGAATCTCAAATAGTGTAGTATTTTCATACCATATTTTATTGAAAGGCTATTAGTATAAAACCGAGGCTATTCCACCGCTGAGACTGCAGCCATCACACACACTTTAATTCAAAGATCAGCTGCTCTGAGCGTGTTAGGAACTCCTGATCTCTATCGCTAAACTTTTCGCCCTGGACTGTCACGCCGTCCCTACGCGTTTCATTGCCGTTGTCAGTGGTGAAATAGCCTATTATAAATACATTTGAGTCCCACACTATCAGAAGTGTTCTTCTTAGCCTCCTGTGCCCAGGACAAAAGCGATATGTCATGGGTAGGGATTAGCTGCTGGTCTGTATTGAATTTTGCTTGTTTGGACGTGTGGCAGAACTAAAATTAGTGTTTTTTCAAGTTGAACGTCCAGAATTACTACCACTGCTAAATGAGACGGCTTCCCCTAGGCTCCATGAGTCCTTCCCACCCAGCCCATTCAGTTTTCTGCCAAGGTTCCCCAAATCTATTTCATTCATACATTCATTCATACATTATCCCTTGGATAATGACATTGTATACATTTTGGGGATGGCCTTGTGCTTTTTTCTTCTACTTTATGTGAGCGTCCCCCTTAAAATATATAACCCCCTCTGTAAGATCTCTGACATGTAAAAAGTTCCTATTTCCATGGATATAATTTCCCGCACTTAAGGCAGGAACGCGGCTTCCCACCTCTGTGAGATTTCTCATATTAGACAAGTTCTGATTTCCATGGATAACATTTCCCACACTGTATGTGGAACATTTAATGTACACTAACACTGGACTTCTGTTAAAAAGATTTTTCACACTCAGGACAGGAGTACATCTTCTACAGTGTGGGATCTTTGATGTCTAACAAGATCTGATTTCTGCGCAAAACTTTTCTCACACTGAGGACAGGAATACTTCACCCCTGCGTGAATCCTCCGATGCCTTTGAAGACTGGATGTGTCTCCAAAACGTTTCCCGCACTCAGGGCAGGAGTACGGCTTCTCCCCCGTGTGACTTCTTTGATGTTTAACCAGGTCTGATTTCTGTGAGAAACTTTTCCCGCACTCAGGACAGGAATGTGTCTTCTGCATGTGAGACCTCTGATGTATGTAAAGATGGGACACCTGTGAAAAACTTTTCTCACAAGCAGAACAAGAATACAGCTTCTCGGCCGTGTGGGATATTTGGTGTATACCAAGGTCTGATTTCTGTGCACTACATTTGCCAAGCTCAGGGCAGGGATTTGGCTTCTCCTCTCTATGAGTTCTCTGATGTGAGACAAGTTTTGATTTCCGTGGATAGCATTTTCCACACTCAAGGCAGGAATATGGCTTCTCGCCTGTGTGAGATCTTTGATGTATAACAAGGTCCGATTTCTGTAAAAAAGATTTCTCACACTCAGGGCATGAATATGGTTTCTCCCCCCTGTGAGATCTTCGATGCCTCACAAGGTCTGATTTCTGTGAAAAACGTTTCCCACACTCAAAACAGGAATACGGTCTCTCCCCTGTGTGAATCCTCTGATGTCTGTAAAGACTGGATGTCTCTGAAAAACATTTCCCGCACTCAGGGCAGGAATACGGCTTCTCCCCTGTATGAGATCTTTCATGTATCTGAAGGTCTGATTTCTGTGAAAAACATTTCCCACAATCATTGCATAAATATGGCTTCTCCCCTGTATGAGATCTGTGATGTACTTGAAGGTCTGATTTCTGTGAGTAACATTTCCCGCACTCAGAGCAGTAATGCGGCTTCACGCCTGTGTGAGATATTTGATGTCTAGCGAGTTCTGATTCCTGTGAAAAACATTTTCTGCATTTATTACAGAAATAAAGTTTCTCCTCAGTGTGTGATGCTTGATGCGTAACAAAGTCTAATTCCTGTGTAAAGCATTTCCCACACTCGGGGCAGGAATAAGGCTTCTCGCCGGCGTGAGATCTCTGATGTTGGACAAGTTTGGATTTCCGTGGATAAGATTTGTCACAGTCAGGGCAAGAAAAAGGCTTCTCACCTGTGTGAGATCTTTGATGTATAACAAGGTCCGATTTCTGTGAAAAACTGTTTCCGCACTCAGGACAAGAATATGGCTTTTCCCTTCTGTGAGATTTTTGATGTCTAACAAGGTCTGATTTCTGTGAAAAACTGTTGCCACATTCTGAACAGAAATATGGCTTCTCCCCTGTGTGAATCCTCTGATGTCTGTAAAGACTGGACCTCTCTGAAAAACATTTCCTGCACTCAGAGCAGGAATAAGGCTTCTCCCCTGTGTGGGATCTTTGATGTATAACAAGACCTGATTTCCGTGTAAAACTTTTCCTGCACTCATGACAGGAAAACAGCTTCTTCCCCTTGTGAGACATCTGATGATTGTATAGATGGGACAATTGTAAAAAACATTTCCCACATTCAGAGCAGGAATATGGCTTTTCCCCTCTGTGAGCTCTTTCATGTCTAACAAGGTCCGATTTCTGTGAAAAGCCTTTTCTGCACTCAGGACAGGAATACGGCTTCTCTCCTGTGTGAATTCTCTGATGTCTGTAAAGATTGGACTTCTCTGAGAAACATTTCCCGCAGTCAGAACACGAATGAAGCTTCTCACCCATATGAGATCTCTGATGTACAGTAAGACTTGATTCAGAGCTAAAACTTTCCCCACATTCAGGACAAGAAAATTCTTCCTCCCCCTGATTTCCGGCACCATCCTTCACAGTACGAGGTTGCTCAGAGTCAGAGGGATTTCTTGGTCTATCCACACTGTGAAGTCCTCCATCCATAGCTGAGCTCATTGTCTTTTCTCCAGCACAGTTTCTTGAGATTTCCTCATCTTCGACTTTACAGTTTAGAGATAAAGTGAGATTATCCTTTGAGGGTTCCTCGATGGCGTGTCCTGGAAAAATATAAAAACATGATCAATAGATACAAAACGGTTTGTTCACCTAAATCAAGATTCCATCTGGATTAGGTAGATTTAAGGCAGCAGATGTTCCAACCAGCTAGGACCCTTCTCCCTGCAGTCAAAGGGCCTTTGGTCCTTCTACAAGATCTCTTCTAAATTTAAGCAGCTTTGTCAGAAGAGCAAAAATCAACGAGGACTGGGAGGGGCTCTTTATACATAACCACAAGCCTAGACACTGGGTCATGTGATCTCTGATAATCAAAAGGTTCAAAGTTTAGAGCAGCAGAGCCTTTAGCATAGAGCAAGAGACCATAGGCTTAGGCTTCTGAAGGGTGTTTTCAGAAGTAATTTTTGCTGAAAAGATTTGTTTTTAGTTTTGTATGTTTCTCCGTAATTTTAATCCTAACAAGACTGAGTACAGATTTATGTTACCCTTCAGCTACAAGTCTGCTCAGAGAAGAGGGACCAAGGCACAATCTGTGTTATTATATTTGTGCTTCTGTAATTAGGAGAAAAACACAACACAATACTGTCAGATGTACCCCGGGAATCTACATAAACAGGGATGGCCAGAGCTTGATTGTTCGGAGGTTGGACAAACATGCTAACTAAATAGCTATTCAGCTGAGCCAAACCTCTGGCTGAAGCGGTAAGTGAAACATGTGATCCCACCTCAAGCTGCATTTTGAGGACCAGTGTCCCAACAACTAGTGATGTATCCCGGCCCATTCAGTGATCCACTTAAGCCCTGTACACACGATCGGATTTCCTATGGATTTTTAACCGATGGATTTTTCCATCGGAAATCCGATGAAGCTGACTTCCATCAGTCTTGCCTACACACCATCAGTCAAAAAACCGACCGTTCCAAACGCTGTGACGTAAAACACTCCGACAAGCCGAGAAAAATTAAGTTCAATGCTTCTGAGCATGCGTCGACTTGATTCTGAGCACGCGAGTTCCCCACAGACGATAGTAATTTGCTATCGTTTTTTTTTCCATCGGATAAATTTAAAACATGTTCTATTTTTTTACACCGATGGGGAAAAAAAACGATGGGGCCCATACATGATCGGTTTGTCCGATGACAAAAGTCCATCGGACTGTTTTCATTGGTAAAACCGATCGTGTGTACAGGGCTTAAGGCTTTTCAACTGACTGGTGAATGTAAACAAAGGGGCAGGAATAGTGTAACAAAAAAATGAACAAGATAACAGTATGGGGCCCGCAAAATTCATACCAGACCAGATAAAAGCCTGTTATGGATTTTAAGAGGGAACTCCGTAAAAACACAAAACAAAAAAACACACCTTTAAAAAAAAAAAAAAAATTGTGAGGTCCCCCCTAAAATCCATAACAGGCTTTTATCTGAGCATGCAGCCTGACAGGCTAGAACCAAATGACCTAAACATAGGGGGGTACCCTGGCAAAGCACCTTGTCCCCATGTTGATGAGGACAAGGGCTTTTTTTCCCCACAACCTTGGCCTAGTAATTGTTGGCGTCTCGAGTGAGGGGCTCATCAAAATCTGGAAGCCACCTTTAAAATAATGGGGCCCCAGATATCCATCCCCATTTGTGAATGAGTAGGGGTACATAGTACTCCTACTTATTCACAAAAACAAGGAAAGTAAATAAACAAACACACAGACACATTTTAATAATCCCTTCATTAACAACCTGTCGACCATTCACAGTAAATATATTGTGAGCAGGTGGCAGGTGAAGTCTTGGCAATGTGGGGCGCACATGCACACGCTTCTCTGCTGACCCGGGGTGCGATTAGGCACAGCATGAGTTATTAGTTGAAATCTGCTGCCTTTCAGCTGAAACTTGATAAATCGCCTGCATCCAATTACAGCACAGAGTTCTGTGTTTATAAATGCACAGAACTCTGATGTACAGAAAACAGCGATTTGGCTGTTTTTTTCCTCCCTGAAAAGCAGGGAGAAAAAACAGACAGGTGTCTGAGTAAAAGCAGAACACATTACACATTGTTAGGCACACAGTTAACCCCTTGATTGCCCCTTAATGTTAACCCCTCCTCAGCCAGTGTCATTAGTTTAGTATAATATCTGATCACTGTATTAGTATCACTAGCGACATCAGTGTCAGTTAGTGATTCTCCCAGCCAGTGTCTTAGCACTAGATTGCCCACCACACTATCACAGCCCCACTATAAATCACTGATCACCGCCATAACAGTATAGCGGGGGTCAGCAACCTGTAGATCGCGTTCTACCAGTAGATCGTGGGCAGGTGACTGCTAGATGGAGATCTGCCATCCCAGATCATCAGAGTGCAGTGCAAAGGGACTACTTGTAAAGTTGGAGCTGTAGGGAGCTAAATCTGCATAATCCGATGCCTCCTCTGTAGTACTGGCTCCTGTCCCATGTGGAGTGATACCAACTGCACTCCTATCCTATGTTTTATAGCTGAACATACATACATATATATATATATATATATATATATATATATATATATATATATATTTTTTTTTTTTAAAGCTTATATTGCTAAAAAAAATAAAAAAATAAAATAAAAACAGTGGCGATCAAATACCACCAAAAGAAAACCATTTATGTGAAAAAAATTATATACATTTTATTTGAGTACATTGTTGCATGACTGAGCAATTGCCGGTTAAAGTGCAGTGCTGAATAGCAATAGATTGGCTGGTCATGTAGGGGGGGGGGGAAACCTTCCTGGAGATCAAGTGGTTAAAAAAAAAAAAAATTATATCTATAAATACTCACACTACACTGAAAATCCATCATCAATCATGTCGTCCAGATACAAGTCAATCATGATGAATGACTCTCGCTGACCCCAAAGAAAAAAAAACAGCCAACACGATCCACTCCTGACAACTGCTCACCACAAATGACAGCCTTAGGCCCCTTTCACATTTATACGACTTGTCCACGATTTTGGACTGCAAAATTGCATGACAAGTCATTCTCCATGATTTTCAATGAATACCATTCATATTGGCACGACTAAGTCGTGCCGACTTCAAAATAGTTCCTGCACATTTTTTTTTCTGAAGTCGGATCCCGTATTAACGGATCCGACTTTGGCATGCAACTTGTGCATGAAGGGGAACTCCACGCCAATTTATTTATTTTTTTAAACCGGCATGGGTTCCCACTTCATGAGCATACCAGGCCCTCCCCCCCTCCCCCAAAATCCATACCAGACCCTTATCCGAGCACGTAGCTCGGCAGGTCAGGAAAGGGGGTGGGGACGAGCGATCCCCCAGATCCCAGCCCCCCACCCTATGTGAATGAGTATGGGGTACCCCTTCCCATTTACCTGAAAAAAAAAAAAAAGTGTCAAAAAATAAAAAAAACACTACACAGGTATTTAAAGTAATTTATTAGGCAGTTCTGGGGGTCTCTTCTGACTTCTCCGCTCTCTCCGGCCTCTTCTCCGCACTCTCCGGTTCTTCTACCGCTGTCCCGTGTTTTCTGCCAGGTTCTTCTGCTCTTTTGCCCGCTCTTTTGCTAGCTCTTGCCTGGTCTTCTCCGTTGTCTTCTTCCCTCTGCTCTTCTTCCGATGTTGACTCAACGATCTCTCCCTCTGTAATGCCGTGTGCGCCCTGGGCGGTGACGTCATAAGGGTCGGGGTCACTGGATGACATCACCCAGTGACCCCGCCCCATGCCTATATAAGTCGTTGCGCACCGTGCACCTGGCATTATAACGGAAGAGAGCGTCGAGTCAACATCGGAAGAAGAGCGGAGGGAAGAGGACAACGGAGAAGACCGGGCAAGAGCTAGAAAAAGAGCAGAAGAACCCAGCAGAAGACAGCGGGAGAAAAAACGGAGAGCGCGGAAAAGAGGCCGGAGAGAGCGGAGAAGTCGGAAGAGACCCCCGAAGTCGAAAGAGACCCCCGGAGCTGCCTAATGAATTACTTTAAAAACCTGTGTAGTGTTTTATTTTTGACACTTTTTATTCCAGGTGAATGGGTAGGGGTACGATGTACCCCATACTCAGTCACATAGGGTGCGGGGCCAGGATCTGGGGGCCCTCTTATTAAAGGGGGCTCCCAGATTCTAATAAGCCCCCTGCCCGCAGACCCAAACAACCAACGGCCAGGGTTGTCGGGAAGAGGCCCTTGTCCTCATCAACATGGGGGCAAGGTGCTTTGTGCCCCTACTGCCCCAAAGCACCCACCCCCCAATGTTGAGGGCATGCGGCCTGGTACGGTTCAGGAGGGGGCGCTCGCTTGTCCCCACCCCCTTTCCTGACCTGCCAGGCTGCGTGCTCAGATAAGGGTCTGGTATGGATTTTGGGGAGACCCCACCCACGCCATTTTGTCGGCGTGGTGGATCCTCTTAAAATCCATACCAGACCGAAGGGCCTAGTATGCTCATGCCGGTTTAAACCCATGCTGGTTTAAAAAAATAAATAAAAAAATTGGCATGGAGGTCGCACTAATTATTGGGGGATCAAAGTCGCGTCCCTGGTCATTTGAAGTCGTACTTCCAGTCCTAGGGCAAAGTCGGATCCACAGTCGTATGACTGTCTTGTCGAAATCGCGGCAAAATCGTGCAACTTTGGAGTAGCACAAGTGTGAGAGGGGCCTTAGCTGAATTTAACCAAATGGGTGATATAAATGACCTATTATAAACATGATCAATTTAGGTCAATGATGTCAATCAGGATCCCCTGTGACATCACTGACCAAATATGGTCATGTCCACATCTGGTCAATAACATCACCTGAGAGATTCTGCCTGTTTCCATTCAGTTGAAGGGCCCAGGAGCTGTCATTCGCAGCAAGTGAGTGATGGGATTGGACGCGTGGCCAATTTTCTTGCAGCGCGCCAACAGGTGTCATTTATTGTTAACCACTTCCCACCCGCCATATAACAGAATGACGTGCACAAAGTGGTTAAGTTATCCTGACTGGACACCATATGATGTCCAGCAAGATAAGCCGCGATCGTGTGTCAGTCTGACACACCGCATCACCGATCTCGGCAAAGAGCCTCTGACGTAGGCTCTTTACCATGTGATCAGCTGTGTCCAATCACAGCTGATCACATCGTAAACAGGAAGAGCCGTGTATCGGGTTTTCCTCCAATCGCGCGGACAGACGCGAGTAGAGGAGAGCCGATCGGCTGCTCTCCTGACAGGGAGGGTCTGCGCTGATGATTATGAGCGCAGCCCCCCTGAGGATGCCCACCCAGGACCACCAGGGATGCCATTCAGTGCCCATTAGAGGTGTTTATCAGTGTCAAGCAGTAATGCCTGCCAGTGCTGCCTATCAGATCCATCTATCAGTGCCCATCAGTGTCGCCTATCAATGCCCACCAGTGCTGCATATCAGTGCCACCTATCAGTGCCCATAAGTGCTGCATATTAGTGCCTCATCACCAGTGCCCATTAGTGCCACCTTATCGGTGCAGCATCATCAATGCCCATCAGTGAAGGAGAAAACTTACTTATTAACAAAATTTTATAACAGAAACAAAGAAAAAACTGCATTGCATTACATCATAAGTGGTGATAGTTATACATCATGGGATTTTTTTTTAAATAAAAAAGACTTCTCAAAAAGTGGGTGTGCATATTTATTTACTTAACATTAGGGGTACTCATTGGGGGGGGCAGTCTCTGGGGCCTACCTTAATTTTTAAAGGGGGTTTCCAGATTTTGACAAGCCCCCCACCTTCAGACTCCCATAACTTCAGGCCAGGGCTGTGGAGAAGAGGCCAGTGTTCTTAAAAAACAAGGTATACTCCTCATGTTGACTTGTATGATATTGGGGAGGGCGCATGCCCACTCTTCTTCCTTTCTGAGCTGGCCAGGACCCCATGTTTTCTTTCCTACATTTTGCAGCGGGTTCCAACTTGAAATCCAAACCAGACCCCATGGTTTACTAAAAACTGGGGAACCGCACACCAGTTTTTTTTCATGGTCCCACTTAAAATTGATATAAGACTTTAGAGGCCAGACAATAATGACTCGCTGTTTGTTAGAACACCGGCAAACATGCCCAATTAGAACCAAACTTAAAGCCCATCCCTTCTCTTTACTTTTCATCCCAGCAAGACTGTCAATAGCGTTTTATGTTAACATTTAGGTATTATGCCGCGTACACACGACCGTTTTTAATGTCATTGAAAAAAACTGCATTTTTCTCGACGTGATTCTTCTCAAGCCTGCCTTGCCTACACACTATCGTGGAAAAAAATGCTTGAGTAAAGCGCGGTGACGTACAACACGTACGACGGCACTATAAAGGGGAAGTTCCATTCGGATGGCGCCACCCTTCATGTTAGTAAAGTTTGTTAAGAGACGATTCGCGCTTTTTAGCCTCGTGCTTTTCAGTCCGTTACAGCGTGACGAATGTGCTATCTCCATTACGAACGCTAGTTTTACCAGAACAAGCGCTCCCGTCTCATACTTGATTCTGAGCATGCGCTTTTTTTCACGTCGTTAAAGCATACACACTACCGTTTTTCACGACGAGAAAAACGACGAGAAAAATTAGAGCATGTTCCAATTTTTTCACGGCGTGAAAAATGCTCTGAAGCCCACACACGATCATTTTTAATGACCATTTAAAAAAAATGCATTTTTCTCGTCATTAAAAACGGTCGTGTGTACGCGGCATTAGACTGCTAAAAAGAAGAGGGACCAACCTCGGAAAGGCACAATCTGGGTCATCATATCTGTGCCTAAAACTACCAGTTGACTCCCAGACTCTACATAAATCATGTTTGAGTAGACAAATTGTGTCTTCAGCACAGAGAAGGGGGTTATCAGAGAGAAGATCTAATGATCAGGACGAGTATTGGTGACAATTATCAACCTATTATTGGCTGATAACACTCCTCTCCCACCATACTCTGGACCAATCAGCGAGCAGGAACAGAGCAGAGATAAGAGAAGAATATATTATGGCTCACCTGTGCTGATCTCTGTAGGAATGTCCTCCTCTTTGAATGTCCTCGTCATTCCAGCCTCCTCCGTATATTGCTGATCATCCCTCACATACGTCTCTTCTACTTCATCCTCAACTTTCATGTTCATCAGATCTTCACCCTAAACCAACAGAATGGCAGAAAATAACATCTGTAAAATAGAAGTATTTATGATGTGAGATCACATAGAAAATATCATCTTTTCATCTCTTCCACATGTCAGAGTGTTCAATCACTTTATGTTCCAGATCCTTAACTCCACCTACCAGATGATGGTGAGGGATGGTCTGATCTTCCTGTGTGGAATCCCGGGAATACAGAGGACGGGGACATCTCTCTGGTGGGTTCCCATTACTGGATCCATCTGTAGGAAACACACACACTGACTGAATACATTGTTTCTATGTGTTTATCAGATGATGGGGGATCTAGGTGGAGCCTCCGTACTGCTCTCTCCTTTACAATAAAGTCTCCTCTTACCCGGTGATGTGAGGGGCGGCTGATTGTCCATCATGACATCCTTGTAGAGATCCTTGTGTCCTTCTAAATACTCCCACTCCTCCATGGAGAAATAGACAGTGACATCCTGACACCTTATAGGAACCTGACACACACAATGATACAGTCACCATCCAGACACATCCCTTGTCTGTTACTGGATAATGTCCCAGAATTCCCGGCACCGCTCACCTCTCCTGTCAGCAGCTCCATCATCTTCTTGGTGACTTCTAGAATCTTCTGCATGTTGTCTCTCTCAGGTTTTAGGGAGTCAAATGGAGGCACTGTGATGGTCATATGATCACCTGACTTCACAAGAGGAAAACTCTGTATTCAACAAAAAAAATAATATGATGGTCACATTCCCAGAATCCTCCTTCCCTCTCTGGTCAGGTCTGTGTTTTCTTAATAGAGTTAAGAGTGATGTCATGTGACCTCCCAGAATCCTCCTCACCTCTCCGGTCAGCAGGTAGATGATCTCCAGGGTGAGGTTTAGTATCCTCTCAGTCATGTGACTACGGTCCTCCTCCATCCTCATTGGTGTCATGTGATCTATGCAGGTTTTCCTGTAGACAGAATTATCTGGGCTGCATTGGTTGTACAATATTAGGGTGGAACTGTAAGAGATTAATAGGTGGGCTATCCCCAGTGGGTATTGGCACATGTGTAGGAGCTGCTTCCTTCCATTGTTCCAATTTATAAATAGCTGTTGCTTGGTAAACATCACAGAGATAATTGGTTACAGACCAGTACTTCCTGCCACTGCTAACTGGATCATAAACATCAGATTGGAGGAATGTGATATCTTACAGTATAAAGAGGAGTTTGCAGGAAGTAGACACAGAATTGGACCCCATGACCTTCCATACAGGAGCTGCTGTTGCTTTATTTCATCCAGACCAGAAACAGAGACTATTAGGCAAATGTTCCTGTATTATATTAGTTTAAATATTGTAGCTTCAGTATATATCTGAAGTCTGGTGACAGAAGTATCTCTGTCCTTCAGTTATTATCTCACATGTATGGTTCCAAATTGCTAGATCTGTGCTACTGTATGTGTGCAGCCAGTACCAGGACAAGGTGAAACAGTGCCCAGGGTGAAGATGGCAAACTGTGCCCCCTCCCCAGCACCCCATGCCCCCTTGACCCGGGGGTTAGGACCAAAATGTTTGTAGCATGCAATTATCAGTGATGAAAAGTTAAAAATCTGTGCAGAAATATTGGGCTAACATTAGCAAAGGAAAAAATGTCCCTGAGGCCAAGAAACTTGTCCCGGCCGAGTGTACACACGCTCGATTCAAAGAACCCGTGGTTCTTTGAATGGAGCGTACGCGGTGACGTCATCGACTACGACGAGCATGCGCTCGTCACATTCGATGCCGTCGCCGCCATCTTGGTATACCCTACGTATGCCTAGGAAGCTACCGCGCATGCGTCGAATTCATTTCGAACATGCGCGGGCTTCCGGGAGGACAGGTAAGTGTACACACACACACTTTTCTCGTCGAGAAACATGCCGACGAGAATCTCGACGAGAAAATAGAGAGCAGGTTCTCTATTTTCTCGTCAAAGTTACTTGTCGGTTTTCTCGACGAGAAACCATACACACGAACGAGTTTCTCGGCAAGACATCTCTGCCAGCAAGTTTCTTGCTGGTTCTTGCCGAGAAACTCGGTCGTGTGTACGAGGCCTCAGTCAGCGGTGTCACTGAAAGGAAAAAGAGTGTCTGCATTGGCAGTGACACCAAAAAGAAAAAAGACACTGAGTAAGTGGTGTCCCTGGAAGGAATAAATGGCACAGGGTTGGCTGTGTCACTAGAAGGAGAAAATGTCCCGGGGTTGGTGGAGTCACTGGAAAAAAAAATATCCCTGTGTCAGTGACATCACTGGATGAAACACCACTATAAAGCTCCTCCCCCACACCCTAGTACTGAGCTCTTTGCTCAACCCCCCCTTTCTCACTACATAGCTCACCCTTCCTTTTAGTACAGAGCATTACCTCCTCCAGTACATAGGGCTGTTTCCTCCTCCCTCTTCCCCAGTACACACAGAGCCCCCTCCTCGCTCTCCCCCAAATTACTCTTGGACCTCTCCCCTCCTCGCTCTCTCACCAGTACACAGATCCCCCCCTTCTCCCCTCACCCCCACAGTACACAGAGTTTCCCCAAGGAGGACATGGGATGGGGGAGATGGGACTGAAGGAGGAAGGCATGGGATGGAGGAGATTGGATTGGAGGAAGAGGAGATGGGACTAGAGGAGGAGGAGGAGGACTAGAGTAGGAGGAGATGGACTAGAGGAGGAGGATATTATTATTAAGTTGTTAGAGTGTTAAAGGGGGTGCACTGAAGGACTTGTGGGATGGCCGGTGGGACAGGTCCGGGGAGCCCAGGCCTAAAGTTGGGTAAGGGACCCAGAATTTCTGATGGCTGCCCTGATTTCGACCATATTCTTACGGGTACATTGAGATAAGTTCAGCATTCTGGGCACACAGCCAGCTTTTTCCTAGCATGCTGGACATAGAGGTACTGTATATTCTGTATCAGCGGGATGAAACCTGATCTAACCTTATCTCCTAATGATAGGAAAGCTTTTGTTAGTCGCTTAATAAACAAGAACTTTCCTTGCAGCCATTCGGGCGGGAGAGAGGGAGAGAAGGAGAGAGGGGGAGAGGGAGACCCGCAGAGTCGATGTCCGCCGGTGTCCCGCGATCGTGTCATGGAGATGCCTTTGTAAACAAGGCATTTCCCTGTTCTGCCTTGTGACAGGACAGAGATCTACTGCTCCCTGTCATGTCACTGGTAGTCCAGCCCCCTCCCAGTTAGAATCACTCCCTAGGACACACTTAACCCCTTCCTCGCCCCCTAGTGGTTAACCCCTTCCCTGCTAGTGTCATTTACACAGTAATCAGTGCATTTTTATAGCACTGATCGCTGTATAAATGTGAATGGTCCCAACTCAACTCTCAAAAGTGTCCGATGTGTCCACCGCAATATCCCAGTCACGATACAAATCGCCGACATTACTAGTAAAAATGCCATAAATCTATCCCCTATTTTGTAGACACTATAAAACATTTGCGCAAACCAATCAATATTCGCTTATTGCATTTTTTTTAACCAAAAATATGTAGAAGAATACATATCGGCCTAAACTGAGGAAAAAAAATGTTTTTTTATATATTTTTTTAGGGAGAAATTTATTATAGCAAAAAATATTATTTTTTTTTTCAAAATTGTCGATATTTATTTGTTTATAGCAGAAAAAATTAAAACCACAGAGGTGATCAAATACCACCAAAAGAAAGCTCTATTTGTGGGAAAAAAAAGGACGTCAATTTTGTTCGGGTGCAACGTTGCACGACCGCGCGATTGCCAGTTAAAGCGACGCAGTACAGAATCACAAAAAATGGCCCCGTCATTGGGCAGCCAAATCCTCTGGGGCTGAAGTGGTTAAGAGGACCTGTCACGCTTTTTTTCTATTACAAGGGATGTTTACATCCCTTGTAATAGGAATAAAAGTGACCCAATTTTTTAAAAGAACAGTGTAAAAATAAAAAGGTAAAATAAATAAGAAAAAAAAAATTAAATTTAAACGCTCCCCGTCACGCCTGGCTCGTGTGCAGAAACGAACGCTCTAGGCCTCATCTGTAACTCAAAACATGCAACCTGTAGAATCTTTAAAATGTCATCTATGGAGATTTTTAGGGTCAAAGTTTGTCGCCATTCCCAGAGAGGGCGCAATTTTGAAGCGTGACATATTGGGCATCAATTTACTTGACGTAACATCATCTTTCAGAATATAGAAAAAAATTGGGCTAACTTTACTGTTGTCTTTTTTTAATTCAAAACAGTGTATGTTTTCCAAAAAGGTGCGCTTGTAAGACCGCTGCGCAAATACGGTATGACAAAAAGTATTGCAACGACCGCCATTTTATTCTTTAGGGTGTTAGGAAAAAAAATATATAATGTTTGGGGGTTCCAAGTAATTTTCTAGCAACAAACTCTTTAAAGCGGAGTTCCACCCAAAAGTGGAACTTCCGCTTTAAGCACTCCTCGCCCCCTAATATGCCACATTTGGTATGTCATTTTTTGGGGGGGGGGGTGGGTAACATTTTTCTAGTGGGACTTCCTGTCCCACTTTCTCCTTCCTATCTTCGGCCGCCTAGGCGACCCCTCCCTGCCAGAAATCTTCTGGGACATAACTCAGGTCCCAGAAGATCGGCTGGCCATTAGGAGAGCGCAGCGCTACTTGCGCATGCGCAGTGCGCCCCCTGGTCATGAAGCCGTAAGCTGTCAGACCAGGTGCCCACAGTTATGATGATGACGCCAAGGAGAGGAGCGAACCTCCGGACAGCCACATCGCTGGACCGTGGGGCAGCTAAGTGTCGGTTTATTAAGAGTCAGCAGCTATGCTTTTTGTAGCTGCTGACTTTTAATAAACGAAAACACGGGTGGAACTCCACTTTAAGTGGTTAAGCATTTTTTTTTTTTAAAACACTGCTTCTGGCCGAATGGATTTAAAAAAATCCATAGTACGTGTTCCTCAAGGCAGTGCCCACCCTTTACTAGTTTCTTGACACCCCCCTTGCCTACTAACCCAGAACATGGACATTTTTAATTTGATAGATTTGGCTCCTGTTAATTTGAATAGAGTTTGGGTTTGGCATCCAAACTTATTTGAAGTTAAAGAGGAGGTCCACCCGAATTTTATTTTTTATTTTTTAAATCCAGCAGCTACAAATACTGCAGCTGCTGACTTTTAAAAAATGGACACTTACCTGTCCAGCGCACCTGCGATTTCGGCAGATGGGGCTGAGCAATCGCTCGGTCCTCGGATGCTACCGCTGCCATGCTCGGTGAGGGAATCAGGAAGTGAAGCCTTGCAGCTTTTCACTGCCCGGTTCCCTACTGCGAATGCACGAGTAGCACGGCGCGCCGTCACTGGTCCCCGCTCTCTCCTGGGAACACTGTATTTCCCAGGAGACAGCGGGGGGATGGGGGGGGGGGAGTGGCATAGACTCCCATGGGAGTCTATACCCAGAAGTGGGTGCAAATACCTGTCTTAGACAGGTATCTGCACCCCCCTCCTCCCTGAAAGGTGTCACCGGAGGGGGGGGGAGGGTTACGAAAAAGCGGAAGTTCAATTTTTGGGTGGAACTCCGCTTTAACCGAACAACACAACCCGAAGCCAGGACAGTTCATCTCATCTCTAGTGAGAAGGTGACACATCTCTAAAGTGAAGAGAAGGTTTTGGCCCTGTAAGTGGGGAAATGTTCTGCCCCTGAAGGGGTTTATCTAGGTTTCCACACTATATATGTGTGTATCATCATCTGCTGGAGATAAAAGACGTCACAGTGACTATGGAGGCAGAGGACGGACATGACGGGGTTACTGGGTGTAAATAGAAAATAAGATCTTATTACCTCCTCTGTTGCCACTTCCAGCAATGTCTTCTCGCTACTTCCTCCTGACTCACCTCTCACCCGGAACTTCTTAGTTATACCTGACATCACTTCCTGTCTTTACCTGACATCACTTCCTGTCTCGATCCCATTGAAATTTCCAATCTGAGTAGAAGTGAGATCACCACCTTGTGGAGTTAAGAGATACTGCAGCCTCGAAATACATCTCATCGTGTGAGTACGGTCTTGTCGTTATTGCTAAGTGCCCCGGATGCAGAGGCGTTGCTAGGGGGGTGCGGGGGGTGCGGTCCGCCCCCGGGTGACACCCGCTAGAGGGGTGACACCCTCCCTTTTTTTTTTTTTTTTTTTTTACAGCTGACCCATTCATTGATTAATTTCACCCCGCTGGGCTGGAAGCCTGGAACAACACCTCCAGCGCCGCGGCCGCGCCTGGTGTGTGTCCTCCGGCTCCTTATTCTTCCTATTCCTAAATTCCAATCCTCCTCCCTACCCTACAGAGCCAGCGAGCGACTCAGCCTGTCACATCATCACACTGCACTGTGATGATGTGACGACACGTCACTGCAGCACACACACAACTTTCTCCGCCCGGGCGGCGCGGCTGCTGTGTGTGACGGTCGCTGCCCACAGTGCCCAGCCCTCCTCCTCTCCACTCTCCAGGAGTACAGACTGTCTGAGACTCCAGCTGGCGGCGGCGCGGCGCACAGAATAAGAACAGGTGGGGGCGGGGGGGGGGGTTCTCCACCGTCGGCCCGCCGGAGCACAAGATGAGGTGTGTGTATGGGGGGGGGGGTTGCCTTTGTAAGAGAGCTAGTGTGGGACAGTGGGAGGACTCAGTTTTAGTGTCTGGCGCCCTGCCCCTGACGGCCTGTATATGATATGATAAGGAAGGGTGGGGGGATGCAAGGTGGTCTGCTGCTAGACACAGCTATAGATTTTATATATATATATATATATATATATATATATATATATATATATATATATACACTATGTAATATAGCTGGTCCAGCCGCCCCTCCCCCCACCAGACCAGCTAACTCCTGTGCTACTGTGCCTATTATATGTAATATAATATATCTCTGTCCAGCAGCCCCCCCCCCCCATTATCAGACAGCCAACACTCACAATATAATTTATATTAGCTGACTGAGACACCCCCAGCCTGAGCTGGTCTGATGATGATGATGATGGGGGGGGGGAATGCTGCTGGCCACAGATATATTATATTAGATATAGACACAGTAGCTGAGTGACACACCTACCCACCCTGAGCAAGCTGGTCTCATGGGGGGGGGGGTGCTCTGTGTCACCAGGTATGATAGCTGAGCGGAGCCGCCCTAATCTGGCCTGATAAGGGGGGGGGGTGTCCACAGACCACAGCACAGGTGTAGGCAGACAGTGACCCACACCCACATCAGATCCATCCAGCAAGCAGAAGGTCACAGCAGCATCTTCTCGTCTTCTCTGTGGCCATCAGATCCGGTCCAAGCAAGCAACACGCCTTGTTGTCAGCAGGTCACAGCATCTTCTCGTCTTCTCTGCGGCCATCAGATCCAGTCCAAGCAAGCAACACGCCTTGTTGTCAGCAGGTCACAGCATCTTCTCGTCTTCTCTGTGGCCATCAGATCCGGTCCAAGCAAGCAACACGCCTTGTTGTCAGCAGGTCACAGCATCTTCTCGTCTTCTCTGTGGCCATCAGATCCGGTCCAAGCAAGCAACACGCCTTGTTGTCAGCAGGTCACAGCATCTTCTCGTCTTCTCTGTGGCCATCAGATCCGGTCCAAGCAAGCAACACGCCTTGTTGTCAGCAGGTCACAGCATCTTCTCGTCTTCTCTGCGGCCATCAGATCCGGTCCAAGCAAGCAACACGCCTTGTTGTCAGCAGGTCACAGCATCTTCTCGTCTTCTCTGCGGCCATCAGATCTGGTCCAAGCAAGCAACACGCCTTGTTGTCAGCAGATTACAGCATCTTCTCGTCTTCTCTGCGGCCATCAGAACCGGTCCAAGCAAGCAACACGCCTTGTTGTCAGCAGATTACAGCATCTTCTCATCTTCTCTGCAGCCATCAGATCCGGTCCAGCAAACAACACACCGTTTCAGCAGGTCAGTTCCAAAATCCAAATCATGCCAATGATGCCATTATCTGCTGTCCCCAGGGACAGATCCGATCCAGAGATCACCATACAGTGGGATCTCTGGATTGGATCTGTCCCTGGGGACAGCAGATAATGAAAAGTGTGGGGGCAGAGCTGCGATGAAGTCACTCATCGTGTTGGAGCCCTCGGTTAAGCCCCTTTTACACTGGGGCAGTTGGTGCGTCGGCTAGTTGATTGATAGTTATTAACGGCACTACTGTTGCCAATATATGCAGTGTTATTAGGGTGAAAAAAATTATTGGGGGGGGGGGGTGACACCATGTTATACCGCACCAGGTGACACCAACCCTAGTGACGCCACTGCCCGGATGCTGCAGGACAGTCTCAGGATTTTGGCTACTGTCCCAGCTTGTCCTCTTCCTGCAGGTTCCAGGAGTAAAGAGTGTCAGTGAGGTGATGGTGGCTGGAACACTCTCTGGGTTCCATCACCAGGCACTGCAATTATAGCAGATTGTTGGGAGCCGTGATCTCCTCTCTGTAAGTAGAACTCAGTAGAGACGCAGCGGGAGTGTGTGATCAGGTAAGTACCACCACTGACCACCAATGCTGGGCTGGGGTTACATTTTGGCGTTGATTTACTAGGCAAATAGACTGTGCACTCTGCAAGGGCAGTTGCTCCAGAGCTTAGTAAATGAGGTAAAGCTTCACTTTGCAAAGAATACCCAATCACGTGCAGGAAAATGATAAAAAAGAAAAAATATATTTTTAGCTTGCACATGATTGGATGATCGAGGTCAGCAGAGCTTCTGCTCATTTGCTAAGCTCTGGAACACCTGCTCTTGCAGAGTGCACAGTCTATTTGTCTTTAGTAAAGCAACCCCTTTGTTTTTACTGAAACTAACAATAGTACTTTTCTCAATGATACCAACAATAAGTTTTTTTTTTTTATGTCATTGACACCAACAATGGGACTTATTTTATCCAACTGACATCCAGTGTTAATTGTGGCAGCACATTTCGATTTAATTTTAGACTTAGGACTAAAATTGCATTTTTTTTTTCATACGTTTTTATTTTATTCTTTCATATATCTGCATTTACAACATTCGGTTATATCACGTTTCTTCATTGATGCTTTTTCTTTTTCATGAATGCAGCCTCATAACAAAAAAAAGTAGAAATAATCATTATACATCAGGGGTACTGAATTAAAATTCAAGGAGGTCCGGTCGCCAAAATTTTCTTTGGGCCGAGGTCCGAACCTCAAGTCTGTGCCATCACTCAAAAAGATTGTAGTCACTGTATGTCTATCAAAACATGAGAAATGTACAATTTCCTTAGCATTTCAACAATCTTTATTGTCAAGTTTCAGTTACAACATTAAACATGTGGACAGTTAGAACTAGCATAGCTTTACATTTGCTCTTGTCTTTGTATGGGAAACAAACAACTATTTTTAACAAAAATATGGAAATAAATCAATAACTCTTTAATAAAACATAAAAAGCACATCCATTTTTCAAGTAATAGAAATAAGCACCTTCTGACTTAAACTAAGGCCTCGTACACACGGCCGATTTTCTCGGCAAGAACCAGCAAGAAACTTGCTGGCAGAGAGGTCTTGCCGAGTAAATCGGTCGTGTGTACGCGGCTATCGGGTTTCTCGTCGAGAAAACCGACAAGAAACCTCGACGAGAAAATAGAGAACCTGCTCTCTATTTTCTCGTCGAGATTCTCCTCGGCATGTTTCTCGACGAGAAAAGTGAGTGTGTGTACACTTACCTGTCCTCCCGGAAGCCCGCGCATGTTCGAAATGAATTCGACGCATGCGCGGTAGCTTCCTAGGCATACGTAGGGTATACCAAGATGGCGGCGACGGCATCGAATGTGACGAGCGCATGCTCGTCGTAGTCGATGACGTCACCCCGTACGCTCCATTCAAAGAAGGTTCTTTGAAACGAGCGTGTGTACACTCGGCCGGGACAAGTTTCTTGTCCAAGAATCTCGTCGAAAAAAACGACATTTTTTTTTTAACGAGAATCTCGGCCGTGTGTACGAGGGCTAAAGGTGTCGATTTCAAAAAGTGCACACATTCTCCTCAGTTTTACCATGCAAAAACCTTCCCTGTCTAGTGAGAAAAATGGGCTTTTGCTTGTCCTGCCAGTAGTTTGAATCTTGGCTTAAATTGAGTTACTGCCATTCTCATGCACATATGTAGGTGCTCATTGGTGAGCCTGGAACGATACTTAGTTTTAATAATGTTCATAGTGGAGAAAGCTGACTCACAGCTGTATGTAGATCCAAACATGGTCAAGGTGTGTAGTGCTACCTTGGTTAGACAAGGGAAATCAGTCCCAGGAACAGTCTGTAGCCAGAAGTTAGCAGGATCAGTTCCTCCAAAGTGCTCTCTTAGTGCAACATTTGTTTGCAGGTCAATCATCTCTGTCTGTAGAGATCCCTCATGTGCCCACTTGAAGGTCTGTGTCACCTCCTTTGAAAACACTCTGACATCTTTAATGAGGAATGGATTGTGGATGAACAGGAGGATCTGCTGTCCAAGACTGAAGCCATCAAACCTTTTACTGAAGTTTCCAATGAGTTTATTTATGAAGTCAACAAAAGGAGAAACATCTCTCTTTCCTTCAATCTGTTCTTTCACCTTTGTGAAATGCAAGCACTCTCCTTGCAGATCTTCCTTGAACAAATCCAGTTTTCTCTGGAAGGAGCGGACAGCGGTCATCAAATCACAGATGGAATTGTTCTTGCCCTGGAGCTTTAAATTGAGTTCATTAAGGTGTGATGTTATGTCCACTAGGAAAGCGATATTATCCATTGTGCTCTCATCTTGTAAAAACAGTGAAAATGGTCTTGCTTTCTGACTTTTGAGTTGCACTAAGAAAGCCGCTACTTCTGTTCGAATGGACCAAAAGCATTCCAATACATTGCCTTTACTCAGCCATCTAACATTGTTGTGAAGTAAAAGGTCATTTGCATTTGCCTCAACTTCTTTAAGAAACTCTCTTAGTAAACGATGTTGATGGGATGAGGATACTCTGAGGAAATTGATGAGTTTCATCATCGTGTCCATGATTTCTGCAAACCGGTCTGATAGAATGGCACACAGGACGGTCTGGTGAATGATGCAATGGTAAGAAATAAGGTCAGGGTTGTCCTCTTTCAGTCGTGCCACGGCTCCTCTCTCCTTTCCTACCATGGCAGGGGCACCATCTGTGGTAACCGAGACCACTTTTTTCAGATCTATCTTCCTCTTTCTCAAAATCTCCTTAATGGCCTCATATATGTCTTGTCCTCTTGTGTGTGTCTCAAGTGGTGTTACACCTAACAGGTCCTCACAGAGTTCTTTTGTTTCTTTGTGCAAAAATCTTACATACACCAAAAGCTGGGCATTATCTGTTATATCTGTTGATTCATCAATGGCTAAAGAAATGCATGCTGCACTCTGAATAGCTGCATCAAGTTGTCCCAATACATCCTCTGTTAATATTTCAGTCTTTTTAGTTGCTGTTGACGCTGACAGTGGGATCTGGTTGATTTTTCCACACAGCTCATCTTTTTGTTTACCCTCGAGTAAAGTTTCAGCAACAGCATTCAAACACTCCTTTACAAATGTACCATCAGTAAATGGTCTTTTGTGTTGCCCCAAAATCCATGCTACTTTAAGTGAGCATTCATTTGCACGCTGCTGGGCTGTAAATGAATGTGAGAGAACTTTGGTGGATCTATCATACTGGGCTTTCAGTTCCATAATTTTACGCGCCCTCACCTCGGAATGCTGTGGATATGTTTGCGCAAAAGAACTGTGTTTTGTTTCGTAGTGACGCTTCACATTGCTACTTTTTATTAATGCCAAGGTTTCGCAACAAATGAGACAAATTGGTTTTAAACTTCCCATGGGAAGAATGAACATATATTGGTCTGTCCATTCATCTTTGAAGACTCGGTTTTCAGCATCTACCTTCCTTTTCTTGGCACAAGCCATGCTTTCTGGTGCTTTTCCTACGCTTTCCTCCACACACTTTGGTAATACTCTGTAAATGTAAATGTCCCCATTAGTGTTCCCCCTTACATCAGTTGCCCCTATCAGAGTAATTCATTACATTGGGTGCCCCATCAGACTAACCCCAAAAATCAGTTGCCAACGACAGAGTACTCCCTTACATCAGGTATTCATGTCAGAGTGCCCACTTACATCAGGTTTCTGCAATGTAAGGCCCCCTTACAGCTGGTTACTCCCATCAGTGTGCCCCCTTATATCATCTGACCCATTATATAAGGTTCCCCCTCAGTGCCCCCCTTACATAGCGTGTCCTCATCAGAGTGCCCCCTTACATTGGGTGTCACCATAAGTGTGCCTCCTTACATCAGGTGTCCCCACCACATCAGGTGTCCCCATCACAGCGCTCCTTTACCTCAGATGTCCCCATCACAGCGCTCCTTTACCTCAGATGTCCCCATCACAGCGCTCCTTTAAATCAGGTGTCCCCATCACAGCGCCCCTTTACATCAGATGTCCCCATCACAGCGCCCCTTTACATCAGGGGTCCCCATCACAGCGCTCCTTTACATCAGGTGTCCCCATCACAGCGCCCCTTTACATCAGGGATCCCCATTACAGCACTCATTTACATCAGGTGTCCCCATCACAGCGCCCCTTTACATCAGGGATCCCCATTACAGCACTCATTTACATCAGGTGTGCCCATCACAGTGCCCCTTTACATCTGATGTCCCCATCACAGTGCCCCTTTACATCAGGGGTCCCATCACAGCACTCATTTACATCAGGTGTGCCCATCACAGTGCCCCTTTACATCAGATGTCCCCATCACAGCGCCCCTTTACATCAGGGGTCCCATCACAGCACTCATTTACATCAGGTGTGCCCATCACAGTGCCCCTTTACATCAGATGTCCCCATCACAGCGCCCCTTTACATCAGGGGTCCCATCACAGCACTCATTTACATCAGGTGTGCCCATCACAGCGCCCCTTTACATCAGATGTCCCCATCACGGCGCCCCTTTAAATCAGGTGTCCCCATAACAGCGCCCCTTTACATCAGGGGTCCCCATTACAGCACTCATTTACATCAGGTGTGCCCATCACAGTGCCCCTTTACATCAGGGGTGCCCATTACAGCAGTCATTTACATAATGTGTGCCCATCACAGTGCCCCTTTACATCAGGTGTCCCCATCACAGTGCCCCTTTACATCAGGGGTCCCCATCACACTGCCCTTTTACATCAGGGGTCCCCATCACAGCGCTCCTTTACATCAGATGTCCCCATCACAGCGCCCCTTTAAATCAGGTGTCCCAATCACACCGCTCCTTTAAATCAGGTGTCCCAATCACACCGCTCCTTTACATCAGGTGTCCCCATCACAGCACCCCTTTACATCAGGGGTCCCTATCACAGTGCCCCTTTACATCAGGGGTCCCCATCACAGCACCCCTTTACATCAGGGGTCTCCAACACAGCACTCATTTACATCAGGTGTGCCAATCACAGCGCCCCTTTACATCAGATGTCCCCATCACAGCGCCCCTTTACATCAGGGGTCCCATTACAGCACTCATTTACATCAGGTGTGCCCATCACAGTGCCCCTTTACATCAGGCATTCCGGTCAGAGTGCCTCCTTACATCAGATGTCCCCATCAGAGTCCCCCTTAACATAAAATGTGCCCATTAGCGTGCCCCTAACATAAAATAAGGGTCAGGCTGATGGGCACATTTTATGTTAAGGGACACTCTAATGTGCAAATTTTATGTTAAGGGGAACCCTGATGGGCACAACAAAACGTGCCCCTTAAGGGGCACACTGTTGGACATATTTTATGTTAAGGGGCACGTTTTGTTGAGCCCATCAGTGTGCCCCTTAACATAAAATTTGCCCATCAGAGTGCCCCTTAACATAAAATTTGCCCATCAGAGTGCCCCTTAACATAAAATTTGCCCATCAGAGTGCCCCTTAACATAAAATATGCCCATCAGCGTACACATTAAAAATATACCCATCAGCGTGCCCCTTAAAATAAAATTTGTCCATCAGCGTGCCTTTTTAAATAAAATTTGTCCATCAGCGTGCCCCTTAAAATAAAATTTGTCCATCAGCGTGCCCCTTAAAATAAAATTTGTCCATCAGCGTGCCCCTTAACATAAAATATGTCCAACAGCGTGCCCCTTAACATAAAATAAGGGATGGGCACATTTTATTTTAAGGGGCACGCTGATGGACAAATTTTATTTTAAGGGGCACGCTGATGGGTATATTTTTAATGTGTACGCTGATGGGCATATTTTATGTTAAGGGGCACTCTTATGTGTCCATCAGTGTGCCTCTTAACAAAATATGCCCATTAGTGTGCACAATAAAAAATATGCTCATTAGTAATCACTAATTATTAACGTGATGTCACATACCTTGAATGCAAGAGGGACGAATGATGCGAGATAAGGAGAGCCCGGGACCGCGAGTAGCAGGGGGCGGGACGTCACGCCCCCTTTCTCGCAAGGAGAGCCAGGAGTGGACCCGCTAGCAGCAGGGGGCGGGGCGTGCACGTGACGCCACACCCCTACTCACAAGGAGAGCCAGGAGTGGACCCGGGAACCGCGAGTAGCAGGGGGCGGGACGTCACACCCCCTACAAGCAAGGAGAGCCAGGAGTGGACCCGGGAACCGCGAGCAGCAGGGGGCGGGGCACGCATGTGATGTCACGCCCCTACTCACGGCCCGTGAGTGCGTGCTGCTAAACTCCGAGACCTACGGTGAGCAGGGGGCAGGCGCAGCGTCACTGGTTGCTGGGGAAACCCGCGGTCCCAGCAAACCAGCGCTGATATTTGTTATTATACTGGCGGTCCGGAGAGAAGTGTCACGCGGGCCGGACTCGGACCGCGGGCCGCCATTTAGTGATGGCTGTTATACATCATATTTCACCTTGAACAAGAAAGAAAAAAACACAAAAAGCAGGAAGAATTCAGAAGGAAATGAATACCATTACCCTAGTTGCAGCTCCCCCCCCCCCCCCTTTACTGACTTCCAATGTTTGGAATTCCCTTCTCTCTATGCCCCTCTTATACTTATTCACCACAAATCGGTAATACTGATGTAGCGGGGTATTCCCCTTTAATAGAGAGAGACAGGACTTTCCGGGTGAGAGGTGAGTCGGGAGGGAGTAGAGAAGAGACTTTACTGGAAGTGAAAGCAGAGGAGAGAGACTACGTTACCCAGAACCCCTTTCAGCAATGTTTCCACCCCAGAGACTCATGGGAGGGGTTATAAAAGGAGGAGGCGAGGCTGGGCTCGGCCTCTTTGGGACATGAGACTTCAAGGGAGAGATCTTCCTGTGCGGATCCACCGTGGTGCAAGGCCTGAAGCCTGGGCCTTGCGCTGTTACCCAAAGAGCCTTCCACCCCATCTCGAGCCTGGGTGGCATCTGACTCAGTTTTTCTTCAACCGCTGCTCAGTGGCGTCTCCAGCTTTCTTATTTAGGGGGGCACATGGGGGGACAGGGACAAAAGTAGAGGGGCCAACTATAAAATGCAATTATATATATATATATATATAGATATATAGATATATATATCTATATATATATATATATATATATATATATATATCCTGGGGCCCTTTACTACGATCTCACAACGGGCCCTTTCACATGTTCTGCAGTGAGCTCCCTTCCCACTATACTGGGGCCCCCCCAGGGTGGCAGAAAACAAGAGATATATGTCACCAGCACACCAAGAAAATATAAGGGTCCAAAGCAGTGGGAGAACTATCAGGGTTGCAAAGGTTGTCTTGCCACCGGGCCCTGGTGTTCTGCCACTGTGGGGTTCCCCAGCTGTCCTGTTATTGACAGCGCTGGTCTGGCATCTGTCTCCTTGGCACCACAGTCTATTAGGACTTTGTGCTGGTGACATTATGGGTGCATGCAGGGGAAGGCTGGCACTATTGGTTATAGAGAGCCGAGCCCCCAGCTGGTCACCTAGCAGCAGTAATGCTGTATACCCTTCTCTGTTGACATGTTGATCGGGATGTGATCCAGGTGATTGATGCTCCCAGTCAGATCTAATAAACACAGTATTTATTAGCATCAAGAGTACAACCACATATATATAATCAACCGTATGTTCAGCAGCCATGTGGGCTCTATGCCTGTAAAGTGTGGGCTTTGATCAATAAAATCACTGATATTTAACACTAGGAATTGTCTAGGAGCATCATCTGGATTGCATCCCGATCAGCATGTCAGAGAAGGCTCCACTGCTGCTAAGAAACCTGCAGGGAGCTCAACTGTCTACAACCAATAGAGATGGGCTTGGGTGTGTTTGAAATCCCACATGCCCGATCCCACCAGGAAGCTGACACTCCACAGTCCTAATCACAGCCAGTGAGACATTTCCTGATCTGTGGAGCTGCGGACCGGGAAATGTCTCACTGCCTGTGATTAGCGCCAGGGATGGACTGGCCATAGGGACTACCGGGAGTTTCCTGGTGGGCCGATGGCTCAGTGGGCCGTTTAAAAAAAAAAAAAAAAAAAAATTTCTTTTGTGGGACATTTTTTTTAGGAAATTCGTCGGCAGCGGGAGCGTGGCAGCAAACAGTGGCCTCACAAAAAAATAATTTATTTTTTTTGGTGTTTTTTTTGTTGCCCGTTTTTTTTATGCAGTTCTGCGGCAGCGGGAGCGTAGCAGCAAACAGCGGCAGGAATTTGGGGAAGGTGGCCAGCGAGGAGGGCAGTTGGATGTAAAATTCTGAGGAGGGAGAAGAGCTCCACCCCCTCCCTGACCACAGAAGAGGCGAACAGTAGCGAGCGTGGCCACCCCGGCGCTCCCAGAACCTTGATTCCTCCACCTCCTCTCTGCTCCAGGAACCATGCAGCCCGGGCCGCAGGGCCGGCTGACTGGGAGCCCGGAGGAAGAGAACATGTGCCACTGTAAGGAGCAGAGCAGCGAGAGCACCCCCCGGATCAAGAGGGAGACTCGGCGCTGCTGGCCATCAGGTACATCCTACACAAACATGCCAGAACACTGAGACAGCTGGGAGGTGAGCAGAGGAGGGACTGCAGAAAGGGACAGTGCTATGTGGTCTGTCTCAGCCCTCCCCTCTGTCTCTCTGCCCCTCTGTCTTTCAGTCCCCCCCGCTGTCTCTCAGTCCCCCCTCTGTCTCTCAGTCCCCCCTCTTTCAGCCCCCTCCTCTGTCTCTCAGACCCCCCACTACCTCTCAGACCCCCCCCTCTGTCTCTCAGACCCCCCTCTGTCAGTCCCCCCCTCTTTTAGCCCCCTCTGTCTCTCAGACCCCCCTCCTGTCTCTCAGACCCCTCCTCTATCTCTCAGACCCCTCCTCTGTCTCTCAGACCCCCCTCTTTTAGCCCCCTCCTCTGTCTCTCAGACCCCCCTTCTGTCTCTCAGACCCCCCTTCTGTCTCTCAGACCCCCTTTCTGTCTCTCAGCTCTCCTCCTCTATCTCTCAGCTCTCCTCCTCTATCTCTCAGCTCTCCTCCTCTATCTCTCAGCTCTCCTCCTCTGTCTCTCAGCTCTCCTCCTCTGTCTCTCAGCTCTCCTCCTCTGTCTCTCAGCTCCCCCTCTGTCTCTCAGACCCCTTCTCTGTCTCTCAGACCCCTTCTCTGTCTCTCAGACCCCTTCTCTGTCTCTCAGACCCCTCCTCTGTCTCTCAGCACCCCCCCCTCTGTCTCTCAGCTCCCCCCTCTGTCTCTCAGCTCCCCCCTCTGTCTCTCAGCTCCCCCTCTGTCTCTCAGCTCCCCCCTCTGTCTCTCAGACTCCTCCTCTGTCTCTCAGACTCCTCCTCTGTCTCTCAGCTCTCCTCCTCTATCTCTCTGCCCTTTCCTCTGTCTCTCTGCCCTTTCCTCTGTCTCTCTGCCCTTTCCTCTGACTCATTCACTCCCTGACTCTTAGGCTGCTTTCACACTGGGGCGGGCATTGACGGTAAAACGCTGCTAGTTTTAGCAGCACTTTACTGTCATTTTAGCTGCGCTATTCGGCTTCTAGCAGGTGCTTTTAACTCCAGCTAGCAGCCAAATTAAAGGTTAAATGCGCTAGCGTAGAGCTGCCGCCGAAGTGCTTTGCAGGCGCTTCAGCAGCGGTGGCCATTCATTTCAATGGGCAGGAGTGGTGTGTACACCGCTCCTCCACCGCCCCAAAGATGCTGCTTGGAGGACTTTTTTTAACGCCCTGGCAGCGTCCCAGTGTGAAAGCACTCGGACTTTCACACTAGGACTGCAGCGGAGGCGTTTTTCAGGCGCTTTACAGGTGCTATTTTTAGCCCAAAAGCGCCTGAAAAACGCCTCAGTGTGAAAGGGGTCCTACACTGACCCCATCTCTTTTACACTCACTCCCTCTCTCTTACACTCACCCACCCCCTTTCACCCCCTTCCCCTCCCTCTCTCTCTCATTCCCCTCTCGCTCACCCTCTCATGATATACAATAATGGATGTAGGGGCCTTTTGGTGGGCGTGATTTTTTGGGGGGGTGGGGGGCAGCATTTTATTGAATGAAAGTGGGCCGGTCTGAATGAAGTCCAGGGCCAAATTTTTGTCCCAGTCCAGCCCTGATTAGTGCTGTGCAGTGTGGGCTTCCTGGCAGGCTCTGGCATGTGGAATTTTGAACATGCCCAGCCCATCTCTAACAACAAATTTCCAATGTGCTGCCACCGCTACCATTGAGACAGAGACTAGCGCTGTGAATAGCCGGGACAGGACAGCAACTCTGGTTGTTCCAGAACTGGTCCACACTGGGAGGATTCCCCCATCCACCTATAATGTGTAGATGGGGGAATTGGATAATTTCCTTTTTTTTTTTCATTCAACCTAATAGTTGAATGGAAAAAAGTGATCAATGTATGGGCTGCCTAAGAGCCAAGACCAGCCATAGACAGTTTAAATCTCAGCTGGTTCAGCAGGAACTGGCTGAGATTCGAACCATTAATGAGCAGATTCTCTTATGATTATCACTAGTGGTTTCTATAGCCACTAGTGATAATCACTGTTTGTCGGGAGAATACAATTGCTGGGCAGGAGGGATATTCCCCTGTCAGCACTGTCTGTGTTGATGGGGGAATCATGCAAGTTTCTTTCCTGCAATCTGTGGATTCAGGAAAGAAATGTGCACCGTATATTACCTGCCTAACTGAAAGTGAAAGTAAATTGTGAATGTCTTGAAAGAACAGGAGAGGGGGAGGGAGACAGATGGGGGAGAGAAGGGATGGAGATGATGCAGTTCAGCGATTACAGAGTACTGCAGTCTGCAGTGCACACACTTACCCACGGTCTAGGCTAGAATCTCAGGCATCATTCACACACAGCCAGAAATGCTGCTGATTTTCCTATTTCCCGCCCACACATCCCCTCTCTTCAAATACAGCACGCCGGGATAGTGTGGGCGGGACTGGAAGGAGGGAGGGAGGAGGAGCTGTATTCCTCCCTGCTCGTATATGAGGAGAGTGGGGGGGGGGGGGGTGGCTGGACTCGCTGGGCTGTGAAAGAGTGTCATAGACTGACACTCGGCTCAGCTTGCAGTCACCACTCTCGGAATTTACAGGCTGGTTCTCCTGTCCTAAGGACGGGAGAAATCAGTCTGTTTTTTCATTTAACTGAGATGAAGGCTTGGGCCCCCCTCCCCCCCTCCCACAGTGCTCGTGGAGTCCTTCCTGCAACTCGCTCTTCTCCGTGCCAATGAGGATGCAGGGAAAGGAGCAGATCGGGCGGCTGTGGTTGTGTGAGCGCTCGCATTATGCAGTGTCAGCGAGCAGAGGGATGGGGGGAGGAATCCCCCGCAGGAGCTGACTGGGGACGCTCTACCTCTCAGGAGAGACTATGTTACCCCAGCAGTAGCCCGAGCGGGAAAAAAAAATGCAAAAACAAACATTTTTTTTTTTTGGGGGGGCACATGGTGGGGCACAGCATAATGTTGGGGGGGCCAGGGCCCCCTCTGGTCCCCCCCTAGGGACGCCATTGCCGCTGCTGAGCCGGAGACCAGACTGCTGCAGAGCTGTGTGAGGAGACACAGCAGGTGGAAGTTCCCGGACTGGGATCGCGTCCGGAGGGGTGAGCGAGCACTTGCTCAATCCACAAATACTTTATATCATTGTTAGGCCTACAGACTGCCGTGGCCCACTAGTTCCTATTTGAGTTATTTTCCCCATTTGAGATCCAAAGCAGAACTGAGTTGAACGGATCTTTAGTGGAGTGTACTGTGTTGGCAATTTTACCCCCCCCCCCACCTTGGATTACAAATGTGTTCCTGAAATGTGCACCACCGTTTAAAGACTTGCATGCGAAAAATTTTACCCCTAATAGAGACTGAGTTATATGGTCAGGCCTGGCCATCTAGGTAGTTTATTTAGTTGCTGCGCCATAGGGTGCATAGTGAAGTACTGTTACATGTGGCGCGTGTGCGCCATATCTCTATAGTTATAGTGTGACTACTGCTGCAGATAGATTCTTATGATCTGTTATCACTGTTGATTTCCATTGCCATAGAAAGTAAATTTGTTATTCTTTTATCACTGTCTTGGTGTTTGAATTTAATCATAGAGCATAAGATATACACATATTACCCTAGACTAACTGTGCCAGTAGGGGGTTGAGTAAATTGCCGGGGGTTGGCGGAGCTGTCTTCAGGGCCCAAACTAAATCTGCGGCCCTCTTAGTTGAAGGTATCGCTACACTGAGTTTAACCACTCGTCCCAAATTCTATGATATTTCTGGGGTGTTCCTCTATGCTCATACAATAATTTCTCATATGGAAGTATTTGATTTACCGCTTTAAGCCATTGTTCATGTAGCGATACCCCCAGTTAAGAGGGCTGCCTGTATGATTTTTGGGCCTTGTAGTGCACCACTGTCAACCCCTGGCTATCGGCTCTAACCTCCCTTGGCACAGTTAGTAAGGGATGATAGGATTGTGAGGCCTGCAACTCACAGCGGCACAATCCTATGACAAGAACACACAGTGATACTTTAAAACTTCCTTTACCTATCCCTTCCGTAAAGTAAAGAACACAGACACCAATATACTTAACCCTAGTATGTTTACTTAGATTAATGGGTAAGCAATAAAACAAGTGGGTACATGTCATGTGCAGAGCCCTGCAATAAACAGTGTTAAACAAGCAGACAAGTATACAATTCTATGCAACTCTAAAAGTCCACTTTGCAGCTATTTCCCCTCATAAACAATATGGGGCTCAGGAATGCCTACGCTACCCAGTCAGGCCTGACTGAACTAAGTGGAAGTTCTGTAGGGAAATCTTTGCTAGCAACGGTGGTGCACTTGAAGAATAGAATTTGTAATCCACCAAGGTAACAGAGATACTGTGTCTGTCTATGAGCAGGTGCTCTCTCATCCAACCGGACCTGTCCGCGTCCGTTTCTTCCGCTGCAGTGTCTAAGTACATGATCCATCGACATCCGGGTCTTCGGTCCTCCTGGAAAAGGTGCAGTATCAGAGGAGAGACGTCCCTCAGGTTCCTTGGTGCGCGCGGAAGGCTCTTTGGAGAAAAGGCCCAGGCTTCTGGCCTAAAGTCACAGGAGCTCGAGCAGCAGTTCAACTTGCTGAGCGGGCGGTGTCCAAAGAGAAAGAACTGGGCTCCGCCTCTCCCTTAAAAAGTCCACCCCAGCAGTCCTTGCGCGGGGTAATGCACCCTGGGTGCCTAAAAGTGTACTGGGTAATGTAGTCTCCGAGGGATTTAAAAGGCAATACCCCGCTACACACTCCCCCCACTTAGAATCTTTGGTCCCCAAAGACAGCATTAACAATATGTACAGACAAAGTCATTGAGGGCTGCAAGGGAAGCTCCCACCAAAAATGGGGAGGGGGATTGCCCTGCCCACAGGTCACGTCAGTGATGGTGGCCTGCCTAACTGTGCCAGAAAGTGAGCTGGGGTTGCCCTCCACCAAATGCACAGTGGAGGGATCAGGCTTTTGTATTGTCCTTCTTGCGGTAGTTACAGTGTCCTCAGAGCTTTCTCCCATCCATGTGTATGTCAACTTCCGAGGAGGGCGGATAATCCTTTTTACTCTTTGCTCCCTGGGAGTTATGGGTTCTGGCTCTAGGGGTGTCTCCACTGAGACCGGTACAATGGGACCTTCTTCTTCAAAGACATCCGATTCAGGTGCAGGGAGGTATAGAGAGGTTCTTGGATCTTCATCCGGGACTGATTCCAGTGCATCTTCCCATTCATCACTCTGTGCATTAGAAGGAATAAACTCTGCAGCTTCTGCATTCAAATTGTCAATTATGGGGGATTCAGGTAACAAAGGGTCCACTGTTAGGGGTTCAGGCGCCTGAGATGGCCACAGCCAACTGAGCTCTATTTCCTCTTCCTCGCTTTGGTCTGAAGTTTCTTCCTCTCTTGATAGAGTTGTCTGAGACCTGGTGTTGGGTCTAGGAGTACAAGGAGTGGAAGGTAACTCAGAGGAATCCAGAGTAGGGGGCATCCTGACTGCTTCAGAAAGGGGCAGCAGATGGTTTCTGTGCCAGGTCTTCAGTGGCCCCGCTCTTCCTTCAGGCTTCAACTGGTACACGGGCAACCCAGGCAGCTTCTTACAAATCACATAAGGTTCTGACTTCCATCTGTCTGCCAGTTTGTGCTTCCCTGGGACTCCAAAATTAGGCTGACCAGACATCCCCGGTTTCAGGGGACAGTCCATGGATTGAGGACACTGTCCCCGGAACAAGTCTGTCCCCGATTTTGTCCCCGGATTGGATTTGAACAGGGGCTGGGGAAATTTCAAAGACAGTCAGTGCAGAATGAAAAAAAATAATTCTGAATTGCACTCCCCCGCTCCGCCGCTCGTACTAGCTTAGGGGGGTGTATTTTTTTTCCATTATCTGTGCCCCTTTCTGATGATCATGTGCTGGTTGGAGTGGAGGAAATATTTCTTCAGTTTCGGGTGCATGCCCATTCAGTTCCGCTAGCATGTTCTTCTGCCTTGGCTCAAGTCCCTGCCAGCCGCCTGCCTGCTTATCTCCTTACTTTCCCTGGCGGAGTGATCTTCCTTCGCACCCTACCCAGTAGTAGCCGGGGCCCGGAGAGTGAGACTTGAGAGGCTGTGAGGCTGGCGGCAACGGGCAGAGAGTCGCTGATTGCCGCCATTACTAGTAAAAAAAAATATGTCCCCGGATTTCATTTAAAAAATCTGGTCACCTTATCCTAAATTCCTCAGCAACACTCTGTCTCCAGGCTGTAAATCTTGAATACAGACCCTAAGGTCAAAGTTCCGTTTATTCCGGGCTCCTCTCTGATCAGAAGTTGATTGGGCCTTCTCATAGGCCAGCCTTAAGCTCTTCCGCAGTCTGTCCACGTATCCTTTGTGTGAGGCGACAGATGTATGGTCCATGGAGGTGCCAAAGGCCAAGACCACTGGTAGTCTGGCCTCTCTTCCAAACATAAGTCTGTAAGGGGAATATCCTGTGACATCGCTGGTTGTACTATTATAGGCGTGCACTATGGCAGCTATGTGCTTGCCAAAATGTTGCTTCTCCTCACTGTTCAGAGTCCCCAACATATTTAACAGAGTCCTGTTGAATCTTTCTGGTTGAGCATCACCTTGAGGGTGATAAGGGGTAGTACAAGTTTTTTTTATGCCTAAAGAGTCCAGCAACTTCCGAATCAGTCGGCTCTCAAAGTCTCTCCCTTGGTCTGAGTGAAGGCGTTGAGGTAACCCGTAATGCACAAAGTACTTCTCCACCAAGATTTTGGCTACAGTGGAGGCCTTCTGGTCTTTAGTTGGAAAGGCCTGGGCATAACGGGTG
Organism: Rana muscosa; assembly: GCA_029206835.1. Lineage (NCBI taxonomy): Eukaryota > Metazoa > Chordata > Amphibia > Anura > Ranidae > Rana > Rana muscosa. The sequence goes on from JARGYO010000094.1 coordinate 29,351,934, forward strand.
AAATGGTTCGGTTATCACCAGAACATTTCCATGTCCACTCAAGTCAGGTTCTAGACAAAGAAAGTCGATGCATACCAAGTCCAAGGGCCCTTGACTCTGCAGATGGCCCATTGGGGCAGCTTGACGTGGCAATGTCTTCCTCTGTATGCAGCGAGCACATGAGTGACAGTACTCCTCCACTTCAGTTCGCATACAAGGCCAGTAGAATCTATTCCTTACAAGCTGGAAGGTTCGTTCGGCCCCTAGGTGGCCATGGTTATCATGTAGGGCAGCCAAGACAGTTCTTCTGTGTTTTTCCGGAGTCGCTAGTGTGGAGACAGGTTCCTGGTCCATGTTTTGCCACTTCTCTTCCAGGTCATCAGAGGGGCCCCTTCGGTAGACCACCCCTTGATGCACCTATAACTTGTCCCATTCTTTGTGAATTAATCGAGCCTCCTTTGAGGGATTTTGCAAGAGCCTGTCTGGATCCTGGTCTTCGGAGGGGATGGGGGGTACTATGTATAGGGGAGGAGTGAGGAGGGGATGATGGGGGTAGTATGTATAGGAGAGGAGTGAGGAGGGGATAATGTGGGTAGTATGTGTAGGAGAGGAGTGTGGAGGGGATGGTGGGGGTAGTATGTGTAGGAGAGGGGTGCGGAGGGGATGGTGGGGGTGGTATGTGTAGGAGAGGGGTGCGGAGGGGATGGTGGGGGTGGTATGTGTAGGAGAGGAGTGCGGAGGGGATGGTGGGGGTAGTATGTGTAGGAGAGGAGTGCGGAGGGGATGGTGGGGGTAGTATGTGTAGGAGAGGAGTGCGGAGGGGATGGTGGGGTAGTATGTGTAGGAGAGGAGTGCGGAGGGGATGGTGGGGGTAGTATGTGTAGGAGAGGAGTGCGGAGGGGATGGTGGGGGTAGTATGTGTAGGAGAGGATGGTGAGGGTAGTATGTGTAGGAGAGGAGTGCGGAGGGGATGGTGGAGGTAGTATGTGTAGTAGAGGAGTGCGGAGGGGATGGTGGGGGTAATATGTGTAGGAGAGGAGTGTGGAGGGGATGGTGGGGGGTAGTATGTGTTAGACATGGGAGCTGTAAAAAAATTTGTTTTGTTTCGTTCTGTTCCGTTTCGTATTTTAAAAAAATCGTAATTCGTGTACGAAATTTAATTCGGATTCATACGAAATACGAATTTCGTGCGAATCGTTAATTTTGATAACGAATAGCGACACTCTACGAATAATAACAAATGATTCGGAATTTCTGAAAGCCTTATTTTTAGTTGATTTATAATTCGTAATTTCGGTAGAGTACATTGTTTTCGTTGATTCTGGACACAACTCCTACTTTCGTAACTTTATTTTGTTTGTTGATTCGTAATTTTCCGTGTCTCTTACAATGGCGCTGCCTAACGTGCTTCGAATGGATTCGTAAATTCGTTACTTTTTTTTGTTTGTTGATTTGTAATTTTACGTGTCTCTTACAATGGCGCTGTCTAACGTGCTTCGAATGGATTCGTACATTCGTAACTTTTTTTTGGATCGTTGATTTGTAAATTTACATGTCTGACAGTGGCGCTGCGTGCTTCGAATGGATTCATACTTTTCGAATACATTGCGGTTATTCGTAACTATTCAAAATCTCGATTTTTTTTTTTATTTTCGTTTTTGACATGTGGCACTGGCTATAGTCTCCGCCCCTGTATGTCATGGCACAGAGACAGAACGTCCCACCTGCTGCTCATGTACACTGCTCATAGCTCTCCCTCTCCCAGCAGCACTCTTGCTGCTTTTTTGGCCTTGTTTGCTGCTCATTTTTCCTTTAAAAGTTAGAAAAATATAGACAAAAAAAAATATGATTTTGATCGCAGCAAACCAACACCAAAATCACCAAATGTACAAAAAAAATAAGTAGACCAACAGAAAATATCAAAATATTAACTAAATGAAACAAGAAATAAAAAAAGAAAATTATCTCTCAAAACCAACCAAAAAACGAATAAAACCAGAAACTAAACACTAACAGATGATACACTCGCACACTACAAGAGATATAAACTAAAATGAACAACGAAAATCAAAGGATTGCAAAGATATTCGCTCAGATGCACAGACAAATAATTGTGTGATCTGCTCCACTACACTAACTAACCCACAAAGGGAAGTCACATGATCGGGCCTGCCCTGTAGGCCTCAGCATCAGAAAAAAACCTCTGATTGGTCAACCAACAGTCACATGTTTCTGTAGTAAAGAAATTTGGACCGAAAACGAATTCGTTATTATTCGTAGAGTGTCGATATTCGTTATACTGAATCTCGAATTCATTCGAATCATTCGTTATATCCGCTATAATTTCTTTCATATTAGTTGAAATTCCTTATTTGGTAGTTTGGATTCGGATAATTTGGAGCCGAAATTCGTAAACGAAATTTCGTATTTCGTACAGAATTCGTATTCGGATTCGTAAAAATGTACGAATTTCGAAAAATTCGTACGAATTTCCGATTCATACGAAACTAATCGCACATGTCTAGTATGTGTAGGAGAGGAGTGCGGAGAGGATGGTGGGGTAGTATGTATAGGAGAGGAGTGCGGAGGGCATGATGCCAGCTGGATGTATGAAGTGGTCTGGGGGGGTGATGCACCTGGGGGAAGTTGGGGGCTGAGAAATAGTGATGTATATAAAAACAAAAGCTATTGCACTCATCCACTAATATTTACAACAGTACAACAATGAAAACTCCCAGCCCCCAGCACTCTGTAGGTACAGATGATGTGAAGGTAATGTATGACCATTCATATATGCCTGTGTTATCCAGGCTCTGTACAATCAGAAGTTTACACTCTCCACACACACAGGGTTAATGAATGGTCATAAATTACTGCACATAATCTGGACTGAGGATGGGGGATGTTTGTATAGAGTTAGACAGAGGAGGCTTGGAAGATATCTTCAGACACACTTCGGATCCTCCTGTCACCTTAACCCTTCACAGCAACTCCTGCCAAACAAATCCTGTCAGATTTCCACCCCAGGAGACTCCTCAGACAAAAACTCTCAACTCACCTCTTCCCTGCATGTAGTGTGAGCAGCGCCAGCCTGACATGATCTCCTCCTCCTCCTGACATGATCTCCTCCTCAGCTCCGCCTCCTGGGTTCTCTAAGCACACCGCACTAGTGATAGGAGGGGGGGGGGGGTTAGTCACTGATAAGAGAGACCCTGCAGGAGCCTGGAGGGGGGAGACAGGATGGAATGAGCTTTAGATTCTAACAATTACCCCAGCACATTTTTTTTATGGAGAAGCAGTGACACAGCTGCTGTCTCCACAGTGACACATATGCTAATGGTTCTCCCCCTGCCTGATGGTCTGTCCGGGTTTCAGAGAGTCTGAAAACCGGGCAGATGATTCAGATCCCGGACTGTCCGGGTGAATCCCGTACAGGTGGCAACCCTAGCTGCAGAATGCTCTGGACGGTGGTCTGAGGAAGCCTGTAATGCTACAGAGTGCTCTGGATGGTGGTCTGAGGAGGAGGTCTTTAACCTCCCTGGCGGTATGATTCTGTCTGGAATTATGTACCAAAAGCGGTACAATTATTTTGCATGGAAATTTGGTGTTATGTATTGTAGGCCTGTAATTCTTAGTAATTACTTACTTAAACCTGACCAAACAAGAGTCTAGTAGACATCCCGGCTATGATAAAGTTTGAAACACAAAATCATAAATTATAATATTAAATAACTATAAATAATTATAACAAATAGTAATGTAATTATAATAAAAATTATTCACTAATGTAATCAAATCAAAAACACTGAAATTTGCTCAGTTGCAGAATTGTCGCTGTCATTAGATTTACTGTTTGATGACAAATTTCCCCACAAAACGCTATCGCTCAATTCTGCGAGTGATTCTAATTTATTATCGCTGTTTTCTAGCTGGTCTAAAACCACTTTTGACATAAAGGGACACTTTTTGGTTGCTACGGACAATCTCCAGTTTCCAGGCAGAAATAACAGTATATATAATATAAAAGTGCATGCAAGACACTGGACAGACCACTAGGGACAAAGGAGATGTGTTATTATTTGATACAGTACTGTAATCAGTAAGATTACAGTATACTGTATGTGTATTGTGTTTTTTACCTTTTGAATTTGGCGCCGAACTCCGCCAATGTGCGCCGCAACGTCGCAGGGAACGGAGCTCGGCACCCGGCAGTGTGAATCGGGCGAGCAGACAGCTCGCACACACTGCGGGGAGACATCGCAGGATCCAGGGAACAAGGTAAGTAACTTCCCCTGGATACTGCGATGCAGCCCGAGTCTGGCTCGGGGTTACCGCTCTTAGCATTAAAGACTCACCCCGAGCCAGACTCGGGATTACCGCCAAGGGGGTTAAAGCTACAGAGTGGTCTGAGGAGGTCTGTAATGCTGCACAGTGCTCTGGATTGTGGTCTGAGGAGGCCTATAATGCTGCAGAGGGCTCTGAACGGTGGTCTGAGGAGGCCTGTAATGCTGCAGAGGGCTCTGGATTGTGGTCTGAGGAGGCCTGTAATGCTGCAGAGTGCTCTGGATTGTGGTCTGAGGAGGCCTGTAATGCTGCATAGTGCCCTGGATAGTGGTCTGAGGAGGCCTGTAATGCTGCAGAGTGCTCTGGGTGGTGGTCTAAGAAAGGCCTGTAATGCTGCAGAGTGCTCTGGATGGTGGTCTGAGGAGGCCTGTAATGCTGCATAGTGCCCTGAATAGTGGTCTGAGGAGGCCTGTAATGCTGCAGAGTGCTCTGGATTGTGGTCTGAGGAGGCCTGTAATGCTGCAGAGTGCTCTGGATTGTGGTCTGAGAAGGCCTGTAATGCTGCACAGGGCTGGCTGGTGGTCTGAGGGATGGCCTGTAATCCATAGTGCCCTGGATGCCACTGCCAGTGGTCAGAGGAGGCCTGCAATGCACAGTTGCAAAGTGTGCTCTGGGCGGATGGTGGTCTGAGGGGAGAGGAGGCCTGCTGTAATTGTAACCACAATTGCTGTACACTCAGTCTGCTCTGCTCTGGGCGCCTGGCGGCGCGGTCGTCTCCTCGGGTGTCGAGCAGTGCTGCGCTTGTCTCACTCTCAGGCCTCTGGCACTGGCAGTCATCTCATCACGGTGCGCTTGCTTGCTGGAAATGGATTGCGGAAGTAGGGGGAGCTCCATGAAAAACGGGAATGTTAGTTCATGAGGGTAAACGTCCCTGTCTCACATTTTCATCCCGTTTTCGTTCGTTATTAAAAATGGATCAGATTTTCATCATAGTTTTTCGTCAGCAGACGGGGGTGTGCTGTACTTTTCGTTTCCTTTTCAGCACTGTAAAAATGCCACTGACGAAATCTTTGACGAAAACGTTTTCATTGACGAAATTAACACTGCTGACACCAATGATGGGTCCTATTTTATGTCACTGACACCAATGATGGGACTTTTTTATTATATGAACACCAAAAATTTTACTTATTTGATTCCACTGACACTAACAATGGGATTGATTTGATCCCACTAACACCATTGAGGGGTGTTATGGGGCTTATTTTCTCCTATTGAACTTCTTGTATGTACCAAAGAGACTTCCTATGTTTGCATCCCCTCAATATAAGTGAGATCACCAACTTGTCCATCTCAGAGGAGCTGCAGCCCCAAGAAATGTTTCATACTGCAAACACGGCCTTGTGCTGTGTATGTACTGTGCATCCTGAAGATTCATAGTAGGGATGAAGTTCAGGTTCATCACTACCATGGGTTCAAGCTAAATCCTGAGGGTTCAAGATTCACAATCCAAACAATCTTTTGCACAGATTTGCAAGAGACAATATTTTTAAACCATAATGCACTGTATGGCCTTTCAACTATGGTCAGCAGGCTTCGAAGGGGCGACAGGGATGGGCCAGCCCCTCACTGTCAGTGTGTGGGTAAGGTACAGTGTGATGCACTGGCAGCAAGAATACACTCAGAGGTAGTGGTTGATGAGAAACGTATATTGTTCCAACAACATATAAACAGGCCCAGTGGGTAGGCACAACCGACCAGGGCGACTCAAAAACAATAGTAGAGGACTTAGATCTTGGAAAGATGCTGACAGCTTCTGCAGTGAGGGTCGGAAATGCAACCTGGCCGGTCCACCCAAACGGGAGGCTTCCTAAAGGAGATCTCATAGTCCCTGCACTTTCCCTACTCCTCAGGAACCTGCCGCTAAGCACTGTCCCTGATGGACCAGGAACCTGTCTCCACACTAGCCACTCACATAAAGCGTGCCAAACCCGGGATCCAGGGTCTTAAAGAGGAAGTAAACCCTGATGGGTTTTACTTCCTCTTTTGCTCCCTGCAAAGCCTGCGCATTGCGCGTGGGAGCCGCCGGAAACGGCACAGTCCAACGGAAGCAACGGCAGGACGTGCCATTGCTTCAGTGCACATGTGCCAATGTCTTCGGCACATGCAGATACAGGGGGATATCTCCTAAACCATGCAGGTTTAGGAGATATACAAGATAGCTCGAGGTAAGCCTTATTATACCTGTAGCAAAAAGTGGTATGTAAGGGTTTACAAACACTTTAAATAGACTGCCTGACCCAAGATGGCTGTCTCCCTGTTTCCGCAGGAGGAAGGAAATATAGGAACCAAGTTGCTAACAACTTCCTTCCACTTCTGCATTGCCACTTCAGTTTAACGCTGCCTACGGTGGGGAATACAGACTGCACCTGCCCAAAAGTGAATTAGAAGCTGTTGTGGGGAAAGCCAAAAAAATAGTGTGAGGGAATTTGCTGTAGTTCAGTTTGCAGGGCCGTTTCTTGAGGCACTAAAATGCCAGGACAGTACAAGTACCCTCAAATGACCCCTTTTTGTAAAGTAAACACCAATGCTACGTTTCCACTGAGCGGAACGGTTCGGGTCGGTACGGTTTGGAACGGTTAGAATGGTCCGGTCTATTCTGGTGAGCGTTTCCACTGCAAGTCGGACTGCCAGGGGCCATACAGATTTTAGAAAAAATTCCTCGTGTGATGTCACACTAGTGCGACGAGAAACGTGACGCAGCGTCAGTCAGCGCCAGCTACACAACAAAAACAATAATGGAGGTTATCCAGCAGCTCGTGTTTTCTCTACTAGCCTTTTGGTTCTTTGTAGTCCAAATACATGCCGCACTGTATGAGAGAAGGTTGCGAGCGGCAATGAGAAACACAGCAAAAAAGAAGACTGCTAGCTTGGATGTTTAGCCGGGAGGAGAAGTACACCCTTGTGGGGCAAAGACAAAGACGGCAGCGCTATAGGGTAAGCACAACTGACCGACTTAACTCAGACCTACCTGACATACACACCACCTACCTGACATACACACACACACACACACACACACACACACACTGACCCACCTACCTGACATACACACACACACACACTGACCCACCTACCTGACATACACACACACACACTGACCCACCTACCTGACATACACACACACACACTGACCCACCTACCTGACATGCACACACACACACACACACTGACCCACCTACCTGACATGCGCACACACACACTGACCCACCTAACTGACATGCACACACACACACACTGACCCACCTACCTGACATGCGCACACACACACTGACCCACCTAACTGACATGCACACACACACACACTGACCCACCTACCTGACATGCACACACACACACTGACCCACCTACCTGACATGCGCACACACACACACTGACCCACCTACCTGACATGCGCACACACACACTGACCCACCTAACTGACATGCACACACACACACACACTGACCCACCTACCTAACATGCACACACACACACTGACCCACCTACCTGACATGCACACACACACACTGACCCACCTACCTGACATGCACACACACACACACAATGACCCACCAGACACATATGTTATATATGTATAATGTTTTTTTTTTTTTGTGATATGTTACCATCTGTGTTTTTTTTGTTTTTTTTTAGATGCTTCTGCTTTTGGCAAATCAGCGCCGCCGACCAGTCATTTGGGCTTTCCCCCGTGCCAATGAGTGGTGGGATTTTAGAATGTCTGAGGAAACCTTCTCATACCTTTGTACCAAGCTACGTCCAGCGATGGAGAAGCAAAGCACCAACTTCAGAGCCAGTTTGCCTGTAAGGAAAAGAGTTGCCATTGCACTGTGGAAGCTGGCTACCAACAGTGAATATAGAAGTATTGGTCATCTTTTCGGTGTCAGTGTGCCGGTGTGTGCAGGACTACTGTAAGGCTGTCTGCACATTGCTAGCTCTTGAAATTGTGCATTTTCCAGACAGGGAAAAGCTTAAAGACATGGCCGAGTACTTTCAGAACAGGTGGGGCCTTCCACAGTGTGTTGGTGCTAATGATGGCTCACACATACCAATACCAGCACCACAAGAATACCACACTGACTATTTCAACCAGAAAGGCTGGCATTCCATCATCCTCCAGGGAGTAGTGGATGGCAAGGGACTATTCTGGAATTTGAATGTAGAAAAGCCTGGGAGTCTGCATGATGCTCGTGTTCTACGATTGTCCACATTTTGGGACTGGGTTGGCCAGGGAGGACTGTACCCTGGTTCCACTAAGAACATTTGTGGGGTCAATGTTGGGTATTATGTTCTTGGGGACTCTGCCTACCCTTTACAAAATTGGCTCCTGAAACCATTTCCTGACAATGGTCGCCTGACAACAGAACAGCAAACCTACAACAAAAAAACATCCAGGGCACGTGTCGTAGTGGAAAATGCTTTTGGAAGACTTAAGGGTAGATGGAGGTGTCTTATGAAGAGGAATGACAGTGACATTAAACTTGCCAAATCCATGGTGCTTACCTGCTGTGCTCTTCACAATCTTTGTGAAAGTCATGGAGAAGACTTTGACCAGGATTGGAATACATCTCCAGAAGAGCCAGTGCCAGTAATAGCACCCCATGATATGGAAGAAGAGTGCAGTGAAATACGTCAGGCTCTCATGCTGCACCTCAATGTTTAAATTTTTACCATGATTTATTAAAAATTTTAATACCTTTTTGCTATATTGTTAATGTTTTACAATAAATAATACATACTCAAAAAATTCGCTCATGGTTTTTATTTCACAAAAAACTAATCGTTCTATATATTCTGTTAAAGAAAACTTTGAAAAATATATCAATACATTTTTTTTTTTTATAGAAAATTAATAAAAAAAAAAAAATGGGTACAGGTCCTTTTCTACATGAAAGGCACTACGGTCTGGGTGGTGACCTGGGTTCACGACTGGCTGAAAGGACTTGAACAAGCTGACCTAGGACACCGAGGAAGGCCTGGTTGAAGGTAGACAACTGCTCCATCTGCTGACGGGCGATTTCTGCTTCCTGACGCATAGCTTCCTGTGCATCCTGACGCAGTGCCTGAAACCGCCTCTCAGATTCGTTCTCAATTCTTTCCAGCTGCCTTTCTTCTGCTGCCCGCATATTTTCCATGACTGTGCGCAGATCCAACTGCAAACGTCTCCTATGACCTATAATACACAAAATATCAAACTAGTGTTTTTGGTAACATCTGTCAAAACAATACTGTAACCCCCTTTCTTATCTGCCACACCAGACTGCATCACATTTATCTACTGCCCCACAACTGTACCCCCTGCACATCTGCCCCACTGCTCTTCTGCCCCACAGCGGAACCCCCTTCTCATCTCTTACACCTCTGTACCCCCTGCACATCTGCCCCACTGCTGAACCCCCTTCTCACCTCTTACACCTCTGTACCCACTGCTGAACCCCCTTCTCACCTCTTGCACCTCTGTACCCACTGCTGAACCCCCTTCTCACCTCTTATACCTCTGTACCCCCTGCACATCTGCCCTACTGCTCTTCTGCCCCACAGATAAACCCCCTTCTCACCTCTTACACCTCTGTACCCCCTGCACATCTGCCCCACTGCTGAACCCCCTTCTCACCTCTTACACCTCTGTACCCACTGCTGAACCCCCTTCTCACCTCTGTACCCACTGCTGAACCCCCCTTCTCACCTCTTACACCTCTGTACCCCCTGCACATCTGCCCTACTGCTCTTCTGCCCCACTGATGAACCCCCTTCTCACCTCTTACACCTCTCTACCCCCTGCACATCTGTCCCACTGCTGAACCCCCTTCTCACCTCTTACATCTCTGTACCCACTGCTGAACCCCCTTATCACCTCTTACACCTCTGTACACCCTGCACATCTGCCCTACTGCTCTTCTGCCCCACAGCTGAACCTCCTTCTCACCTCTTACACCTCTGTACCCCCTGCACATCTGCCCCACTGATGAGTTATTTTAAGAAAATGCACACATTTCACTATTATCATCATGTCTTACCATTGTGCCGGGGTGCATTGGGCGTACTCTGTGGTTGGGTACTCTGTAGTTGGTTACTCTGTGGTTGGCTACTCTGTGGTTGGCTTAATGAAATACTACTGGTGCTGCTGAAAGACGTTGAAAGGTACATCATCTGACAAGTTTGACGCATCATTGGAGAGTCCATCAGCTGTTTCTGAAAAAAAACATTTGGTTATATATATTTTTTTAAAAGGTTAGCATACCGAAATCCTATGGCATCAAAAAAAATTAAAACTTACCAAAGGGGTCTACCATGGATTCGAGAATTGCAGTTGCAGAGTCCAGACCACCCTCCCTGCCTTGGTTTGCCGGCCTATGTCCGTAAATGGCGTCCATGGCGTCGTACCACCTCCAAGTACTCCGACTGTTTCCACTACGGCTGTTGTCGTCCCTAATTTTTTTATATTGTCCTTTAAGCTTCTTAAGCTTTGCCCTGCACTGCCCCGAAGTCCATTCAAATCCCTCGGCTGCCATTCGTTGAGAAATATCTTTGTACACCTTTTTGTTTCTCACTGATCCATCAAGCTCACTGAATAACGGTATCACCAATAATCCTTAGGAAAGTAGATAGTTCCTCAGATGACCAGACCCTGCTGTTGTTTGCAGGCATCCTTCTCCTTTATATTGAGGGCGACATGGTGCTTGTTTGGCGCTTTGCTTTGGCGTCAGCATTGATGTTTTTCTGTCCACCAATCAGTGGAATGTATCGTGTGACGCCAGTAGCTCCGCCCTAACCATACCGTTCCATTTTCTATGGCCCCACGTCTGAAGCAGGACCCTGAATGGTGCGGTACGGTTCGGTTTAATGGCACGCTTTCATAATGGAAACACCCAAAATAGCGTACCGAACCGATCCGCGCAGTGGAAACGAGGCACAAGGTACCGTTTAACCACTTAAGACCCGGACCAATACGCAGCATAAGGACCAGGCCCCTTTTTGCGATTCGGCACTGCGTCGCTTTAACTGACAATTGCACGGTCGTGCGACGTGGCTCCCAAACAAAATTGGCGTCCCTTTTTTCCCACAAATAGAGCTTACATTTGGTGGTATTTGATCACCTCTTCGGTTTTTATTTTTTGCGCTATAAACAAAAATAGAGCGACAATTTTGAAAAAAATTCAATATTTTTTACTTTTTGCTATAATAAATATCCCCAAAAAATATATAAAAAAACATATTTTTTCCTCAGTAAAAAAAAAAAAACGCAATCAGCATTTATTGATTGCTTTGCGCAAAAGTTATAGTGTTTACAAAATAGGGGGTAGTTTTATGGCATTTTTATCAATTTTTTATTCTTTACTAGTAATGGCGGCGATCAGCGTTTTTTTTTTTTCATGACTGCGACATTATGGCGGACACATCGGATACTTTTGACACTATTTTGGGACCATTGTCATTTTTACAGCGACCAGTGCTATAAAAATGCACTGGTAACTGTAAAAATTACACTGGCAGTGAAGGGGTTAACCAGGAGGGGGCGGTGTAGGGGTTAAGTGTGCCCTGATTTGTGTTTCTTACTGTGGGGGGGGGGTGTGGCTTGGCGTGTGACGTCACTGATCGTCGTTCCCTATTACAGGGAACAGACGATCAGTGACAGGCACACTAGGAAGCATGGGGAGAGGTTTGTTTACACTTACCTCTCCCCGTTCTTCCTCTCTGTGACCCGATTGCGGGACACCAGCGGCGATCGGGTCCGCTGTTCCCGTGGGGACGGTCACAGAGAAGAGGACCGGGTTGCGAGCACGCCGCCGGCGGCACGCTCGCGACCCACGGCTGGGCTCTTAAAGGGGACGTACCTGTACGCCCATGTGCCCAGCCGTGCCATTTTGCCGACGTACATCGGCGTGCGGCGGTCCTCAAGTGGTTAAGAGGCATGGTGAGTCTTTAAAAGTTGCTTAAAGTTTTTTTGGAAAAGGCAGAAAGAAAATGAAATATATATACTGTAATTTTAATTTTTTTGCATAAAGTTGTCAATCTGATAAGATATTTCTTACACACAGCATTAGCATACATAAAATTGCACACCAAAACACATTCTGCTAATCCTCTCAAGTACGCGGATACCACATGTGTGAGAATTTTTCAATGCTTGGACTGATTATGTACCAGACATTGTATCTTGTGTATCCCAAAAATCAACACATTTTTATCAAAAACAGTGTACTGCAGTGCCCATTTCTGTACACATGGTCAGGGAATGTATCTTGTGCAACGTTATCAATAGCAGTCCCCTTTCTTATAAGTCAAGCAAACCTAGCCTACTCGTACCTCCCAACTTTTGAACTTGAGAATGAGGGTCATTTTAGGGAGACAGTTACCTGCGGCGTGCCGCATCAAAAAAAGCAGGTGTGGCCAAACATGATAGTGGGAGGGGCTTAAAGGCAGTGGTTAACCAAAACCTGAGAATCCTTGTACCTATAAAATATGCTTTGGTTGCTGTGCCACAAACTTGATACTCAGGGATACATATAAACCTCAACACAATCATTTAGAAAATTACTTCCAATACATCTGGTTTTGTATATATTAAAAAATAGAGAGAGAGAGAGAACTAAAATAGTGGATTATGAAGGACCTGGGGAACCCGGGATGGAGCCAAAGAATAAGTACTGCAGTACGTGCAGCACATAGTAGAAAACTATGGTCACGGTCAAGCTGCGCCTAACAAGAACACATGAAATACAGGATCACTATGGTACATTGAGGGCATGAAAGATCACTTTTACACATGGAAGGCAGCAAGGATCACTATGGTGCATGGTAGGCAGGAAGGATCACTATGGTGCATGGAAGGCAGGAAGAATCACTATGGTGCATGGAAGGCAGGAAGGATCACTATGGTGCATGGAAGGATCAGTGTGGTGCATGGAAGGCAGGAAGGATCCCTATGGTGCATGGAAGGCAGGAAGGATCAGTGCGGTGCATGGAAGACAGGAAGGATCACTATGGCGCATGGAAGGAAGGAAGGTTCACTATGGTGCATGGAAAGCAGGAAGGATCAGTGTGGTGCAAGGAAGGATCAGTGTGGTGCACGGTAGGCTGGAAGGATCAGTGTGGAGCATTGAATGCAGGAAGGAAATATCACTATAACACCTGGCAGGCAGGAAAGAAATATAACTATAACACATGGAAGGCAGGAAGGAAATATCACTATAACACCTGGAAGGCAGGAAGGATCACTATACATAACATTATACGTGGCTTCTTCACCTCTAGTCATACTCTGCTACCAGGCAGGTAAAGTGGACCTATCTATGGATCCCTCTGTGTAATCTTCATGGAAATTCTGGGTAATCGCTTACTGCTCTAGTACACTGATCCCTCTGTATGACCGGCAGTACCCGCCCACCCTTAACTGGTACTCACCCCGGGAAGGAAAACATTCCCCATGCTGCCGACTCAGTGAAGTCTCGCCAAAATACAACTTCCCACCGCACCAATTCAAAGGGGCGGGTTAGCCGCGATATCCCCGATCTGATAGGTTTAAATTACTCTGCCAGGCGTGACCATATCAGATCGTGTCATTTGATTGGAAGAACACAGAGACAGCTTATTTCTCCTCATTGTTGATCTCCGCCATGCTGTTCAGTGCCGGATCCTTGTCTAAGCAGGAAAATGAGAGTAGGTGGGGGGCTGTGTTGGCTGAGCAATGCATGGCGCGGCATGCACCTAGGCAGAGGGATTAGTGGCGTTAAGTACCGGATCATGTTCTGGAACTTGGCTCCACCGCGGGACACTGGGATTTACTTAAAATTCCAGGGCGGTCCCAGTGAATGCTGGACGGTTGAGAGGTATGCCTATTGGTATGTGGCTGCCCCCAAGAATGCCATGTTCAGTGGCCAGCAAGAACAGGAGGCTGAAGATAGGAAGAACAAGAGAGTTCCTGTGGTTTCAGGAGTGCAGTTGTCTGCAGGGAATGGCTGGGACTGGTGTAAACAATGAAACGTGCAGATGGGTCAGTTCAGGCAGCAGGCAGAGACATAGTCAGCAAAAAAGCAAAGGATCTATCCAGGCAGCAGACAGAAACATTGTCAATAAACAGGCCAAGGTCAGTACAGTGGAAGCCAAAGGCAACACTGCACTAGGTGGAGGTGATCAGGAACACTGTTGCTGGCTGCACTGTCACTGGTGACACTGTACTGATATGGCGGCAATCAGGGCCACTATTGATGGCTGCACTGGCTTTGGTGGCCTTGTCACTGGTGTGGTGTTGTAGAATCTCATATTTGCCAATGTATTTCATATTATTATTTTATAATATTCATATTGATTTGCATGTTTTATCGATAATATAATTATTCATAATTATTATTCATATTATTATTATTATATAGTAGTGGTTTTATCAATATTATTATTCAATAGTAAAGCAATAGTTATTAAATCTTTATTAAGGTACACTATGTTATTCTATATATATAGAGAATGACTTCCTTTTTTTTAAGTGTTGAACTTTAGATGAACTCTTTGTAAGCATGACAAGATTACACAGGTGTTCTTAAAAGTATATTGGGATAGTTCATTAATTAGAAAAGGAACATTTTGATAACAGTTAAAATGCATAATAAATCACAGAGATAAGATAACAGTTTTCGAGGACAAGTGAAAAACTCCTTAACAGGTGGTTTAAAATAATTATGTGGAACATGGGGAAGTTATGTACAGTACATTAATTAAGTTTGACGGTCAAACAGAGGTCTGTTTGTGCCCTCATTAAAACTGTTAAAATATAGTTTTCAATGTTTTATATGGATACATACATATAGAATTTTATAACAGATAAGGTGGGGTTATTGAAAGTTCATTCTTCCAAAGTCATAAATCTGTTATCCTTGAAGTCGTATCAGGACAGGAGACTTTGATCTAACACAGCTGGGTGCCAGACTGTCCCTACATAGGTGTCTTTAATTGGACAAAAACATTTATAAATAATTTTTAATGAACCTATAGGAATTCTAGGAATAATTACGTTTGTCTGGTTGTAGGACAGGTGTTACATTGACGTAGATCTTAGCAACCAACCAATCACATCTAGGAGAGATGGCTGAGATAAGGCTTGTAAGGGTATATAAGTGCAAGTTTTACAATTGTTAGTCAGACAAGTCAGATAGGAGCTCCTAAGGCTGAACTCTATGTATGCTGCCCTATTGCACGGGTCATAGAGAGCAGAACCAATGCGCAATTATCTGTTCAGATAGGCGTCTATCAGGCTGACTGTTTATCTATGCAGCCCTATTGTGTGGTCTCAGGTGAATTTCCCTAACAAACTCGGTCGAGCCGGTCGACTGACTAGACCACATCAGGTAATAGGGTTTCCAAGAATTGACAGAAACGACCCATTCTGGTTCAAGGTGAGAACAATTCACTATTGTTTCAATTTGGTTAGAGGATAAGAATACCAATATCTAATATGTTTGCATTGTAAGAAACTGTATAAATTAGACCTGTATCTTGTAATACTTTGAACATAAACCTGTATGTTACCAGCTTTTATTAAACCTGCATTGCTGAAGTCCTGCCTGGTTCTAAACTTTAATATTCTACTTCAGTGGCAGCAATTAGGAACACTGTTGCTGTCTTATACTGGTCTGGTGAAACTGGGACTGGTGGTGATCAGAAACACTGTTGTAGCGTACACTGACTTGGTAAAACTGGAACTGGTGTGGTGGCAATCAGAAACACTGTTGTTGGCTTACACTGGTTTGGTGACACTCAGACTGGTGTGGCTATGATCAGGAACACTGTTGCTGGCTTACACTCGTCTGGGGATACTGGAACTAGTGTGGTGGCAATCAGAAACACTGTTGATGGTGTACGCTGGTCCAAAGACACTGGGACTGGTGTGGCTACGATAAGGAACACTGTCAGTGTCTGACACTGGTTTGGTGACACTGGGACTGATGTGGCAGTGATCCTGAATACTGTTGCTGGCTACACAGGTCTGGTACACTGAGAGTGGTGCAGTGGTGAC
This sequence comes from Rana muscosa, assembly GCA_029206835.1. NCBI lineage: Eukaryota > Metazoa > Chordata > Amphibia > Anura > Ranidae > Rana > Rana muscosa. Next base: position 29,368,267 of record JARGYO010000094.1, read on the forward strand.
TGGGGACACTGTGACTGGCTGTATTATTATGTTGACACCCCTGTGACTGGTGTGATTATTATTGATATATTACAGGATTTATAGCACCATCAGTTTGCGCATTGCTTTACAACATGAGCTCAGACGGTATATTTACATTACAATTCAATACAGGAGGAATCAGAGGGCCCTTCTGGGTAGAGCTTACAATCTAGGAATGATGATTGGGGATACCGTGACGGGCTGCACTGGTCTGAGCAAAGCAGTGAAGTGTCACTGTGGTGACATTGAAATATTGTGGCAGTGATCAGAGAAAAATGCTGACTGCACTGACAGACAGTGATATCAGTTCAGCCAGCCATTGTACAAGATTACTAGACATAACAGTATAAGGAAACCATAGTGACAATGGCTGTATTATAAAACTGTAACTGCTGTGATTGGTCCTGTGCCCCTATCTGTGACCCGCTGCATCTAAAGCACACACCAATCACAGCGCGTGTCACTATGGCAAGCAGTAGATGTGGGATAAAAAGAAATAGCTGGATAACCGCACTCCAAATATTCACCTTTTATTGTAAAGTTAAAATCAAGGCATCAAAAGTCGGTACAGACCAACTGCACTGCTGCTGACATGTTTCACACCAGACACGGTGCTTAGTCATAGCTATGACTAAGCACCGTGTCTGGTGTGAAACATGTCAGCGGCAGTGCAGTTAGTCTGTACCGACTTTTGATGCCTTGATTTTAACTTTACAATAAAAGGTGAATATTTGGAGTGTGGCTATCCAGCTATTTCTTTTTCAATCATCTCTGTTGCAAACAGAGCCAGCACCCTGTTTAACTGTGGAGACAGCTGATCATAGGAGATCGCAGTAGATGTGGGAGGCCGTATTTATATTCCCTCCTGCATCTATGTGCAATGGACAGAATGATTTTCAGTTGAGGGAAGGAACTGTCAGGATCACCCACTGGTGGTACTGGGGTTCCTAGAGCTGAAGGCTTTATAATCAGTCTCCACCTGATGCTGGCTGGCAGGAAGCTAGAAGGAGGCTAGAACCCCCTTTCTAGCTTCCCTCAGCGCCACGCCTTTTGTTTTGGTTTTTGCTTGTGGTATACCCTTCTATACCCCACCCAGGTCTGATATTGAATTTTGATGAAATCCTACATAGTTGCCATTGTTTTTTTTTCTAAAATCCACACCAGATCCTTACCTAAGATAAGGCCCTGGCTTTGATTTTGTGGGGAGTCCATATTTTTTGTTTGTTTTGTGCTACTGCACCAAACCCAGCATTTACCATGTGGCAACTGGCGTCCTAGCAACTGATGATGTCATTGGTTACTAGGATGCCGGTGGCAGGCTTTCACAGTGTCCTTGGTTGGTAGGATGCAGATGACCTATTTGTGTGTATTTTTTGTGGGGCCTCTTTTATAATCCATACCAGACCTTCATCTAGGATCAGGGTCTGGTATGGATAAGGAAAATCCTCTTTGTTTATAGAGAGAAGCTGACCAGGATATGTCATTTAGCAGCCAGCAATTTAAATATGTGTTTTTTTGTTTGTAAATGTCACATTTTTGGTTTACATCATACACGTGTCACTTCACTGGCAGCTTTAAGGCCCCTTTTACACGGCAAGCCCGCTCGGATCCGCCTGTTCGTTTTTCAGGTGGAATCCGAGCGGGTCTTCCATTGACTCCTATGGGAGAGGGATGTCAGCGGAGATGTGTCCGTCTGCCATCCGATCCGCTAAAATCAGATGTATGGCGATACGTTCGCCATCCGTCTTGGCGGATCGTCTCAGATTAGATCTGATGGAAACGGACATGCCGTTTTTGTCCGATCTCCCCATAGTAATCAGCGGGGCTCTGTCAGGTCCCTCACGCTCAGTGGGCAGAGACGGACCTTTCATCCGCCGGCTCAGTGGAGATCAATGGAGCAGTCTCCTGCTGAGCTAGCGTACTCTGCTGAGCGGATCTGCCTTGTGTGAATGAGGCCTTAGACAAGCATGTTATTTATGGATTTTTTTATATTTTACTTTAGGCATTAATAAAAGAGCTGCTCCCCAATGGATGGATTTTTGTATTAGTACATACAGTATAGTTACATAGTTTATAAGGTTAAAAAAAATAAAATCCGTCCAGTTCCACTTATATATATGTATTTTTGGCACCCAGTTGCATAACTTTACATTTCTCCATATTGAACCTCATCTGCCATGTGGCTGCCCAACCCTTTATTTTGGTAAGGTCTTCCTATAAAGATGCTACATGCTGTGTCAAGCTTATCTCCCGGCATAATTTGGTATCATCAGCAAACACTGCAACTGAGCTCTTGATTCCAACCTCTATATCAGTAATAAACAGATTAAACAGCATTGGCCACAGGGTTGTCCCGATACCACTTTTTTAAGACCGAGTACAAGTACCGATACTTTTTTTCAAGTACTCGCCGATACCGATTACCGATACTTTTTTTCAATGTCATGTGACAGTTTGAAAGATGGGGACTGATAGGTGGCACTTATGGGCACGGATCGATGGCACTTATGGGCACTGATAGGTGGCACTTGTGGGCAGTGATAGGTGGCACTGATAGGTGGCACTTGGGGGCACTGATAGGTGGCATTTATGGGCACTGATAGATGGCACTTGTGGGCACTGATAGGTGGCACTGATTGCACAGAAAGGTGGCACTTGTGGGCACTTATGGGCACTGATAGGTGGCACTTATGGGCACTGATAGGTGGCACTTATGGGCACTGATAGATGGCACTTGTGGGCACTGATAGGTGGCACTGATTGCACAGAGAGGTGGCACTTGTGGGCACTGATAGGTGGCACTTGTGGGCACTGATAGGTGGCAGTTGTGGGCAGTGATAGGTGGCACTGATTGCACAGAAAGGTGTCACTTGTGGGCAGTGATAGGTGGCACTTGTGGGCACTGATAGGTGGCACTGATTGCACAGAAAGGTGGCACTTGTGGGCACTTATGGGCACTGATAGGTGGCACTTATGGGCACTGATAGGTGGCACTTATGGGCAGTGATAGGTGGCACTGATTGCACTGATAGATGGCACTGATTGCACTATCAGTGCAATCAGTGCCATCTATCAGTGCCCACAAGTGCCACCTATCAGTGCAATCAGTGCCCATAAGTGCCACCTATCAGTGCAATCAGTGGCATCTACCAGTGCCACCTGATAGGTGGCACTGGTAGATGGCACTGATTCCACTGATAGGTAGCACTTGTGGGTACTGATAGGTGGCTGGCACTGAAATGCTGCGGGGGGGTGGGGGGGAAATGACACAGGATTTAAGAAAAAAAAACTGCTGCAACGCCCATCTTGGTACACCCTGCACTCGGCTGCAGTAAGCAACAGCAGACATCTTGTTACACCCAGCCCATATAGCTCGGGCTGGGTGTAACAAGATGTCTGCTGCTGCTTACTGCAGCCGAGTGCAGAGTGTACCAAGATGGGCGTGGGGACGTTCAGCCGCTGACGGCGACCGAATGCGACAGCACCGGTCACCGATCCTGATGCGGCTGCGCCCTGAACCCCTGCCAGCTTACCAGGTTCAACTGCAGGTCCACCGACTGTGCCCGCCCTCTTCAGCCAGACTCCGCCCGCACTTTCCTCTCCCGTCCTCCCCAGCCACTGACTCCTCCCGCCCTCTCCGGCCAGACTCCGCCCGCACTCCCCCGCCCTCTCTCCTGCCCTCCCCAGCCACTGACTCCTCCCGCCCTCTCCGGCCACAAAAAAAAAAAAAATATCGGGTGAAGCATCGGGAGCATTTGCGCGAGAACAAGTACTCGCGCAAATGCTTGGTATCGGTCCCGATACCGATACTAGTATCGGTATCGGGACAACCCTAGGTAAAACGATTGATTTACCTCTGGAATTATCTAATTTTTACTGCATAAGTGTAGTCTGTTTGCCTTTCATTGCCAAGTCTGTGATCTACAAGCAACTGCATATCCCTTTTCATCACTGATTATCCCAGGGGAGCCCCTCCCAATGGGTATTTTTGGCACCCAGTTGCATAACTTTAAATTCTCACTTCCTCATAGAATAATAACAGGTTGGTGTGACAAGAACACTCTTTCATAAATCCATGCTTGTTGACTCTTACAATACCTTTATCACAGACAAATTTCTGTATGGAGTTCCTTATCATCCCCTCAAATATCTTACATACTATTGATGTTAGGCTAATTGGTCTGTAGTTTCCTGGTATACATCTCAATATCTCCAAGGGTAGTGCCTAGCTCCCCATGATCTTTGACAATCTCTTGCCCATTACAGTTAAAAATGGCCTGGATTAATCCTTATATAACTCAGTGGTACTGTCTGCAGCAGAGAAGAGGAGATACTTCCTCCAACAAAGCTATTTTGAGGAGGGGGAAAACACTGGGCACCTTCTGGCACTGGTAGCCAGGAAACAACGGGACCCCTCTACTATTACAGCTATGCGGTCCACAACAGGGGAAATTCACACTCTTAACTCTGATATATTGCATGAATTTCACCAATTTTACAACGATCTAAAGCTAGATATGCTCCATCTGAATTAACATTATTCCTGTAGGCCTGTCCCTTTCCCCAATTGACTGTTGCGCCGCGCTGAACTCTCCAATTACCTTGACGGAACTAGCGGAAGCATTAGAGGGGGCCCCACACCATAAATCTCCTGGCTCGGATGGTCTGCCAGCTGAGGTATACTTACATTATGGTGAAATCCTGCTTCCACCTCTGCTGCAGGCACTATCCGAGGCGGTTGAGACAGGCTCTCTGCCGGATAGTATGCAGGAGGCCATTATAGTGGTGCTCCCCAAGCCAGGAAAGGATAAACTCTTGCCGGATTCATACCATCCGATTTCATTATTGAATTTGGACGTTAAGCTATCGGCGTGTGTTCTGGCCACCAGACTCTCAAGGGTGATAGGCAGACTAATTCATAAAGATCAATCTGGGTTTATCCCCACCTGTTCAACGACAGATAATATACGGAGGTTATTCATGAATCTACAAATGCAAGTGGATGATCCTGGATGCCGCGAAAGCTTTTGACAGCGTGGAGTGGCCATACCTCCTGGAGATCCTGGCAAGGTTCGGGTTGGGGAGCCACTTCATAACATGGGTACAGGTCCTATACTCAAAGCCTAGCGCTAAATTTGTATTAACAATAATCTCTCCTCATCTTTTAATCTGCATGGGGCACCCGTCAGGGATGCCCGCTATCCCCATTGCTGTTCGCTATGGCAATAGAGCCCCTAGCCATCTTGATCCGTAATACACAGGAGGTTGTGGGGTTCTGTAGAGGCCCGCTTGAAGATAAGATATCCCTTTATGCAGATGATGCACTTGTCTACCTGGGGGACACGGCAGCCTCTCTGCGAACAGTAATGGGGATTATCACAGATTTTGGCAGGTTCTCGGGCTTTACTATAAACTAGTCCAAGTCAATATTGATGCCCATAGACCCCCTGTCGGCACCTCTACCCACGGGAACTAACCAAATAACCTTAGCAAGCAGTTTTAAATACCTGGGGTTGATGGTGACCCCGGATCCGGCCGATTACTTGCGGCTGAATCTGGGTCCACTCTTAGACAGACAGAAAGACAAATGTAATAGCTGGTGTAAGCTTCCTCTGTCGGTAGTAGGCAGAGTGAACCTCATTAAGATGGTATGGGCACCCCAACTTCTGTACATCTTTCACAATTCCCCTATGTGGATCTCAAATCAATGGTTCAAACACATTGATTCTTTGATGCAAGATCTAATATGGAGAAAAAAGAAAGCCAGAATTAGTCTAACCACTTTACAATACGGAAAAGACTGAGGGGGACTGGCAGTTCCACACCCCAAAATGTATTTTTTGGCCGCACAAATTCAACAGTTAGCGGGGTGGGGGCTGGATGCAGGAGAGGACCCAGTAGCTAAATTAGTGACTATGTCTTACCCCACATTAAAAGCCGCCTCCCATATGGAGATGGACCTACCAAGTGTCCTAACCCCGGCCCCAACCGGTGACCTCCTCAGAAAAATATGGAAGGAATTCCTAAAAGCCCTGGATGTTAGGGGCCCGTTGCCCTTTACACACTTATGGAACAACCCCAAGTACCCAGAATTACTAGAACTACAGGGATTCCCTCCCTGGAGGCAGAAGGGGATATGGTTCTTTCCTCAACTGTATGAGGGAACCATCCTAAAAACATATGAACAGTTATGCTCAGAATTCCAGCTTCCCTCAAGAGGATTCTATAAATATCTTCAACTTTGACACGCCCTGCAGGCACAGCAACAAACACACCCCTTGACTGTATCATCCTCTTCTCTGCTGATGGAAGTCCTCCGGGCAGATACCCGGAGGGGATTGATCTCTAGGATATACATGGAATTGCTGTCATTTATTCAGGACCACGCCTCCTTTAAGTACAGAACTAAATGGGTGGCAGATATTGGAGATATAGATGGGGATCAGTGGGACATGGCTTTGGAATCAATACCAGCAACCTCGGTCTCCGCCTCTCACAAACTCTCGCAACTGTTTATCCTACATAGAGCATACAGAACACCAGTTCAACTACATGGTTGGGGCAGACGGGACTCTCCTCTCTGTCCAAAATGTAAAGTGCACCAGGGGAACTTTATACATCTACTTTGGAGGTGTCCAAAACTCCACCGCTATTGGGTGGAAATATCTCAATATATCTCTAGACTAGCTCAGATTGAGGTACCCCTGAACTCCCTGGTGTACTTGCTGGGGGCAATTGATGAGGTGATGTACCAGAGGGGAATGTACCTCATGATAACCAGGCTGCTATACTTGGCTAGAAAACCGATAGCTAGATATTGGATGGCGTTCACAGTCCCCACAGGGAAACAATGGATTACTTATATTAATTCACTCCTTCTCAGGGAACGATTAGCCTATAACCGTAGGAAAGCTGGGAAAAATTTGATCTCATTTGGCAACCATGGCTAGATGATCCCAATCTTGCACCACCAATTGGTGATGGAAAGACTCTTGGATTAAGACCCGCCAAGGTCTTCAAGAGGGGGGGGGGTGAGGGGGTGAGATGGGGAGAGAGAAGAAAGGAGGCAGGAGAAACAAGTTAGGTCATGTGCAAGGATGAAGCACTGGAATCCGCATGATCCGTTAGTTGAAGAAATGTCTAATCCTGTTCTAATTCATCGGACTGAAAGTGCTAGTTGATGGTCTTGTTTTTTCTCTTTTTCTCTTATCGTCCATGGACTGACACAGCTGTCATACTGATTAAGTGTGGGTATATGTCCCTGCTTGCAGAAGAAGACCTAGGCAGAATGTTAGATGTTAAAACATTCTAGAACAAACCAGAGCTGAACAGCCCCGCCCAGGGGGGCGGTCCCTCCAGACATTACCCTCCCACCTGCAGCTAGCAGCCTCAGTTTTTTTCTGCCTAACAGAAGAAGACATGGCTCTCTCAGGAGCCAGTCTCCTTGAAAATTGTACTTTAAAATGTTATTCCTTTGGGAATTTTATTATTTTATTTTTGAGACCTTCAATCAACTGTTGGCTGGGCAACAGGTTGGGTACACTGGTATCCTCGTAGTCTTCCCTGCCAACGAGCGTGCTGATCCTCGCCTTGTGTGCGTGAGACTCAGTTCACGACATACCCATGACTCCAGGGGTGGCCGGGTTGCTTTTAGCTCCTGCGGTCCTCTCAAGATTGAACAGTACCTGACTAACTGTATCTCTCGCGGTGGAACGGGCCGACAGCTAAGCAGTACTACTCTGTGATAGGTCTGTCTGAAACATGCCAGTGGGTCCCTGAAAGGTAAGGTAAGTAGTCTCTCCTACTGCAGGTGAGTACATGCTGGCTGTGTTTCTTTATATGGGAGGTTTCTCCCTGTCTCCCCCCTCCCCTGTTATGCTGCTCTCTGCACCCTGTACTGGTGCTGTGCTGTGTGAGGGTGCTTGGGGGTCACTCTGGCCTGACTGGGGGCGCTCATGTCTGTTTTAATGGCCCTGGGAGAGGTTCAGTGTTCTGGTGTGAGTGTTGTACATACTGTTGTGGAGTAGTGGTTTACATGCATGCTTAGCAAAGCTAAGCTTCACAGGTTCAGTTCCTGAGTGGGGCTGTTTGTGTTCAAACAGCCGCCCCAGCGCTTGCCGTGCCACTAAACATGTGCGCCATTAGCGCTGTGAGGTATTTTAAAAAAAAACGCGTTCAGCGGCCATTTTGCCGCGGATCGATGGCGCAGTAATGTATGCGGCCGGCGGCCATTTTCTTGAAGCCGCTGCGTTTTTGGTTTCGGCCTCTATCAGCCGCTGCTGCGGCACGATTCTCACAATCTCCTCACAGTCCAGTCTCCTCACTCTCCCCAGGCTTCACCCGCGCGGCAGCGCGGTTTCATACAACAGAATGAGCGGGCCTTACAGGGGTTTACGACTTTTCAGTCTGTAGTGCGGGTCCTGACGTCTCGGAAATGGTCGTCAACCCGTTTTTTGCATGAGAGTCCTGGGACTCATGAGGGCCTCATTCGAGGCTGTTCCGTATGCCCAATCACACACGGGCATTACAGTAAGAGATCCTGTCCATTTCGGACAAATCCCCGTTGTCCTTGGATCTTCAGATCCAGATGAGTCACCCACTCAGGGCGTCCCTGGCGTGGTGGTTGGGGTCCCCGACTCTTCGGTCCGGGAAGTCGTCCCTCCCCATCCAGTGGACGGTGTTCATGACGGACGCCAGCCTGACGGGCTGGGGTGGAGTCTGGGGAGTCCTGTCAGCCTCAGGGCTTGGACTCCGGACGAAGCCGTTTACCGATCAATGTTCTGGAAATACGGGCAATCAGAATATGCCTCCCCACGTGGTCTCTATCAGCCGTCTACGTTCAAGTGTAGACAATTGACAGGCGGACTATCAGAGTCGCCAGATGCTGGACCAGGAGAGTGATCCTTACACCTGGACATGCCGGTTGTGGACCTGAGGGCCTCTCGACTCAATCGTAAGGTTTCAAAGTTTGTGGCCAGGTCCAGGGATCTTTGGGCGGATGCCTCGGATCCGTTGGTGGGCCCCATGGGGTCATTATCACCTGATGTCTGTTATCCTCCGCTGCAGCTGCTTCCTCGCCTGCTTCGCAGGGTTGTGGCCGAAGGGATTCCGGTGATCCTCTTGCGCAGGGTGGGTCTCGGCGTCTTTGGTACGCTGATCTGGTACGTCTCATCGCGGACGTTCCTTGGTGGTTTCCAATAAGGGAGGACCTTCTGTTTCAAGGTCCTATTTTTCATCCTGTTTTACAGTCTGACTTAACGGCATAGCTATTGGAAGCCAGGTGCTGAGAGTCCGAGGTCTCTCCGATTCGGTCACTTTGACCATGTTCAGGGCACGGAAGTCTTCCGCTTGAAAGATATATCACCGTACCTGGGAAGCTTACATCGCTATGTGCAATGAGCTGGACTAGCGTCTACGGACGTATTCCGTCCCCAGTATCCTGCGGTCCTTGCAGCGTGGTGTGACCCAAATGCTTGCTTTGAGTACCATTAGGGGTCAGTTTTCGGCCTTGGCCGTCTTCCTTCAGCAACCGCTAGCGGGTCATTCCTTGGTAGCACCTTTGTGCAGAGGGCTCGCCATGTGCTCCCTCCTGTTGAAACCTCCTCTCCCTCCTCAGGATTTGAATTTGGTGCTCTCGGTTCTCCAGGAACCTCACTTTGAAAATATCAGAGATATTCCCCTCTTGACCTTGTCTCAGGAGGTGGCCTTCTTAGTGGCCATTACTTCTGTCAGAGGGGTGTGTGAGTTGGCGGCCTTGTCCTGCAAGTCGCCCTATTTGGTCATCCATAAGGATAAGGCGGTGTTGCGTATGCGACCTTCCTTTTTCAAAAGGTGGTTTCGGCTTTTCATCTACATGTGGACATTGTCCTCCCGTCCTTGTGTCCTCACACATCGCATTCCAGAGGGTTTGCACTTCACACATTTTATGTGGTACGTGATATGACTCACTAGTTGTGTCTGTCTCTGGTCCGAACAGGGCCAAGCGGTGTCGTCTGCCACCTTTTCTAGATGGATCAGACAGACTGTTATACAGGCCTATGCCATTAAGGCAAGTGAGACTATTAGGCAAGTGTTCCTGTTTTCTAATAATTTTACTATTGCAGCTTCTGTGAATATCTGAAGTCTGGGGACAGAAGTGTCCCTGTCCTATTGTTATTATCTTACATGCTGTCAGAAACCATGAATCAGACAAAGACAGAAGTACAGTTAAATCACACTAGTTTAATAATAAAAAGGTAAACAGAGTAAGCGTAGTCAAAACATAGCCAGAGTTCAGTTACCGGATCGTGTAGTCGGCCAAGCCAAAGTCCAAGAGCCAGCGATGAAGGTAATAGAACAGCAAGCAGGATCCGTAGCCAGAGGGGACAACAGTCAAGCAGGTCTTAAACTGGACCGCAGGAGAAAGTCTCTTGTGATGTTAACACAGGCAAAGGCGAAGAGCAAATGAACTGGAAGTCCTTAAGTAGGCAGAGCTGATGAGCGGATCATCAACAGGTGGATCACTGTGGAGAGATGGAAGCTGGCAATTAACTGACAGCTGAGCTGCCAGCACAGAGAAGGAAGGGCTGAACCCAGCCCTGACAATACCCCCTCCTCAATGACCCCTCCCCCTCGGAGGACCACCGGGCTTGAGGGGAAAATGTCTATGGAAATCACGGAGGAGGACAGGGGCATGTACGTCCGAGGATGGGACCAAAGAGCGCTCCTCCAGACTGTACCCCTTCCAATGCACCAGGTACTGAATGCGCCCACGGAACCTACGGGAGTCAACAATGGACTGTACTTCATACTTCTCATGGTTCTCAACCTGTATAGGGTGAGGACGTGGCACCGAGGTGGTAAAACGGTTGCAGACCAAAGGTTTCAATAAGGAGACATGAAACACATTAGAGATACGCATACTGGAAGGAAGGTCCAACACGTAAGCCCCTGGGTTTATCCTGCGAAGGATACGGAAAGGCCCAATAAACCGAGGTGCGATCTTCAGAGAAAGAACACAAAGTCAGAGGTTGCGAGATGACAGCCAGACCCTGTCCCCGACCTGGTAGGAAGGCGCAGGCAGGCGTCTGCGGTCAGCATGGAGTCTGTACCTCTCGTTAGCCTGTCGCAAAGCCTCCTGGACTTGTACCCAAGTGGAACGAAGACCACGGAGATGTTCCTCTAACGCAGGAATACTCTGAGGAACAAACGAGTCAGACAACATTGAAGGTTGGAAACCATAATTCGCCATAAACGGGAAGCAGAATTCAGAGCGCTATTGTGAGCAAACTCCGCCCATGGTAAGAGGTCTGACCAGTTGTCGTGATGGTCAGAAATATAGCAACGCAGGAATTGCTCCAAGGACTGATTGGCTCATTCTGCGGCCCCATTAGACTGTGGGTGATACGCAGAGGAGAAAGCAAGCTGAATTCCCAACTGTGCACAAAAGGCTCGCCAGAACCGGGACACAAACTGACTTCCCCTGTCAGAGAAAATGACCTTGGGTAGGCCATGTAAACGAAAGATCTTCCGAGCAAAAATGGAAGCCGGTTCCTTAGACGTAGGCAACTTCTTAAGTGGAATACAGTGAGACATTTTTGAGAACCGGTCTACCACCATAAGGATAACTGTGTTGCCCTGGGAGTTGGGTAACTCCACAATGAAATCCAAAGACAGGTGGGTACAGGGCCTCTTTCCATTGGGTATGGGTTGTAGGAGGCCCACTGGAAGGTGTCGTGGAGTCTTATTTTGAGCACACACGGAACAGGCAGCTACGAAGGCGGCTACATCGGCACGTAGACTAGGCCACCAGAATTGTTGGGAAATGGCCCAAAAGAGTTGATTCTTCCCAGGGTGGCCAGCAGCCTTGGGAGAATGGTAAGTCTGGAGCACGGCAGTACGGAGACTCTCGGGAACAAAGCAGCGGTCACAATGTTTCTCAGGAGGGGCATTGACCTGAGCAGCCAGAATTTTGTCACCCAAAGGAGAAGTGAGACTGGTGCGAACCATAGCCAGAATACGATCAGGAGGAACCGGAACCCACTCCATCTTGGAAGTGGAGGAAAATTGTCGTGATAAGGCATCAGCCCTTACATTCTTAGTACCGGGTAAGAATGAGACAATGTAATTGAAACTCGACAAGAAAAGAGCCCATCGTGCCCTTCTGGGAGAGAGGTGCTTAGCCTCAGACAAGAATGTGAGATTCTTATGGTCAGTAAGAATGAGAACCGGCACAGTGGTACCTTCGAGGAGATGTCTCCATTCTTTCAGGGCTAAAATGATTGCCAAAAGCTCTCTGTCACCAATCTCGTAATCGCACTTCGCAGGTGACAATTTTTTGGAAAAGTAGCCACACAGATGCATAGCGCTGTCAGAGCTAGGAAATTGAGACAGAAGGGCGCCAATTCCAGTCTCAGAAGCATCGACTTCAAGGATAAAAGGCAACGTGGGATCAGGATGTGCCAACACAGGAGCAGAAACAAAGGTAGTCTTAAGACTCTCAAAAGCCTTAATGGACTCTGGAGACCAACTCTGTGGGTTACCGTCCTTTCTGGTCATATCAGTCAGGGGCTTGACCAGAGACGAGAAGTTACAAATAAACTTCCAATAATATTTGGCAAAGATAAGAAAAGCGCTGCAGAGGACGTAAACCCACGGGTTGAGGCCACTGTAGGACTGCAGAAAAATAGGATTTTTATAACAGCTTACCTGTAAAATCCTTTTCTTGGAGTACATCACGGGACACAGAGCGACATAGTCATTACTATGTGGGTTATATAGATACCTTCAGGTGCTGGCACTGGCAACTTCCAAAACCGGAAGTACCCTCCCCTATATAAGCCCCTCCCATCCGGGAGTACCTCAGTTTTGTAGCAAAGCAATAAGTGTCCCCAAAAGAGGGGTGGGAGCTCTGTGTCCCGTGATGTACTCCAAGAAAAGGATTTTACAGGTAAGCTGTTATAAAAATCCTATTTTCTTTCTCGTACATCACGGGACACAGAGCGACATAGTCATTACTATGTGGGATGTCCTAAAGCAATGCCCAATGAGGGGGGGGGATACACCATACATAAGCTGAGCGCTATCAGACATGAGGATCTTTTGCGGCCTGCAACACACTGCGCCCAAAGGCGACATCCTCCTGACTTCTAACGTCCACCTGGTAGAACCTAGTAAACGTGTGTACTGAAGACCATGTTGCGGCCTTACAGACCTGAGCCAGGGAGGCCTGGTGATGCACTGCCCATGAAGTTCCAACTGCTCTCGTGGAGTGCGCCCTAACTTTGAACGGAGGCGGTCTCCTTCTCAAGCCATAGGCTTGCATTATGACCTGTCGAATCCACTTGGCTAAAGTAGATTTTGACGCTGCCTGACCCTTTCTGGGGCCTTCCGGCAGAATAAACAAAGTATCCGTTCTGCGAATCTGAGCAGTGGCTTTTAGATAAGCTTTAACTGCTCTTACTACATCGAAAGAATGCAATAACTTTTCTTCTACCGAACTAGGTTTGGGGGGAAAAAAAAGAAAGAAGAACCACATCTTGGTTCAAATGAAACCTCGATACCACCTTAGGAAGAAAGGCTGGATGAGGACGTAACACTACTCTGTCCTTATGGATAACCAGATATCGCTCTTTACAGGACATAGCTGCTAATTCCGACACTCTTTTAGCCGAACAAATGGCTACTAGAAAGATCAATTTCCTGGTGAGAAGAACCAAGGAAATATGCTGTAATGGTTCAAATGGTTGTTTCTGTAGAACCGACAGAACTAGGTTTAGATCCCATGGACATATGGGAATATTAACCGGAGGACTAATACGCATCACTCCTTGTATAAAGGCTTTGACTAGTGAATGCGAAGCCAAGGGCCTTTGAAAAATATTGACAAGGCCGAAATCTGACCCTTGATAGTACTCAAGGCAAGCTTCCTATCTACAGCCCACTGTAGGAAGTCCAGAATCCTACCTATTACGTACTTACGTGGATGCCATTTCTTGGCCTCACACCACGCGATGTACGCCTTCCAGATTCTATAGTAGATCTGCCTGGATACCGGCTTCCTGGCATTGATCATGGTAGATACCACAGGATTAGAGAGCCCTCTCTTTTTTAGAATGTGGGCTTCAATAGCCAGGCCGTCAAACCTAGGGCTGGTAAGGAAGGGTGGTATATCGGTCCTTGCGAAAGCAGGTCCGGACGACGTGGGAGAGTCCAAGGACTCCCCACTGACATTTTTACAATCTCCGCGTACCATGCTCTTCGGGGCCACGCTGGAGCCACCAGAATCACTGGTTTCTTTTCTACCCTGATTCTGCGGAGTAATCGAGGTAACAATTGTGGCGGTGGGAATGCATATATCAGTTTGAACTGATCCCAAGGGAACACTAGGGCATCCGAGCCGCAAGCTAGGGGATCCCTTGTCCGAGAGACAAACCTGTCCCCTTTGCGTTGAATCTGGATGCTAGCAGATCTACATCCGGTGTTCCCCACCGCTGACATATTGTCCGGAAAACCTCGGGGTGAAGGGACCATTCCCTTGGGCATAATTGTTGGCGACTTAGAAAGTCCGCCTTCCCAATTCTCCACTCCTGGAATGAATACCGCGGATATGGCTGGGACATATCTTTCTGCCCATTTCAGGATGTAATTTACTTCCCTCTGGGCTGCACGACTCCTGGTGCCACCCTGATGATTGATATATGCCACTGCTGTGGCATTGTCTGTTTGAATTCTGACAGGGGACCCTTGGAGTTTGGATGTCCATGCTACTAGGGCATACCGGGCTGCTCGTATCTCTAAGAGATTGATGGGCAGGGCTTTTTCTGCATCCGACCATCTGCCCTGGAGAGACCATTGCTCCCCAGCCTATAAGGCTGGCATCTGTAGTGACCACCTTCCAAGAAATCGGACTGAAGGATTTTCCTTTTTCCAGATTCTGGGGAACCCACCACCAACGGAGGCTCTTGCGAACGGAAGGGGACAAGGACATTGGTAAGTCTAGGGCCTGAACTTTTTCTCTGGCCTGAATCCAGCCTTAGCCCCAAGTATTCCAGACTTTTGACTGGTTTTAGGGCTGACTTGTCTCGGTTGATAATCCAACCGTGAGATTCCAGATACTTGATTGTCTTGTGAACGACCACTTCTAGTTTTTTCACTGAGTGGTCTATCAGCAACAAGTCATCTAGATATGCCATTATCATTACACCTTGTGTTCTCAGATTGGCCAATAAAGGGCCAGAATTTTTGTAAACACTCGTGGTGCTGTGGCCAGACCGACGGTAAGGCTCTGAACTGAAAATGGCGCCCTTCTACTGCAAAGCGTAGAAATTTTTGGTGGACTGGAAAGATGGGAATGTGCAAATAAGCATCTTTGATGTCGATCGCGGCTAACCATTCCTCCCCTTGTAGGGCAGTGGCCACCGATCGGCTCGACTCCATCCGGAAAGTCCTGATATACAGGAATTTGTTTAGCCCTTTTAGAATTAATATGGGCCTCACGTCCCCGTTTTCTTCGGGACTGTAAAGAGGTTTGAGTAAAACCCGAACCCCCATTCTTCCAGGGGAACCTCCATAATTACTCCTTGGAGCAATAGTTGTTCTAGTGCCAACAGGAGGGACTCTCTCTTCCGGGGATCCCTTGGCACGTTTGACCTCAAAAAATGGGAAGGAGGAGAGTCTTTTAACTCCAATCTGTATCCCAAACATACTGCGGAGAGCACCTATCTGTTCTGATCGTGTCCCGCCAGGTCTCTGCGAACAACTGGAGTCTTCCCCCCACCCGACTGAGTGGGGGCAACCCTTCAATGAATTTAACTTTGGGGGAGGTTTTGTACCTCTCCTGACCCAGGGTTTCTCATTACCCTGCGATTGTCCCTGATTTTTACCCCCAGGATTTGACCGAGGAGGCCGTCGGAACTGTTTCACAGCCGATGCCCCAGGGACTGGAGAAGCAGGCCTCTTAAAAGAGGGACCTCTAACTCTGTTTTTAACCGGCAAGAGCGTACTTTTACCGCTGGAAATTTTCTGGATATATTTGTCCAGGTCTTCCCTGAATAAGCGTTCACCATGAAATGGGACGCTAACCAGCCATTTTTTACAGGGAGCTTCAGCAGACCAGTTTTTGAGCCATAGAAGCCTACGCATATGTACTATAGACAGCGTAAGGCGGGAGGCCTGATGGATTGAATCCTTTATGGCGTCAACCGCAAAGCATAAGGCTCTAGGTAGATCAGCTAGGGCAAGGGCCTGCTGATCTGGCAAGTCCCTTAAGACCTGTTTCAACTGATCCTTCACTGCTTGGCAGACCCCAATAGCTGCCACTGCTGGTTGTGTCACCAAGCTTGCTGTAGAAAAAAGCAGATTTTCATAAGGACTCCAATTTTTTATCTATTGGGTTCTTGAACATTTGGACATTATCCACTGGACATGTCAGTGATTTATACACACAAGAGATGGCTGCGTCCACTGTAGGGACCTTCCATTTTTTGATGAACTTATCCTCCATGGGATAGACCACCGGAAATCTCTTGGGGGGAGTAAATATTTTCTCAGGATGTTCCCAATCCTGGTAAATGAGCCCTTCCAGTAAAGGGTGAAGTGGAAAAGAACAGACAGTCTGGGGGCTTCTAGCGACCCCAACGAGGAGACAGTAGTGGTTGATGGTTCCGCAAGGTGCATTGTTAGTCAGAGACTGAACCCATAATCTTTCAGCTTGAGATGCTGAGAAAGGTTACTCCACTGTTGATTCCTCTATAACAGAATCAACCTCATCCTGATCCCCTTCAGGCAGGTCGATCCCTGTATGGGACTGTTGCTCTGCTAACAGGCACTCTGAAGGAGGAGACGGAGATCGGGCGTGCTTTCCCTGTGACGGGGAGGCAGCGATCAATGTTGACAATCTCTCTCTAATCCTCCCAGAGCTGAGGAAAAAACCTGTGGGGTCTCTACGGTCACTTACCTCTGAATTTTCAGGGGAGACTGGTGCAGCAGAAGCATGCCCAAGATCCTCAGAGCCCGATGAGACCCCCTTCGCTTCCTGGAAGATTCAGTTCCGGAGCTTCTGGACGGCATATTCCTAAGCCCAAAGCTGAGGTATTCCAGCCGTAATACACCACTTTTACTGAGAATAGTCTAGCATAATTACTGCTATATAACAGTTGGTGTCTACTAAAGTGCCTTTCTAGGGGATGCCTGCATCAACCGCCTCTGTGTGCCTTTTTACTGTTGCTAGCTCTGTCTGTGCACTTCAATAGCCAGCTGTGATTGTGCTTTAAAACACGCTGGACGCCCGCACATGCGCAGTAGCGCCGCGGCGCACACCGACCGTCATCCACCCGCTCCGCCCCTTTTTCCAGATCGCCTCTATATATAGAGGCGCGTGCACGCGCACGCGCGCGGGCACGTGCGCCTTCGGCGCTCTTTTTTGAAAAAAATAAGGAGCTAGATGGGAGCCAGGGTCCCTGCCGCAGGGCCCGGGGATGGATGAGCGCAGCAACAGGGCAGAGGAGACAGCTTCCCAGCAGAGAACTTACCAACTGCCTGGATTTGATTTTGGAAGAAAAAAATCCACATTACAAGAAAAAGAACCATAGCGGCCTCTAGTGTTTAACACAGGTACCGCGGTCTTACATTTTTTTCTTTTCTTGCCTACTTATTAAAATTTTTAAATTTTCTCAGTAGTAACAGGCATGCACAGAATATTAGCGGGAATACCTTAGGTAACAGGCAGAAAGACAAAATAGGCTTGGGGGTCCCCCAATAGAACCAAGTTCCTGAGGGCCCCCACTTACCTTTTCCTCGCCGCAGGACTCTGTTTGGTCCACAGAAGCCCAAACTTCACCTATCACGGCAGGCATTGTAATTAAACCTTCAGGGACCGGGTTCCCAAGGATTCCACTTCCCTGGACCTGTATAGCACCCTGCACAGAAAACATCTTGGTCGTGGGTATGACCAGAGCTCTGGATCCCAGGGTCCAGCCCTCCTAAGAGAGGCATTACAGGCAAAACCTTGCTCTTCTCTTTGCAAGGCCCGGGTACCGACCGTTTAGCTATGAAGCTTTTTTGGTCGGATCCGGAATAGCTTACTGAGGCCCAAAAGAACCTGTACGCAAGCTCAGTGAAAAACACATGTTACTTCTTGGCCAACACCTTAGACACTGGCAAAAAACTGAGGTACTCCCGGATGGGAGGGGCTTATATAGGGGAGGGTACTTCCGGTTTTGGAAGTTGCCAGTGCCAGCACCTGAAGGTATCTATATAACCCACATAGTAATGACTATGTCGCTCTGTGTCCCGTGATGTACGAGAAAGAAATTTCTCTGGGTTCATCGAAAAAACAGCTGTGGAAATGACATAACCCAGGAATTTAACCTGTTCACGATGGAATTCGCACTTCTCCAGTTTACAATAGAGATTGTTCTCTTAGTTTCTGAAGCACTCAACAGACATCTGTGTGGTGGCTCTCCAGGGACTTGGAAAATATGAGGACATCGTCAAGATAAACCACCACACAACTGCAACAAGTCTCGGAGGACATCGTTAATAAACTCTTGGAAAACTGCCGGAGTGTTACATAGGCCAGTCGAATGGAATGGAATTCTTTAAAAATCTTTTTGCATTGGTACATGTTCCCCAGGGCAGTGACCACCTCCCACCATGCTATTTTTGGACACCCCCTTGCCTATTAGCACAGAAAATGGGCATTTCTAATTAGACAGGTTCAGCTTCTACTACTAACTAGTTTGGGTTTGGCATCTGAACTCTTTTGACGTTCACCAAACACTGGAACCGAACCGAGGACAGTTCATCTCATCTTCAGTCAGAAAGTGACACATCTCCAAAATTTTTTTTTTTTCCAGCCCTGTAATTGGGGAAATGTTCTGACCCTGAAGGGGTTAATGTAGGTTTCCACACTATATATGTGTGTATCATCATCTGTTGGAGATAAAAGACATCACAGTGACTATGGAGGAAGAGGACGGACATGACGGGGGGGTTACTGGGTGTAAATAGAAAATAAGATCTTATTACCTTCTCTGCTGCCATTTCCAGCAATGTCTTCTCTCTACTTCCTCCCAACTCACCTCTCACCTGGAATTTATTATTTATATCTGACATCACTTCCTGTCTGTATTCCATAGACATAGCGCCTTCTTGTCTGGGTAGGATCATCACCTTGTGGAGCTCAGAGGAACTGCAACCCCAAGAAATGCCTCATATTACCAACACAGCCTTGTCATTGTTTCCAAGTGTCCTAGATTAGGTGTACGTTTAATAAACTGTGATAAGCCGAGATCATGATGATCACCGCTTATCTCAGAGCATTGCCAGTTTAATAAACTGAGACCTGAAGATCTCACGGCTCTTCCACTGAAATATCTCCCTTCCAGATTCACCAGCTCAGAGGTGGAGAATCTGGGAGAGAAGCTGGTGTGATTAGAGGAAGAAGGCTTATTTCTTCCTAATATCAGCACCAGTGGGTTAAAAATGAATATTAACAACATTATATATATATATATATATATATATATATATATACACATACATACATACACACACAAGTGTGTGTGTATATAGATACATAGTGTATATAGATACATTATATATGTGTGTGTATGTGTATATATATATATATATATATATATACACACACACACACACACACACACACATATACAGTATTTATATATATGTATACACACATATATTCACAAACACATGAATATATATATATTTGTGTGTGTGTGTGTGTATATGTGTGTGTGTGTGTGTATATGTGTGTGTGTGTGTATATATATATATATATATATATATATATATATATATACACACACACACACACACACACACAGGATATATATATATATATATATATATATAGTTATCACGTCTGAAAACATGTAATTACCGTATTTATCGGCGTATGACACGCACCCCAAGTTTAGGAGGGAATTTTAAGGAAAAAAACTTTTAGGAGGGAAATTCAAGGAAAAAAAACTTACATTTAAATGCAGCATGCCATCTGTCCATCTGCAGCCTTGCCCAGTGTCCATCTGCAGCCTTGCCCAGTGTCCATCTGTCCATCTACAGCCTTGCCCAGTGTCCATCTGTCCATCTGCAGCCTTGCCCAGTGCCTTTGCGATCTTGTCAGTCTCTGCGTTTTTTTAAATTTGGCGCCGATTTCTGTGGAGAGGAGCGAGCGGGGCCGAGTGTACTTTGGCTAGACTCGGCTCCTCTCGCAGTCCCGCCCATCTCCACTGACTGCGCCGCTGACGGAGAAAGCCGAGTGTACTTTGGCTAGACTCGGCTCTTCTCACAGTCAGGGGCAGGACTGCGAGAGGAGCCGAGACTAGCCGAAGTACACTCGGCTTTCTCTATGTCAGCGGCGCAGTCAGAGATGGGCGGGACTGCGAGAGGAGCCGAGTAAAGCCGAGTGTACTTCGGCTTCAGCTCCGCTCGCTCCTCTCGCTCGTTTTCAGCAGGGGAATTCGACGGAGTATCGGCGTATAACACGCACCCACGATTTTCCCCTGATTTTAAGGGGAAAAAAGTGCGTGTTATACGCCGATAAATACGGTACATGTTCTTTTAAACTTTAGTTTCACTTTTTGAACTCGGCTGCACCGTAATCTCACAATACCTCACGAGATTACAGGCAGCCCACCCACTTTTACACAGATCTCAGCCGTTTTCAGAGGAAACGCTTCTCCTGTAGTCTCTGTAACGAGCCCCTTTGCTCGCTCGGCTCCACTCTCCCGACACTCCTCTGCTCTATTGGATCATCCGGTGCTCCAGGATTCAAACTACCGCTATGTGCCATTCGAATCCATTTGTGGTCGGTCAGAACAAACACCAGGCAGGCTGTATGTAAGTTCAACCAAGAGAGACTTTATTAGCACCAAAATCAAGTCTTATATACAGTAACAGAGGGGGTAACCAAAAACATAATTAACATGAGCTAATTAACTAAATCCTTTAGCCAGCCAAGGTGACTCATAGATATGACCGTTCAGGGTAGACATCCCGGCTCCTACCTGTCTCACCTGCTATACAATATACATTATCCTAAGTGTAAACATCACACATTTAGCAGGGTCAAAATAGCACAGAGGACAGACAGATGGCTGGAGGTGATTGCATTCGCATATCCTTAGAGGGAATGTGAGAAAATCCCAACAGTATGAATTAGTCACTCTAATATGGCATATAGAGGGTCCCCAGAGTCTGTGTGTCTTGGGGGGACATGGACCTGAATCCGAAGTAACACCCCGACAAGGGTCCCCAGGCATACAGCTCACAAAGAGCACCGTTCCCCCAAATGCCAGGGCCCATGGTCGCAGGGCAAAAGGCTTGCATTCAGTCCCCTCCAAAAGCCCCTGTCCCGGCCAGGTCCGTCACACATCTCCCCTTTCGGCAGGAAACTAACATAGGAGGAGATCCCAAATGGGTTGACTCCGAAGTTAGTCCATAGTTCTATTCCCCCAATGCCGGTATCCACACAGTACCCCAAACAAATTGCTCCAAACAGAGAATCACTTACCCAGCCAACCTCTGCCTCTCTCAGAGAACACACCCGCCGCTGGGGAGAGGCCTGGACTGGCCCTTCTCCCTGGAGTCCTTTCTGCTGCTGGAGAGAAGACAGGGTGACTGGGCTCAGTCCGTCATGCTGTTGGGGATCTGGGTCGATCGCCCGGCCTCCCTGGGGTATACAAGTGGAGACTGAAGTCCCATCCACTTGTGGTAGGTGAAAATCTCCCAGTGCTTGCAAAGCAAGGCTCACATCCTCCTGTCTCAGTGTCACACCATTTTCTGGGGTTGTGTCAGTGAGGACTGAAGTCCCATCCAATACCACAGGAACTCCCGCTTCTGTTAGTTGGGAGCTGAGGCTCGTGGCGCTCGGCTCTGTTGCCAGCTCTTCTGCTGGGTTGCTGTGAGTGGGGACCGCAGTCCCATCCACCGATATCCGCTCAAGTGGCAGTTGTGTGCAGCGGCCAGTAGCATTCTGCCCTGCTGCCAGTGATTCAGCTGGGGGTAAAAGCTTTACCACCTCAGCTTGTTGCTGGGGAGAGGGGCCAACTGCCCCAGCTCCCTGAAACTCCACAGTGGTTTCCGGTGCTGGGCAGAGGTGGGTACCACTCTGCCCTGTTGCCAGCACTTCTGCTGGGGACTCCACACCATCTGCTCTGGTTAACTGTTGGGGGGGGGAGATGGCCTGCTTCTCCTCCCTGCATCTCTCGCAACCTCCTTCCGAATTCCTCTTCCATGGCGGCTGGTTCTTTAGGCGTTGTCTCCGATTGCCGTATTACCGCCATTCTCCACTCATGTTGCCGCTCTAGTTCTCTCTTTTGTCGGGCATCCTGCAGCTGGATGTCTTTAATGGCTTCCTGTATGGCGGTCTCTGATGGGTTAGCCCCATATAATGCCAACCGCTGCCGCACTCGTTGCTGAAACAAATCTTCAACTGACCGGGGTCCTGCATCACCCTTCTTCTGGTCCATCTCGGCTCTCAAGTAGGTCTTTCAGCGTGACTTTCCTGCAGGCTGCATAGCTGGTCCTTCACTGTGGTGGTTTGGAGTGTCCCAGTAACTGGAGAGCAAATCCCACAGCTGCCAACCCAAAGGGGCTCGTTACAGTCTCCCTCTGAAAACTGAAGTTCTCAGTTTATTAAACCAGCTGCAGAGGAGATAATTTTCCTCCGAGAACAGAACTGAGAAAAAACTTCTCAGTTTATTAAACGGACACCTTAGGGTGACCAGACATCCCCAGATTTGAACAGGGGCTGAGGGAATTTCAAAGACAGTCAGTGCAGAATAAAAAAAATCTGAATTACACCCCCCTCTGCCGCTCCTACTAGCTTAGGGGGTTGTATTTTTTTCCATTATCTGTGCCCCTTTCTGATGATCATGTGCTGGTCGGAGCGGAGGGAATATTTCTTCAGTTTCGGATGCATGCCCATTCAGCTCCGCTCGCATGTTCTTCTGCCTTGGCTCAAGTCCTGGCCAGCCGCCTGCCTGCTTATCTCATTGCCTTCCCTGGCGGAGGGATCTTCCTCCGCTCCCCACCTGGTAGTAGCCGGGGTCCGGAGAGTAAGACTTGACAGGCTGTGAGGCGGGCGGCGACATGCAGAGTTGCTGATTGCCGCCATTACTAGTAAAAAAAAAAAGATGTCCCCGGATTTCATTTTAAAAATATAGTCACCTTATCCTAGATGTTGCAGAAGAGTCCTGGGGGAAGAGCTCAGACAGCCACAGTTTCAATGAATTGGAAGCTGTTGTGGGGAAAATGGAAAAATAGTGTCAGGGAAATTCCCCACCTAGTGTCACCAATCTGCGCCCAGCGCGCATGCGCGGCAGAACGACGCTTCGGCGCATGCGCGTGCGCGGTGGAACGTCGCTCCGGCGTTCACGGGTGCGTGAGATGGCGCAATGGCGCATGCACGTGCGCAATGGTGTGCCAATAGGATCACAGGCGGACCTATTTAAACAAGCTCAGTGACACAGTCTGGTTGCTGGTTTGTCAGCGTTCCTGTGTTCCTAGTACCTGAAAAATACATTTTGATCTCCTGCTATGACCCGGACCGGATTGACTACTCTACTACCTCTCCTGCACCTGACCCCCTGGCTTGCTCTATGGACTTCTACCTCTCTCCCAGTGTTTGACCCTCGGCCTGTGACTCGGATCTGCTGTTGTCTCCAGCCCTTGACCCCCTGCCTGTACCTGGGACTTCTTTGCTCAGCCTGCTTCTAGTCTCTGCCTGGACTTGTTTACCCGCTGCTAGTTCTTGCCTGGACTTTGTTCACTTGCTGCTGGTTCCTGCCTGAACTTGCCTACTCCTAGTGTCTGACCCCCGGCCTGCTCTCAGTCTACCCATCACCACTAGACCTTCCAGCAAGACACCTCTACCTGCTGGTAGCCAGTGCTCCCTTGTGCCATCCTCTCCCTGTCTCACCTCAAGAGTGTGCTTGGGTGCAAGGGTGAACCACTCTCGGCATCTCGGCCTCAGTGAGTACTCGCCTGATAATAAGTAAATCTGCTTGGGTTCAATTCACAAGGCCGTTCAGCGCATGCATTCCATAATCAAGGAATTGAGAATGTTACTGTGAACCCCATTAAAGTCAATGAAATGAATTCTGAAAATGAATTGAGAAAGAAAACGTGAAATTGGGAGGAGAGGTCTCGTAAGAGAACCCTCAATATTGGACAATATTAGTCCGGTACCTCATCCTAAATAATTCATTACACAAAATAACCCTAACTACTAAGCTTGAAGGACTGTAAGGGTACCAATAGGTAAAAAAGTATCAAAAATGTTTATTATACACAATAAAATCATTGGACAAGCATGAAAAAATGTACACATGTACTACACACAAAACATAAAAGAAAGCACAAGGATACGTTCTTCTTAGATTTGATTCTCATCAACCCCACTGCAGTGGGGGATGAGAGACTCGCTGTGGCTTTGATGCAGGTTGCGTTTTACGGGGCATAGCCCGCTTCTTCAGGAAAATATCACGTAGTCATACACTAAAATGAACATTATATATATCAGTTTACAGTCACATGTTATCAACCAGTATAGTGGCTCAATACTCTGTTACCACATCAGAAAACAAAGAAGAAGCACACCGCTCCAGGCAGAATCAGGTGCAGGGTAGATCACAGGTGCAGACCTCGGCTCACCACCGTGGAAGACGAATAAAATAAGAAATTGGTCGCACACTGGAACTCCAACTTATCTAGATGTCATCTTTATTGTCAAAAGGATCAGACAGATACAGGCAATGGTAGACGCGTTTCACGAACGATAGCTTGTGAAATGCGTCTACCATTGCTTGTATCTGTCTGATCCTTTTGACAATAAAGATGACATCTAGATAAGTTGGAGTTCCAGTGTGCGACCAATTTCTTATTTTATTCCTCTGTTACCACTGTAATGTTCGGGGAACCAGCTAGATCGCAGGACACAGGCTTTTCAATCCAAAAGAAGGTTTATTAAACTTAAATGGCTTTACAGCAGCAAAAACAAAAGAAATACCAGTCTCACCGACTTGTAGAGTTCAGAACTGCTACCGCAGTTTAACAGTCCTTTCTTTAGGTTGTAGGTAGCTTCCCCAGCTATCAGGCTTCCAGGCAGGCCACTGCCATGTACATTCACAGCTTTTCACAGCCTTCACAGCTTTGCAATGTCCACCATTCACCATGCAGTATTCACTATACTCCTTCACTCTCACCTACAGCTTCCTGTCTGTCTTAAACCACTTCCTTGGACAGGTGTGTTAACCCTTTCTGTTCCCTTAAAGGAACCACAGCCCAAACAGAGGGGAAATATAGCGTCCTTCCAGGACCCAGCCACGGCGTCCTGTACACCACATACCTTAAAGTTTATGCAAAAACATATAAATCAATTCAAGGTTCATATATAGTCTTCATACAGTCAGCCACTGCTGCCTTCCAAGTGGATGGGATAGTCCACACACAATATTTGGGAGAGCCAAGCAAATATATGATCATAACGTGGAAATATCTGAAACAATATATTATATAGGAAACCCAATGACAGGTACAGTATGCTTTGTCAAAATATACCAAATTTTGTACCAAATATATATTGTGTTGTGGCCAAAGGATGCCATAGGTGTGCGGTCCCTCATGATTACAAACTACACCCCTACTCCCCAATTTAGGAATACAAGTAAAAATCATTTAAACTGCCAGCAATTGCTTGCAAAACACTAGAGGAAACACCCACCATCCTATTAAGGCTCTTACAATAAAAATGGCACAAACGTCAGTTACTTACCCATCGTTCCCTGTATTCCAGACTATGGCCTGGGTCAGATGAAAAAATACTCTGCATTACATCTTCCAGAGTTTTTTTTCATCTGACCCAGGCCATAGTCTGGAATACAGGGAACGATGCAATGAATGCACTCGCGTGACCACTTTTATCAGACGCCAAATCGCTCACAGTAAAAAATTATACCGAGTGCTGCCACAACCCCGGTATTTAACGTCAAAATAATGACATATACATACTGTGGGCGGTCAGCAAATGACTAAGGATTATAAAGAGATAATATCCAAACAGGGTAACAGGAATATCAGTGTCAGGACCTGGATCACCTGCTGGTAGAACTGTAGTTCCCAAAGCTTAAGGGTGTAGTTCCGGTGTTCACCAGCAGGTGTCTCCCATTACATCCCTGTAATCAGTCTCCACCTGATGTTGGCTGCTGGAAAGGTATATAAACCCTCCCCTAGCTTCCCTCAATGCCTCAGTGCTTTGCCTGTGTGCAATGTACCCGGTTATTGATTCTATGTTCCTGACGTTGATCCTTCTCCTGACCTTGATCTTGCTCCCTACCATGAACCTGTTCCTGCATCCTGTAACCAACTACCTAATATCTGCCCCCCTTGTCCCTGATCCCAGTTCTGCCCCCCTGATCTCCCTGGTGGTTCCTTGCATCTCCTATTGTATCCTTCTTATTTGTGTTCTCCCCTACATTATATTATAGTTAGGTTGCTAGTTAGGTATTCTTTCACCTGGTTCACTGTTCACATATTATTTCACTTTTGCCTTGTATTCTGTTTGCTGGTGTTGGATGGATTTTTGCTTCATTATTAATAAATCCTACATTTATTATACAGTCCGATTCCAGGTTCATTAAGTGCAGCTACACTGATCTGGTTACTCCTGCTGTTGCTGGATACCAGTAATTGTTATGCTAACAACCACAAACAATTCTTACATTTGTCCACTAGATGTCAGGGGACTGGCTGCAGAGTATAGCTCAGGTAGTTGAGGACTGGAAACCCACAGCAAGCTCCACACAGATAAGGCTGCAGAAGTCTCTAGTAAGCCAGTCCAGGCAGCTTTGAGCAATGCCACCCTGCTTGAGTAGCTGTATCTCTAGATAATGTCCACCAATGTTACTGGTCTGGGTACCTGTATAGGTTAATGACCCCAAGTGATAAACCTTCAGATGGCCCATGGATTCCCAGCATTGGGATATCTGCTGCCTTGAGGAACTGCAGGTTGAGAGTGTTGCACCTATTAGAGAATCTGATTTGTGGGCCAATCAGACTGGCAACGGGGCAACCATCCAGTTGCCAGAACCCATCAGCGGGGCAATCAGCCAGGTATCAGACCACGGTGAGAGAAAGAACAGTCCTGGACGGCCGCACACCATTGAAGGCATTTTTCTTTGTATCTTGAATAGCAAAATAAAATCCAATACAGTCACTTCATCAGACTTCGGTGGTAGGGTATCCTGCAGGTTGACAGACTTTGGCTGAAAGATAACCGACATGTCTTCAGACATTGATGATGAGAGATCTTCCTTTCGGACATATCCAGCACAAGGGTCTCACATATGAACTTTTATGATCAAGGCTAGGGAGGGTCTGGAGGCTGCCCCTTCAGAGGTGTAAACTGTCCCTGGATCACCTGCTGGTAGCACTGTGGTTCTCATGGCTCAATGGTGTAGTTCTGGTGTCCACCCGTTGGTGTCTCCCAGCAGATCCCAGTTTTCAGACTCCACCTGATGCTGGCTGCTGGGAAGGTATATAACCTTTCCTCTAGCTTCCTTCACTGCCTCAGTGTTTTGCCTGTGAGTCAAATACCTGGTTATTGATGTTCTACACCTAACCTTGATCCTGTCCCTGTGGATATAGAGTTAAAGGTTGTGTTCAGAGGAGGAGCCAGAGTCTCTCTGAAGTTTTAAAGGGAAAAGATGTTACAGCACCATCATCCTACAGAACTAGGTCATTATGAAATGTGGATGTTAAAATCCTTTCAAAAATTATAGCTGCTCACATGTTGGATCTTCTCCCAACTCTCTATAGAGTCACCTCAATCAGGGTTTGTTAAAGGAAGGTCTGCCGTATCTAACATCCGTAAAGTTTTATCTGCCTTAGAATATGCTAAAATTCATCTTAGGGAGGACAGTTATATCCTTAGATGCAGACAATATTGCCTTTAAATGGCTGTTTCAAGTTATGTCTGCTATGGGCTTCTCTGGTAATAGTTTGTTGAAAAGATGTATTACTCCCCTTCAGCTAGAATTTATATTATGACTTATTTATCGCAACGGATTCAATTGATGAATAACCTTTTCACAGCCGCACTGCCTCTGGCCACCACTAGAGGGAGACTCCACTCCAATCCAACTGGCTGACCACACACACACACAGATACAAATTTTACATGCAATCTGGTGCACTGTAAGGGTTGGGGAGCAGTCTAGCAATTAGCACACACTTCTAGGATTCCTCCAGCTATCCTATGAGCTAGAACCCCGGTGTTAATCACTCTTCCCTCTGTCCGCACAACAAACAGTAGCTTGCCAACTGTCAGGAACCATGAAACAGACGGAGACAGAAAATGCAGTAAAAAGCACACCTTTTAATAATATGGTAAAAATAGTATAACTGGTAAATGTAGTCAAAACATAGCCAGGGTTCGGTAGCCAAATCAGGTAGTCAGAACAAGCCAGGAAATCAGGAAGCCAAAAATCAGCGTAGTCAGAGGCAGCAGACAGGTTCAGGAACCAGAAGGGACGTCAGCCAGGCAAGTCTTCAACAGGAACACAGCAGAGAGTCTCTAGATATGTTGACCAAGGCAAAGGCAATTGATGAAATGAACCAGGCAGTTTAAATAGCCAGAAGGGGCTGGCTGTGGGCTTGAATGACGAGCAGGAGATGATCAACAGGTGAGCCACTGTGGAACGATGAGTACTGGCAATTAACCGACAGCTGAGCAACCTGAGCACAGAGGAAGGGCTGAGAGCCCAGCCCTGACACCACCACTTGGCAGTTTGTCCGCTGACTGGTCTGCTAGGCAACCACACACACAGATCTCCGTCTGGCAGATCTGATAGTTTACAATCTGTATGCAGAAATAAAACCATTCCAAGGTTTATCCTGTGACAGGAGCATGTCAGAACGTCTGCGATGCACCAGAGGGACTGGCTCTGTGTGAATTACCCCGACCATATCTCAGGGTTCTCAATTTATTTGAAGATGGATGTGGGCTGGACTTTAGCCCTTTAGCCAATCAACCCTGGGGGATGTTTTTGTCCCAGCCCACAGGACATTCTGTGTTCTGAAGTGACCAGGAGCAAATGGGTCCTGGACGGTTCTGATAGCTGGGTAAAGGATAGAATATCTGACAGCAGCGCGTCAGTCCAATCACGACAATACCAGTCACTGCCTGGCATTTAGGCTCCATATATCCATTTTGTGTGTTTCTCTGGGATTCTACATACATGTATACGTAGCCTAACATGTGTACCATCAGAAGGAATTATTTGTCTTCCTGCACCTAATATTTTAGCTTTTATGAGAGATAAAATATATTCCTTTGATCCTCTGACATTAATCAAAGCTGGCAGACTTTTTTGGGATCTTCTCACTGTTCCCTGCTGGTTCTTGTGGACAAAATGAATAGGACTCTTCTTTGAGGTTCAGGAAGGTGACAGCTCTATCCAAGGATAGGATAAATTTTTTGGCATCTAGGTGTCACTCCTGGTCTAGAGGCTTGTATTGTCCTTTTCAAGTGCTAAGTGAAGAACATAGGTCTATAACTAATTATCGATTAAGGAAATATTATATCTTTAATACCAAACAAACTACATCTACAATTACATACTTCTATAGGTCACGTCAGATCTCAGCTATTGGCAAAACCTATGTTACAAGGAGCTTCCCTCATTTCTGCAAAAACTAAAAAAAAGGGATTTTTATAACAGCTTACCTGTAAAATCCTTTTCTTGGAGTACATCACGGGACACAGAGCGACTTAGTCATTACTAATGGGTTATATAGGATTACCTTCAGGTGCTGGCACTGGCCACTTCCAAACCGGAAGTACCCTCCCCTATATAAGCCCCTCCCATCCGGGAGCACCTCAGTTTTGTAGCCAAGCAATAAGTGTCCCAAAAAGAGGGGTGGGAGCTCTGTGTCCCGTGATGTACTCCAAGAAAAGGATTTTACAGGTAAGCTGTTATAAAAATCCCTTTTTCTTTTTCGTACATCACGGGACACAGAGCGACTTAGTCATTACTAATAGGACGTCCCAAAGAAATGCCAAATGAGGGGAGGGATACATAAGCTGGGCGCCATCAGGCATGAGGATCTTTTGCGGCCTGCAACACACTGCGCCCAAAGGCGACATCCTCCTGACTTCTAACGTCTACCTGGTAGAATCTAGTAAACGTGTGTACCGAAGACCATGTTGCGGCCTTACATACTTGAGCCAGGGAGGCCTGGTGATGCACTGCCCATGAAGTTCCAACTGCTCTCGTGGAGTGCGCCCTAACTTTGAACGGAGGCGGTCTCTTTCTCAAGCCATAGGCTTGTATTATGACCTGTCGAATCCACTTGGCTAAAGTAGATTTTGATGCTGCCTGACCCTTTTTAGGGCCTTCCGGCAGAATAAACAAAGTATCCGTTCTGCGAATCTGAGCAGTGGCTTTTAGATAAGCTTTAACTGCTCTTACTACATCCAAAGAATGTAATAACTTTTCCTCTACCGAGCTAGGTTTGGGGAAAAAAGAAGGAAGAACCACATCTTGGTTCAAATGAAACCTCGATACCACCTTGGGAAGAAAGGCTGGATGAGGACGTAATACTACTCTGTCCTTATGGACAACCAGATATGGCTCCTTACAGGACAAGGCGGCTAATTCCGATACTCTTTTAGCCGAACAAACGACTACTAAGAAAATCAATTTCCTGGTGAGAAGAACCAAGGAAATGTGTTGCAATGGTTCAAACGGTTGTTTCTGTAGAACCGACAGAACCAGGTTTAAGTCCCATGGACATATGGGAATACTAACCGGAGGGCTAATACGCATCACTCCTTGTATGAAAGCTTTGACTAGTGAATGCGAAGCCAAGGGCCTTTGAAAAAATATTGACAAGGCCGAAATCTGACCCTTGATAGTACTCAAGGCCAGCTTCCTATCTACAGCCCACTGTAGGAAGTCCAAAATCCTCCCTATCACGTACTTACGTGGATGCCATTTCTTGGCCTCACACCACGTAATGTACGCTTTCCAGATCCTATAATAGATCTGCCTGGATACCGGCTTCCTGGCATTGATCATGGTAGATACCACAGAATTAGAGAGCCCTCTCTTTTTCAGAATGTGGGCTTCAATAGCCAGGCCGTCAAACCTAGGGCTGGTAAGGAAGGGTGGTATATCGGTCCCTGCGACAGCAGGTCCGGACGATGTGGGAGGGTCCAAGGACTCCTCACTGACATTTTTACAATCTCCGCGTACCATGCCCTTCGGGGCCACGCTGGAGCCACCAGAATCACTGGTTTCTTTTCTACCCTGATTCTGCGGAGTAATCGCGGTAACAATTGTGGCGGTGGGAATGCATATATCAGCTTGAACTGATCCCAAGGGAACACTAGGGCATCCGAGCCGCAAGCTAGAGGATCCCTTGTGCGAGACACAAATCTGTCCACCTTTGCGTTGAATCTGGATGCTAGCAGATCTACATCCGGTGTTCCCCACCGCTGGCATATTGCCTGGAAAACCTCGGGGTGAAGAGACCATTCCCCCGGGCATAATTGTTGGCGACTTAAAAAGTCCGCTCTCCAATTTTCCACTCCTGGGATGAAAACCGCGGATATGGCTGGGACATATTTTTCTGCCCACTCCAGGATGCAATTTGCTTCCCTCTGGGCTCCACGACTCCTGGTGCCACCCTGGTGATTGATATATGCCACTGCTGTGGCATTGTCTGATTGAATTCTGACAGGGGACCCTTGGAGTTTGGATGTCCATGCTACTAGGGCATACCAGGCTGCTCGTATCTCTAAGAGATTGATGGGCAGGGCCTTTTCTGCTTCTGACCACTTGCCCTGGAGAGACCATTGCTCCAGTACTGCCCCCCAGCCTATGAGGCTGGCATCTGTAGTGACTACCTTCCAAGAAACCGGACTGAAGGGTTTCCCTTTTTCCAGATTCTGGGGCACCAACCACCAATGGAGGCTCTTGCGAACGGAAGGGGACAGGGACATTGGTAAGTCTAAAGCCTGAACTTTTTTGTTCCAGGCTGACAGTATGGCCCTTTGCAAATTCCTTGAATGGAATTGACCGTAGGGTACCGCTTCGAATGAAGCCACCATTTTTCCCAGCAGCCTCATGCAGAGGCGTATGGATGGTTTTCTTTTTGTACCCACTAAGTGGGTCAAATCTTTTAAAGACGACACCTTCTCTGGAGGTAAGAAAATCTTTCTCTGATTTGAATCCAGCCTTAGCCCTAAGTATTCCAGACTTTTGACTGGTCTTAGAGCTGACTTGTCCCGGTTGATAATCCAACCGTGATATTCCAGATACTTGATTGTCTTGTGAATAGCTACTTCCAGCTTTTCCACTGAGTGGTCTATTAGTAGCAGGTCGTCTAGATATGCCATTATCGTTACACCTTGTGTTCTTAGATTGGCCAATAATGGGGCCAGAATTTTTGTGAACACTCGTGGTGCTGTGGCCAGACCGAAAGGTAAGGCTCTGAACTGAAAATGGCGCCCTTCTACTGCAAAGCGTAGAAATTTCTGGTGGGCCGGAAAGATGGGAATATGCAGATAAGCATCCTTTATGTCGATCGAGGCTAACCATTCCTGCCCTTGTAGGGTGGTGGCCACCGATCGGATCGACTCCATCCGAAAAGTCCTGATATTTAGGAACTTGTTTAGCCCTTTTAGATTTAATATGGGCCTCACGTCCCCATTTGGTTTGGGGACTGTGAAAAGGTTCGAGTAAAACCCGAATCCGCTTTCTTCCAGGGGAACCTTCATGATTACACCTTGGAGCAATAGTTGTTCTAGTGCCAGAAGGAGGGATCCTCTCTTCTGGGGATCTCTTGGCACGTTTGACCTCATAAATTGGGCAGGAGGAGTGTCTTTTAACTCCAGCTTGTATCCCAGACTTACTGCGGAGAGCACCCATCTGTCTCTGATGGTGTCCCGCCAGGTCTCTGTGAACAACGGAAGCCTTCCCCCCACCCGATTGAGTGGGGGCAACCCTTCATGACTTGGGGGGAGGTTTTGTACCTCTCTTGATCCAGGGCTTCTTGTTACCCTGTGATTGTCCCTGATTTCTGCCCCCTGAATTTGACCGCGGAGGCCGTCGGAACTGCTTCACAGCCGATGTGCCCGGGACTGGAGAAGTAGGCCTCTTAAAAGAAGGACTTCTACTCTTGTTCTTAACCGGTAAGAGTGAACTTTTACCGGCAGAAATTTTCTGGATATATTTGTCCAGATCTTCTCCAAATAAGCGTTCTCCATGAAATGGGAAGCTAACCAGCAGTTTCTTACAGGGAGCTTCAGCAGACCAGTTTTTGAGCCACAGAAGCCTACGCATATGTACTATAGACAGCGTAAAGCGGGAGGCCTGTTGGATTGTATCCTTTATGGCGTCCACCGCAAAACACAAGGCTCTAGGCAGGTCAGCTAGGGCAAGAGCCTGCTGATCTGGTAAGTCCCTTAAGACTTGTTTCAACTGATCTTTCACTGCTTGGCAGACTCCAATCGCTGCTACCGCAGGTTGTGTCACCATGCTTGCTGTAGAGAAAGCAGATTTTAGTAAAGACTCCAATTTTTTATCTATTGGGTCTTTGAACATTGGAACATTATCTACTGGACATGTCAGTGATTTGTTCACAGAAGAGATGGCTGCGTCCACTGTAGGGACCCTCCATTTTTTTATGAACTTATCCTCCATGGGATAGATCACCGGAAATCTCTTGGGGGGAGCAAATATTTTATCAGGGTGCTCCCAATCCTGGTAAATAAGCCCTTCTAATAAAGGGTGGATTGGGAAGGAACAGACAGCCTGGGGAGCTTTTAGCGACCCCAGCGAGGAAACCGTAGTGGATGGTGGTTCCGCCAGTGGCATTTTAAATGCTGATCGGACCATGTTAGTCAGAGACTGAACCCATAATCTTTCAGCCTGAGATGCTGAGAAAGGTTCTTCCACTGTTGATTCCTCCATAACTGAATCAACCTCATCCTGATCCCCTTCAGGTAGGTCGATCCCTGTGTGGGGCTGTTCCTCCACTAACAGGCACTCTGAAGGAGGAGACGGAGATCGGACGCGCTTTCCCTGTGACAGGGAAGCAGCGATCAATGCTGTTAATCTCTCTTCCAATCCTCCCAGAGTTGAGGATAAAACCTCCTCTGTTATATATACAGGAGCAGGTGGACTGGGGACAGCCGCAGCACCAGGTACTCCTGCGGGGTTTCTACGGCTACTGACCTCTGAATTCTCAGGGGAGATTGGTGCAGTACAAGCATGCCCAATATCCTCAGAGCCCGATGGAGACCCCTTTGGCTTCCTGGAAGATCTATTTCCGGAGCGTCTGGACGACATATCCTTTAAGCACAAAGCTGAGGTATTCCCGTCGTCATACACCAATTTTGCTGGTAATAGTCTAACAAAGTTGCTGCTATATACCAGCTGGTGTCCACTAAAGTGCCTTTCTATGGGGATGTCTGCATCAACCGCCTCTGTGTGCCACTGTTTGTTGCTAGCTCTGTTTGCATCCAGCTGACACTTGTACTGTGTCTTTATACAAGCTGGGACGCCTGCACATGCGCAGAAGCGCCGTGGCGCGCATCGAGCGTCATCCACCCGCCCCGCCCCTTTTTTTCATAGGAGGCGCGTGCACGCGCCCGCGCGCCATTGGCGCCCTTTTCGAAACCAAACAGGGACTAGGAGCCAGGGCCCTTTTTGCCGGAGGGCCTGTGCGGTGGATGAGCGCAGCAACAGGGCAGAGGAAGTGGATTCCCACAGAGAAACTTACCAACTGCCTGGATCTTTTGA
This sequence comes from Rana muscosa, assembly GCA_029206835.1. Taxonomy (NCBI): domain Eukaryota; kingdom Metazoa; phylum Chordata; class Amphibia; order Anura; family Ranidae; genus Rana; species Rana muscosa. Next base: position 29,403,102 of record JARGYO010000094.1, read on the forward strand.
CTTGAGAAAACCAAAGATCCACATGACAAGAAAAATGGACCACAGCGGCCTCTAGTGGTTTAACACAGGTACCGCGGTCCTCCTTTTTTTTTTTTTTTCTCTTGACTACTATTAAAATTTTACATTTTCAGTAGTTACAGGCATACACAGATATTAGCGGGAATACCGTTAGGTAACAGACAGAAAGACAAATTAGGCTTGGGGGTCCCCCAATAGAACCAAGTTCCTGGGGGCCCCCACTTACCTGATCCCCGCCGCAGGACTCTGTTTGGTCCACAGAAGCCCAAACTTCACCTATCACGGCAGGCATTGTAATTAAACCTTCAGGGACCGGGTTCCCAAGGATTCCACTCCCCTGGACCTGTATAGCACCCTGCACAGACAACATCTTGGTCGTGGGTATGACCAGAGCTCTGGATCCCAGGGTCCAGCCCTCCTAAGAGAGGCATTACAGGCAAAACCTTGCTCTTCCGCTGCAAGGCCCGGGTACCGACCGTTTAGCTATGAAGCTTTTTTGGTGGGATCCGGAACAGCTTACTAAGGCCCAAAAGAACCTGTACGCAAGCCCAGTGAAAACACATGTTACTCTTTGGCCAACACCTTAGACACTGGCAAAAAACTGAGGTGCTCCCGGATGGGAGGGGCTTATATAGGGGAGGGTACTTCCGGTTTGGAAGTGGCCAGTGCCAGCACCTGAAGGTAATCCTATATAACCCATTAGTAATGACTAAGTCGCTCTGTGTCCCATGATGTACGAAAAAGAAATCAGCAGCTACAAAAACTGTAGCTGCTGACATTTAATAAACAGACATTCATCTGCCTCACCGTTTTTTGTGTCCCAGGCACTGACGTGTTAACTGTAGGCAGTAGGTTGTGACATCTTGCAGCTTTACAGCCGGCTGCCCACTGGGCACTACACAAGCCGAGCTGCGCTTTGTGAATGGTCCAGCAGTCTTCTGGGACCTGTTATGTGTCCCATAAAGCTATGTGCAGAGGGAGGAAAACTTCCAGGGAATCCGCCATGGTGATCCGACCAGAAGTGGGAGTGGGTTGCTGTCAAAATCAGTCTGTCAGGGCATGGAAACTCCTGCTGTGTCAATGACTCTTATTGCTGGGCCACCTGGAATGCTGGACAGTTCCCTGGACAATTCCTTGAATGATCCTTCCTTGAATCATGTTTGGCTTGAACGAACCCTTTGCTTTTCCCGTGAATTTCCTGATGTAAACCATGTCTCTGCACTTCCTGTTTGCCAGATTATTGTGCTCTTTCTGGCCAAGATCTTGCTTTTTTGTCTCTCCTGCTGCGGTCTGTATCTTCGCTACCATTTGTTACCGATCTTCTCTTGTTCCTCGACTGTTTCTGCTTAATCTCAACCTGCGACTATTCATTACCGATCTTTGGCTTGTTCCTTGACTACGCTTCTGCTTGATCCCTACCTGCTATATCTGTTACTGGACCCCGGCATGCTCACCTCCTAGAGAATGATGAGGAGAAGGTGTGCACCGCTCAAAGGGTTCCAGATTCCTATAGTAGCTCCCGCCCTGCTTCACTCACAGGTGCTGGCTCTGCTCTAATGCATAGAGAAAGAAGTTTGTCTGGAGCTATGAGTAAGCATCATCTCTGATGTAAAACGCGTCAGCCTTGTTTTCCTGCATGCCCTTTTTTATTGCTTTTTGATGGATTTTGATTATTCTTTGTTTGGATATTTTTGAATTTTATTTTTGGTAAATAAACGTTTGAACAGAGTGCTGCAGTCCAGACAACCTTCTTTCTCTATGCTCACCTCCTAGTGGGACAAGCCTACGGACTGCGACCTGGTACTAACACGCAGCAAAGCCCATCTCCACTATCAGGAGCTCTGATGAATACTAGTTAGTACTTAGACCCCGCACCTCAGGTGAGCCCATGTTATCAGCCAAGGTGACCTACGTGTATATCTGTCTTGCTTGTCGGTGGGTGCTGCTCCACTACTATAGCTACTGGCCTCCGAGCCTGACTCCAGCCAGTGACACTGATACAGTGATCAGTGATAATACTGTACTAAGGACACCGGCTGAGTGATCAGGAGGGCAATCAGGGGTAAATGTGTGCCTAACAAGTGTATGCAACTGTATGTATGTTACTTTTACTTACAGATCTGGCTGGAGACTCTTCTTGCTTTCAGTTCTGAATGGCAACTGAGAAAAAGAGGGAAATCCAGCTGGAATCTGTGTGTTGTGTTTACAAACACACAGATCTCTGTGCTGTGATTGGCCACATCCGATCAGCAGGTATACAGCCAAAATAATTGTCTGTAACCTGCTGCCAAACTACTGTAGTGCTGTGTCCAATCACAGTACAGATTAGGATAACGTACGGGTACATCACAGTGACTGGGGGAGCATATGTACTGCTGGCAGTTGGCAATGGGATAATATCATGAATAGAGCATACATCCAATTTATAACAAAGGTCTCATCACCGTATGCAGAAATATATATAAAAAGTATTTTATGTATCTATGTATTATGTTTCTTTCTATTTATGTTAAACAGAATGGCTAGGTATCATAATGCAGCAGCAATTAAGATTTTGCTCACTGAAAACCCTGCAAATTAAAAGCATAATAGGCTAGTATGCATCGCATCCTAGCCAATTATGTGACACTTACCTGCTAACGAATCCAGCGCTGTCCCCTGTGCAGGCTGCGTCCATCTTCTCGCCCCTCTTCCTTCTGGGGGCCGACACTCCCGCGCAGGAGCCGCCGGTAGCGGCAGTCTAACTGAAGCAATAGCATGACGTGCCATTGCTTCAGTACGCATGTGCTGATGACTTCGGCACATGCAGATACAGGGGATATCTCTTAAACCGTGCAGGTTTAGGAGATAGCCAGGCTAGCTACAGATAAGCCTTATTATAGGCTTACCTGTAGCAAAAAGTGGTTTGTAAAGGTTTACAACCACTTTAAATTGCAGATATTTTGTGAGAAAAAGAATTGATTTTAAAGATTCTATTCCCATTGACTTTAGTGGGCTTTGGATTAACATCCAGAGATTAGGAGCAGCGAACCTCCCCGTGAACTGAACTCAGGAATGTTCAACTCATCCCTACACCCCACTGTGATATCTCTGATGTAAAACAAGGTCTGCTTTCCATGCATAACATTTTCCACAATCAAGGCAGGAAAATGGTTTCTCCCCAGTGTGAGATCTCTGATGTCTAACAAGGACTGATTTATCTGAAAAACATTTTCCGCACTCAGGGCAGGGATACGGCTTCTCTCCTGTGTGAGATCTCTGGTGCCTAACAAGGTATGATTTCCATGTAAAACATTTTCCACACTCAGAGCAAAAATATGGCTTCTCCCCCGTGTGCAATTTCTGATGTATAACAAAACTTGTTTTCTTTGAAAAACATTTTCCGCATTCGGGACAGGAATACAGCTTCTCCTCTGTGTGCAATCTCTGATGAATAAGAAGGTCCGATTTCTTTGTATAACCTTTCCCGCACTCAGGGCAATAATACGGCTTCTCTCCCGTGTGAGATCTCTGGTGTCTGACCAGGATTGATTTCTGTGAAAAACTTTTCCCACACTCAGGGCAGGAATATGGCTTATTCCCAGTGTGAGATCTCTGATGTACAGTGAGACTTGATTTCTGTATAAAACATTTCCCACATTCTTGGCAGGAATGTGGCTTCTCACCCGTGTGAGATCTCTGATGTACAGTAAGACTTAATTCAGAGCTAAAACTTTCCAAACATTCAGGCCAGGAAAGTTTCTCCTCCCTCTGAATTCTGGCACCATCCATCACAGTATGAGGTTGCTCAGAGTCAGAGGCATTTGATGGTCTATCCACACTGTGAAGTCCTCCATCCATAGCTGAGCTCAATGTCTTTTCTCCTGCACAATCTCTTGTGATGTCCTCATCTTCTATTATACAACCAGGAGATAAAGTAAGATGATCCTTTGAGGGTTCATCAATGATGTGTCCTGGAAAGATATAAAAACATTATCATTATATATGAGAGGGTTTGTTCACTTAAATTGAGATTCCATCTGGATCAGGTAGACTTGAGTGAACAGATGTTCTCTGTGGTTGATTGGGAGCCAGTGTTCCAACAACTAGGGATGTATCCCGACTCATTCAGTGGTAAGCCAAGTATTGCCCACTGCCCAAAATAAAGTTGTGGGGTCCTCCCAAAATTTATACCAGACCCTTAAGATTTGTTATGGACTTTAAGAGTAAACAAGGATGGCGGTGGGGGCAGCAGAGTGACAAGCAATCGCTCGTCTTCTGCTGCCGACGTCGCTGGACTCCAGGACAGGCAAGTGTCCTAATATTAAAAGTCAGCAGCTGCAGTATTTTTAGCTGCTGGCTTTTAATTTATTTTTATTTTTTTCAGGGGAGCTCTGCTTTAAATATGAGATCTGGGGTCAAAAAGACCTCACATCTCATATTTACACTAAAATGCAAAAACCCAAAAATTTTGTCATTTGAAAAAATAAATAAAGAAAATGGCCCTTTTAAGAGCTGTAGGCAGAAGTGACGTTTTGACGTCGCTTCCGCCCTGCAATGGTATGGAGACTGGTGGGGGCCATCTTACCCTCACGCGTCTCCATACCAGGCACAGAAGAGGATCTGATCACCTCCGCCTCTCCTGACGGCTCCGTTAAGCGGCGGAGGGAGGCCCCTCTCCTGCCGCCGATAAAAGTGATCTTGCGGCGAATCTGCCGCAGAGACCACTATTATCTTAAACTGGACCGCTCACCGAAGAAGGGGATTGCTGCCATAACAAAGATAGCCCTCTTCAAAGTGCCAACGTATATCGGCGTGAGCTGGCCTGGACATGGTTAAAAGGGCTTTTTCATGCACTGCATCATGATTTATGCACCTACCCTCAGATATTTTATGACTATGCCCACAGGACACTCTATGCTCTCCTCTATCATTACCGGGCATTGTGGGGCATTATATTCCTCCTGCATGATTTTATTTTTTAACTAATTTTAACGCTCTGCAACCACACCACAACTGCCTGCCAGAGTGTTTGCAGAGCGTTACTATAGACTTGAATGGGAGACATTGAAAAGCTTCAGACTCGACATGAGGTTTCAATTTTGAAGCGAAGAGACGTGATGCTGACGCTTCATGTTTTGATAATGTGAACAGCACTGTGTGCAGTCCATTGTATCATTTGCCTAGGCATTGAGGGGTGTTTTTAACACCTGCTTTTAATGCCAGTGTGAACTTAGCTTAACAGAGCACAGATAACAGAAGAATTTATTATGACTCACCTATACAGATCTCTGCAGTGTCCTCCTCTTTCAATGTCCTTATCATTCCAGCCTCCTCCGTATATTGCTGATCATCCCTCACATACGTCTCTTCTACTTCACCCTCAACTTTAATTTTCATCAGATCTTCACCCTAAACCAACAGAATGGCAGAAGATAACATCTGTAAAATAGAAGTATTTATGATGTGAGATCACATAGAAAATATCATCTTGTAGAGTCCGCACATCATCTCCACGTGTCAGAGTGTTGAATCACTTTATGTTCCAGACCCTCAACTCCACCCACCTGATCATGGTGAGGGATGGTGTGATCTTCCTGTGTGGAATCCCGGGAATACAGAGGACGGGGACATCTCTCTGGTGGGTTTCTCTTATTAGGTGGCTTCATTATATCTTTGTGTCCTGAAAACTTCTCCATCACTCCATACTCCTCATCCTCCTCTTTAAACTCTTCTTTAATAACAATATTATCATCCCTGAGGATTCCACTCTGAAAGATGTAATAATAATTATACATTGAAACAAACATGCTGTGTATAAATCATAACTCCCAGTGATTGTCAATCATCTACCTGATGATGGTGGGGGATGGTGTGACCTTCCTGTGTGGAATCCCGGGAATACAGAGGACAGGGACATCTCTCTGATGGGTTCCCATTACTGGATCCATCTGTAGGAAACACACACACTGACTGAATACATTGTTTCTATGTGTTTATCAGATGATGGGGGATCTAGATGGACCCTCCGTTCTGCTCTCTCCTTTACAATAAAGTCTCCTCTTACCCGGTGATGTGAGGGGTGGCTGATACTCCATCATGACGTCCTTGTAGAGATCCTTGTGTCCTTCTAAATACTCCCACTCCTCCATGGAGAAATAGACAGTGACATCCTGACACCTTATAGGAACCTGACACACACAATGATACAGTCACCATCCAGACACATCCCTTGTCTGTTACTGGATAATGTCCCAGAATTCCCGGCACCGCTCACCTCTCCTGTCAGCAGCTCCATCATCTTCTTGGTGACTTCTAGAATCTTCTGCATGTTGTGTCTCTTAGGTTTTAGGGAGTCACATGGAGGCACTGTGATGGTCATATGATCACCTGACTTCAGAAGAGGAAATCTCTGTATTGGAAAACCAATAGGAATAGAGGAATAGCATGTTAAAATCACAGAATCTTTCCTACCTCTCCAGTCAGGTCTGTGTTTTATTAATCAAGATAAGAGTGATGTCACGTGACCCCCCCCCCCATAATCCTCCTCACCCCTCTGGTCGGGTTTGTGTTTTATTAATAGAGATAAGAGAGATGTCATGTGACCTCCCATAATCCTCCTCACCTCTCAGGTCTGGTTCGTATTTTATTAATAGAGATAAGAGTGAGGTCATGTGACCTCCCAGAATTCTCTTTACCTCTCCAGTCAGCAGGTAGATGATCTCCAGGGTGAGGTTTAGTATCCTCTCAGTAATGTGACTCCGGTCCCACTCCATCTTCATTGATGTGATCATGTGATCTTTGTAGGTTTCTCTGTAGATGAAGAATGATTTGCACTGTATTGGTTGTACAATGTTAGGATGGAGACGTATAGTCAGGCTGCCCTCAGTGTGAATTGACGCATTTGTGTACAAAGCTATTTCACTCTAGTGTCTGTAATTGTAAATAGCTGTTGCTTGGTACATATCACACAGACAATTGGTTATAGACAGGTACTTTCTGTCCCTGTTAGTGGGATCAGAAACCCCAGAGAACAGGACAGGACCACATGACCTTCAATGCAAGAGCTGCTGATGCTGCTGCTGCTTTTCATGCAGACCAGAAGCAGAAACTATTAGGCAAGTGTTCCTGTGTTCTAATAATTTTTACTATCGCAGCTCATGTGTGAATCTGAATTCTGGTGACAGTAGTGTTTGTCTTATTGCTATTATCTCACAGGCACAGTGCTAGATAGCAAGATTTGTGCTGTTGGATGTGTGTGTGTAGTGGTCACCTTGCGGTATAATATTGAGTAAACTTTTAAAAACAGAGTTTATATGAAGCATTTGTTAACTTTGTTTACTTCTGTTCCTTCTGGTCTGAGATTTTCTAGCTAGCTTTACCTCAGGGCTCAGAAAACAGTATAAGATAGAGCCAAGTGATGACCCATAGGCAGCTAGAGGTCCGGTGGCATGGCAGATGGGAAACTGTTAGGGATTGAGAAACAGAGTAGAAAGGCTGACAATGAGATCCAGTGTCACACTACACACCACTCCTGAACCATGCACCCTACGCATAATACACTCCTAATCCCTGCACCCTGAGCGAAATGCAATCCTAAACCCTGCCACTTCTGGTTTTGTTTAAAAAAAATGTATGTTTAGCCCCCTCTCCGGCAGCCCTCCTCAACCACTAGCCAGGGTTGTGGGGAAAGAGGCCTTTGTCTTCAGCAGTATGGGGACAAGATGCTTCGGCTTCCTCTATGTTGGGGTCATGAGGCTTGTTAAGGTTCAGTATGAGAGGAGGGCTCACACTTATCCCCCCCCCCCCTCAATCTTGTCTGACCAAGCTTCATGCTCGAATTAAGTTTCAGATACGGATTATTAGGTGAACCTCACCCATTTTTTGCTCAAATCCATACTAGACTAAAAGGGGTTGGTTTATGAAAACTGGTGAGTGCAAAATCTGGTGCAGCTCTGTACAGAAACCAATCAGCTTCCAGTTTTTTTTTTAACCAAAGCTTAAGTGAACAAGCTGAACTGCTGCAGCATGTTCTGTACATCACAGAGATGCCCCTTCACAGGCAGGATTAGGACCCCCCTCCAGGCATGTTATGTAAAGGGAAAGCAAGATACGGCTGCACACCACCATCGATCCAACGTATTAATACATAAATGTCATACTGACTGCGACCAAGACAAGGACACAGGAGAGGTGACGTGTTTCACACTTAACTAGTGCTTCCTCAAAACCAGAAGTTTTGAGGAAGCACTAGTTAAATGTGAATAGGGCTGGGAAAAAATCGATTTCAATCTTGAATCGAGTTTTGAGCTCAAATCGATTCAGATTTGAAGAAAATCGATTTTTTTTAAAAAAAAAAAAATATTTTTTTTTTATTTTATTTTTCCTTCAAAGTTTCCGTAGCAGGGCTACAGGGGGCGTATCCGGAATGGCACTGGGCGGCGTTACCCCAATTACATCTACTCGCCGCAGCCGCCACGAGTAGATGTAATGTAACACTAACTAACCGCAAGCCGCCGTCTGCCTATCTGATCAGCGTGTCATGCAGACAGACGGCGGCCATTGCAGTGTTCAAAAGCCACGCCTCCCGAGTCCTCGTCGTCTGTGATAGGCGGAACACTCAATTTCACAGCAGGCAGTGTTCAGCCTATCACGGACATCCTCTCATCCTCGTCTGTGTTATGAGGATGAGCGGATGTCCATGGTAGGCGGAACACTGAATGCTGGGAAATTGAGTGTTCCGCCTATCACAGACGAGGAGGAGGCGCGGCTTTTGAATACTGGAATGGCCGCCGGTGTAGCTATAAAATCCGTATCCCATGAAAATCTGCATCAGGTACGGGCACAGTGAGGCACGGGCACAGTGAGGCATGGACACAGTTCAATTCAACTAAGAGTAACCTCAAGATTGTTTTTAGTTTTATTAGCTAAATCCAAATACAGTATTAATAATTTGGATGTTTAACAATCTTTGTTGCACACTGACTTTGCAGTTAGAGAAAGGGTTTGCCTTTGCAATTTTGTTTGTTGATGCACTTCAATTAATATAATAAAAAAAAACGAATCGAATCGTAAATCGAGTTTTTTATAAAAAAATCGCAGATTTTTTTTTGGGGGAAAATCGCCCAGCCCTAAATGTGAAACGTGTCACCTCTCCTGCGTCCTTGTCAGTGGCAGTCATTATGACATTATGTATTAATAAATCTACGTTGGATCGATGGTGGTGTGCAGCCCTATGTTTTTTTTCTCGTACCTTGGTGGCGAGCTGTGGCTTGCACGCAGCCCATTTTGATCCATTGGATTGTTATCACCTGGAGCAGTATTACCTTTTTCTGGACCTCTGTGTTATGTAAAGGATTTGGACATTTTTAAAGTTTCACTTCAAGCAATTAAATAATCACTGCTCCTGGCCAAATGGAACTTTAAAAATAGTTTCTGCATTGGTACCTGTTCCCCAGCGCAGTGCCCACCCCCACCCCCATGGTATTTTTTAACACCCCTTGCCTATTAGCCCAGAAAACTGGCATTTTTAATTTGACAGATTCAGGTCCCACTGATTTCAATAGAGTTTGGGGTTGGCATCCGAACTTCTTTGAAGTTCAATGAACAAAACTTCAACCGAACCCAGGTATGTTCATCTCATCTCCAGTGAGAAGATGACACATCTCTAAAATGAAGAGAAAGTTCCGACCCCATAAGTGAGGAAATGTTCTGACCCTGAAGGGGTTAATCTAGGTTTCCACACTATATATGTGTGTATCATCATCTGCTGGAGATAAAAGACATCACAGTGACTATGGAGGAAGAGGACGGACATAGGGTGCCCACGTGTCCCGGATTGCCCAGGACTGTCCCGCAATTGACATGTCTGTCCTGGGTCCCGGGCACTTTCATTCCGGGACAATACAATGTCCCAGAATGAAATAGAGGACACAGCCACCCCCTATTAACTAATAACTTAATTTCCGGAACTGGTTGCTAAGGCCAGCGCTTCCTGGCATCTTGCAACCAGTGACAATTTACTCTCAGACAGTGAGACCGGGAGCAAGGCCTGCGCCTAGTGCAGCACTGCTGTCCCCACCCACCTCGGCACCTCCGCCTTCTCCGGCACCCAGCGGCAAGCAACAGGGACCGGTGTGATCTTCACTCTCCAGATAATGACACCACTCCTTTCCTTCTACGCACGTGGCTCATGCAGAGGGAGTGACAGCAGCACTGCATCTGGTGGCAGGCTATGGATGGCAAGCGGCACATTCACCTGACAAATAACCCACCGCCAAATTCCCCATCAACCCCGAGACTACATTTCCCCCCGCCCCCCCTCATCTTTTTTTGGGGAAGGTGAGAGTGGGGATGTGTGCCTGAATGGCAGTTTAGAAACGTGATCACCCTAGACCAGTGGTTCTCGACTCCTGTCCTCAGGGCCCACTAACAGGCCAGGTTTTATGTAGTACCTTGGGGGAGATGCAGACTAGAATACTGCAATCACTGAGCAGAAAATTCTATCACCTGTGATGTATTTCAGCTATCTTGCAAACCTGGCCTGTTAGTGGGTCCTGAGGACAGGAGTTGAGAACCACTGCCCTAGACGGACATGACGGGGTTACTGGGTGTAAATAGAAAATAAGATCTTATTACCTCCTCTGCTGCCACTTCCAGCAATGTCTTCTATCTACTTCCTCCCGACTCACCTCTCACCCGGAACTTCCTGTGTATGTGACATCACTTCCTGTCTGTATTCCATAGAAACTTCCTGTCTCAGTGTAAGTAAGATCACCACCTGGTGGAGCTCAGGGGAACTGCAGTCCTGAGAATGTATTACAAATAGGAGGAAGTTGGCGCTGGTATCAAAGACTATGTAAAAACTAATGGGAATAAGGGAAAGTCACTAAATAAAAAATATAATAAATGAGTCAATCAATACATAATAATGACAACAAACCACATAAGACTATAAAAAGTCCTTTCAGTTTGTCCTAAAAGCACCTAGAAGGCAGCCCAGTGAAGAATAGAAGCAATTCCTGAAGGAGCTGTAGGGAGAAGCACAAAAGCGCCACTCTAAGTGCAGTATGATCGGTAAAATTTAATATTAAAAATGGGGGGGAGCATATATGTACTCACAAACATGATATAAAAATGAGCATGTAACCAGAAAGTCTTATCTGTGGAGAAGCGGTGGCGCAGACCAAATGGCGCTGCTTGGAGCTGGTGTGTGGCAGTACCGCACTTCTGCTAGTACAGTAGGGTGACCAGACATCCCCGGTTTCAGGGGACAGTCCCCGGATTGAGGACACTGTCCCCGGACCAAGTCTGTCCCCAGTTTTGTCCCCGGATTGGATTTGAACAGGGGCCATGGGGCAATTTCACAGACAGTCAGTGCAGGGGGGTGTATTTTTCCATTTTCTGTGCCCCTTTCTGATGATCATGTGCTGGTTGGAGCGAAGGTAATATGTCTTCAGTTTCGGGTGCATGCCCATTCAGCTCCGCTCGCATGTTCTTTGCCTTGGCTCAAGTCCCAGCCAGCCGCCTGCTTATCTCCTTGCCTTCCCTGGTGGAGTGATCTTCCTCCACTCCCCACCCAGTAGTAGCCAGGGCACAGAGAGTAAGACTTGACAGGCTGTGAGGCGGGCGGCGGCGATGGGCAGAGAGTCGCTGATTGCCGCCATTACTAGTAAAAAAAAAAATGTCCCCGGATTTCATTTTAAAAATCTGGTCACCTTATAGTACAGGAAAGGCAGGATGAGGGGGATCCACAACGGGCGATGGACCATACTGTAAGCCGTGTCTCTGGATCGACTTCGGGGTGTTGTAGGGTTGCCACCTCATCCCTTTAAACCCGAACACATGTTAATTACACAGGTTATGTGGCTGATTAAGGTGGTAATTAAACTCACTTGGTGCCTTATCTGCCTTTAATTAGCCTCAGAACCTGTGTAATTCATATGTGTTCGGGTTTAAAGGGATGAGGTGGCAACTCTAGGGTGTTGGCAGGCCGTGACTTGCGGTGATATTCTGGGTGATCAGAGAACCAATAGGATCCAAGTGGCTGAAAACCAATGGGTAAGTACTGCCACACACCAGCTCCACGCAGCGCCATTTGGTCTGCGCCACCGCTTCTCCACAGATAAGACTTTCTGGTTACATGCTCATTTTTATATCATGTTTGTGAGTACATATATGCTCACCCCCATTTTTAATATTAAATTTTATCGATCATACTGCACTTAGAGTGGCACTTTTGTGCTTCTCCCTACAACTGAGAGTGTATTATACTATGAACTCAGTCTTCTCATTGTTACCAAGTGTCCTAGATTCTGCAGGATAGCATAGCTCCCAACTGTCCCTGATTTCGAGAGACTGTCCCTGACTTGGAACAATGTCCCTCTTTCCTCCTCGTTTGTCCCTCATTTTTGTTCTGATCAATATAGTTGTAGCGGGGTCCTCAAATTGATGGGATACACCTGGGCAATAGTGTGACCCAGGTGTATAATTGTGTTAGGATTCAGACCCCTTTTTGTTTCGTGGAGGATTGGAGGATGTAATATTCTCCTTTGCCTGTGGGTGGCGAGGTACCCACAGGCTTCAGGTAGAATCATCTTCGCAGTGCTCCTTGTTTTGTCCCTTCCTGGAGATGGTATGGCTGGGGCGGGGAACCCGCCGGGCCGTTGATGGGAGGAGATAAAAGGGGGAGACGCCCTTACCACGAGGGCTTGCGGAGAAGGAGGTCCTCGGAGGAGGAGGGTTGCGGTCCGCACCCAGGGCCCTTAGGCCTGGGTGCGGGAGATCCAGGAGTCTGGTCCAGGTGCCCATGGCCTGGTCCGGAGTCATGTTGGCGTCCATCCCAGGCACCTTTAGCCTGGGGTGAGGTACTATCGAGGAGGCCTGGGGCCCAGTACCTTCGACTGGGTCCCGCTAGGGTGGACTGTCCGAGGGTCCCTGAGCGGAGGGACTCGTACCTGAGGTGAGGAGGCCGGGGAGGTTACCCACTGGAGACCCGGAGCAGCACCAACCCGGTGACAGTGGGCCTCTGGGAACTCTCTTGGGAGGACACATCCCCCTGATAGGGGCCACAGCGTATCGAAGAGGGCTCCATTGCTGTTCATAGGGGTTGCTGGAAGAGACCCCATCCTTCCTGTTTTGTAACAGCCGGATTGGCTTAGGCGCCGCTGGTCATAGTATAGTGGCATAGAACTGAAACGTTAGGAAGTGCCTTGATCTGCTCATCCCACCGTTGGCAAGGTTATAGGTCCCAACCAGTCTGCTGTTAAAAGAACTGTTTATCGTGCTTTGCTATTGGAGTGCCAAATAAACAAGTGTTGGACCTTTCTCCGGTGTGTGAACTCCAGTTACTGGAAGCAGAGGGGAGGCTGGTGAGCTTGCAATTACAGACTCAGTGCATTCACAGAACACACCGGCCCGAGGAAACATCAGGAAGTGGCCTTCACCTCCCTACTACAATGGGGAGGACATGGGCCGTGGCGCATCTCACTCTCACAACCCAGGAACCCCTAGACATGAGTTGGTGTGCAAAACCGAGGAAAGAAGGAGAGAGGGTGAGGCCGTTACACGTGGGGGCTCGTGAGTCCGGGATAGAGTGTGTTCTAAAGATGGACTTGAGAATGTCTACATTTGAACTTTGCTGCCCAGAGAAGGCCCATGCAGAGGAGCGGAAAAAGGGAGAGGTCCAGCCGTGTGACGTACTGCACGTGGGGACTGTTAACGCACTGCGCCACGAGGCACCCCATGGCGACATCGTTCGTGGGCGGAGTCAAGAGGAAGCCCGCGAAAATGTACAGCTCATGGGAGGAGTCTGGCCAAGTGTGGGGATACACGTGGAGACTCCGGCGCGGGGTCAGTGCATGATGGAGCAGCAGATAGTCGGGATGACCTCAAGTGCCCCGTGGATTATGGTTCCTCACCCCACGAGAATGACTTCCTTTGCTGCCCCCATCACAGACACGGGGATAAGACTTAGGCCCCGAGGGCGGTTGGCTCTGTACACTTGCAGAGACACGGAGGCCCTCGGTGTGATCTGTCCCGGCTGCTCGGGACTGGTGGTCACCCTGAAGCCATTCGGGCGATGTGAGGAGTGCAGAGAATTCCTTTTTGAGGTCGAGTCGTCCACAGCAAGGCCCCGGGCCCTTCGCCTCAACCACCTCACGGGTACTGCTACTCCGGAAGGGGAGGTCAAGGCCTCTGTCGAGGTTCCCGTGCGCGCTGACCAGGGCGATGGACTGCCCAACAGAGAAAAATCCGAGGATGCTGCCTCGGTCGCCACAAGTTCTCTGCTCCCACCACCGAAGAGGAAAGTTGGCCTAGTACAGGCATCCTATGGACGTGGTCGAGCTTCACCCCGCTGCTTGCCTGGCCTGGATGGCGCCGGTCGAGAAGGAAGTCCCGGACTTCCCAGTCCTCTACAAGGGTCAGGTGAGCCAGGGGCTGGGACTGTGGTGGTGGTTGGAGGTGTCGGGGGCCCATTGGAGGTGGAGCCCCCCAGGGAGGTTGATTCTGTGTCCACCGGAAGATATCTGTCTGCGGAGATGTATGACACCTCCGACCTAGAGTCGCTGTCTGATTGCGGAGATGATGGCGAGATAGACGAACTGTTCAGCCGCAAGGGCTGGGATAGAGTGCCACTTCTTGCTTCCCGTGCGGTACGGGATTCACCTATGTACACAGGAGACAGCACGCCTCGGGTGGAAGACCCGCAGCTTACGAGAAAGCCACTATGCCACCTTTGGCCCGCTTGCAGAGACTGTTTTGCCATAAAGTAGCTCGGGAATATGGGTGGGAGTACCCGTATCTACCCCGGGACTTGCTGTATGAGGTGGAAGTCTGGAGAACAAGATGGTATGACGAGTTTGTGTGGGACAAGTTGAAGGTGCCCCATGCTCGCAGGTACCTGGAATGTGTGCCGGCAGTGTCTAAGAGGTTTGAGGACTGCAAAGCTGAATGGAAATTGGGGCGCCATATCCATGCTGACAAGATAGTCATTTGCAGAAGAGAAGGAGAAGATGTCGAGTATTCGATAGAGGCATTTGACAAACACCTGAAACCCCTGTACCTGCCGGATCCAAAGTTTTACTTATAGGAGAAAAGAACTCCTGTTTATTTCTTTTGTGCACTTGAACTTTCTGGAAGAGCCATTCCCAGACACGCAGGACTGTGCCCTGCTTTTGTTTTTGTTTGGGCTTTTCTTTTTCTCGTTGGAGACTTGGGGACTGTTGTGTTTTCGTGTTTCCCCTTTTCTTCATGTGCCAAAGGCAAGGACATTTGGGAATAGTGGCAGAGTAGGGAAAAGCTGGAAGAACGAAGATTCGTTGAGTGTCATGACCGCGGCGTTGTCACCAGGTGGCAGTGTTGCGCAACAAATGTTTGAAAATATTTCACCCACACATCACCTTGCTTGTTGGAGTGAGTGGGTCTCTCGGCTGACGGGCCCACTCATCCCAAATGACACGAAATTATGTTAGGATGTTGTTTTTCTTTCCCCTGCAGGAGAATCGTCAGTCAAGATCATTGAGAGTGGGTGGCTCTTAGACAGTGTGGGAGAGGGGCTGTGACTATGCAGATGTTTAAAGTGTTTTATGACATAAGTTGTTTTATATGTTCCCCATTCCCTGAGCAGGTCTTGGCACTTGGGAAATTTAGAGGAACTGCCTCAGGGGTTTCACTCCATGTCACCACTTTATGGGAGGCATGGGTGTGCACCTGACGCTGGGGACCAGCGTCAAATTACAGGGGGGAGTGTGTAGCGGGGTCCTCAAATTGATGGGATACACCTGGGCAATAGTGTGACCCAGGTGTATAATTGTGTTAGGATTCAGACCCCTTTTTGTTTCGTGGAGGATTGGAGGATGTAATATTCTCCTTTGCCTGTGGGTGGCGAGGTACCCACAGGCTTCAGGTAGAATCATCTTCGCAGTGCTCCTTGTTTTGTCCCTTCCTGGAGATGGTATGGCTGGGGCGGGGAACCCGCCGGGCCGTTGATGGGAGGAGATAAAAGGGGGAGACGCCCTTACCACGAGGGCTTGCGGAGAAGGAGGTCCTCGGAGGAGGAGGGTTGCGGTCCGCACCCAGGGCCCTTAGGCCTGGGTGCGGGAGATCCAGGAGTCTGGTCCAGGTGCCCATGGCCTGGTCCGGAGTCATGTTGGCGTCCATCCCAGGCACCTTTAGCCTGGGGTGAGGTACTATCGAGGAGGCCTGGGGCCCAGTACCTTCGACTGGGTCCCGCTAGGGTGGACTGTCCGAGGGTCCCTGAGCGGAGGGACTCGTACCTGAGGTGAGGAGGCCGGGGAGGTTACCCACTGGAGACCCGGAGCAGCACCAACCCGGTGACAGTGGGCCTCTGGGAACTCTCTTGGGAGGACACATCCCCCTGATAGGGGCCACAGCGTATCGAAGAGGGCTCCATTGCTGTTCATAGGGGTTGCTGGAAGAGACCCCATCCTTCCTGTTTTGTAACAGCCGGATTGGCTTAGGCGCCGCTGGTCATAGTATAGTGGCATAGAACTGAAACGTTAGGAAGTGCCTTGATCTGCTCATCCCACCGTTGGCAAGGTTATAGGTCCCAACCAGTCTGCTGTTAAAAGAACTGTTTATCGTGCTTTGCTATTGGAGTGCCAAATAAACAAGTGTTGGACCTTTCTCCGGTGTGTGAACTCCAGTTACTGGAAGCAGAGGGGAGGCTGGTGAGCTTGCAATTACAGACTCAGTGCATTCACAGAACACACCGGCCCGAGGAAACATCAGGAAGTGGCCTTCACCTCCCTACTACAATGGGGAGGACATGGGCCGTGGCGCATCTCACTCTCACAACCCAGGAACCCCTAGACATGAGTTGGTGTGCAAAACCGAGGAAAGAAGGAGAGAGGGTGAGGCCGCTACATAGTTGTATATAAAATGCACTATTTGTCAATCCAAAAGTGTTTCCCAGTTCTAAAAACTGCTAAAAGTTCTAAATTGCTGCATTTGTAAATTCCAAAAGCCAGTATAAAGGAATAGTAGTGGTAAAAAAAAGCACTTGTGGGTTTAACCAACCATTTCTTTAAATATAATTCTCCTTTAACCACTTTTCCACCAAGGATGTCATATGACGTCCTTGACTTTGAGGGGGGATATCTGAATGATGCCTGCAGCTACATTAGATATCATTCTGTCATGCCGGCGATTCTGCGCACCATAAGAATGATCACAGCGGCAGTTCCACCGCTTGATCGTTCTTATAGGCGGCGGGAAGAAACATCCCCCCCTCCCACCGCCATCCGGTGCTTCTCCGGGCTCTCCCGTGCCATCGGGGGCCCGGAGAACGAATCGGCCCGGCGTCGCATGAGGATAATAGAGGTTTCTAGTGACTAGATGGTCACCAGTCATCTCTATGACCATTGGAGTCCTGGGCGCGACGTTGTGACATCACGCCCGGTACCCGAAGGTAAACAAAGCCGCAATTGCGGCTGTCAGCATGAGATTGGTGAATTTTTTTTCACCGATCTCATGCTTTCCAGCCTGGAGGAGAGATGTGGGGTCTTATTGACCCCGTATCTCTCCATAAAGAGGACCTGTCACAATGATTCCTATTACAAGGGATGTTTACATTCCTTGTAATAGGAATAAAAGTGATAAAAAAAAAAAAGTAAAAAAAAAGTGTCAAAATAAAAAAAAAATCAGTAAAAAAAAAAAAGTAAAACGCCCCTGTAACGGCACCCCAAGTATGAAAGGGGTTAACACCGTTAGGATATTCCCTTTCCAACCACACGACAGCCACCAGACACTCCAACCAGCCGAATAAGACCCCATACGAATGATTCTCCCCCCAGATACGAGACAACGCTCTGTATTCAAGTTCCAAAACAGGGAATGACTTTATTTTCAAAACACGTGGTAACACATTTCTCTTCAAAACCCTCCCCTCCCATCCTTTGGGGAACAGGGCGGGTTAAACTGTCCAATGACAATGGTGATACAGGTCAGGTGTGTTCAAACTTCTCCTTTGATAACCAGTCTTAGCAGGAGGGGTGATTCCCCCCCCTCCTCACAGAAGACACTTCAACATCCCATAATATGGAGCCAGACGGTTTACCAAGCTCCAATCCACATCGTCACAGTAGCAGACTTAATTCATAATAGACAATAGAATGCAAATCACCTTAACACCTCACAGCAATGATTACACAACCCCCCCCCCCTCACAGTACACATCCAATCTAGATACAATGTATGTGCAGCATTGAATATGGCTATCATAGACCATATTGGGGTTTTCATTCACCCTGTGCCCCTAATAGAGACACAGGGTGGTTGACACATAAGAGGCATTGGGGGAGCTGACGCAAGGGTATCTCATACTTTCTAAGCGATTCTGAGTTCCCCGGGCCTTCCCGTTACATCTCTCCCCTTTTGGCAGGAGACTAACAGAGGAGGGGACCCCAGACGGGTTGACTCCGAAGTTAGTCCATAGGTCCCTTCTTCTAATACCGGCATCCACACCGTACCCCAAATAAATTGCTCCAAACAGAGCATCACTTACCCAGCCAACCTCTGCCTCTCTCAGAGAACATACCCGCTGCTGGGGAGAAGACAGGGTGACTGGGCTCAGTCTTTCATGCCGCTGGGGATCCGGGCCGACTGCCCAGCATCCCCGAGGTACACAAGTGGAGACCGAAGTCCCATCCACTTGTGGTAGGTGAAAATCCCCCAGTGCTTGCAAAGCAAGGCTGACATCCTCCTGTCCCAGTGTCACACCATTTTCTGGGGTTGTGTCAGTGAGGACCGAAGTCCCATCCAGTACCACAGGAACTCCCTCTTCTGTTAGTTGAGAGCAGAGGCCCGTGGCACTCTGCTCTGTTGCCAGCTCTTCCGCTGGGTTGCTGTGAGTGGAGACCGTAGTCCCATCCACCGATATCCGCTCAAGTGCCAGTTGTGTGCAGCGGCCAGTAGCATTCTGCCCTGCTGCCAGTGATTCAGCTGGGGGTAAAAGCTTTACCACCTCAGCTTGTTGCTGGAGAGATGGGCCAACTGCCCCGGCTCCCTGAAACTCCACAGTTGTTTCCGGTGCTGGGCAGAGGTTGCTAGCACTCTGCCCTGTTGCCAGCACTTCTGCTGGGGACTCCACCCCATCTGCTCTGGCTAACTGTTGGGGAGGGAAAAGGGCTGCTTCTCCCCCCTGCATCTCTGAAATCCCCTGGGAAAGAGGAACCATCACCTTCTCATCTCGGGCCTCCAAAACTGCCACGGGTGTAGAGCAGGGGTCTGCAGTACTCTGTCCTGCTGCCAGTACTTGGGCAGGCGATGCATAATCCATAACATCCTCTGAACAGTCCCTTAAGTCCATACCTTCTGTAATCTGTGGCTGGGGAGATGAGCCAACTGCCCTAGCTCCCTGGAACTCCATATCATCCACTTCGGCTTTAGGGATGGCAATCTTCAGATTTTCCACTGCCGATTCTTCAGCCAGGCTAGCTCCCTGGAACTCCATATCATCCACTTCGGCTTTAGGGATGGCAATCTTCAGATTTTCCACTGCCGATTCTTCAGCCAGGATTTCATAGTTGTCAACTGGTATTTCCTGATGGCTCAGCAGCAGGGTGGGGCCCCCTTTGCCTGGGACTGAGTCTAGCAGCTGTCTGTAGGCAATCTCCAGTTCCCATCCCTGAACGGCCAGAAACTCCAAATCTTCCTGTGCCCAGTGCCCTTCCGAGACATTCAGTCTTTGCTCTCTGTGCTCCATTATTTCCTCCAAACGCCACTCCCGATCACTCCCAAAGTCAGGGTCACTGGACAGCCTCCAATACAACAATCCCAGGCCATCATGGTCAAAGCCTTCCGTGGGGCTGTCATCCGCTGACCATGGGCACTCTTGGGCTACATACCACCGGAGGGCTCTGTAGCTCTCGTCCAACTGCATCTCTGCCCGGATCAGCCTGCTTAACTCAGTTGTCCACTCCTGCTTTGGTTGTTCCCCCAATAACGGCATTCGTACATCATACTGCGACCAGTACCTTACATAGATGGAGGGGAGAACCTTTCCCTGGTGTTGCTGCTCGAGAGCAAGCGCTTTCTTCCAGAGTTCGCAGCGGATCGAATCAGACCATCCCAGCAGGACCTCCTCTGATACTGGTCCTCTATGCTGTATCTGCATCTCTTGTAACCTCCTTCTGAATTCCTCTTCCATGGGGGCTGGTATCTGTACCTCTCCTCTCCTTGCAGTTGGTGCTGCTGTGACTTCTGCTGCTGCAGCACCTTTTTGATGTAGCCAATTTGCGTCCACAGCTGCTATAACTAGGTCTATGATCTCCGCTGGAGGGTTAGGACCATACTGTGCCAGTCTTAGTTTAACAGCCTGATCAAAACTTGCCTCTTCGGGTGTCCTGTCTGTTACGCTGGGCCTTTCGGTTCCATTCATTTCGACTAGTTCTCTGATAATGTCCCTCTTCTTACGGTTGTTGGCCGGTCTTCCCCGGTTCTCCAGTAAGTCTTTGAGGGTGGAGAGCTTTAGCCGTTCATACTGTGCCTCCATTGTCCTGTGTCCTCTTGTAGCTGTCCTTCTGGCTGTGGGGATCAATCCCACTGCTTGCCAACAATTGTAACGGCACCCCAAGTATGAAAGGGGTTAACACCGTTAGGATATTCCCTTTCCAACCACACGACAGCCACCAGACACTCCAACCAGCCGAATAAGACCCCATACGAATGATTCTCCCCCCAGATACGAGACAACGCTCTGTATTCAAGTTCCAAAACAGGGAATGACTTTATTTTCAAAACACGTGGTAACACATTTCTCTTCAAAACCCTACCCTCCCATCCTTTGGGGAACAGGGCGGGTTAAACTCTCCAATGACAATGGTGATACAGGTCAGGTGTGTTCAAACTTCTCCTTTGATAACCAGTCTTAGCAGGAGGGGTGATTTCCCCCCCCCCCTCCTCACAGAAGACACTTCAACATCCCATAATATGGAGCCAGACGGTTTACCAAGCTCCAATCCACATCGTCACAGTAGCAGACTTAATTCATAATAGACAATAGAATGCAAATCACCTTAACACCTCACAGCAATGATTACACAACCCCCCCCCCCCTCACAGTACACATCCAATCTAGATACAATGTATGTGCAGCATTGAATATGGCTATCATAGACCATATTGGGGTTTTCATTCACCCTGTGCCCCTAATAGAGACACAGGGTGGTTGACACATAAGAGGCATTGGGGGAGCTGACGCAAGGGTATCTCATACTTTCTAAGCGATTCTGAGTTCCCCGGGCCTTCCCGTTACAGCCCCTGTCCCTAGTAGCTCGCGCTCAGAAGCATACATATGTAAACGCCGTTCAAACCCCACATGTGAGGTATCACCGCATGCGGTAGAGTGCAAGCAACAATTCTAGCACTAGACCTCCTCTGTAACTCGAAAATAGTAACCTGTAAAAAAATTTAAAGCGTTGCCTATGGAGATTTTTAAGTATCGAAGTTTGGCTCTATTACATGAGTGTACTTGGTTTATATCTCCACTGTTTACTATACTATGATTTCCCATAGTGGGGCCCTACGGGGCCCACTTTGGTCGACCTTTGGTCGACCTACTTATTTTGTTGTTTTAGTTTTCCTCCGTTGAATCAGGGTTCACAATTTTTTTTGATAATACCATATAGCCCTGTGGTGCTATCATCAATGTGCAATGTTATATACATGTGATGTAACCATTTACGAGATTGTTTGCTTTGTACATGAAAAAAATCAATAAATAGATCTTTTAAAAAAAAAAAAAAACATGAAAAATTAATTTTAAAGGCTTATATGCATGGTATTGTCATAAAAAGTGTTTGGGGGAGGCGCATGCGCAGAGGACTCCAAGATGGCGGCTTAAGCCAGGAGCTCCGCTTCACCCCGGCCAATCAGCGCACCATCTGACTGCCGGCAGGACAGCCATCGACCACCCCAGAACATAGGGGGACACCCCCGGAATCTAGTCCATGCTAAAAAGGGACTGCCAGGGGGAATTTACGGCCGCAAATCAGCCGAAAACCGGACCCGCTCGGATCCAAAATGGCGGCAGCGACATAGGCAGGCACTGACATGGAGGAGGAGATGCCAGAGCTCACAGCCCTTCACCTAGGGTTGCCACTTGTCCGGGATTCACCCAGACAGTTCGAGTTTGGAATCATGCATCCGGGTTTCAGACTGCCTGAAACCTGGACACATGATTCAGACTGGACTATGGCTTCCCAGCTGTGTTGCTGGCTGCAGTTGTCTAAGCTGAGAGCTCTTTACACTCTCTTTCACGCTGCCCAAAACCTGCACTAACAATCCCCCCCAAACACACACAGAAGGGAGAGGAGAAAGGGGTCGATCTGCTCCTCTTCCTCCCACCCCTATCCCTCTGTGTCTGCCCACACTCCAATCCCCGGCACTGTGCCTCAGAAAAAGAAAGTTTGGGGCCGAAAATTTGAAGTCCAGCAGCTTCAGATACATCTGGATGAGAGGTGCTGACTGCCAAGGAGTGAGTGAGCTCATCATCCATCCCTATCTGTGACTGAAGTCTCCCTCTTCTCTCTCCTGTCTTTGAGTGAGTACACTAAGGTAAATCAGGGCTCTCAGAGCACCCCTTACATCAGAGTTCCCCTTTACGCCAAAGGCCACAGTTTTCCCCCTTGCATCAGATTCCTCTCCGTACATCAGAGTTCCCCTTTACACCGTAGGCCACAGTGTTCCCCCTTAGATCAGGGTTCCCAGAGCATCCCTTATGTTAGAGTCCCCAGAGGTATCCCTTACATCAGAGTCTGCAGAGTCCCGCCTTACAGTGAAAGGCAACTCTGAGAGTTCAGATGTAAAAGGGGAACTCTGATGTTAAGGGGGACTCTTGTTATTAATTTCATATGATTAGAAATGTTATTTAATAGCAAAATCTATGTATAGTTTATTCTATAAAAAAAATAAAAAACAGCTGGGTGCTGCTAAAGTGTTCGGGTTTGACTTGAAGAAAAGGTGGCAACCCTACCCTCACCTGCCGCTGACAGCACCAGGCCAAAAAGTAAGTACTAACCACACAGAGGCACCCTCTCCGGCTTCCACTGAATCACTGATAAGACACACCATGGAGGATTTGCTATTCTCCCCTATGGGACACAATGAGGCCTACACAGCTTCTCCTCACACAGACTCTCTCATCAATACAATCGACCTCTACAACAAACTGTCAGAGTTTCTAGATAGGGGCCTGACTGTCACAGCAGCTAAAATTACAAGTGAGCTTAAAGCTGATTTTCAGAATCTGGGGAACAGAATAGAGACTATGGAACACAAGCTAGATAATACAGTGGCTGTGACCAACCAAAATTCTGACCATATGCAGATTTTACAGGATCAATTGGACACAGCACTCTTAAGGATAGATGACCTTGAGAACCAATCGCGCAGATATATGTTTAGGATAAGGGGTTTTACTGAGGTCTCCACAGCAGTTCAGGATTTCATAAAAGACCTCCTTCCTGGCATACCCCCACATAAGCTGGAACTGGATCGTGTGCACAGAGCATTGGGACCCCCACGGAAAGATGGAGCCCCTAAGGACATAGTGATAAAACCACACTTGTACTCCGTAAAGGAGGAGATCATGAAAAAATCTTGCACGCAAGAGTCTCTGCTCTGCCGAACCCATCCAGTGCAGATTTTTCCCTGGATTTTCGTGCCCTACTAATCCCCTAACCAATACTGAACGTGTTAGATTTCCCTGTTTATATCTACTTGCTAGTTGCAGTCAGATGTTATTGTTTTATACATTTTTATAAATTTTGGTGTGTCTCGGCCGGGGTGGCATGATTTGGCGCCTCCCCCTACCTAATGGTTATGGATTTTCCATACCCACCTGGTGGGAACTCAACCTCAATTGCTGAGGTTGAAACGACAACTGCCACTTGGGGCGGAGAGAACGATTTTCTCTTCGGCCCATCGGGGCTCCAAGAGGGCTCCCATCTTCTCTTTACTCTTTTGTTTTCCCTTGCCTGTTCTTACCTATTTTCTTTTTCAGCTGGTCTCCAAGAGCTCTCCATCCTTACAACATCGACCAAGCTCCTCCAATCACACGAGTCAAAATCCCATGTGCAATCTGGAAGATCCTCTGAGTTGAGTGACAGAGTGTCAGGTGAGATTCCTTCCCCTCTGCTCGATGGCGAACGGTTCTATTCCCTCTCCTCCACTGCGTATTGGGATGAATTCACTGATTAAACGCCGGAAAATTTTACAGTCTATGCATTCCCAAAAAAATGGACGTTGTCCTACTTCAGGAGACACACTTCCCGATGCGGTATAGCCCCTCTTTCTTGCATGCTAAATATCCCATATTCTTTCTTTTAAATGCGGAAGGGGGGGGAAATCAAAGAGAGTGGGTATCCGAATATCTTCCAACTGCAAATTTACGCTTCAACTAGAACATAAAGACTCAGAGGGCAGATTTATCCTCATAAAGGGCACCATAGATGACCAATTGTACTCCTTCATTTCATATTATATGTCCAATCAAGGACAGGTGGCTTTTTTCCGAGCGATGCTTAAAACGCTTGACCCCATGGTGGGAGGGACCGTGATATATGGGGGAGACTCCAATACTGCCCTGGACCAAGGTCTAGACAAATCCAGACCTCCTGGATCTCAACTTATTAGGCCCCCCAAACAGAGTCTAAAAATAGCCAAACTGATTCACCTACACGGTTTAGTCGATGCTTGGAGGGAAATTAATCCAACTAGGAGAGACTACACACACTTCTCCTGCCCGCACCAATCCTATGCTAGGATTGACCACATTTCATTTCCACTGCTAGCATTCCCGCCATCGTTAAATCAGCAATAAGGGACACAGTGTGGTCGGACCACTCTATAGTCACGCTCACCTTAAAAAGAGGCTACAATTGCCCTAATCTCCTCCAATAGAGGCTTAACGAATCTATCCTCAGCGACCCGATCAAAGTCCTGGAAATAGAAAAAGCCATAAAAGAATATTTCCTATTTAACAGAGTTGTAGGAATATCTGCTGAAACTCTATGGGCGGGCACACAAGGTCACCATTCGGGGTAAAATAATACAAATCTCCTCTCAAATTAAAAAAGAACGAATAGCAGACATTGAAAGACTAGAAAAAGAATATAAACACCCGAAAAGCCTCCATAAACAAAACCCCAAACAGGTACCTACATATAAACTGGATGCAGCCCGACTCTCCCTGAATCTGGTTCTCACGGCCAAAGCCAAAAAGAACATCAGATGGAGCGGAGCAAAATTTTATCACCACAGAGATACAATAGGTTCCATGTTGGCAGCCAAACTTAACCCTCAGACTCGACAACGCTCCCTACCTAAAATACGCATCTCGGATGGGACACACACTCTGAATCCGCAACGCATCATGGAAACTTTCCATGCATACTACGAGAATTTGTACAGCGGGGGGAACAAAGACAATGAGACCCATCGGAACTCACTCCTGGACTCGCTCCCACTCCCAAAGTTAGAATCCCGACACCAAGAAAAACTAGAAGCCCCAATATCTGCAGAAGAAATAATCCAGGTGATAAAGGACCTCAAACAGGGCTCTGCTCCCGGGTCAGATGGTATTTCCATGCCATATTACAAAACATTTGCGGAGACCCTAACTCCGCACCTAGCGAACTTCTTTAACTCTAAAACGTTGGGGGCACCACTAGAGAGACAGCTTAATGCGGCTTTCATCTCTGTTATACCCAAACCAAAGACCCGGGGGAGGTGGGAAACTACAGGCCCATTTCTTTAATCAACAACGACATGAAGATCTTGACCAAAATCCTAGCGGATCGCATAGCCTTCTTCATTGGCCTGTATATTCATAAAGACCAGGTGGGATTTATCCCAGGCCGACAGGGTCCAGACCAAATTAGAAGGGCGATAGACATTGTATCAAATACTACAATCCAAATGGACAGGGAAGGGCAGCCGAGAAGGCCTGCTGCTATCGCTTGACCTACAAAAAGCCTTTGATTCAATCTCTTGGTCCTATCTATTCAATATTTTGCATCGCTGGGGCTTTGGTCAGAAATTCATGGGTCTGGTGCAGGCCCTCTACTCTCAACCTGAAGCACGAGTCCGACTACAGAGCTACTACTCTGAACCTATTAAAATAGCTAGAGGGACGAGACAGGGATGCCCACTTTCTCCCCTTATATTCGCAGTGGCAATAGAATCCCTGGCAATCGCCATTCGTAATCATCCTGATATTCGGGGGGTTGACTGCAGACAGCAAACGCATAAGTGCGCCCTGTTTGCAGACGACCTATTACTCTTCGTCACATCACCAACAATCTCACTCCCAAATATCTGCAAATTACTAGAAGACTTTTCCAAGGCCTCAGGGTTGCAGGTCAACTTCGGTAAGTCACAAATTCTAAATATAACAATCCCGCACCACACTGCTCAGGCCCTTAAATCCTCCTTCCAATTTGAATGGAGCGACTCTACCATTCGTTATCTGGGAGTTGAACTCTCCTCGAAAGTCGAACAACTCTATCGAGTTAACTTTCCCCCGCTGTACAATAAACTCGAAGCAGAGCTAAAAGGCTGGGCCCTCCATGAATTGTCCTGGCTAGGGAGGATAAACGCGATCAAGATGACGCTCCTTCCCAAATTACTTTATCTTTTCAGATCCCTTCCGATTCCCCTGGGGACAGATCACCTTCAAAAATTTCAGGACAAACTTTTGAAATTTGGGGAACCTCGGGCCACCGCCTAGCGAAGAGAACCCTATATAGACCAAGAACACAGGGAGGACTTGGGGTTCCTAACTTACTGTGGTACTACTGAGCGGCACGCTTGGCATAACTATCGGTAATCTACACGCGCTTGGAAAAACCTGATTGGATACATATAGAGCGACAAGCAGCCCGACTCATACGTTGGACTTTCTGCTATGGTGCCCTCCAAGAGACCGCCCACCAATTATGTCTCCAGTGCTATCTAGCTCGATAGCCCTTTGGGATAGCCTAAAAAACCTCCCTCCCTTACTTCAGATGTTCAACCGTTAGCACATATTTTGAATAACACCCAAATTTTCCCTGGGTATGAACATACAGGCCTTCCGATGGTGGTTGGATAAGGGGTTATACCGCATTGGACACTTCCTAACTCCCAAGGGCCCGCTCTCATTTACGGATTGCAAAAAGAATCTTAAAATGCCAGATTCGGAACGGTATAGATTTCTACAAATTTCCCACTTCTTAAATTCCCTATGGAAGAACAAATCAGAACCCCCCAGATTAACAAGGTATGAACAATGGTGTGGCCAAGCCACAGAGCAGAGGGGGGGGGGCATTTCGATTATATACCTGTCACTGGTTGCTCTTATAGAGGCGAACCTCAAAGTCACTACCAGATGGTACTTAGTCCCAACCAGATTAGCGAAAATGTTTCCATCCACCTCACTCCTATGCTTCAGAGACTCCACAGCAGCAGGATCTATGATCCACATATGGTGGGAATGCCCGAAACTGAGGAGATTTTGGAACAGAATCTTCTATATGATCCGCAAGGTAACAGGTTACCAGATTCCCAAAAGCCCCTCTATAGCCCTGCTCAATGAGCATTTACCCGACACCAATAAAGCTACCAGGGATTTAATCTTCTATATCTTTTTGGGAGCTAAATTGACCATAGCAAGAGCTTGGAAACAACCTCTTGCAGCTCTCGGCAGCTAAAAGGAAAATTTCCTGGATAATGGCCCAGGAGAAAATGGTGAGCTCCCTGACTGACTTGGCAGCTAGGTTCAAATCGACATGGGACCCCTGGGCAACCTATATAGGTATTCCAGGATAGAAAGGTACGCTTAAGAGGATGTGGGGGGCTCATGGAAGATCAGCTGAATTGCTTTCCTTTCTCCTTTTTCTTCTTCTCTCTTTCTGTTTCCTTGGTACAAATCTTCTTTGTACTCTCTTGTACTGCACATCAGTATTTGATCGTACATGCTAGATCAGAGATCAATCTTACAGCAGCATTACTAATGAAGCCATTTTTCCATTCAGGCTTAGTTCATTGATTTTCTCTGTTAGTATATATTTTAGTTTTTATTATTGAGCAAGGGGATATTCACCACTTGTTATAGTTAATTAGGTGGGTCACCTAAAACACAAGAGCTCAGATGAGAAATGTTGATTGCAATGTTCAGTATCTCTTGATCCTCTTTATGGTCATAAGTGACATGCAGGTACCACCTACAGTTCAAATATGTTAGACGGTATTGAGTACAGTACACTGCTGTAAATATTTGTGTATGGTAAAGTTGCATGCTCTGTTTGATGTACTGCTCAATAAAAATTTATTGAAAGAAAAAGTGTTTGGGGACCTGGGTCCTGCTCCAGGGGGCATGTATCAATGCAAAAAAACGTTTTTAAAAACTGCCATTTTTACAGGAGCAGTGATTTTAATAATACTTAAAGTGAAACAAAAAAAGTGAAATATTCCTATAAATTTCGTACCAGGGTGGTGTCTATAGTATGCCTGTAAAGTGGCGCATTTTTCGCCACTCCCTTCACCCTCTCCGGTACCGATCCCATCATCCACTGCACCCTCTCCAGTGCCGATCCCATCATCCACTGCACCCTCTCCAGTGCCGATCCCATCATCCACTGCACCCTCTCCAGTGCCGATCCCATCATCCACTGCACCCTCTACAGTGCCGATCCCATCATCCACTGCACCCCCTCCAGTGCTGATCCCATCATCCACTGCACCTTCCCCAGTGCCGATCCCATCATCCACTGCCGATCCCATCATCAGCTGCACCTTCCTCAGTGCTGATCACATCATCCACTGCACCCTCTAAAGTGCCGATCCTATTATCCACTGCACCCTCTCCAGTGCCGATCCCATCATCCACTGCACCTTCCCCAGTGCCGATGCCATCATTCACGGCACCCTCTCCAGTGCCGATCCCATCAGCCACTGCACCCTCTCCAGTGCCGATCCCATCATCCACTGCACCCTCTCCAGTGCTGATACCACCACCCGCAGCACCCTCTCCAGTGCTGATACCACCACTCGCAGCGCCCTCTCCAGTGCTGATACCACCACCCGCAGCACCCTCTCCAGTGCTGATACCACCACCTGCTGCATCCTGTCCAATGTCAAGTCCACTGTCCTCCACATCTTTGCAAGAACACACATATGCACTGCCATCTGTACCAGCCACAGTCAAAGTTTATGGGAAATTTGTGAAATGTCTTTTATCTTCACAGGAAAAACTTAAAAGGACACATTGACGTGGAAATTTCACCATACGCTAAGCATAATCAGTGTCTCCTGCGCTAAAAAAAAAAGCCCTTTCAGCCTTTTGGTATAATGCATCTATGTACATCCGTATCTTCCCAAGTAACACAGACATGACCACCGCCCTCACATCCTTAGCTCCACCAACCACCAGCCCTTGACCATGGCGCAATGTTTATTTATAGAATAGAGCTTGATTGCTTCAAAATCAGCCAATCAAGCACATGCAAACAGGAGGAGTTATACAAATCTCAACCAATGAACAATGACTAGGGGAGTTTATGGGCACGTCTGGGCAGGGGCAGTGTGTATGATTCCCCGCCCCTTATACCTCTAAGTGTTCTCCAGTAAGACAAAGAAAGCCACATGGCTGGCCTAAGAACTCATGAACACTGCTCCCGACCACAAAGCACACAAAGACTCCCGTTTTTAACGTTGGCGTGAATCCTTATTCTGCATTGTTCACAGCACAACACATACCCGGATTATTCTACCATTCCTGAGGATGGGAGATTATCTGCAGAGACACGCCATAGCCCCTCCACGTGCTTATCAGACACACAGAGTGACACAAGCGTACATCCCCTCATAACTGATAATGTCTTTGCAGAGTGAATACATCCCCCCAGACGATCGTTCTGTGCATTGCACAGGGGCCCTTCACTGGTAGACATATCCCCTCTCTGCAAACACTTCTCTGCAACCTCAGGAAGCTTTTCACTACCAGACGGAACTCAACCAGAGTCAGTCTGCCCCAGTCAGCTCTTTAGCAAGAACCAACACTGGGAGACACTATGACAATACATATTAAATAGATCTTAATAAAATTTCCACAATAACATGTTGAGAAATCATGCTGATGTGGCACATTATATTACCCAGGCATGTCATTTACAACGTGTAAATGATATATTTGCTGTGCAGAGAACTAAGCATGAATTTTCCGTGCCAGTACATGTGCAGAGGAAGAACTGGGGAAAGACTGATGTAGTCCAATGTGAGTTGGAGGAATATTTGGGGAAAGGATCACATCAGGTGGATGTGTGGAAATGGCACTCTCCTCAAGGTGGAAGCATCAGGTGCAGGCTATGACTAAGCACTATTGAGTGTGAAACGCGTCAGCTTTTTATCTTGTACCCTGCCGTGGTGTGTACTTTTGTTATTTTGCACAATAAAGGCGTTTTTATTGGAGTGCGGCTGTCCAGACCTTCCCTCTTCTAACTGTGAGTTGGAGGAATGTCTGCAATATCAGTTGGTCGCTCAGCGTAGTGGACTGAGCTACAGTTTATGTGAGCACCTTCCACTCAGATTACTGTACAGGAACTGTTGCAGAGGTATTCCTTCAAGAAGACATCCTGAGGGAAATGGTGTTCCTCAACTTCTTTGGAGAGGCAAAGACTGTTACCTGTGTAAAGAGGCAAAAAGCGGCTCAAGTGGCGCATGTTCCACTTTGTGCGATTGTGAATTTTGGTGGCTC
Source organism: Rana muscosa (assembly GCA_029206835.1). Taxonomy (NCBI): domain Eukaryota; kingdom Metazoa; phylum Chordata; class Amphibia; order Anura; family Ranidae; genus Rana; species Rana muscosa. The sequence goes on from JARGYO010000094.1 coordinate 29,433,856, forward strand.
ACCATCACAAACATGTCTCTCCATTCATGAGCCTGAAATACACAGTTTTTGCCATCTTGGCAGAATAGTTGTGACCTACAATAGACAAAAGAACACCTGGCATTGTGCCTGTGCAAAGCCGAGAACATCATGTCCTCACAAAAACATTTCAAAATGGGATATATTTCAAACAAAGAGAGAGGTCTTCAAGGGTATCTGGCTACAGACTGTAGGCTCCACTCTCGACAGGACACATGACCTCCACTCACACAACTCGCGGACATGGAGGTCAAAAGTTTCCTGTCTAGAGTGGAGCTCCAGTAGTTCCTATTTGCAGCCAGATACTTTTCCATGCAAGCAGTGATCAGAAAGCATTAATGGGGTTCATTTTGTGAAAAATTTAAGGGGGTGTAAAAGGGGCTTTTATTATCTAATTCAAAGTGTTCTCGTTAAATCAACACTTAGAATTAAACTTTTTTTCCCTGTATGCAGCTTTCAGCTCAGTGTAAGCTGCTGTAACAGGGAGATCGGAGCTCCTGAAGGCTCAATGATTGCTGCCCTCGGCTCCCAAAGTCATTCTCCATGGAGAAGAGACAGACACTTCAAAAGGAGATACGATAGCGATATACAAATACCTTAATGGTGATCCCAGCATAGGTCAGATACCAGTCAGTCTCAGGGAGTGTAGAAAGTCACCAGGGCCACACAATGAGATGGGAGGAGAAGCGATTTCAACTTAAAGTGATTGTAAAGGCTAGTTTTTTTTTAAATAGCAAGCATGTTATACTTGCGTCCTCTGTGCAGTTGGTTTTGCACCAAGCAGCCCGGATCCTCCCCTTCTCGGGTCCCTCATCGCTGCTCCTGGCCCCTCCCTCATTTGAGTGCCCCTCAGCCAGCAGCTTGCTACAGGGGGCACCCAAGCTGAGTCAGAGCTCCGTGTATCCATTTAGACACAAAGCCCCGACTTGGCCCCACACCCTCTCTCCCGATTTGCTGACTGACTTTGATTGACAGCCGCAGGTGCCAATGGCACCCTGCTCTATCTCAGCCAATCAGGAGGAGTGTCTTTGATGGCTGAGGGGATCTTGAACATCACTGGAGAGAGAAGGGGCTCAGGTAGGTAATTAGGGGGTTGCTGGGGGGGGCTGCTGCACACTGAAGGTTTTTCATCTTAATGCATAGAATGCATTCTTATTGCAGATAAGACTACTCTCATGCTTTTTACTGCATGAGAGTAGTCTGCTGGCTTGGTTGCATGTCGTTGGTAAGTCTGTGATCTAGAAACACCCCCATATCACAGATTCTCCCAGGGAGCCCCTCCTAATGTATATTTTGGCACCCAAGTGCATCACTTTACATTTCTCAATATTAAACATCATCTGCCATGTACTGTAGCTGACCTTTGTCAAGGTCTTCCTGTAATGATGCTACAAGCTGTGCTGAAGGTTTCTCCTGGCATAATTTGCTATCATCGGCAAACACTGCAATTCAGCTCTTGATTCCAACCCTTACATCATTAATAAACACATTGATCAGCATTGTCCCCATGACAGAACCCTGGGACCCACCATTCAGAGAATGAGTCATTTATAACTACTTTCTGGACCCGTTTATGTAACCCGTTTCTTATCCATGTACATACAATTTCATCAACTCCAACAGACTTTGTTTTACAGATTAAACATTTATAAAGGTATAGAATCTTGATAAACGACTGTATGTCCACTGGACTTCCACCATCAAATTTCTAAATTCTTGCCATATAGAACGATAACAGGTTGGTCTGACAAGAACTGTTATTCATAAATCAATGCTCGTTGTCACTTATGATACCTTTATAACAGACATATTTCTATATACTATAGAGTCCCTTACCATTCACTGAAATACCTTACATACTATTGATGTTAGGAAGATCTGTAGTTTTCTAATATACCTCTCCATATCTCCCAGGGCAGTGCCCAGGTCCCCATGCCCTTTGACAGTTTTTTTGCCTATTTGCCTTAAAAATGGCCTAAATTGATTTAAAAAATTCTACTCCCATTGACTTCCGTGGGGTTCGGATTAACATTCAGAACTTTGGGGCAGTTCAGTGAACCTCCCAGGAAATAAACCCAGGAATGGTCTACTCCTCCCTATACCCCACTGTGATATTTCTGATGTGTAACAAGGTCTGATTTCCGTGAATAACATTTCCCGCACTCAGGGCAAGAATGCGGCTTCTCCCCTGTGTGAGATCTCTGATGGCAAACAAGGTGTGATTTATCTGAAAAACGTTTCCCGCAGACAGGGCAAGAATACGGCTTCTCTCCCGTGTGAAATCTCTGATGTTTAACAAGGTGTGATTTATCTATAAAACATTTCCCACATTCAGTGCAGGAATGTGGCTTCTCCCCTGTGTGTAATCTCTGATGTATACCAAGGATGGATTTCCGTGCAAAACATTTCCCGCACTCAGAACAGGAATACGGCTTCTCCCCCGTGTGAGATCTCTGATGTATGGCAAGGTATGATTTCTTCATATAACTTTTCCCACAGTCAGGGCAGGAATATGGCTTTTCCCCTGTGTGAGATCTCTGATGTACAACAAGGCCTGATTTTTGTGAAAAACATTTTCCACACTCAGGGCAGGAATATGGCTTCTCACCAGTGTGAACCTTCTGATGTGTGGATAAATAGAACAACCGTGTAAAACATTTCCCACAATCAGGGCAGGGATACGGCTTCTCCTCCATGTGATATCTCTGATGTATTACAAGGCCTGATTTTTGTGAAAAACATTTTCCACACTCAAGGCAGGAATATGGTTTCTCCCCTGTGTGGGTTCTTTGATGTTTAACAAGGACTGATTTGTGTATAAAACATTTCCCGCACTCAGGGCAGGAATACAGATTCCCCCCCGTGTGAGATCTCTGATGTATAACAAAATCTAATTTCTTTGTAAAACACATCCCACATTCAGGGCAGGAATTCTGCTTCTCCCATGTGTGCAATCTCTGATGTATAACAAGGCCTGATTTCTGTGAAAAACATTTCCCACACTCAGGGCAGGAATACGGCTTCTCACCCGTGTGACATCTCAGATGCCTAACAAGGTCTGATTTCCGTGTAAAACATTTCCCACATGCGAGGCAGGAATTTGGCCTGTCACCTGTGTGAGATCTGCAATATACGACAAATCCTGATTTATCAAGGAAACATTCCCCGCACTCAGGACGGGAATGAAGCTTCTCACCCGTGTGAGATCTCTGATGTACAGTTAGACTTAATTCAGAGCTAAAACATTCCCCACATTCAGGACAGGAACATTTCCCCTCCCCCTGAATTCCGGCACCATCCCTCACAGTACGAGGTTGCTCAGAGTCAGAGGGATTTGATGGTCTATCCACACTGTGAAGTCCTCCATCCATAGCTGAGCTCATTGTCTTTTCTCCTGCATCTCTTGTGATGTCCTCATCTTCCATTTTCCAACCTGGAGATAAAGTGAGATTGTCCTTTGAGGGCATCTTAATGGCGTGACCTGAAAAAAAAAAATGGTTGTTATATAGTTTTTTTATCTCATATATGAGAGAGTTCATTCACTTAAATAAAGATCCCATCTGGATGAGGTAGACTTGCATGAGCAGATGTTCTCTGTAGATGTTGCAACCAGCTGGAAAAAGGGCCGTTGGTCCTCCTCCCAGATCACTTTCACATTTAAGCAGCGAACACAACCACACGCCTAGGCACTGGCTTAAGTGATCTCTGATAATCAAAAGGTTCAAAATTCAGACTTGCAGACCCTTTAGCATAGAACATGTGACCATAGGCCTAGGCTTCTGGTGACAAGCAGAATAACAGACCACATATCTCAACATAGGGGGTACCTTGGCAAAGCACCTTTGCCCTATGTTGACGAGGACATGGGTCCCTTGCCCATAACCTTGGGAGTTGCTGGGGTCTGCTGGAGAGGAGCTTATCAGAATCTGGAAGCCACCTTTAGTATAAGGGGACCCCAGATATCCATCCCCATACATGAATAAGTGGGGGTACACAGTAAACCTGTTCATTCACAAAAAACACACACACAGATATTCGGCCTCCCTTGTGACATCACTGACCAAATATGGTCATGTCCATATGTGGTCATGAAGTTCACTCAAGAGATCCCACCTCTTTGTTTCTATTCAGTTGCAGGGCTTAGGAGCTGTCATTCACAGCAGGCGAGTGACATGATCGGACATGTGGTCGTGTTTTTTCTTTCAGCAGGTATCATTCATCGTGAGTGATGTGGATTTGCATCGCTGGACAATGTGACTGAAAATAGTTCTACATCGCGGGACTTTTTTTTTTTAAATAAAGGACTTGTCAAAAAGTGGGCCTGCACGTTTATTAACCAAACATTAAGGTTACTCATTCGAGAAGCCATTATCTGGGGCTTACCTTAATTTTTAAAGAGGGGTTTCCAATTTCTGACAAGCTCCCACCTGTAAAACCCTACAGCCTCAGACCTAGGGTTCTGGGGAAGAAACCTATGTCCTTATCAAACAAGGTACACCCCCAAGATTGAGGGCATGTAGCCTTTTATGGTTTAGAAGGGGGGCACTAGCCCTACTGGGCTAGCCAGGCTGAATACTCGTACAAGGGTCTGGAATTAATTTTGAGAGGGGACCCTTTTTTTTTTTCCCCCTTACAATTTGCATAGGGTTTCCCTTTGAAACCCAAACTAGTTCTGATGGTTTAGTAAAAATTGGAGGGATTCCACATTAGTTTTTTTTAGGGGGGTCCCCCTTAAAACCTATATTACACCCCAAAGGCCAGGCAGTATTGACTCACTGGTCCATCCATAAGCCAAGAGACAGAGATTCCAACTGTGGGGTCAGAAGTCACGAGACCGAGGATCTCACCCAGGGGGTCGGAGATGTCCCAGCCAGAAGCCAAGAGAAAGAGGGTCTCATTGAGGGGTCAGAGGAGCCCCAGCCAGAAGCCACAAGACAGAGGGTCTTACCCAGGGGTCAGAGGTGTCCCAACCAGTAGACAGAAGGCCCCAGCCAGAAGCCAAGAAACAGAGGTTCTCACCAACAGGTCAGAGGGCCCCAGCCAGAAGCCCCAAGACAGAGGGTCTTACCCAGGGGTCAGAGGTGATCCAGCCAACAGCCAAGAGACAGAGGGACTCACTGAGAGGCCAGAGGGCCCCAGCCAGAAGCCAAGAGGCAGAGGGTCTCATCGAGGGGTCAGAGGAGCCCCAACCAGAAACCAAGAGACAGAGGATCTCTCCGAGGGGTCAGAGGAGCCCCAGCCAGAAACCAAGAGACAGAGGATCTCCCCGAGGGGACAGAAGCCAAGAGGCAGAGGGTCTCGCTTAGGGGTCAGAGGTCCCCCAGCCAGAAGCCACAAGATAAAAGTTCTCACCAAGGGGTCAGAGGGTCCCAGCCAGAAGCCAAGAGACAGAGGGTCTCACAAGGGGACAGAAGCCACAAGACAGAGGGTCTCACCCAGGGGTCAGAGGTGCCGATTCCAAGAGACAGAGGGTCTCACCAAGGGGTGAGAGGACTCCAGCCAGAAGCTACAAGATAGAGGGTCTTATCGAGGAGTCAGAGGTTCCCCAGCCAGAAGCCAAGAGACAGAGGGTCTCACCAAGGGGACAGAGGGTCTCAACAAGGGGTCAGAGGGCTTCAGCCAGAAGACAGGTCTCGCTCCAGGAGTCAGGTCGGCTCCAATCGGGGTGTCAGGAGAACCCCAATAATTAGGTCAGGAGTGGGCCTTTGCAGCAGGGAGTTAAAGGCTAAAGGCTGAGAGAGCCAAAGTGATCCAGGAAAGCTGGGCAACACAAGTGAGCCAGGAGGCTTGGCATTTTTTTTTTTTGTATTTTGTGTGGAAGAACCCCTGTGTGGGCAACAAATGTGCATGTGAACTTTTCATTTATTGAATTAAAGTGGGCTGCCATGCCCTAAAATACAGTTTTGGACTGGCTCAACTCACTGCACATAACAGCATATTAACAACCAATCACTCATACCTGCTGTCAGCTGGGGATTCCCAGTTTGCAGCAGATTGCAAAACAAGGACATCCTTTTTTTTTTTTTAAAGGTTTGGGGATTCTACCAGGCGCTTCTAGTCTGTTATGGATTTTAAGGGGAACCCCATGCCAAAATACTAGACCCTAATCTGAGCATGCAACCTGGCAGGTCATGAAAAGGGGGGGCTATACTAGGCTACTCTATGTTGTTGAGGACAAGGGCCTCTTTCCCACAACCCTGGCCCGGTAGTTGTAGCAGTCTGCAAGTTTATCATGATCTTAACAATAAGAGGGCCCCCAGATCCTGACCCCTCACGTGAATGAGTATAAGGTACATAGGGGAATAAGATATAAAAGGGGGAGGTGGGAGTGGGCATGGACAGATTGGAGTAGAGATAATATAAAGGTGTCGGGTATTGGAAGTAATTATAGAAATATCCGCGGGACTGAATTGGTGATATTATGAAATTTTAACCGAGATGAATCGGAAAGAGATTACGAGATAAGTTGACTATGTTAATTTTGTAAGATGTGTCCCACAGAACCTGAGGATTGGAGGGATTGTGTTTTTCTAGCCCAGTCTCTCTACTTTCTTTTTCGTAAAAGACTAGGTAAATGAAAATGCGGGAAAGAGGAGAAGTGAAATATGAGAAATGTGAAATATGTATAAAGTAAATGGAAGAGTTGTATTTTATTTTCTGTACCCCCTTTTGAAATATAAATAAAGAATATTAAAAAAAAAAAAAGGTACATAGTGCCCCCACTCAGTCACCAAAAAATATATAAAGTGTAAATAAGAGCGGAGCACAGTTTTTCACCAATTCTTAATTTAAAAGAAAAAAAAAGTCCCCTCATGTATATTCATCGTCACGATGTCATAAGGGGTCGGGGTCACCCAGTGACATCATTGTTTGGACATTTCCATACATGCTTAATGATATCACTGGGAGACCCCACCTGTTTGTTTACTTTAGCTGTTTACTTCAGCAGCGGGGGAGAAGCGGAGTGTCATTCAGTGATAGGAGCAGGTGGAGAGTTGTTTTTTTGGTTGATGCCCATCGTTGATCATTATTGATGTGGACCTACACCACTGGATGGCGCCATTGCAGTGGATGGACATTTTTTTAATAAAGGACAAAAACTATGTTGTGGTTTTATTTACCCTTTACATTATTTTTGGTGAATGAATGGGGTACTATGTACCCCATACACATTCACATGAGGGACCAGGATCTTCGGGACCCCTTATAGCTAAAGAGGGCTTCCAGATTCCAATAAGCCCCCTGACCCCCACAACCACCAGGCCAAGGTTGTGGTGAGGAAGCCCTTGTCCTCAACAACATGTCAAAGTAGCCCTCCATGTTGAGGGCATGTGGCCTGGTATGGTTCAGTGGGGTTCGTGCACTGCGACTGCCTTCTTGGCATGCTCAGATTAGGGCCGGTAAGGATTTTGGGGGGACCCCATGCCATTATTTTTTCTGTCCTTTGTTTACATTCTGCTGTTGGCTGAGAATCCCCAGTTGACAGTAAGGATAAGTCATTGGTTTCTAGTATTCTGGAGGGTACTGGCTCCTTAGCAACCAATGACGCCAGCAGGTGCGGCTCCTTAACAACCTGCAAAAAGTATGTCCAAAATGCATGTACAGTGGAACCTCGGATTACGAGCATAATCCGTTCCAGGAGAATGCTCGTAATCCAAAGTACTCGCATATCAAAGCGAGTTTCCCCATTAAAGTCAATGGAAACGAAAATATATAAATAAATATAATATATAAATTTGTTCCGCATTGACTTCAATGGGATGCAATACCGCATGTGGCCAGAGGGGCGCCGGAGAGCCTCGGAAACGGCAGAAAAGGCCCGAGGACACTTCAGCCGACCTTTGAAAGACTTCCTACTCGAGATTTGCCGAGGTCAGCCGTGCTGTTCTCGGGCCTTTCTGTGCATTTCCGAACAGAGCCGATCGGCTCTGCTCAGCTCCGGCGCCCCTCCCACCTCAGGCCAAAAGCAGTACTGCACACCGCTTTGGCCTGAAAGCGTGCTTGTTTTGCGAGACATCACTCGCAAACCGAGTCACGATATTTTAAAATACAGTGCTCGTATTGCGTAATGCTCGTTAACCACGTTACTCGCAATCCGAGGTTCCACTGTACATGCATTTCCATTGAAGTCTATGGGACCAGAATCGCAGCTGCATAACACCAAAGTAGCACAGGACCCTCTGGCAAAAATGTGCCATGCTGTGCTGCATGGATATGAATGGGCACCATAAAGAATAATGTTATTTCCATTGTCATTCTATTCTGTGCGACTCATACTGAACCCCCGAATCTACATATATTATTTACGAAATAAATAAATTGTCTCTGCAGCACAGAGAAGGGGGTTTATCTGAGAGAAAATAGGAAATAATGTGCAGGGCGGGTTAGTGACTATTATAAACTTATTATTGGCTCATATCACTCATCTCCCATCCTACTCTGGACCAATAAGTGTGCAGTAACAGAGCAGAGATAACAGAAGAATATATTCTGGCTCACCTGTGCTGATCTCTGTAGGAGTGTCCTCCTCTTTGAATGTCCTCGTCATTCCAGCCTCCTCCGTATATTGCTGATCATCCCTCACATACGTCTCTTCTACTTCACCCTCAACTTTCATGTTCATCAGATCTTCACCCTAAACCAACAGAATGGAATAAAATAATATCTGTAACAAGTATTTATGATGTGAGATTACATAGAAAATATCATCTTAGTCCACACATCTTCTCCACATGTCAATCACTTTATGTTCCAGACCCTTTCAGGACCTGGATCACCTGCTGGTGGCACTGTGCTTCCCATAGCAGAAGGTTGTAGTTTCGGTGTCCACCAGCGGTGTCTCCCAGCAGACCCCAGTAATCAGTTTCCACCTGATACTGGCTGCTGGGAGGGTATTTAGGTCCTCCCCTACCAGTGCCTCTCGCACCACTGTTTTGCTCTGCTGAGAGATTCTGTTTGCCATTGATCCTGATCTTGTTCCTGCCCTGTACCCTGTAACATTATACCTGCTCCCCCTTGTTCCTGATCCCAATTTTGCTTCCCCCTTCCCATCTGCCCCCTGTACCTCCAGTTTCCCCCTGCTTTTCTGTGCTCCCCATTAAATTGTATATAGTTAGTTGTTAGTTAGGCCTTATGTTTGTTAGGTTAATTAGTCAGGAATTCTGTCATTGGTGTCCAGTCCACCTCAATGCCTGCTGATAGGGTTCAGTCTGCCTCCATGCTTCCTGCAGATGGGGGATTAGTCTGCCTCAATGTCTGCCACCGGTGATCTGCTGTCTGCTGCCAAGCTTGCCTCTGGTGATCCGCTGTCTGCTGCCAAGTCTGCCACCGGTGATCTGCTGTCTGCTGCCAAGCCTGCCTCTGGTGATCGGCTGTCTGCTGCCAAGCTTGCCTCTGGTGATCCGCTGTCTGCTGCCAAGCCTGCCTCTGGTGATCCGCTGTCTGCTGCCAAGCCTGCCTCTGGTGATCCGCTGTCTGCTGCCAAGCCTGCCTCTGGTGATCCGCTGTCTGCTGCCAAGCCTGCCTCTGGTGATCCGCTGTCTGCTGCCAAGCCTGCCTCTGGTGATCCGCTGTCTGCTGCCAAGCCTGCCTCTGGTGATCCGCTGTCTGCTGCCAAGCCTGCCTCTGGTGATCCGCTGTCTGCTGCCAAGCCTGCCTCTGGTGATCCGCTGTCTGCTGCCAAGCCTGCCTCTGGTGATCCGCTGTCTGCTGCCAAGCCTGCCTCTGGTGATCCAGCCGGACTTTGCCGAATCCCGGGCCGCCGCCCAGCCGGACTTTATTAATTTCCCTACATGCTACCAAGCTGGACTTCCCTACCTGCTGCCCAGCTGATACCCAGTCAGCTTCCAGACCCCAGTAGGTGGAGTTATGTTTGCTGTGTGCTGGTAGGATTTTTTTTCAGTGTAAGTAAATCTCACTTAAAGCATACACAGTCTGGTCCCATTTTCCTGAGTGTAGCCATGCAGATATGGATATCCCTGCTGCCGATTTCTGACAGACCCTCAACTCCACCTACCTGATGATGGTGAGGGATGGTGTGACCTTCCTGTGTGGAATCCCGGGAATACAGAGGATGGGGACATCTCTCTGGGGGGTTTCTGTTATTAGGTGGCGCCATCAAAATGTCCTTGTAGAGATACTTGTGCCCTTCGGAAAGCTCCTTCATCGTCCCATACTCCTCATCCTCCTCTTTATACTCTTCTTTAACAATAATATTATCATCCCAGAGGTTTCCACTCTGAAATATATAATAAACATTCATTATAATAAACATGTTGTGTAAAAATCATAACTACCAACAATTGTTCCTCATCTACCTGATCATGGTGAGGGATGGTGTGACCTTCCTGTTGGGAATACTGGAAATACAGAGGACGGGGACCTATCTCTGGTGGCTTTCTGTTATCAGATGATTCCATCATAATGTCCTTGTAGAGATTCTTGTGTCCTTCAGAAAACTCCTCTATTACTCCATACTCCTCATCCTCTTCTTTAACAACAATATTATAATCCCCAAGATTTCCACTCTAAAACATAATTAAACATTAATTGTAACAAACATGCAGAGTATAAATTATAGCTGCCAATAATTGTTCCTTGTCTACCTGATTATGGTGAGGGATGGGGTGATCTTCCTGTGTGGAATCCCAGGAATACAGAGGACGGGGACATCTCTCTGGTGGGTTTCTGGTATTACATGGCTCCATCATGTCCTTGTGTCCTTCTGAAAGCTCATCCATCACTCCATACTCCTCATCCTCCTCTTTATACTCTTCTTTAACAACAATATTATCATTCCCGAGGTTTTCACTCTAAAAGATATAATAAAACATTAATTGCAACAAACATGCTGTGTATAAATCATAACCACCAATAATTGTCAATCATCTACCTGATGATGGTGAGGGATGGTGTGACCTTCCTGTGTGGAATTCCGGGAATACAGACGACGGGGACATCTCTCTGGTGGGTTCCCATTACTGGATCCATCTGTAGGAAACACACTCACACTGACTGAATACATTGTTTCTATGTGTTTATCAGATGATGGTGGATCTAGGTGGAGCCTCCGTACTGCTCTCTCCTTTACAATAAAGTCTCCTCTTACCCGGTGATGTGAGGGGCGGCTGATTCTCCATCATGACGTCCTTGTAGAGATCCTTGTGACCTTCTAAATACTCCCACTCCTCCATGGAGAAATAGACAGTGACATCCTGACACCTTATAGGAACCTGACACACACAATGATACAGTCACCATCCAGACACATCCCTTGTCTGTTACTGGATAATTAACAAAAAAAATCCACTATACAAGGAGCCAAATTGTGTTTATATGTACACCACTGTAAAAATGTCATAAATGTATTGCAATTCATATAAAACATTAAAAGTACAACATGATCTAGCCAAGCAAAGCTTCCTTTACGAGTTCACAATATATTCCACAAAAAAAGAGAAATTTGCTTCACAGTGTATTGTTGACTCTCCCACCCTCCTGTATACCGTTCATGTCCTTTGTTGTATTCAAACTACCGTATTTATCTTAAAATCTTAAAATCAGGGGAAAATCGTGGGTGCGTGTTATACGCCGATCCCCCGCTGATTTTGAGGAAACGATCGAGCAGAGCCGAGATAGACAAAGCCGAAGTACACTTGGCTTTACTCGGCTCCTCTCGCAGTCAGGCCCACCTCCACTGATTGCGAGAGGAGCGAGCGCCGCTGACATACAGAAAGCCGAGTGTACTTCGGCTAGTCTCGGCTCCTCTCGCAGTCCCGCCCCGGACTGTGAGCAGAGCCGAGTCTAGCCGAAGTACACTTGGCTTTCTGTATGTCAGCGGTGCTCGCTCCTCTCCTCTCGCAATCAGTGGAGATGGGCGGGACTGTGGGCAGAGCCGAGTCTAGCCGAAGTACACTCGGCTTTCTGTATCTCGGCTCTGCTCGCTCCTCTCCGCTCACAGTCAGTGGAAATCGGCGCCAATTTTAAATCAGGACAGAGATTGGCAAGGCTGCAAAGGCACTGGGCAATGCTGAAAAGGCACTGGGCAAGGCTTCAAAGGCACTGGGCAAGGCTGCAGATGGACACTGGGCAAGGCTGCAATGATGGACAAACCTGCAGATGGACACTGGGCAAGGCTGCAATGATGGACAAACCTGCAGATGGACACTGGGCAAGGCTGCAGATGGACATTGATAAGGCTGCATTGATGGGCATTTAAATGTAAGTTTCTTTCCTTAAACTTCCCTCCTAAAAGTTTTTTTCCTTAAAATTCCCTCCTAAACTTGGGGTGCGTGTTATACGCCGATAAATACGGTAAGTCATTTACAAGATTTTAAATGGAGATGGCAGGGGATTTCAAATGACTTTTATACCTTTTTTTGGGTCCCCAAACACTTTGAAGGGGCGAAGAGGTATCCCAGTCATAAAAAAGGGAGGGGGAATTTTCACATGCTTTGTTAGCCCTCATTTGTTAGTTCACCATACTGTAGATTGTCCATGTTCCCCATATGGGAAAAAAACTCTAGAGCTGTATAGAACCACATTTGGTAACAAAATAGATAAACATGCCACACATGAGTCCCTCTGGATACAGCTAAGAGATTGCACGTCTGAACCTTGCACCCTTTGCGTAGTACACTCCTGAACACTATGCCCTGCATGTAATGCATTCCTGAACACTGCGCTCTGTGCGTAATGCAGGGCCAACTTTAATATTGATTGGACCCTGGGACAAACATTTTCTTCAGCTTCCCTTCCGCTCCGAGACATGCAATAAATTGCAGCTAGACTCAAAATCAGTTTACTGTAGTAGATCAGGCAGCGATTGTGATTGGTTGCCAGAGGTTACAGCATATCATTACTGCTCACTGACTGGCTGCTAGAGGTTACAGCACACATTATGACTCACCGATTAGTAGCTAGAAATTACAGCACATAATTTCTGCTTGCTGATTGGTTGTTAGAAGTTACTGAACATCATTACTGTTAACCAATTGGTTGCTGCACATCTTTACTGCTCACTGATTGGTTGCTAGAGGTTACTGCACATCTTTAGCGCTCACCGATTGGTTGCTAGAGGTTACTGTACTTTTCTACTGCTCACCGATTGGTTGCTAGAGGTTACTGTACATTACCACCATTTCAGGTCCGAATTTTTGGCTGAATTAAGACCTGAAATGGACCAAAAGACGCACAGGGCTCCTGTGCAAATTCACACCGGGGCCGCAGGAGAGACATGTGAACTGGCTCCTTAGAGAGTCGGTCAAAATCTCCTGCTATTGCAAATTGTAATAGTGTGAACCCAGCCTAACTGAGGGTTAGGATAGGAATAGAGCCCAATGTGAGCAGTATTACCGATGATAGGCTGCCAAAAATAAATGGCCTTAATGCTGCCTGCAGTAGAAGGACCAGCTGGGAACACATGACAAGCGAGACTTAGACAAAGTTTGTCCTTCTGGTGCAGCTCGCGTGTCCAGGGGCAGCTAGCACCTCTCTCTTCTCTCTAACATTGGACCACTGCTGATTGGGAGGATGTTGTAGACTCCCAGGGTGAAGGCTACATGCTACATGTCTTGTGGGTCCACTCATTGCAGAGTGTGCGTGCTGGAAAGCAAGAGTCAGGAAAACTATTTGCGAGCAGCAGGGCTTTTTTCTCTCTCAGAAAATAGGTGCAGGAACTCAACCTCTCCCTTCTTCAAGGGGAAGGGTGTTGGGCTGGGACGGCCCTCTGCATCAAATTGTGGGTGTGGCCAGACTGCACTAACAGTGAGCCATTGTTACATACCAGGAATTTAGGAATGCCCTATATACAGAGTGCAAGGTTGAGGAGTGCGCTACATATAGTGCAGAGTTTAAAAGTGCGCTACGTACAGAGTGCAGGGTTGAGGAGTGAGGTACATACAGAGTGCAGGGTTGAGGAGTGCGCTAAATACAGAGTGCAGGGTTGAGGAGTGCGCTAAATACAGAGTGCAGGGTTGAGGAGTACGCTACATACAGAGTGCAGGGTTGAGGAGTGCACTACGTACAGGGTACAAGGGTCAGGAGTGTGCTACGTACAGAGTTCAGCATTGAGGGATGAGTTACTTACAAAGTGCAGAGTTGAGGGGTGTGCTACGTACAGAGTGCCGGGTTGAGGGGTGCTATACATACAGAATGCAGGGTTGAGGGGTGCGCTAAGTACAGAGTGCAGGATTAAGAGGTGCGCTACATACAGAGTGCATGGTTGAAGGGTGCGCTATGTAAAGAGTGCAGGGTTAAGGGGTGTGCTACGTACAGAGTGCAGGGTTGATGGGTGCGTTATGTACATAGTACAGGGGTCAGGAGTGTGCTACAGAGTGCAGGGTTGAGGGGTGAGCTACATACAAAGTGCAGGGTTGAGGGGTGAGCTACTTACAGAGTGCAGGGTTAAGCTATGTACAGAGTGCAGAGTTAAGGGGTGCGCTACGTACAGAGTGCAGGGTTGAGGGGTGCGCTACGTACAGAGTGCAGGGTTGAGGGGCATGCAATGTACAGAGTGCAGCACTGAAGGGTGAGCCATTTATGAAGTGCAGGGTTGAGGGGTGCACTACATATAGATTTGAGGGCACCCCTCGCACCTCTCTGTAGAGAAGCTTCTGCCGTGTAGATCTCCCGCCCACTCCCTCCTCTGCTCTCGTATAGAGATCTATGTGCAGAGCAGGGAAGGTTCTGAACAGCCGCCGGGAGAGGAGCCCTTCTGTTTTTACAAGTGACAGTAGTGAGAAGCTCAGCAGCCAGCCAGTGACTAGCGCTGGAGCCCGGAGGTGGCAGAACTACAGCTGAAAAAAAGCCAAAGGGCAGCGCAGGCTCAAGAGGTAGCTGCTGTGGGCTCCACAACAATGGCTTGGTCCTGGGCAGCTGCCCCTTTTCCCCTGAGTATAAGACAGCCCTGGTGTAATGCACTGCTGAACCCTGCACTCTGTATGTAGCACAATCCTCAAGCCTTCACCCTGTGTGTAATACATTCCTGTACACTGTGCCCTGTGCATAATCCACTGCTGAACCCTGCACTCTGTACGTAGCACACTCCAGAAGCCTGCACCCTGTGTGTAATACATTCCTGGACACTGTGCCCTGTGCATAATCCACTGCTGAACCCTGCACTCTGTACGTAGCACACTCCAGAAGACTGCACCCTGTGTGTAATACATTCCTGACTACTGTGCCCTGTGCATAATGCACTGCTGAACCCTGTACTTTGTACCTAGCATGCACCTAAACCATGTATCCTGAGTGTAATGCACTCCTAAACACTGTGCCCCGTGTGTAATGCATTCCTGGTTTTGTTGAACAATTCCTCTTAAAGACCCTCCCACATCAGTTTGGCCACACCCACCATTTGACACGGCTGCCCAAATCTTACAGGATTTTGATGTTCAAAAGCAGACACTGTCCTTCCCAAGTGGCTGCCTAGAGTCCCTGATAGGAGACAATTTGGACCTCAATGGGTCAACCTGATGAGAGGACACAGCTCACCCTTCAGGTCTGTAAACAAAATCAAGGCACTGAACCTGCCTACATGGTTATCCACCTCCCCCTATTATTGGCTGATCTCACACTCCCTCTTAGACCCCCATACACGCTATTAGATTTTCTGCAGAATTTTGTCTTCAGATTTACCAAAACCCAAAATATGAGGTCAAACCTTACGATTTTAAATTTGTATGCAATCAGGAAGGCCCTTGCACTACATGGTTTTGGTAAATCTGAAGATAAAAACCTGCAGAAAATCTAATAGTGTGTATGGGGCCTTACAGTGAGGGGTGGGGTTATCAGTCTTTCCCACATTATTGGCTGATCTCAGTACCTCTCTTACTGTGAGGGGCGGGGTAATCCACCTGCCGCCCCCCCCCAAATATTGGTTGATCTCAGTTCCCCTCCTATAGTGAGGGGGGATTAATCCACCTCCCCCATATTACTGTAAGTCTACTGACCCGGGTCAAACAATGTGAGGGATGTTATGAATTAGCACCAAGATTCAACAAAACTGAAATCTTTGAAATTGGAGTGACTTTTCAATGCAACCCGAATCTGAATAACAATTGCATGGGAAAAAAAATCAAAGGATGTACAGTATATCTGATTGTGCTGCCTCGTCATCCATTTAACTACTTGACCATGCTATAGCTGAAAGACGGCTACAGCGCAGTCGTCCAGTTCTGGGAGAACCCCACCCTTGGCAGACGACGGCTACAGTGCAATCGTCCTCCCAAAACCTCGCTCTGTGGTTGAGGTGAAGGGCCAATCACAGCGGCCCTTTACTACGTTATCAGCTGTGTTCAGTCCAGTTATTGGCGTTTCCTTTCCACGGCGCTGTAACTTTCTGAGGAAAGGAAAGTTGATAATCGGCTATCCTGTGACAAGGGACAATTACACTGATAATCAGGGTACTGATCATCAGTACAGCCCCATCAGTGCCAGTGTCCAGCAGTGCAGAATATCAGTGCAGCCTCTCAGTGCCCATCAGTGTCGCTTCATCAGTGCAGCCTCATCAGCGCCCCTCGGTGCAGCCTCATCAGCGCACATCAGTGAAGAAAAAAAATTACTTATTTGCTAAATTTTATAACAGAAATAAAGAAAAAAACTTGTTTTTATTATTTTCATTTGTTTAGCAAAAAATAAGCATTCCAGTGGTGATTAAATACAACTAAGGATGAGCTACGGGATGGGAGTTCAGCTGGGGGAGTGTGCGGCGGGGGGGTGGGGGGGTGGTCGGCGGGGTGCGTGAGTGTGAGTGTGTGAAGGTTGTATGTATCTGCTCTCTACGAGCTTGTTTACAACTAATGACTATGGATACTGTATACTATTAAGGGATGTACTGGGGTACCTTGGGTGTCCCACGCGGCTCATCCAATACCCAGTAAATGTTGTTACTTTCCTCCGTTGAGGATTTGGGGCTAATATTGTCCTCAGGGTTTTTTATTTTGTACTCCTAAAGCGAGATATATTTTTCTCTATGTCGGACGTAAAAGATATGTGCAATGTAACCGTTTATGTACCTCCTTGAACGCTGTACTGTGTAAAATTTAAATAAAAAGAGTTTTAAAAAAATAAATAAAAGGATGAGCTACGATGTGTTCACACACCCCACGTGCAGAGCCCACCAGGAAGTTGGCATTTCCCGATCTCTGCAGCCGCGCATCGGGACAATGTCTCACTGCCTGTGATTAGCGCAGCGCAGTGCCGACTTCCTGGCGGCTCTGCACATGGGGTGTGAGAACACGCCGGAGACCACGCAATTGTCAAAGTGCGCTGGCACTATAGGCTGAAAATTGGCCAGGGCAGGAAGGGGGTGAAAGTGCCCAGTAGGCTCTAAACTGCCGCCCAAGGCCAGATGGTGCACTTTGCATGCTTTTATCTGACCCTTGGGCCATTATTCCTCCCACTGATATGAGACACTATCCTGCCATCCAACATCAACAATGGGGCACCATTTCTCCCACTTTGACCGATAATGGGGCACTATTCCTCCCCATGATACCAAAGATGGGGCACTATTCTTCCCTTAATAAATGTTCACTCCCACTGATGTCAGGAAAATTTTCACTCCCACTGGCCATAGTCCAGCCCCCCTAAAGTCTCAAAGGACAATAAACCGGAACAAATGAAAAAGAAAAAATGTGGGGGGACTTTTCAGACACATTCATAGATTGGATAGGGTCCATACAATGAAACTGTATAAAACCAATAAACTTTTATCACACAAAATTCCATAAAACATAATAGAAAGTTGTTTGGCTGACAGAAAATGCTTAATCCTCATCAGATTATTATATATGAACACTCTGCATTCCACGTGACCTTATTAACCACTTCAGCCCTGGACCATTTTGGCTGGTTAAAGACCCTTTTTGCGAATCGGCACTGCGTCGCTTTAACCGATTAATTGTGCGGTCGTGCGACGTGGCTCCCAAACAAAATTTACGTCTTTTTTTTCCCCACAAATAGAGCTTTCTTTTGGTGGTATTTGATCACCTCTGCGGTTTTTATTTTTTGCGCTATAAACAAAAATAGAGCGACAATTTTGAAAAAAATGCAATATTTTTTACATTTTGCTATAATAAATATCCCCCAAAAAATATATATAAAAAACATTTTTTTCCTCAGTTTAGTCCGATACGTATTCTTCTACATATTTTTGGTAAAAAAAAAAATCCCAATAAACGTTTATTGATTGGTTTGCGCAAAAGTTATAGCGTTTACAAAATAGGGGGTTTTATGGCATTTTTATAAAAAAAAAATTTTTTTACTAGTAATGGCAGCGATCAGTGATTTTTTTTGTGACTGCGACATTATGGCGGACACATCAGACACTTTTGACACATTTTTGGGACCATTGTCATTTTCACAGCGATCAGTGCTTTAAAAATGCACTGATTACTGTGAAAAATGACACTGAAGGGGTTAACCACTAGGTGGCGCTGTAGGGGTTAAGTGTTCCCTGCATAGTGTTTCTTACTGTGGGGGGGATGGGCTCTGTGTCACATGACACCGATCTCCGCTCCGAGTACACGGAGCCGAGATCAGTGTCATTGTCACTAGTCAGAGCGGGGAGATGCTTGTTTACACAAGCATCTCCCCGCTCTATACCTCCGTGAGACGATCGCGGGGATCCCCGTGGCGATCGAGTCCGCGGTCCGACTCACGGGGATGGCGGCAGGGTCGCGAGCGCAACCACACGAACAAGCATTTAAAGGGGACGTACAGGTACGTTGATATGCCTGTCCATGCCATTCTGCCAACATATAAGTACAGGAGGCGGTCGGCAAGCGGTTAAAGCGCAGTTCCCCTCCGAAAAAATATAATAACAGTCAGAAGGTACAAATACTGCAGCTGACTTTTAAAATAAGGACACTTACCTGTCTAGGGCACCCGCGATGTCCTCACCCGAAGCCGACCCATCCCTCAGCTCTGGGTGGAGGCGCCAGTATCTTCAGTAAGGGAATCAGGAAGTGAAGCCTTGCAGCTTCACAGCCTGGTTCCCTACTACGCATGCGCGAATCACACTGCGCGTTCTGAGTGGTCCCTGCTGTCTTCTGGGACCTGTGTGTCTCCCAGAAGACAGCGGGGAGACAGAGGAGGGGCCGGACATGGCGTAGATCGCAACAGATACTGCAGCGATCTTTTGCCGGAAGTGGGAGAAAATACCTGTATTAGACAGGTATCTGCTCCCTCCTGAAAGGTGCCAAATGTGACACTGGAGGGGGGGAGGAGTCGGATAAGCGGAAGTTCCATTTTTGGGTGGAACTCCACTTTAATGAGAACAGATCTTGTATATTACATAAAAACTGCCGTGTGGATGACCCAACGGGTTTCAATTAGCTCTTCTTCAGGGGGTAGATTTATAGAGGATACAAAGTTTGAGTGTGGTCAGCCATGTCTGACAAAAGCAGTCCATATATTATCTGCCTCTCCATCGGGCACGTCCCCGTCCACAAAGAATATGGTACATGTAGGGATGAGCCGAACACCCCCCGGTTCGGTTCGCACCAGAACCTGCGAACGGACCGAAAGTTTGCGCAAACTTTAGAACCCTATTAAATACAATGGACTCGAACGTTAGAAATCAAAAGTGCTAATTATAAAGGCTAATATGCAAGTCATTGCCCTAAAAAGGGTTTGGGGACCCAGGTCCTGCCCCAGGGGACATGTATCAATGCAAAAAGAAGTTTTAAAAATTTATGTTTTTTCGGGAGCAGTGATTTTAATGATTCTTAAAGTGAAAAAAAAAAAGTGAAATATTCTTTTAAATATCGTACCTGGGGGGTGTCTAAAGTATGCCTGTGAAGTGGCACGTGTTTCCCGTGTTTAGAACGGTCCCTGCACAAAATGAAATTTCTAAAAGGAAAAAAAGTCATTTAAAACTGCTTGCGGCTTTAATGTAATGTCTGGTCACATGCCATTGTTGAACAGCGGTAGGAAAAATTGGGCCTTTGGTGGTGGTGCTGGTGCCACAACACTGTAAGTCCTCACAGTTACTCTTGGTGGGCGCAGGAATGGGCCCAGCTGTGAAATATTAGATCAAGAATTGTAATTACATGCCCCTGTTGAACAGGGGCATAAAAATTGGGCCTTAGGCACTGGTGCCACAACACCGCAACCCCTCACAGATACTGTACTTGGAGCGCAGCAATGAGCCCTGCTGCAAAGTATTGCATCAAAAATTGTAAATACACGCCCCTGTTAAACAGGGGCTGAAAAATTGGGCCTTAGCCACTGGTGCCCAGAACCAAAAATGTTCTTACAAGCTATCAGCATGATCATTGAGGAGGAAGAGGATAGTCACTCAGCATAACAGGATAGTCACTCAGCATCAGCATAGGCAGTCTTGAAGGGATCTGACATTTCAAAAAATTATTCGGTTACATCAGCATCAGGTGCTTGGTAGCTGGTGGTGATCCAAGACTGATTCATTTTTATGAAGGTCAGTCGATCGACCGAGTCAGTGGACAGGCGCACCCTGTGATCAGTTACAAAGCCTCCAGCAGCACTGAATGTGCGTTCCGAAAGAACGCTGGATGCAGGACAGGCCAGTAGCTCAATTGCATACTGTGCAAGCTCTGGCCACTGATCCATCCTCAAGACCCAGTAACCCAGAGGATTTTCGGTGGGAAAGGTGTCCAAGTCTGATCTTGCCCCTAAGTATTCCTGCACCATGTAAACCAGACGCTGACGATGGTTGCTGGAACCGATCATACCTTGGGGCTGCGTACTAAAAAATTGTCTGAACGCATCGGTCAGACGGCCACCTTCTCCACCGCTCCTTCTTTGACTGACCAAAGCCTCAGCAACACGTTGTCCAGGACCAGGAAATTGTAACCTCCCAGTCTCTGGGAACGCGTTGCACAGACCTTTCTGCAAGGCCTCCCGAAGATGCTTCATCCTCTGTGACGGCAAGATAAGGTCCGCAACCTTACCCCTGTAACATGGATCTAGGAGGGTTGCCAGCCAGTAATGATCCCTCTCCTTGATCGCACGAATACGAGGATCCTTCCGCAGGCTTTGCAGGATCAGGGAGGCCATGCAGTGTAGATTTGCTGAGGCATTTAGTCTGGAGTCCTCTGGGTCACTGAGGACGACAGGATCCGCAGCCACCTCCTCCCAGCCACGTACAAGTCCATGGGTGTCTTGGGACTGTAATTGATCCCTTGAAGGCTGCTGCTGATGCTGAGTGCTAGGCTCCACCTCCATGCTGACACAATCCTCCTCCTCCTTTTCCTGTGCGATAGGCAGGCCAGCAGGAACACTGTCTGGATAAAGGGGGCCTTGAGAGGTAAGGAAGTCCTCCTCTTCCTGCCTCTGTTCTGCCTCAAGTGCCCTGCCTATTATTCCATGCAGCGTGTGCTCCAACAGGTGGACAAGAGGGACAGTGTCACTGATGCATGCACTGTCACCATCCTCGTGGCCTCCTCAAATGGTGCCAGGACAGTGCATGCATCCCTGATCATGGCCCACTGGCGTAGGGAAAAAAAATCAAGCTCCCCTGACCCTGTCCTGGTGCCATATTGCAACAGATACTCATTGATTGCCCTCTGCTGCGTGTGCAGCCACTGCAGCATGGCCAACGTGTTCCACCTGGTGGGCATGTCACAGATTAGGCGGTTCTTGGGCAGGTTGTATTCCTTTTGCAGGTCAGCCAGGCGAGCACTGGCATTATATGACTGGCGTAAATGCCCACAGAGTTTCCTGGCCTGCTTCAGCACCTCCTGTAAGCCCGGGTACCTGCCCAAGAACCGCTGCACCACCAAGTTAAGCACGTGAGCCAAACAGGGCACATGGGTCAGTTGTCCCTGTCGGAGGGCGGAGAGGAGGTTGGTGCCATTGTCAGAAACCACCTTTCCTGGCTTAAGCTGGCGTGGCGTCAACCACCTCTGAGCCTGCCCCTGCAGAGCTGACAGAATCTCTGCCCCAGTGTGGCTCCTGTCCCCTAAGCACACCAGCTCAAGCACCGTACGGCATCTTTTTGCCTGCGTACTTGCGTAGTCCCTTGAACGCCTACGGAGCACCGCTGGTTCCAAGGACAAAGCACAGGTAGAGGCCATGGAGGAAGAAGAAGATGAGGGGATGGAGGAGAGAGGTGTGTCAGAATCACCAGTAGTAACATTTTGGAGGCATGGTGGTGGAACAACCTCCAACACTACTGCACCTGGCCTACATCCTTCCCAGCTGCCAGCAGAGTCACCCAATGCGCCGTGAAAGATAGGTAACGTCCCTGTCCATGCCTGCTGGACCATGAGTCAGCGGTAATATGCACCTTACCGCTGACCGCCCTGTCCAGCGAGGCCAAGACATTGCCTTGCACATGCCGGTAGAGAGCCGGAATCGCCTTCCGTGAGAAAAAGTGGCGTTTGGGAACCTGCCACTGAGGAACGGCACATTCCACAAACTCACGGAAGGGGCAGAGTCTACCAACTGAAAAGGCAGCAGTTAAAGTGCTAGCAATTTAGCCAAGCTAGCATTCAACCGCTGGGCATGTGGATGGCTGGGAGTGAACTTCTTTCGACGGTGCAGCAGCTGGGGCAGGGAAATTTGCCTGGTACAATTGGACGTCGGTGTACCGATAGCAGATTGCCCGCAAGTACTTGGCTGTGACACACCTAATTCTACACCTTCATTCCTCTCAGTGCAGGTTTCAGAGAGGACTGAAGGTATAGTGGGGTTGGAGATCCCAGCTGATGAGGAGCAAGGAGAGGTCCGCTTTGTTCTTTGGTGTGGGTCTTTTAGGTACGCTTGCCAACGAACTGCATGGCAGGTTGACATATGTCTGGTCAAGCACGTGGTGCCCATGCGGCTGATGTTTTGGCCACGCGAGATACACTTCAGACATATGTTGCAAATGGCAACGGTGCGATCTGCTGCACACGTCTCAGAAAAGGCCCACACCAAAGAACTTTTGGAATAACACGCAGAGACAGCAGCGCCCTGCACATGCGGAGCTCTGCGGTGTGATGCAGTCGGTGTGCTGCCCTTAAGCTGGCCCCTGGAGGGCATCCTGCCTCATTGGAGATGTGTCTCCTCCTCCTCCCTCCTATCAGGCACCCACGTGGAGTCAGTGACCTCATCATCCCCTCCCTCCTCATCACTGGAGCAAATCTGGCAGTATGCTGCAGCTGGGGGGAACATGACTGCCAGATAGCTGTCCTTGTTGGGCACCCCCTCTCACTGGGCTCACGTTACTACTCCATCTCTCTGGGCTCACGTTACTACTCCATCTCTCTGGGCTCACGTTACTGCCTTACTCTAGCTGGGTTCCATCATCGGAGCCTTCAAAACTCTGGGCATCCTCCTGGAGCATGTACCCAACACTGTGGTCAAACGGTTCGGGGGACTCCTCAGGAGGACATGGTGGGGCTAGGGAAGGAGTGACTGATGCCATTGAGCCGAGGGAAGAGGCCGCTTTGGCAGCTGCTTTGCCAGACAAAGTACCCTGAGCCTGGGTGAGAGAGGATGAGGAGGATGAGGACGGCTTGGTCATCTACTCTACCAAGTCTTGGGCATGTTGCGGCTCAACATGGCCAGCTGCCGAAAAGAAGGACAAGCGTGTCCCACGGCCACGTGCTGATGAGGATGCACCGTGTCCACGACCAGCACTATTGCCTCTAGACTCAGAGCCTGCTTGACCTCTTTTATTGCCTTGTGACTGTCTGCCTCTCCTTGTTTGCCTTCCAGACATTCTAATGGCCTGCAGTGAGATGTAGCTGCACAAAGGTGGGATGTATATATACTGTGTATATATATCTGTACTAATTATAATGCAGCTATCAGAATCAACTGCCTGCTGTGGTATTAGTATGAGAAAAGCAGCAATTGTCTTCAGTTAGTTTTAGGTAAACACTGTGCAGAGGACACAGTACACTAACTGAAAATACTTGCAGCTCTCTGCCTGTGGTTTTATTATGAGAACACCACCAATTGTATTCAGGTTCCTTTAAGTGAACACTGTGCAAAGGACAGAAGTACACTAAATGAAATGAATGCAGCTCCCTGCCTGTGGTTTTATTATGAGAACACCACTAATTGTATTCAGGTAAGCTTTAGGTGAACGCTATGCAAAGCACACAGTACACTAAGTGAAACACTGCAGCTAGCACAATCACCTGCCTGCCTGTCACAGTATAGAGAACAACAGGAACGGATCTAGCTAAACTGAATACAGTGTATAAATATATATACACAACACCTAGGATGCATATATATCCTCTACACACTGTAACTGCAGCTAACTGACTCGCCTGTCTGCTCTAAATCAAATCAAAATACACTGTCTCTCTCTCTCTCTCTCTCCGTCTGTATTTTAACCAACACCGCAACTCACTACACAAGGCTGACTTCCAGGCCGCCTTACATAGTGTGGGGCGTGTACTAAATCCCCTGAGGCATAATTGGCCAAAGCCACCCTGGCTTTGGCCAATTATGGCTCTCCGTTTTTTGTGCGCTGCGATTGGCCAAAGCATGCAGGTCTTAGTGCATGCTTGGCCAATCATCAGCCAGCAATGCACTGCAGTGAATTATGGGCCGTGACACGCCACTCGAATTTGGTGCGAACGGCCCATAATGTTCGCAATTCGGCGAATAGCCGAACAGACGATGTTCGAGTCGAACATGGGTTCGACTCGAACACGAAGCTCATCCCTAGTTACATGCAAGGAATGCCAACAGGATCCCCACTATAGACTTTGTGGGGCTTATCTAATACAGTATAAAATATTGGAATAGCCACAAAAAGAAGAGGACAACACAGCAACGAGATATACAGATAGTCCTCTTACTAAAAGCTGTGTGGGGTCTGACAATTATATGCTGGAGTGGCATAATGGTAACTCCCGTTGTTTGGAAAGCATAACACCTCAAGGCATTCCTTGCATGTATCCCCATTCCTCGAGGCTGTGGGGTGGCACCTTGTAGAGAAACATAATATATGGGCTGCTTTTATTAGACATGGCTGACCACCCTGGCTTACAATAAGCGACTTTTTGGGGATTTGTATTTTTTTTAAATAAATGGACTTATCAAATGTTTGGGGTTCTTTATTTCTAAGTTTTATATATATATTGGTACTATGTGTGGGGCCTTATCTGGGGGCTCCCTTATTACTAAAGAGGGCTTCCAGATTAGGATAAGCCCCCACCCGCAATCACCCACAACCACTGGCTATGGTTGTAGAGAAGAGGCCCTAGTCCGCATCAATATGGAGACAAGGAGCTTTGCCAGGGGGCTCCCCCCTGGCAAAGCACTCCCCATGTTGGGGGCATGTGGCCTGTTATGGTTTAGGAGGAGAGGCAAGCACACATTCCTCCCCACTTCCTGGCCAGTCAGGCTGCATGCTCAGATTAAGGGTCCGATATGGATATATAGAGGAATCTCACCTTTTTTTTTTTCTGCGCGAGGTACCTTATTAAAATCCATACTATACTCAAATGGTCTGGTGTGTATTTTAGGAGGGCTCTATGCTAATTTTTTTGTCATTATTATTATTATACAGGATTTATATAGCGCCAACAGTTTGGGCAGCTCTTTACAATATAAAGGGAGACAATACAGCAACAATACAAGAGGGTTAGGAGAGCCGTGCTCCTGCGAGCTTACAATCTAACAGGAAGGGGCTGGTGAAACAAAAGGTAGTAACTGTGGGGGATGAACTGATGAGGGGAGTAGAAGATTCGGTTGTTAGCTGAAGACAGGATAGGCCACCCTGAAGAGATGAGTATTCAGGGATCGAATAAAAGTGGACAGAGTAGGAGATAACCGGACAGATTGGGGTAATGAGTTCCAGAGGATGGGAGAGGCTCTGGAGAAGTCTCCTGGAGATGAGCATGGGAGCAGGAGACAAGGAAAAAATTCCTTCCTGATCCCCGAGAGGCAATCGGATTTTCCCTGGATCAACTTTACCTATAAATGTTAGTAACCAGTTATATTATGTACATTTAGGAAAGAATCCAGGACTTATTTAAAGCAATCTACTGCGCTGGCCAGAACCACCTCTGGAGGGAGTGAGGGAGTCTATTCCACATGTTCACAGCTCTTACTGTGAAAAAACCTTTCTGTATTTGGAGATGAAATCTTTTTTCCTCTAGACGTAAAGAGTGCCCCCTTGTCCTCTGTGATGACCGTAAAGTGAATAACTTAACACCAAGTTCACTATATGGACCCCTTATGTATTTGTACATGCTGATCATATCCCCCCTTTATTCTCCTCTTCTCAAGAGTGAATAAATTCAGTTCCTCTAATCTTTCCTCATAGCTGAGCTCCTCCATGCCTCTTATCAGTTTGGTTGCCCTTCTCTGCACTTTCTCCAGTTCCCTGATATCCTTTTTGAGAACTGGTGCCCAAAACTGAACTGCATATTCCAGATGAGGTCTTAATAATGATTTGCACAGGGGCAAAATTATATCTCTCTTTCTGGACTCCATATATCTCCTAATACAAGAAAGGACTTTGCTCGCTTTGGAAACCGCAGCTTGGCATTGCATGCCATTATTGAGCTTATGATCTACCAAAACCCCCAGATCCTTCTCCACTACAGATCCCCCCAGTTGTTCTCCCCCTAGTATGTATGATGCATTCGTATTCTTAGCCCCCAAGTGCATAACTTTACATTTATCAACATTAAACCTCATCTGCCACATAGTCGCCCAATTAGACAGAGCATTGAGGTCGTCTTGTAAATTGGCGACATCCTGTAAGGACGTTATTCCACTGCATAGCTTGGTGTCATCTGCAAAGACAGAAATTTTACTTTTGATCTCAGACCCAATACCATTTTTCTTTCTCGTACATCACGGGACACAGAGCGGCTTAGTCATTACTATGTGGGTTATATAGATACCTTCAGGTGCTGGCACTGGCAACTTCCAAAACCGGAAGTACCCTCCCCTATATAAGCCCCTCCCATCCGGGAGTACCTCAGTTTTTTGCCAGTGTCTAAGGTGTTGGCCAAGAAGTAACATGTGTTTTTCACTGAGCTTGCGTACAGGTTCTTTTGGGCCTCAGTAAGCTATTCCGGATCCGACCAAAAAAGCTTCATAGCTAAACGGTCGGTACCCGGGCCTTGCAAGAGAAGAGCAAGGTTTTGCCTGTAATGCCTCTCTTAGGAGGGCTGGACCCTGGGATCCAGAGCTCTGGTCATACCCACGACCAAGATGTTTTCTGTGCAGGGTGCTATACAGGTCCAGGGGAGTGGAATCCTTGGGAACCCGGTCCCTGAAGGTTTAATTACAATACCTGCCGTGATAGGTGAAGTTTGGGCTTCTGTGGACCAAACAGAGTCCTGCGGCGAGGAAAAGGTAAGTGGGGGCCCTCAGGAACTTGGTTCTATTGGGGGACCCCCAAGCCTATTTTGTCTTTCTGCCTGTTACCTAAGGTATTCCCGCTAATATTCTGTGCATGCCTGTTACTGCTGAGAAAATGTAAAAATTTTAATAGTAGGCAAGAAAAAAAAAAAAAATGTAAGACCGCGGTACCTGTGTTAAACACTAGAGGCCGCTATGGTTCTTTTTCTTGTAATGTAGATTTTTTTCTTCCGAAGTCAAATCCAGGCAGTTGGTAAGTTCTCTTTGGGAAGCTGTCTCCTCTGCCCTGTTGCTGCGCTCATCCATCCCCGGGCCCTGCGGCAGGGACCCTGGCTCCCATCTAGCTCCTTATTTTTTCAAAAAAGGCGCCGAAGGCGCACGTGCCCGCGCGTGAGCACGCGCCTCTCTATATAGAGGCGATCTGGAAAAAGGGGCGGAGCGGGTGGATGACGCTCGGTGTGCGCCGCGGCGCTACTGCACATGTGCGGGCGTCCAGCATGTTTAAAGGCAATCACAGCTGGCTATTGAAGTGCACAGACAGAGCTAGCAACAGTAAAAAGGCACACAGAGGCGGTTGATGCAGGCATCCCCTAGAAAGGCACTTTAGTAGACACCAACTGTTATATAGCAGCAATTGTGCTAGACTATTCTCAGTAAAAGTGGTGTATTACGGCTGGAATACCTCAGCTTTGGGCTTAGGAATATGCCATCCAGAAGCTCCGGAACTAAATCTTCCAGGAAGCGAAAGGAGTCTCCATCGGGCTCTGAGGATCTTGGGCATGCTTCTGCTGCACCAGTCTCCCCTGAAAATTCAGAGGTTAGTGACCGTAGAGACCCTGCAGGAGTACCTGGTACTGTGGCTGTCCTCAGTTCACCTGCTCCTGTGTATGTAACAGAGGAGGTTTTTTCCTCAGCTCTGGGAGGATTAGAAGAGAGATTGTCAACATTAATCGCTGCCTCCCTGTCACAGGGAAAGCACGCCAGATCTCCGTCTCCTCCTTCAGAGTACCTGTTAGCGGAGCAACAGTCCCATACAGGGATCGACCTACCTGAAGGGGATCAGGAGGAGGTTGATTCTGTTATAGAGGAATCAACTGTGGAGGAACCTTTCTCAGCATCTCAAGCTGAAAGATTATGGGTTCAGTCTTTGACTAACATGGTCCGATCAGCATTTAAAATGCACCTTGCGGAACCATCAACCACTACTGTCTCCACGCTGGGGTCGCTAAAAGCTCCCCAAGACTGTCTGTTCCTTTCCACTTCACCCTTTATTGGAAGGGCTCATGTACCAGGATTGGGAACATCCTGATAAAATATTTACTCCCCCCAAGAGATTTCCGGTGGTCTATCCCATGGAGGATAAGTTCATCAAAAAATGAAGGGTCCCTACAGTGGACGCAGCCATCTCTTGTGTGAATAAATCACTGACATGTCCAGTGGATAATGTCCAAATGTTCAAGGACCCAATAGATAAAAAATTGGAGTCCTTATTAAAATCTGCTTTTTCTACAGCAGGCTTGGTGACACAACCAGCAGTGGCAGCTAATTGGGTCTGCCAAGCAGTGAAGGATCAGTTGAAACAGGTCTTAAGGGACTTGCCAGATCAGCAGGCCCTTGCCCTAGCTGATCTACCTAGAGCCTTATGCTTTGCGGTTGATGCCATAAAGGATTCAATCCATCAGGCCTCCCGCCTTACGCTGTCTGTAGTACATATGCGTAGGCTTCTATGGCTCAAAAACTGGTCTGCTGAAGCTCCCTGTAAAAAATTGCTGGTTAGCTTCCCATTTCATGGTGAACGCTTATTCGGGGAAGACCTGGACAAATATATCCAGAAAATTTCCAACGGTAAAAGTACACTCTTGCCGGTTAAAAACAGAGTTAGAGGTCCCTCTTTTAAGAGGCCTGCTTCTCCAGTCCCTGGGGCATCGGCTGTGAAACAGTTCCGACGGCCTCCTCGGTCAAATCCCGGGGGTAAAAATCAGGGACAATCGCAGGGTAATAAAAAACCCTGGGTCAGGAGAGGTACAAAACCTCCCCCAAAGTCAAATGCATGAAGGGTTGCCCCCACTCAATCGGGTGGGGGGAAGACTCCAGTTCTTCGCAGAGACCTGGCGGGACACGATCAGAGACAGATGGGTGCTCTCCGCAGTAAGTCTGGGATACAGATTGGAGTTAAAAGACTCTCCTCCTTCCCATTTTATGAGGTCAAACGTGCCAAGGGATCCCCGGAAGAGAGAGTCCCTCCTGTTGGCACTAGACCAACTATTGCTCCAAGGAGTAATTATGGAGGTTCCCCTGGAAGAATGGGGGTTCGGGTTTTACTCAAACCTCTTTACAGTCCCGAAGCCAAACGGGGAAGTGAGGCCCATATTAAATCTAAAAGGGCTAAACAAATTCCTGCATATCAGGACTTTCTGGATGGAGTCGATCCGATCGGTGGCCACTGCCCTACAAGGGGAGGAATGGTTAGCCTCGATCGACATCAAAGATGCTTATTTGCACATTCCCATCTTTCCAGTCCACCAAAAATTTCTACGCTTTGCAGTAGAAGGGCGCCATTTTCAGTTCAGAGCCTTACCCTTCGGTCTGGCCACAGCACCACGAGTGTTCACAAAAATTCTGGCCCCATTATTGGCCAATCTAAGAACGCAAGGTGTAACGATAATGGCATATCTAGACGACTTGTTGCTTATAGACCACTCAGTGAAAAAACTAGAAGTGGTCGTTCACAAGACAATCAAGTATCTGGAATTTCACGGTTGGATTATCAACCGAGACAAGTCAGCCCTAAAACCAGTCAAAAGTCTGGAATACTTGGGGCTAAGGCTAGATTCAGGCCAGAGGAAAATATTCTTGCCTCGAAAAAAGGTGTTGTCTTTGAGAGATTTGATCCACTTAGTGGGTACAAAAAGACAGCCGTCCATACGCCTGTGCATGAGGCTGCTGGGAAAAATGGTGGCATCATTCGAAGCAGTACCCTACGGTCAATTCCATTCAAGGAATTTGCAAAGGGCCATACTGTCAGCCTGGAACAAGAAAGTTCAGGCCCTAGACTTACCAATGTCCTTGTCCCCTTCCGTTCGCAAGAGCCTCCGTTGGTGGTTGGTTCCCCAGAATCTGGAAAAAGGGAAATCCTTCAGTCCGATTTCTTGGAAGGTGGTCACTACAGATGCCAGCCTTATAGGCTGGGGAGCAGTACTGGAGCAATGGTCTCTCCAGGGCAGATGGTCGAATGCGGAAAAGGCCCTGCACATCAATCTCTTAGAGATACGAGCAGCCCGGTATGCCCTAGTAGCATGGACATCCAAACTCCAAGGGTCCCCCGTCAGAATTCAATCAGACAATGCCACGGCAGTGACATATATCAATCATCAGGGTGGCACCAGGAGTCGTGCAGCCCAGAGGGAAGTAAATTGCATCCTGAAATGGGCAGAAAGATATGTCCCAGCCATATCCGCGGTATTCATTCCAGGAGTGGAGAATTGGAAGGCGGACTTTCTAAGTCGCCAACAGTTATGCCCAGGGGAATGGTCCCTTCACCCCGAGGTTTTTCGGACAATATGTCAGCGGTGGGGAACACCGGATGTAGATCTGCTAGCATCCAGATTCAACGCAAAGGTGGACAGGTTTGTCTCTTGGACAAGGGATCCCCTAGCTTGCGGCTCGGATGCCCTAGTGTTCCCTTGGGATCAGTTCAAGCTGATATATGCATTCCCACCGCCACAATTGTTACCTCGATTACTCCGCAGAATCAGGGTAGAAAAGAAACCAGTGATTCTGGTGGCTCCAACGTGGCCCCGAAGAGCGTGGTACGCGGAGATTGTAAAAATGTCTGTGGGGAGTCCTTGGACCCTCCCACATCGTCCGGACCTGCTTTCGCAAGGACCGATATACCACCCTTCCTTACCAGCCCTAGGTTTGACGGCCTGGCTATTGAAGCCCACATTCTAAAAAAGAGAGGTCTCTCTAATCCTGTGGTATCTACCATGATCATTGCCAGGAAGCCGGTATCCAGGCAGATCTACTATAGAATCTGGAAGGCGTACATCGCCTGGTGTGAGGCCAAGAAATGGCATCCACGAAAGTACGTAATAGGTAGGATTCTGGACTTCCTACAGTGGGCTGTAGATAGGAAGCTTGCCTTGAGTACTATCAAGGGTCAGATTTCGGCCTTGTCAATATTTTTTCAGAGGCCCTTGGCTTCGCATTCACTAATCAAAGCCTTTATACAAGGAGTGATGCGTATTAGCCCTCCGGTTAATATTCCCATATGTCCATGGGACTTAAACCTGGTTCTGTCGGTTCTACAGAAACAACCATTTGAACCATTACAGCATATTTCCTTGGTTCTTCTCACCAGGAAATTGATTTTTCTAGTAGCCATTTGTTCGGCTAAAAGAGTGTCGGAATTAGCCGCTATGTCCTGTAGGGAGCCATATCTGGTTATCCATAAGGACAGAGTAGTGTTACGTCCTCATCCAGCCTTTCTTCCTAAGGTGGTATCGAGGTTTCATTTGAACCAAGATGTGGTTCTTCCTTCTTTTTTCCCCAAACCTAGTTCAGTAGAGGAAAAATTATTACATTCTTTGGATGTAGTAAGAGCAGTTAAAGCTTATCTAAAAGCCACTGCTCAGATTCGCAGAACGGATACTTTGTTTATTCTGCCGGAAGGCCCCAGAAGGGGTCAGGCAGCGTCAAAATCTACTTTTAGCCAAGTGGATTCGACAGGTCATAATGCAAGCCTATGGCTTGAGAAGGAGACCGCCTCCGTTCAAAGTTAGGGCACACTCCATGAGAGCAGTTGGAACTTCATGGGCAGTGCATCACCAGGCCTCCCTGGCTCAAATCTGTAAGGCCGCAACATGGTCTTCAGTACACACGTTTACTAGGTTCTACCAGGTGGACCTTAGAAGTCAGGAGGATGTCGCCTTTGGGCGCAGTGTGTTGCAGGCCGCAAAAGATCCTCATGTCTGATAGCGCTCAGCTTATGTATGGTGTATCCCCCCCCTCATTGGGCATTGCTTTAGGACATCCCACATAGTAATGACTATGCCGCTCTGTGTCCCGTGATGTACGAGAAAGAAAATAGGATTTTTATAACAGCTTACCTGTAAAATCCTTTTCTTGGAGTACATCACGGGACACAGAGCTCCCACCCCTCTTTGGGGACACTTATTGCTTTGCTACAAAACTGAGGTACTCCCGGATGGGAGGGGCTTATATAGGGGAGGGTACTTCCGGTTTTGGAAGTTGCCAGTGCCAGCACCTGAAGGTATCTATATAACCCACATAGTAATGACTATGCCGCTCTGTGTCCCGTGATGTACTCCAAGAAAAGGATTTTACAGGTAAGCTGTTATAAAAATCCTATTATAAAGATATTAAAAAGTAAGGGTCCCAGCACTGAACCTTGGGGTACACCACTGATAACCTTAGACCATTCAGAGTAAGAATTATTAACCACTACTCTCTGAATTCTGTCTTTTAGCCAGTTTTCAATCCATTTACAAACTGATATTTCCAATCCTGTAGACTTTACCTTACACATGAGCCGTGTGTGGGGAACTGTATCGACCGCTTTTACAAAATCCAAGTATACCAGGTCCACCGCCACCCCTCTGTCCAAGGTTTTACTTACCTCTTCATAAAAAGAAATCAGGTTTGACAAGTCTGTCTTTCATGAATCCATGCTGTCTTTTGCTTATAATATTTTTTTCCAGCAAGAACTCATCTATGTGATCTTTTATTAAATTCTCCAGCATCTTTCCAACTATAGAAGTTAAACCAACAGGTCTATAGTTACTTGGTAAAGACTTTGATCCCTTTTTAAATATGGGCACCACATTGGCCCTATGCCAATCCAGTGGTACTATTCCTGTCATTAATGAGTCCCTAAAAATTGGAAACAATGGCTTTGAAATGACAGAGCTCAATTCTTGGAGGATCTGATGGTGGAAGCTGTGGGAGTTTATCAATGACCGAGGGAGGAGGTGTAAATGTAGAAGAGAAGGGGTCCGAGGAAAGAACCTTTGGTGTATCCCTACAAAAAAAAGAGGAAGTGGTGGGGAGGAAACAGTTGTAGGCAACACTGAAGGAGCGCTGTGATAGGTAGGAGGAGAACCAGGAGACAGTAGAGTCTTGAAGGCCAATAGAGTGGAGTTTAGTGAGGAGGAGGGGATGGTCAACAATATCAAATGCTGAAGAGAGGTCTAGTAGTACGAGTATGGAGTACTGGCCATACAATGTGCTACAGTAACAGGGAAAATATATATATATATATATATATATATATATATATACAGCATAAATTGCAACCTATGAAAAAAAAACACACACCCCCCTTATAAATGCCCCCCAAAATAGATAGCAAACCCCTGGAGGTGTATGTGTGGTTTTCTTTTCCCCTTCAAAACTAGGAAGCCGGCAATGAAAGGGCAGTAGTCCACCCCATGGTATTTTTTGACACGCCTTTGCCTATTAGCCAAGAAAACAGGCATTTTTTTTAATATAACATTTGGCTCCCATTGATTTCAATAGGGTTTGGGTTAGGCCTCTGAACTTCTTTGAAGTTCACCAAAAAGCACTCCAACTGAATCCAAGACAGTTCATGTCATCTCCAGTGAGAAGGTGACAACACCAAAATGAAGAGAATGTTTCGGCCCCGTAAGTGGGGGAATGTTCTGACCCTGAAGGGGTTAATCTAGGTTTCCACACTATATATGTGTGTATCATCATCTGCTGGAGATAAAAGACATCACAGTGACTATGGAGGAAGAGGATGGACATGACGGGGGTTACTGGGTGTAAATAGAAAATAAGATCTTATTACCTCCTCTACTGCCACTTCCAGCTATGTCTTCTCACTACTTCCTCCCGACTCACCTCTCACCCGGAACTTCCTGTCTGTACATGACATCACTTCCTGTCTGTATTCCATAGAGAATTTTTGTCTCTGTTTAAGTGAAATCACCATCTTGTGGAACTCAGAGAAACTGCAGCCATGAGAAACATCTTATACCGTGAACACGGCTTTGTCATTGCTGCCATTATTAATGCACCCATTATGTAAATATATTGTTGTGCACTATTTTATTATACAATTTTAATGGTATTTTGTAGTATATGCAAGTTTTTTATAATATGTTCTGTCGCTGATTTGTAGATGACACCAAGAAAGTCCTCTGTATTTCTTCAAGCGGAATTCCACTCGGTTTTGTGTCTATTAAAAGTCAGAAGCTACAAAAGACACACTCACCAGTCCCGCGGTCCAGCAATGCGGCCGCCCGAACCCTCGCTTCTCTCCCTCAGTTCTCTCCGATGCCAGCATTATAAGCGTGGGTACCTGGCTGTGACAGCTTGTTGCTTCTCAATGGCCGGGCAATCTTCTAGGACCTATGACGTGTCCCAGAAGATTTCAGGGAGAAAGGGGAAGCAGAGAACTTCTGCTCGAGTCGCCTAGGCGGCGGAAGTGGGGGCTGGGTACCTGTCAAAACAAGGTACCCACTCCCCCCCCCCAAAAAAAAAATGACATGCCAAATGTGTAGGGTGACCAGACAGTCCCCGGATTGAGGACACTGTCCCCGGACCAAGTCTGTCCCTGGTTTTGTCCCCGGATTGGACTTGAACAGGGGCTGGGGCAATTTCAAAAGCAGTCAGTGCAAAATTAAAAAAAAAAATCAGAATTACATCCCCCTCCGCTCCACCGCTCCTACTAGCTTAGGGGGGTGTATTTTTTTTCATTATCTGTGCCCCTTTCTGATAATCATGTGCTGGTTGAAGCGGAGGGAATATTTCTTCAGTTTCGGGCGCATGCCCATTCAGCTCCGCTCCCATGTTCTTCTGCCTTGGCTCAAGTCCCGGCCAGCCGCCTGTCTGCTTATCTCTATGGATTCCCTGATGGAGTGATCTTCCTCTGCTCCTCACCCGGTAGTAGCCGGGGCCCGGAGAATAAGACTTGACAGGCTGTGAGGCGGGCGGCGGAGACGGGCAGAGAGTCACTGATTGCCGCCATTACTAGTAAAAAAAAAATATGTCCCAGGATTTCATTTGAAAAATCTGGTCACCTTACAAATGTGGCATGTCAGGGGTTTAGGAGTCCTTAAAGCGGAAGTTCCACTTTTGAGTGGGACTCTGCTTTCATATTATTTCCATACCTAGAAGCAGCACACAATACCCACTTCAGCTCTGGAAGATCTCCTTTGTGACCAGGCCATTTTTTGCTATTTGACACTGCACAACTTTTTTTTTAACAGTAAAGACACTGCGCAATTTTAACTGCCGACTGTGCGATCATGCAATGCTGTACACAAAGAAAATTTATATATTTTTTTTCCCCCACAAATAGAGCTTTTTTTTGGTAGTAATTCATCACCACTGGGGTTATTTTATGCGCTATAAACGAAAAAATAGCATATATTTTGAAAAAAACCCACATATTTTACTTTCTGTTATACAACATATCCAATAAAAATAAAAAAAAAATTAAAATCTAATTTCTTCATACATTTAGGCTGCAATATATTCTGCTACATGTCTTTGGTAAAAAAAAATCCCATTAAGGGTATATTGATTGGTTTGCATGAAAGTTATAGATGTCTACAAACTATGAGATATATGTATTATTCTGTTCCAAGAAACACACTTTCGCTCAGACCACATTCCAAAAATAAACAATAGAAACTATGTTACCTGGGTCCATGATACATTTCCCTACTCTAAAACAAGAGGTGTCTCTATCACATTTCACAAAGATATACCTAATCCAATTGTACAAAGCTGGGAAGGTAAAGATGGTAGATCCTTGATTATAAGGGTAATGATATATGGGAAAATATTTACAATTATAAACTTATATGTACCAAATTACGAACAAATTAAATGGGGAATAAAATCCTTTGTGGAAGCGATGGAAAAAGCAGAAGGAACAGTAATTATGGGTGGAGACTTCAATTTTATAATGGATTCAAAAACAGATACAACTAGTACTCATTCTTATAGGAAAAATAGCCAATTAAAAGAATTTAAACAGTTATTGGGATGACACCAAATGATAGATATATGGAGGGCTCAACATCAGATGGAAAAAAATTATACATATTACTCAAATATACACAACTCATATCACAGAATAGACTATTTTTTTATCAATCAGTCTGGTCTAATGATGACTCCATCAACAGATATTAAAGGAGGGGGGGGGGGACTTTAGATGAGACAGTTGACAGGTATGGGTTGAATTGAAAAATTATCAAGTTTATTACATGTATATAGTACTGGTACATCACAATGTGAAAGGTAGCATGGGCTGTGCGCATGACATGACCTACATGATATATGTACATAAACATCAACATGATGAGCTTGACAAGGTAGATAGTAACAAAAAAAAACACATTGTATGGACTAGACACCACATAGCAACAAGGTATAAAAATGTGTGAATTATAAAAAAAAGTTGCAAGTCATAAAATTAGATAGAATGAGGTCCTATTGGCACGTGGCTACATCCTTGGTGCCCGACGTGTTTCTGTGTATATCACTTCATCAGGGGCGGATGCTATAGGACATCTGAAATAGCAGAGTATAAGGTATAAAAATATGGCAATGTGCAACCAGCAGACACAGAGTGTCAGTTCTGGTTACTTACAGTATACCGGGTTGCGGTGTGGGTGGTTGCTGGGCCAAAGGAGGCGTCCATCCCGGGAGCTGTGGTGGCGAAAAAATCAGCACACGCAGAGGCACACCGGCATCACTCCCGGAACGCAAAAAAGCTGCAGACCGCCATTTCCACAGTGTGGCCAGTAATGGATAAAGGTAGTGGGTGATTCTCTGAAATGAATAAAAGTGTCCATTAGGGTTAATCAGAAGGATCAAAAGGTGAGTGAAGGAATACAAAAACCTTCATGCTTGGACAGCACAAGTGTTACCTTTGATATACCTTCTGCGGGGACCTTGCATTTCCAGAGTGTGGCCAGTAGTTGATCAGAGTGGGGATGGTTCTCTGAAAAGGATAGGTGGGTCCATACATGTTAGATGCCGCAACCATGGAAGGTCCCTGCAGAAGGCACATCAAAGGTAATACTTGTGCGATTCCAGCATGGAGGTTTTTGTATTCCTTCACTTACCTTTGGATACTTCTGGTTAACCTTAATGGACCCACAGATCCTAGTGGAACGGAAAATACCAAAAATGCAAGATCTGGGACCCGAACATAAACACAAATGGCTGCAATACCACCAATTAAAAACATACATTGTAACAAATATAGAAATACCCTTAATAAACAGACCCAAAACTAAATTTGAGCAAATCTTAATAGATAAACAAAAATCATCTAAAAAATTAGCCAAGATATACGGTCTATTACTCCCGGATGGACCCGTTAGAGAACTAACAGGAATGAAAAAATGGGAAAAGGAAATAGGGAGGTCAATATCGGAATTAGAATGGGAGAAAATATTTACAATAATTCATAAAACATCTATAGCGACCAAATACCAAGAAAGAAATTATAAAATAGCAATGAGATGGTATTGGAGTCCAGTAGCGCTAAATAAAAAAAACAATGGACAAACAGACATATGTTGGAGATGTAGGGTCGAAATGGTACAGTTGTCAAATGTTGAGAAACTTTTTGGAAAAAGTTCAAGAGATATACTGGAAAGTGTGGGGAGCAAAGATGAACTTAAACATAGACATTTCCTTGTTATCCTTAATCTCAGATTAAATAAAGAGTATTAAAAAATATATTTTACATCATATGATAACGGCAGCTAGAACAATAATAGCGCGCAAATGGAGAATAAATAGAAGCCCAAATATAGTAGAATGGATATGTGAAATGAACGAAATACAATATATGGAAAGACAGATAAGAGAAGAAGGATATATAATTAGTCAAATGCCAGAAATTTGGCAAAAATGGGATGAATTTTTGGCTCTCGGAAGGAATGAAGGAATATAATTAAATGAAAAATAAGGAGAGATACGAAGGGGAAAGATGAACGAAATGGAAAAAGATAGAGGAGAAAGGGGGAGACTGGGGGGGGATTAAACCTTCAACACCTCCCTTTTTTTTTGTGTGAATGAATGCTAGGGCGAATGGATATGGAAGGTAAATGTAGTCGATTGACGGATGGTATATTGTTTTTAAACGATAAGTAACTTATAGATACCATGATTCGGTATATCGAATAATTAATGGGAACAATGTATTTGTAAGCAAATTTTGTATAAATGTAAACGTTTTTTGTACTTGGAAGAAAGATAAATAAAAATACATTTGAAACAAACTATGAGATATATACTGTAACTTTTTTATACTAGTAATAATGGTAATCAGCGACTTATAGTGGGACGGCAGACAATCTGACGCTAACTGACACTGTTTGGAAACGGGGTAACTGCCACTGACATCTCCAGTGACACAATTACAGTGATCAGTGCTAATAATATACTGTAAACCGTCACTGTACTAAGGACACTGGCTGAGAAGGGGTTAACATATGGGGCAATCAAAGGGTTAAATGTGTGCCTAACAATGTTTACTGTGTGTAATGTGTGCTGATTTTACTAAGCAATGCAACGGTTTTTATTCCCTGCCTAGCAGGGAAACAAAAAACTGGCACATCGCTGCTGTCAGAAGAGAGCTTTGTGCTGTTTACATACACAAAGCTCACTCCTTTCACCCGTTTCGATGATCAGCAGGTCCCGGCCATACATCATTGGAAAGGACCCGCTGATCGGCAGCCAGTGACAGCACAGCCGGGTGGGTCGACGTGTGTGTGCGCACCCCCTACCCAGAAATGCAGAATCAAGTATATATAAACGATTCTGCGCAGCCAGCCTGCACTGTAGCAGTAAAACTGCAGCGCGCGGTCAGCAAGTGGATACTTTTTGTACAATTTCAGCTTAATTGAGTGTGGCCAAATCTACACAATAGTGAGACAGGAGAGTGTGTGATGTTAACCATGTTATTGCTTTGCAGAGAGTCTCGATCTAAACTATCTGTGACACCACCCAAAACTTGGACATGTGAGAAGTCTCTCCTTCTGGTGCTGCAAGAGAGCTAGCCATAGTCGGGTTGATGACCTTGGTGATCAATACCCAAAGCATTCTCAGGTAAAATCTGCTTGCCCTTGTTTCTTCTTGTAGGTAACATGAATAAAGGTTCTGACTTTTTTAATTCTGTCGTAGCTTGAAAATAAGCTTATAGAATTCTGCCAACAGATGAATTTGGCCATGGTTTGGGCAGAACGTCAGAATATATGCCTGGTTTGTTCCCAGAGTTTTGGCTTTCAATATGATATTTACTACTGCCCCAGGGTCAGCCTTCTCTTCTAATCCTGTTCCTCTCAAGAGCCAGACCACCAGTTTCAGTCCAGCTAGACATGGATGGACTACGGTCTTTGAGACAGAAAGTCGTATCCCTGTGGCAGAGGAACCTGGATGCTGAACCACTATAAGAGGGAGAGCTACAAGTGCCTGAACTAGCATGGTATGACTGTGATCAATGTCAGTAACTCCTGGGCTAACATTTTCAGGAACGTGTGAAGTGGGAGAATTAGGGAAAAGGCATAGCGTAAGCTGGCCAAGGTGCTGTCATTGCCTTAATTACTACTGCCTGAGCACTAGGAAATCTTGAGATGAACTCGATCACCTTGGGGTGCTGGGAATATTCAAACAGGTCCATCTATGGCTGGCCGCATTCCTGTACTAGCATGTCGCTCACCTGAGTCAATAAGGACCACTTGTTGCCCATTGCACGATGCAAAAGTATATGTCAGGGAACCAATACTCGTGCGGGTAATGTTCCTCTGCTTGTACTAGTTGCAGGATGTTCTTCAGCTTTCTATGATTCTGTTCCTGTGCTTCCTGGTTACCCAGTTGCTTGACTTCCAGTCACCAACTTGGCCCATTCCTGGATTTCCTCTGATCCCCTCCCTAGCATGACCCTGGCTTGTTGCTCCTGCATGATCTCCTGCACTTGAACCAGCTTGTCTCCAGATTCCTCTCCAATTACCTCTGTTCATCCCCGTATGATCCTGGCTTGGCTCTTGATGTCTGACCGTGTATGACCTTGGCGCCAGCTTCCAGATTACATCTTTCTGCTTGCTCCTTTAGAAACCGGTTACCAGATCTGCCTTCCAGGCTCTGTCTAGCATTCCAACACAATCAGTGCACGGACTGTCAACTACTGCTGATCAAAGGCTGCTCTTATCTACACCAACCACCACCCCTGCAGACCATCTCTACTGATCATCACCTGCTGTCCAGGTCCTGCCATCCATGCTATCCTTAACCTTGCACTGTAGGTGGTGCTCAACCAAAGCGGCAATGCAGAAGGGGGAGGAAGTTGTGAGGAACTTGGTTCCTCTATGACTTCCTACAGTCACAGGGGGCAGCTGTCTGATTTGACGCTGGTGCCCCACATGACCTCAGCAGCCATCTTAGGTCCAGCAAAGTCTATTTAAGCTCCCGGGCTTGGCGCACTTTATGCAAGTGGTTAGTGTAGACACAGGTTCCCTTTATGGCAATATACTGCTTTCGTCCTCCTCTGCCTCTGAGTGAATTCTTTGTCTCCGGTACCAGTGGCGGCTGGTGCTCAAAATTTGCCACCACTGTGCCCATCAATTGCCGCCACTGTGCCCATCAAACGCAGCCACTATGCCATTAAATTATCACCACTGTGCCATAAAATTGTCGCCACTGTGCCATGCCATCAAACGCAGCCACTGTGCCATGCCATCAAACGCAGCCACTGTGCCCATTAATTGTCGCCACTCTGCCATGCCATTGTCGCCACTGTGCCCATCAAATGTCGCCACTGTGCCATGCCAAACGCAGCCACTGTGCCATCAATTGTCGCCACTGTGCCATGCCAAACGCAGCCACTGTGCCATGCCATTGTCGCCACTGTGCCCATCAATTGTCGCCACTGTGCCATGCCAAACGCAGCCACTGTGCCATGCCATTGTCGCCACTGTGCCCATCAATTGTAGCCACTGTGCCATGCCAAACGCAGCCACTGTGCCATGCCATTGTCGCCACTGTGCCCATCAATTGCTGCCAGTTTGCCCCTAAAATGCCGCCAGATTGCCCCTCCCCCGCTTGGCACTTACCTTTCTCGGTCAGCCATCCTCGGATCCTCCTCCACGTTCGCTCGATGTAGTCCTGCCCTCGATGTCGCTTCAGCCAATCAGTTTACCGATAACCAGATCAGGTGAACCTGATTGGCTGAGATACGTGTCAGTGTTAACCAAGGAACGCACCCCCTGTGCATCCCCTGGTTAACTATTTGGAAGCTGATTACAGCCCTCAGGCTGTAATCGGAAAGCCTATCAGAGCCGCTGGCTCTAATAGACACTTCCACAGCCCACCAGCTGCCGTTATTCAGATGGCCAGCGCTCGCCAGGGGGGCGGACATCTAAATATTGGGCGGCAGCGGCAGCGGCGACAATACATACATTCATGCAATGCATGAATGTATGTATTGTTTTTCAGTGGCGGTGCAGGAGCGAGAGGGGGCGGCGCTCCTGCGCCCTCTATGGACGCACCGCCACTGTCCGGTACCCATCGCTGCACCCTAACCACACTCTTACCACTTCGGCCTCCACCAAGGTACATGACAGTGTATTGACCAGTACGTTTTTAATCTGGTGTCATCAATCCTTGATAGGGTGCCCACCCAACCATTATGTGAGGTGACAAGAGAAAAGCACAAAAGGATGCACAATAGTGCAGTATTTAATAACTTAGGTGGGCATTATACAGAAAAGCTAAAACATTGCATTCACAAAACCACAGTGCTCAGGGAAAACATCAGCACAGTGCTGTAAACATACCTTCCCTCTGTGAGTCCTGTGCCAGCAGATGAATAAGTCATCCCTAGACCTAAACATCCCTGGTCCCTAATCTACCAAATCTTATTGAGATAATCCTACCCCCAAGTCCCACACTTTATATCCAGTCGGGGGAGGAATTATATACAGTGCCTTGAAAAGTATTCACACCCCTTGAAATTTTCCACATTTTGGCATGTTACAACCAAAAATGTAAATGTGTTTTCTCTTTTCGTCCATGGACGGACACAGCCTCTTAATTCTTGACAGTTGGGTTATGTTCCTGTTCTATAGGAGAAGACTAGGCAGAACATGTTAGATATTTAAATACGTTACTTTAAAAGAGTTGAACAGCCCCGCCCAGGGGGCGGTCCCTCCGCACATAACCCTCCGCCCTGCAGTCAGCAGCTCAGTTTTTTTTGCCTAGTAGAGGAGAAGAACCTGGCTCCCTTTGGGCCCAGGGTCTGGAAGAAATTTTATTTTTTTATTATTTTTTTGATTTTATTTTAAGAAATCTTCTATCAACTGCCGGCTGGATATTATAGCTCCTTGTAGTCCCCCCAGTCCGGCCATCGAGTGTGAGCAGGCCTTAGCTACGTGCTGGGTCGGCCACGACATACCCCATGGCTCCAGGGGTGGCCGGTGAGCTTTACTCCAGGGTTCACATATGACCGGGCTGCTTGCTGTCTCAGTCACATTGGACCGGGCCGACAGCTACTCCATACTGCTCGGTTGTAGGTCTGTCAGGAACGCACCAGCAGGTCCTCGCAAGGACGGGTAAGTACAGTTCCTCCTGCCTCGGTAGGATGGAACATCTGGGCATTCCTCAGGGGGTTGTTAGGGGGTTCTCCTGCCCTCCCCTCTCTCCCTCTGTCACCCCTTCTCCACTTGCAAGGCTCGCTGCGACCGAGGGTATACCTGTAGGGAGGCTCCAGGTCTCGGCTAGGGGCTGTGGGGGTGTCCAGGCCCACTCTCTGTGGGGGGGTAGTTGTTTTCTTAGAAGCCTCCGCTGCAGCCTTCTCGTCCACCTCGTTTTTTTAGCCGCCATTGTGGAAGTGCCGGCGCCATTTTTCATGTGCCTGTGATTAGTATTGAAAAATCCCATTGGCGGCCATTTTGCCGTGGCCGCACTGTGACGCTAGGGTAACCACGTGTCCCGGATTGCCCGGGACAGTCCCGCATTTTGCAGGTCGGTCCCGGGCACATTCATTCCAGGACAATACAGTGTCCTGGAATGAAACTGACACAGCCACCCCCCGGGCCAATCTGATGCCC
The DNA here is from genome assembly GCA_029206835.1 of Rana muscosa. Lineage (NCBI taxonomy): Eukaryota > Metazoa > Chordata > Amphibia > Anura > Ranidae > Rana > Rana muscosa. The sequence goes on from JARGYO010000094.1 coordinate 29,477,295, forward strand.
CCAAAAAAGGCCGCCACATCACCGCTTTACTCACTGACAGTACTTGTCCTGGCTGGGAATGCCTGGAGGAGCACAATCCCCGCCCCCTGCTTGTGATTGTAGAAATCATAAATCCGGCCTCATGTGTCCAATCACTGTGCTGTGATTCGTTATAGCACAAGCTGATTTTTGGGAAGGGAGGGTGTCCCTGAATGGTAGTTTGGAAATGTGGTCACCCTATGTGACGCAGGTCTGCATTGCGGGCGGCCATTTTCTTGTGGTCCACGCTCTTTTCTCTGAGGCGCCCGGTGGCCATTTTGGAATGGGTTTTGGCCTCTAGTGCTGGATGGCTTCCTGAACAACGCAAACGGCGATATTTACCTCACAGAGTTCCTCAGACACACGCTGTGTGTGCATGGAGAGCAGGCAGCGGCGCTGAACAGTCTCTTGCTGGGTGGTGAGTTCCCTGGGTAACCCCCCGGTCAGTGCAGCAAGGAGGGTGGACATTATTGTCAGGTGTCTTGACTAAGTCCCTAAGTGCTGTCAGTGGGCAATATGGAGTCAGAAGCTGGCGTTTTTTTCCCAAACATTCCAGAGGCAGCAACCGGTGCCCCTGCACCTGCGGTTCCCCATTGACACTTTGTCGGCAGTCCTGGAGTCATTTGTTGCCAGGGTGGAAGCGGTGTGCGGGCGCAAAGGGGAATGTTCTGACTCAGACTCGGGCCTGGCTGCGGCTCAGGACCCCGGTGCTGGTGTGTCAGAAGATGCGGACCAGGACCTTCCCAGTGAGGAGGACCCCTCGTCTGGGTCAGCTCAAGATAGGGCACTTGTGAGTGCGCTTATCCACGCTGTGAGGGACACTCTCAAGCTGGAAGATACAGCTGGGACTTCCACTGCAGGGTCTGTCCCTTTTGGGTCGCACAAACCGACCCGCTCTGTTAAGGTTTTTCCTTATGTTGATTTCTTTGACAAGTTCATAGATAAGGAATGGGAACGGCCGCAAAGGTCCTTTACGTTCCCTAAGTGCATGGCGGTCCGTTACCCATTTGAGGAAAGCCTTTTGAAAAAAGTAAAGTGGGCTTCTCCTCCGGTCGTTGATCCCCCGGTCAAATAAAATAACCATTATCCCGGTAGGAGGGGACCCCTGCCTTTAAGGACCCTACTGATAGAAGGTCCGAAGCGGTGAGCAGCTCCATGTTCACCATGCTGGGGTCAGCGTTGCGGACTATATTGGCTGCAACCCTGGTGTTTCAGACACTCACTGAGTGGGCTAAAATCTTGCACCAGACTGTGGAAGAGCATCAGCTCCCTCCAGAATGCGTGTCACTGGCCGAACAGTTGGTACAAGGACTTGTGTACGTCTGTGACGCAACCTTGGATGCGGCCCCTTTAATCTCCAGGACCTCCGCATCTGCGGTGGTACTGCGCCGCCTGATATGGCTAAAATGCTGGTCCGCTGACCAAGCTTCCAAGAAAACTCTGGCAAAGGTGGGAGGCTTTTTGGTGCCTCACTGGATGACATCATTAAGGATGTCACTGGAGGTAAAAGCACACTTCTCCCTCAGTCCACTAAAGGGAAAGAGCCGTGCCGTAAGCCTGGGCCCTCCTTTCACACACAGAAGCGGTATTTTCGTCAGTCAGGACCTGCTGGCAGACCCTCCCAAACGGACAAAGGTCCAGCTGGGTGACAGAAGCATCCCTGGGTGCGCAAGCCCAACAAGCCAGCAAACAAGTCTGCTACCGCATGAAGTTTTGCCCCCGCCCGACTCCTGGGTGGGGGGACGGCTTCGCAGCTCGGTGGACCTCCCTGCTCTCCGACCAGTGGGTCTACGAGGTGGTCACTTTGGGGTACAAGATAGAGTTTCTTTCTTGTCCACCAAACAGATTCTTTCCCTCAAATCTGCCTCTCCTTCTGGCTCGTCGGACTGCCCTGCAGGGGGCAGTGCAAGACTTGTTGAGGTGCGAGGTAATCAAACCCGTACCACCGCAGGACAGGTTTCAGGGTTTCTACTCGAATATGTTTGTGGTCCTAAAGAAGGACGAAGTCCGTCCAATCTTGGGCCTCAAGGCCCTCAATGCCTTTATAAAGATTCAAAAATTCCGAATGGAATCGATTCGTTCGGTGGATGCTGCACCCAATACGGGGGACTTCCTGACTTCCTTGGATACCAGGGACGCATACTTGCATGTCCCTATCTGCAACAGGCATCAGAGGTTCCTGCGCTTTGTGATCAGCGAGGACCACTATCAATTTGTGGCCCTTCCCTTCGGCCTAGTGTCGGCACCAAGAGTTTTCACCAAAGTGCTCGCCCTGAATCTAGCTTTGCTGAGACAGCGCGGCATTGCTATCGTGGGCTACTTGGACGATCTTCTTCTGAGAGCTGCTTCAAGCTCAGAATTAGAGGAGGACGTGTCTATAGCCAGTCAGACCCTCCGGGAGTTTGGTTGGGTACTGAACCTCCAGAAGTCGGCGTTCGTACCGACCCAGCGCCTAGAGTACCTGGGGTTGATTCTGGACTCCTCGGAGGCCAGAGTCTTTCTTCCTTTGGAAAAGTTGCAGACACGCCAGACTGCGGTGAAGTTGTTGGCATCCCGCAAATGGTTGTCTCTCCATTTTTGCATGCGAGTCCTGGGACTCATGGTAGCCTCTTTCGAGGCAGTGCCGTTTGCCCAATTCCTCAATCGGGTCTTGCAAAAGGAAATTCTCTCCAAATGGAACAAATCTCTGTTGTCTCTGGATCATCAGATTCAGATAAGTCATCTTGTCAGGGCCTCTCTGAGTTGGTGGCTGAGATCCCCGGCTCTTCGGTCCGGGAAGTTGTTCCTCCCCTGTGATCATGACGGATGCCAGCCTGACCGGTTGGCGGGCAGTCGGGGGGTTCAGGCGGCCCAGGGCCGCTGGACTCCGGACGAATCCCAACTGCCGATCAATGTCCTGGAACTCCGGGCGATCAGGCTGTGCCTCTCCAAATGGTCACAGAGGCTAAGAGGACATCCAGTCAGGATACAGTTAGACAACGCCACGGCAGTGGCATACGTCAACCATCAAGGAGGAACAAGAAGCTTGGCTGCAGCGTCGGAGGTCGCTCACATCCTGTGGTGGGTGGAAAGGAGCGTGCCGGCTCTATCAGCAGTTTACATTCCAGGGGTGGAAAACGGACTGAGTCACCAGATGCTGGACCAAGGGGAATGGTCTTTACATCCGGAGATGGGGCACGCCAGACGTGGATCTCCTTGCTTCTCAACTCAATCGCAAGGTGTCGACGTTCGTGGCCAGGTCCAGAGATCCCTGGGCAGATGCGTCGGTGACCCCGTGGGGTCAGTATCGGCTAATTTATGCCTTTCCCCCACTGAAGTTGCTTCCTCGTCTGCTCTGCAGAGTAGCGACCGAGGGAATTCCGGTGATTCTCATCGCCCCGGATTGGCCCAGGCGTCCCTGGTACGCCGACCTTGTGCGCCTGGTGGCGGATGCACCCTGGTGACTGCCAATGCGGGAGGACCTTCTCTCGCAAGGTTCCATTTTTCATCCTGCTTTACAGTCCCTGGCTTTAACGGAATGGCTATTGAAAGCCAGGTACTAAGGGACCGAGGCCTGTCGGATTCGGTCATTTCAACCATGTTGAGGGCACGGAAGTCTTCTTATAGGAAGATCTACCATCGCACATGGAAAGCCTACATCTCTATGTGTGAGGAGATGGAATGGCGTCCATGGGCACATTCGGTTTCCAGGATCCTGCTGTTTTTACAGCGTGGAGTGGATCAGAAACTTGCCTTAAGCACCATTCAGGGGAAGATTTCAGCCTTGGCTGTTTTCTTTCAGTGACCCCTGGGGCTCATTCATTGGAGAGTACGTTTGTGCAAGGGGTCCGACATGTGGCTCCTCCGGTTCGACCACCACTACCTCCGTGGGATTTGAATCTGGTACTCTCTGTACTTCAGAAACCTCCCTTTGAGGACATCAGAGAAATTCCTCTTTTGATGCTCTCTCAGAAGGTGGCCTTCCTAGTAGCCATCACATCCGTCAGGAGGGTTTCTGAATTGCGGCCTTGTCTTGCAAGTCCCCATATTTGGTCCTCCATAAGGACAAAGCAGTGCTACGTCCGCAGCCTTCCTTCCTTCCGAAGGTGGTTTCGGTCTTTCACCTGAATGAGGACATTGTACTTCCATCCTTGTGTCCTCGTCCATCGCAATCCAAGGAGGTTGCGCTGCATTCTTTAGACGTGGTACGTGCCTTGCGGATGTACCTGTTGGCTACGGCTCCGTTACGGAGGTCTGACTCACTGTGCCGGTGTCTGGTCCGTAGAAGGGCCTGACGGTCTCGTCGGACACCATTTTTCGGTGGATCAGGCAGACCGTCATTCAGGTCTATGCCCTGAAGGGGCGGGCGCCTCCCTTTCCTGTCACGGCGCATTCGACCAGGGCTAGTGGTGCCTCTTGGGCTTTCCAACATCAAGCGTCTGTCTCACAAGTGTGTAAGTCAGCGACCTGGTCGTCCGTTCACACATTTTTTCAAAGTTTTACAAGGTTGATGTGAGTGCATCTTCGGATGCTAGCTTCGGCCGCAAAGTTTTGCAGGCGGCTGTTTGAGGTTGAAACAAGCTCTGCTTGTTTGGGGTGAAATTGTTTTTTTTGATTGCTGTTCCCACCCCTCGTTTTTTTTTACACTGCTTTGGGACGTCCCAACTGTCAAGAATTAAGAGGCTGTGTCCGTCCATGGACGAAAAGAGAAAATAGGATTTTTTGTACTCACCGTAAAATCCTTTTCTCTGTCGTCCATGGACGGACACAGCACCCACCCCTCCTTTTTTGGTTTGTACTGCTTTTTACGAACTGAGCTGCTGACTGCAGGGCGGAGGGTTATGTCCGGAGGGACAGCCACCTGGGTGGGGCTGTTCAACTCTGTTAAAGTAACATGTATTTAAATATCTAACATGTTCTGCCTAGTCCTCTCCTATAGAACAGGAACATAACCCAACTGTCAAGAATTAAGAGACTGTGTCTGTCCATGGACGACAGAGAAAAGGATTGCCTTCAGAAGTCACCTAAATAGTAAATAGAGTCCACCTGTGTGTAATTTAAGCTCAGTATAAATACAGCTGTTCTGTGAAGCCCTCAGGAGGTTTGTGAGAGAACCTTAGAGAACAAACAGCATCATGAAAGCCAAGGAACACACCAGACAGTTCAGGGATAAAGTTGGGGAGAAGTTTAAAGCAGGGTTAGGTTATAAAAAAATATCTAAAGCTTTGAACATCTCACGGAGCACTGTTCAATCCATCATCTGAAAATGGAAAGAGTATGGCACAACTGCAAACCTACCAAGACATGGCCGTCCACCTAAACTGACAGGCCGGGCAAGGAGAGGATTAATCACAGAAGCAGCCAAGAGGCCCATGGTAACTCTGGAGGAGCTGCAGAGATCCACAGCTCAGGTTGGAAAATCTGTCCACAGGACAACTATTAGTTGTGCACTCCACAAATCTGGTCTTTATGGAAGAGCGACAAGATGAAAGCCATTGTTGAAAGAAAGCCATAGGAAGTCCAGTTTGCAGTTTGTGAGAAGCCATGTGGGGGACACAGCAAACATGTGGAAGAAGGTGCTCTGGTCAGATGAGACAAAAATTTAACTTTTTAGCCTAAAAGCAAAACGATGTGTGGTGGAAAACTAACACTGCACATCACCCTGAACACACCATCCCCACCGTGAAACATGGTGGTGGCAGCATCATGTTGTGGGGATGCTTTTCTTCAGCAGGGACAGTGAAGCTGGTCAGTTGATGGGAAGATGGATGGAGCCAAATACAGGGCAATCTTAGAAGAAAACCTGTTAAGAGTCTACAAAAGACTTGAGACTGGGGCGGAGGCTCACCTTCCAGCAAGACAACGACCCTTAACATTAAGGATGAGCTCCGGCGTGTTTGCACAGCCCACGTGCAGAGCCCGCCAGGAAGTCGGCACTGCGCTAATCACAGGCAGTGAGACATTGTCCCGATGCGTGGCTGCAGAGATCGGGAAATGCCTCACTGCCTGTGATTAGCGCAGCGCCGGAGCTCATCCTTACTTAACATACGGAATGGTTTAGATCAAAGCATATTCATGTGTCAGATTAGCCCAGTCAAAGTCCAGACCAAAAACCAATTGAGAATCTGTGGCAAGACTTCAAAATTGCTGTTCATGGACGCTCTCCATCCAACCTGACAGAGCTTGAGATATTTTGCAAAGAAGAATGGGCAAACATGTCACTCTCTAGATGTGCAAAGCTGGAAGAGACATCCCCAAAAAGACTTGCAGCTGTAATTGGAGTTAAAAGGTGGTTCTACAAAGTATTGAATCAGGGGGGCTGAATACAAATGTACCCCACACTTTTCACATATTTATTTGTAAAACATTTTGAAAACCATTTATCATTTTCCTTCCACTTCACTACAACTATGTGCCACTTTGTGTTGGTCTATCACATAAAATACATTTACGTTTTTGATTTTAACATGACAAAATGTGGAAAATGTTAAGGGGTATGAGAACTTTTTCAAGGCACTGTATTTGTGATGGATTGGGACAAGATCTTGATGTTTACACATAGGACTTATGTATCATCCAAAGCACAATTACTATGTCCTCTCCAGATGGTATCGATGCCCTACCCTTCCACATAATATACAGTGGATCCTTCCATCATGAATACTTGCTAGTGATGCTTACAGGATCTGGGTACAATGACGTACATATGGGGCACATGTCGTACATGTCTCTCCTATTTTGGGATAAAACATTACAGATTATAAGCTTGTGTGCGATAAGATCCCAAACATTCTTCAAGTCGCTCCGTCAATTATGGTACCTGGATCTTACAAACACATAAAAAAGTTTACTTTTCGTCTGCACGTATTATAATAGCTAGATATTGGAGTAAATCAGAACCCCCCCCCCCCCCGTCTCTGGCAGATAGGGCATGCAAAATGGACTCTATATTACTTTTGGAATGGTTGATCTCTCAGGAAAATGATAAATCAGATAATTATGTAGCACCTTGCCTACAGAGAAGCCAACAAAACGTATCTAACAAACTAGGAGGATCTTACAATCATACAGTCCATATAAACCCCAAACTTGTAGAACTGGCTATGCGAATGTTATACTAAGCATGATTCTTGTTCTTACCATATACAGTCTACTTTTACAAATTTTGTGAGTGCACTGCTTATACTAGCTGCTTAATGAATGAATACTCTGACATTTTTGTCTTTGCTAATATAGTACCTTCTAATATGGTGTCACACTGTCCACATAAATAAACAGTACATGTGGATTCCTTATGTACACAGTAAATAGGTATGTTTTATAATGTTTTAACAACTTGTCTTTATTCCCAAATACAATGTGGATTGTACTTATTTTTCACTTTCCTTCTATGATAATGTTATAAAATGAGATTAAACATAATTTGGTAGCAACATTGAAATTGAGCTCTTGATTCCAACCTTTACAGTGGGTCAAAAAAGTATTTAGTCAACCACCAATTGTGCAAGTTCTCCCACTTAAAAAGATGAGAGAGGCCTGTAATTGTCATCATAGGTATACCTCAACTATGAGAGACAAAATGTGGAAACAAATCCAGACAATCACATTGTCTGATTTGGAAAGAATTTATTTACAAATTATGGTGGAAAATAAGTATTTGGTCAATATCAAAAGTTCATCTCAGGAGAGCGCATGCGCGGGCGGCCGGAGCGGATGCAAGCTTAGATCGCTCCGCACACTCCCGGCACTTAGAGCCTTCATCAGCAGCCCTCATATCCCGCTCGTCTAAGCACAGCACTGGGACGGCGGGCACGTATCGCGGGGACACACTACATGTATACCCGATCGTCGGGGAGGACCTACGGCGGCAGTTCCTACCCGCCTCGTGGTTCAGCCAAAGGATCCAAGATGGCGTCCAGCGCGAGTTCTATCCAGGCAGGAAAGGGACAGCAGCAGCCTCAGTTACAGGAGAAGAAGGGACAGCCATCTCCCAATGGATCGCTCTGCATGGGCTCATCCGCAGCCATCCGATCCTCAGGTGAGCAGACAGACCATCCCTGTCCATCATATAGCCCTGCCAGATCTCTGACACAGGCTTCCCTGCCATCTCCAAGCCCTGCTTCCCATGCCTCTTCTGCCCTGGAAAGAGATATGGCAGATGTTCTCCTCAGCCAGGATAGTGGCCAAGATATAGATCCTGACAGTCTTGAGAGATCTCCAGATCCCCTGCCTGCACCATTACCATATTCTCCAGATACTATTCTCCTTGCTCGCTTTGCGGACATGTTGAAAAAAGAGTTGGAGAAAGCCACTTCTAAATTGGCTTCTGACATTAAGCAAGATTTTCAGAATCTGGGATGTCATTTAGACAGTATTGAATCCAAAGTTGATGACACTGTCCATAGAGTGGCGCAGAATTCTACCATGATTACTGAACCCCACGATCGTTTGGAGGATGCTTACACTAGAATTGACGACCTTGAAAATCGTGCCAGGCGATATAATTTCCGTATTCGTGGGTTACCAGAAACGGTTAAAGATTTCAGTTCTATAGCTTCTTCCCTGATGCAATCGGCTGTTCCAGATATTGACGAAGCACACATGGAGATCGATCGAATTCACAGAGCCCTGGTTTCTCTAAAACCGGACGGCCCTCCCCGAGATGTGATTGTGAAGCCTCACTTTTTCAGGATCAAGGAAGCGGTCATGAGATATGCTAGAGACCACCCAGATCTGGAAGTTGAAGGATATAAAATCTAAATATTTGCGGATATTTCCCAAGCTACCATTCAAAAACGAAGAGCATTTAAACAGCTGTTATCCCCTCTGATTCAACGTGATATTCGCTATCGCTGGAACTATCCTTTCCGTTTGCAATTCACATATAACAATAGATCATATGCCTTCTCTACGTTCGCCGATGGTGAAAAGATCCTACTGAAGTTGGGATTTATCTCTCATAATCCCTCATCCCAAGACCCATTAAGATCCAACGGCCCTCCTCCTCCGCTTTCACCTCTTTGGTCTTCTCCGTCTTCAAGGAAAACTGCAACTTCACGCCGAGACACCTGAAGATTCCTGACTGTTACATATTGTCTTTTTCCCTGTTTTTTTTTATTTTTTATAGTAATAGCCTCTCAGTGGTCCCCTCACGGGACATTGGCTATTGCCTAAGTTTGGTTAACATTTTTTAGATACCATACATCTGGCATCTTTTACCTTCTAAATCGTTCTAGTTTTGTTGACCTCGGGACCTATTATTTGTCTTGCAAAATATTTGCTATGCTTCTACTTATTACTGGTCCATTATACATATACTTTTTTTGCTTTCTTTTGTTTTGTTTTCTTGTTTTATATTGTCTGCTCAGGAAAATTTAGACGGGCACTTTATTTGATATACCGTATTTGTGCCGGGAGGCGGCTATGCACTCTCCCTACTTGTCGGACTCTCCCCATTCATTACTATTGGTGGAGACTCCCACACTTCCAGAACCGGGATTCTGGACTACGTGGTTACAATATATTTTGTTTCAGTTGTTTAATTTGTTTTGTTCATGCTATACTCCTTGATACTGGGCGTTTCTATGCCCAAGTATCGACTATTCTCTTTTCTTTTTTCTACTTTTAACCTTTTTTCCTTTTCTTCCCTGAGGGTCAGCCGGAGGTTCCCTTGGTTGCCTGAGATGTCTATACATTGGTGTTGGTTGGTGAGTTTGTCTAATTACAGCCGTTTTTGTCTTTTACCATGTCCATGTTGACTGATCCCACTGGAACCATACGACTGCTTTCTCATAATGTCCAGGGATTGGGCTCTCCATCTAAGCGTATTAAGGTGTTTAATTATTACAAGTCACTGGGTGCTGATGTTGTAGCTCTTCAGGAAACACATTTTGCTTCTTCCTTCACTCCCCGTTATATACATAAAAACTATCCCGTTTGTTATTTTGCTAATGCCAGGGAGAAAAAACGAGGGGTGGCGTTATGCTTATCGCGACGTCTATCGTTTACTGAAACTGAAGTACTGAGGGACCAGGAGGGGAGGTACTTATTGGTGAAGGGACACTTGGGGGGTAATTTAGTGACATTTTTGGTCTATTATGCCCCCAACACGAACCAGGTAGCGTTCTTTGATTCCTTACTCCGATCTTTGGCACCGAAGTTTGAAGGAGATGTAATCTTAGCTGGTGACTCTAATTTAGCGTTAGACCATGTACTAGACAAATCTCATCTATCACAACTTCAGTCCCCTCCTAAACAAAGCCGAAAACTTGCTCAGCTGTTACATCATCATGGCCTAGTTGATGCTTGGAGAGAGGCCAACCCTACCACTAGAGACTATTCCCATTCCTCTAGAGCTCATAATCGTTATTCACGTATTGATCATGTATTTCTCCATTCGGGACTATTGCCTAAATTGACAGCAGCCAAAATTGTGTCGGCGCCCTGGTCTGATCATGACCCTGTGGTGGTTATGTTTTCAAACTTGACGATCAAGTTGGCTAAATCTCACTGGAGACTTAATGAATCTATACTCAGTAATGAATCTTATTGCCTAGATATTATTACTCACCTTAAAACTTACTTTGCTATTAATAAAGCAGAAGATACTACTCCTGCTATTAACTGGGCAGCACACAAAGCTTCAGTGCGGGGTTTCTTGATTCAGTTGGCATCCAGACTTAAAAAAGCCCACGAAGAAGTGATTTTGGTCAAAACTAAGGAATATGAAACTTTAGTTACCCAACATAAACGTTCCCCACATCCGGACTTGTTGCTTAAACTTGAACAGGCCCGTACAGAACTTAATATTTGCCTCACTACTAAAGCGGAAAAAAGCCTACGCTGGACTAATCATAAATTTTTTACCTGGCGTGACCGGCCGGGTTCCTTACTGGCACATAAACTTACCCCTAAACATGCACAGGCTGCTCTCCCGAAAATTAGACTCTCAAGGGGCAATCTTTCCCAAAATCCTCAAAAGATTCTTAGTGAATTTCAAGATTTCTATACTAACCTATATACCCCGGCCCAGGGCCATGTGTCTTCTTCTATTAGTGACTTCCTACATACCGTATCTCTGCCGTCTCTCACAGAATCTCATAGAGAACGTATGGACCAACCCATTACATGTGAAGAAATATGTAACACTATCAAATTGTTGTCTTTACATAAATCGCCTGGCCCTGACGGTCTTCCTAATAATTATTATAAAACGTTTTCTGAACAATTGGCTCCTCCTATGGTTCTCTATTTCAATTCCTTGCGAGGCGGTGGAGAAGTTCTTTTAGACGAAAATAGGGCTTACATTAGTGTCATACCGAAACCAAATAGAGACTCTACTGATATTCTTAATTACCGCCCTATATCGCTGATCAATTGTGATCTCAAAATTCTGACGAAATTATTAGCTTTGCGGCTCGGTGCTTTTCTGCCACAGTATATCCATAAAGACCAATCTGGCTTTATAAATCAACGCCAAACGCTAGACCAGATTCGCCGATCTATAACATTGATTTCTGCAGTTCGCTCTAAATGGGATGCCCCATGGTCTAGGGAATTACTGCTGCTTTCATTGGATCTTCATAAGGCCTTTGATAGCTTGAATTGGGACTACTTATTTGCCACCTTAAAGGCCTTTGGATTTGGTTCTACCTTTATCACCCTATTACAAACAATATATAGCAATCCGTCGGCCCAGGTCTCCATTCGAGGTTATAGATCAATTTCATTTCCTATCCGACGAGGGACAAGACAGGGTTGTCCACTTTCCCCATTGCTCTTTGCGTTAGCAATTGATCCCACCCCAAAATACATGGAGTATGCTGTGGGCAACAAGAGCATAAATGCTCCCTTTTTGCCGACGACGTCCTCATGTATGTCACTAACCCTCAAGTTACTCTACCTAATCTACTAGCTCTATTTCATCAATTTTCCCAGCTCTCAGGGCTTTCTTTAAATACTCAGAAGACTATGGCTCTTAATATCTCTTTACCCCCTCGATGGAACGGAATCTACGAACTACATATAACTTTCAATGGGCGACACACTCCCTTCCGTACCTAGGTGTTCAGCTGACGCCTTCAATTAACACTCTATATCGGGCTAACTATCCTCCACTGTTTCGCCGTCTCCGAGAAGATCTTCAACGATGGGCAGACTATCCCTTATCCTGGTTTGGTAGAATCAATTCCATTAAGATGACATTTCTACCCAGGATACTTTATTATTTTAGAACTCTTCCAATTGCAGTCCCGAGGGGAGATTTACACCAACTACAATCGGATGTTCTCCATTTTATTTGGGGTAATAAAAAACCTTGCATAAACATACTGACGTTATTTGTCTCGAAACCATGTGGTGGGCTTGGCCTCCCTGATTTACAAGCTTACTATCAAGCAGCTCAAATAACACAGCTTTCCTACACAACAGCTAAGGGGTCTCCACCCCTGTGGGTTTCTATTGAGGCTCTTTCGTGCCATCCTTTTAGTATCGGATCACTAATGTGGCTCCCAAGCCGCCGCCGCCCCCCCCATTTTGTGCCCCACCCTGTCTCACTCCCTAGCGGTTTGGGACAGAGTGCAACATCGTAGATGCCTATCGTCTCCACATACCCCACTAGCCCCCTTGTTCTGTAATCCTGAGTTTTCTCCCGGCCTGACTCCATTGTTATTTCAATGGTGGCTTAATAAGGGACTTCTTAGGATAGGAGACTATCTTGATGGAGATCAACCACTCTCTTTGCAATATTTTAAAGACACGCTGCAGATGCCCTCTAGTGAATTGTTTAGGTACAATCAGCTTATTTCCTTTATACGTTCTAAACTTAAATTGTTAGACAGACCTTTTACACTTACAAATTTTGAATTATCTTGCCAAACGAGGGGCCTCCTACGGGGACGGATTTCTACAGTATATGCTACCCTTACTAACCCGAATACTAAACTCCCTTACATGATTCAATGGGAACGGGATTTAGATACCACTTTTGATTTGGCTGAATGGCAGGATATTGCTTATGCGTTATCTAAAGTATCAATTAATACGACATTAATTGAAGCTAACTATAAAACTCTCCTTCGCTGGTATTTGGTTCCAACCAGGGTCGCTAGGATGCATCCATCCGATTCGGATATTCAACCTGGTATACTCCGTGACAGGAATTAATATCCGTAGATCCCCGGAGGTGGCGCTTTTCCAAAGGCTTCCTGAAGGGGTCCCTAAAAAATCGAGGAAGCTAATTATATACATACTTTTAGCTGCCAGAATAACCATTGCTAAATATTGGAAGCAGTCGATGGTTCCTCTTGATTCTGTGAAGAATAAGCTCAACTGGATCATGGTTAATGATAGACTCACCTGCATCCTCCGCAACACTACTAAGAAATTTGATCTGATATGGGATCCGTGGATACGATACATCTCTCCATCCTAATACACCTCTGGCTGACCCTCTCTTCTTCTCTCTTCTCCCCCCCCCCTTTTTTTTTTTTTTCCTCACTTTTCTTCTCTTCTCCTTCTCTCTTTTCCTTTTTTTTTTTTTCTTTCTTCTCCTTTCCTTTTCTCCTCTTTTTCATATTTACTGCTTATCAGATATATTTTTGTAGATACAGGATGTCCTAATAATACATATACTTCCAGGTTGCTGATACTCGAGAGAAGGTACACAAGACAACTCCCCCCCCTTTTTTTTTTTTTTTCTTTTTCCTTTATCCCTCCCCCTCCCCTTCCCACTCCACATTTTCTTCCTTTGCTTCCTATACTGTACCTTTTCCCTGTGCTATATCCCTTCCTAATATTGCAGGCCTAAATGACTCATTGGGACTTTATGTAGTTAGTCCCCAACAAATCTGAAGCATACTTCATGATCTGATCATTAACAATTCTTAAACTTCTATGTTATTTCACTCTGTCAATCTCACCACTATTTCCATCAATAGTGTTCTATATTGCATTTCTCAATTTATTGTGTTGAGGTGGTGTATTCCTGTTTATCCTGATGGAAGGACATTTGGCGGCTTACGCTTACTTTCTCATTTGCAAACATTGTTGATTATTGAATGTATTCTTTGAGACATCGTCTTGTCATTTGATTAATAAAAAAAATAATGAAAGTAAAAGTTCATCTCAATACTTTGTTATATATCCTTTGTTGGCAATGACAGATGTCAAACGTTTTCTGTAAGTCTTCACAAGGTTGTCACACACTGTTGCTGGTATGTTGGCCCATTCCTCCATGCAGATCTCCTCTAGAGCAGTGATGTTTTGGGGGCTGTCGCTGGGCAACACGGACTTTCAACTCCCTCCAAAGGTTTTCTATGGGGTTGAGATCTGGAGACTGGCTAGGCCACTCCATGACCTTGAAATGCTTCTTACGAAGCCACTCCTTCATTGCCCGGGCGGTGTGTTTGGGATCATTGTCATGCTGAAAGACCCAGCCACGTTTCATCTTTAATGCCCTTGCTGATGGGAGGAGGTTTGCACTCAAAATCTCACGATACATGCCTCCATTCATTCTTTCATGTACACTGATCAGTCGTCCTGTTCCCTTTGCAGAGAAACAGCCCCAAAGCATGATGTTGCCACCCCCATGCTTCACAGTAGGTATGGTGTTCTTTTGTTGCAACTCAGCATTCTCTCTCCTCCAAACACGACAAGTTGTGTTTCTACCAAACAGTTCTAAAAGAGAGATGATACCGCTCCAAAAACTACAAATCCCTTGGCTTGGCTTCCATCCCACTAAAACACAAGGTGCTGGCTATGCACAGGTGCATTGGATAGAAGAAAATCCTGGACTGCCGCACTCCATAAAACGACGTCTTTATTGGGTAGGTAGAATCCAAAAACGATACAGTCAAAATAAAGTGGACAGGAAAAAAATAGCGGACAGGTTTCACATCGTGTGATGCTTACTCATAGCTATGAGTAAGCATCACACAATGTGAAACATGTCCGCTATTTTTTTCCTGTTGTTCACTTTATTTTGACTGTATCGTTTTGGTTGTTTTTGGATTTTACCTACCCAGTAAAGACGTCGTTTTATGGAGTGCGGCAGTCCAGGATTTTCTTCTATCCAATACCAGACAGTTCTACTTTTGGTTTCATCTGACCATATGACATTCTCCCAATCCTCTTCTGGATCATCCAAATGCTCTCTAGCAAACCTCAGACAGGCCCGGACATGTACTGGATTAAGCAGGGGTACACGTCTGGCACTGCAGGATCTGAGTTCCTGGCGGCGTAGTGTGTTACTGATGGTAGCCTTTGTTATGTTGGTCCCAGCTCTCTGCAGGTCATTCACTAGGTCCCCCCGTGTGGTTCCAAAAAATTTTCTCACCGTTCTTGTGATCATTTTGACCCCACGGGGTCAGATCTTGCATGAAGCCCCAGATCGAGGGAGATTATCAGTGGTCTTTTATGTCTTCCATTTTCTAATTATTGCTCCCACAGTTGATTTCTTCACACCAAGCTGCTTGCCTATTGCAGATTCAGTCTTCCCAGCCTGATGCAGGGCTACCATTTTGTTTCTGGTGTCCTTCGACTAGGGCTAGGGAAAAATTTGATTTGAATCTTGAATCGAGTTGAGAGGTCAAATCGATTCAGATTTTCAGCAAGTCTATTTTTTTATTCACCAGGACCGGCGCTGACACCGCGCCGGTCCTGAGGAGCTGCGGGCAGGAGTTTTTAGGCGAGGCCGCGGCTTCAGCCTAGTCCTCGCAGAACCCTGGAGGCCAACCATTTAGAGGATGAGGCATTTATCACTACTCTCTGGACCCGTTCATGTAACCACGCAACAGAAGCTATTTCATAGACTAAACATTTATGAGGTACAAAATCTAGGTAGACTACAGTACATCCACTGGACTTCCACCATCCAATTTCTCACTTCCATCCATATAGAACAATAACAGGTTGGTCTGACAAGAACAGTCTTTCATAAATTCATGCTGGTTGTCAGTTATGATATCTTTATCACAGACACATTTCTGCAGAGAGTTCCCTACCTTTCCCTCAAATACCTTACATACTATTGATGTTAGACTGACTGGTCTGTAGTTTCCTAGTAAACATCTCAAGATCCCCCAGGCCAGTGCCCAAATTTCTATGCCCTTTCCCAATCTCTAGCCTATTAGCATTAAAACTGGATTTAATTGATTTTAAAGATTCTGTTCCCATTGACTTCAGTGGGGTTCGGATTATCATCCAGAACCTAGGAGAAGTCCAGCAAAGCTCCCATGAACTGAACACAGGAATGTTTGACTCATCCCTACTCCACTCTGTGAGATCTCTGATGTATAACAAGACCTGGTTTCCGTGTATAACATTTTCCGCACTCAGTGCAGGAATATGGCTTTTCACCTGTGTGAGATCTCTGATGTTTAACCAGGTCTGATTTTTGTAAAAAACATTTTTCACATTCAGTGCAGGAATACGGCTTTTCCCCTGTGTGAATCTTCTGATGTAAAACAAGGCCTGATCTCCATGAAAAACATTTTCCACATTCAGAGCAGGAATACGGCTTCCTGCCCGTGTGAAACTTCTGATGTACCTTAAGTGAGGACAACCGTGAAAAAAAATTCCCACACTCAGGGCAAGAATACGGATTCTCATCTTTGTGCAATCTCTGATGTATAACCAGGTGCGATTTCTGTGAAAAACATTTTCCACATTCGGGGCAGGAATACGGTTTCTCCCCCGTGTGAGATCTCTGATGTACAACAAAGTCTGATCTGTGAAAAAAACATTTCCCGCACTCAGGGCAGGAATGTAGCTTCTCCCCCGTGTGCAATCTCTGATGTACAACAAGAAGTGAATTCATTGAAAAACATTTCCCGCACTCAGGGCAAGAATACGGCTTCTCCCCTGTGTGCAATCTATGATGTTTAACAAGCTCTGATTTCCCTGAAAAACGTTTCCCGCACTCAGGACAGGAATACGGCTTCTCCCCTGTATGAATCCTCTGATGTGAAACAAAATGTGATTTCTGTGCAAAACATTTCCCACATTCAGTGCAAGAATACGGCTTCTCCCCTGTATGAATTCTCCGATGTAAAACAAAATGCGATTTCTGTGCAAAACATTTCCCACACTCAGTGCAAGAATACGGCTTCTCCCCGGTGTGAGATCTTTGATGTCTAACAAGATTTGATTTCTTTGTAAAACATTTCCCACACTCAGAACAGGCATGAAGCTTTCCACCAGTGTGAGATCTCTGATGAACAGTAAGACTTAATTCAGAGCTAAAACGTTTCCCACAGGAAAATGTCTCCTCCCCCTGAATTCCGGCACCATCCCTCACAGTATGAGGTTGCTCAGAGTCAGAGGGATTTGATGGTCTCTCCACACTGTAAAGTGCTCCATCCATAGCTGAGCTCATTGTCTTTTCTCCTGCACAATCTCTTGTGATGTCCTCATCTTCCATTTTACAACCTGGAGATAAAGTGATACGAGCTTTTGAGGGTTTACCGATGGCGTGTCCTGGAAAAATATGAAAACATGATCAATAGATAAAAAAATAGTTATATCACTTAAAACAGAAGTGTGGCCACAGCTTTTTTGGTCCTGCTTCTCCTTTGGGTCACAGAAGTGTACCTACTTTTGAACTCCTGTGACCCAGAATTAGCTGACAGGGTGAAAAAGCTTGCTGTCATTTGATGTTACAGAGCCGCTCCCATCCATATTGTCATAATTCACCCAGCTGCCTAATTGACAGCTAGCTACAGATCTCGGCACGCAGCCGAGGGCCAAAGTCATCTGCACCCGCCCCCTCCCTAGCTCTCCAACAAACCTCTGAGGGCTTCACAGAACAGCTGTATTTATAGTGGAGATTAAATTACACACAGGTGGACTCTATTTACTAATTAGGTGACTTCTGAAGGCAATTGGTTCCACTAGATTTTAGTTAGGGGTATCAGAGTAAAGGGGGCTGAATACAAATGCACGCCACACTTTTCACAAATTTATTTGTAAAAAAATATTGTCGTCCAGCAATGCCGATACAAGTCAATTGTGATGAACGAAAAATGAATAAAAAAACATGCCAACAAGATCTCCCAACAACTGCTTAACACAAATGACAGCTTTAGCTGAATATATTTAATAAGTGAGGGTATAATGGGTGACCATTATGGACATCATCATTTTAGGTCAATTATGTCACTTGGGATCCCCTATGATATCACTGACCAAACATGGTCCACATTTGGTCAAAGATGTCACTCGAGAGGTCCTGCCTCTTTGTTTCCATTAGACTGCAGGGCCCAGGAGCGGTCATTCCCAGCAAGTGAGCGACAGGTTCAGATGGGCGTTCGCGTTTTTCTATCATCAACTCAGTAAGTATCATTCATCGTGAGAGATGTGGATCTGCATCGCTAGACGACACGACTGATGATAGTTCTACATCATGGGACTTTAAAAAAAATAAAAATAAAGGATTTACTAAAAAGTGGGTCTGCATATTTATTTACTTAATTTTAGGGTTACCTGGGGCCGTTATCTAGGGCTTTGCTTAGTATTTTAAAGGAGGCTTCCATATTCCGTCAAGCCCCCCCCCCCCCTGTATTGCGTTTGTTAAAAATATGATTTTTATTATATTAATCAGACATAGGATACATGGGACAATTTTACAATAGTCAGATTACCTGTCAGCATTTGGTTTAAGTAGATCTCTCAAACAAATGACAATGGGATTAGATACCATTGTTGTATTTTAGTACATTACCTGTTTGAGATTTCTTTCAGCTCTCAAACTGAAAAGAATTACAGTTTAGATTACAGGTTTCGTTTTGAGTAGACAATAGGTTAGATACCATTGTTGTATCCAATATACTAATGTCTCTATAGTCACAGTAAACATTACCTGTTTGAGATTTCTTTCAGCTCTCAAACTGAAAGAAATCACAGTTTAGATTACAGGTTCGTTTTGAGTAGACAATAGGTAGATAGCATTGTTGTATTCAATGCTATTTTTGAAATACAGCTACAGTTTTGATAACAATGGTAAACAGCCTGACACACATAAAAGGAGACAGTAAGCTAGGAGGGACACAAGACAAATCATGTTGCTGTAAGAGAGGAGAAGCCACTCATCATAAGAAGATGCCTGGTCTCAACAATGAAGATCATGAACAAAGCGTAATCCAAGTTAAGTAACCTTTAAATGTATTTGTGCTGTTATAGACCATAGGCTGTTCTATTTTCTAGGCATTTTGCTTGTTATAGAAATCTGTCAGTCTTGTAGTATATTCCTAATATTGTAATAGTTTTGTATGTACAGCATCTTGTATAGTAAAAGCACATTTACACACTGCAGAAGTCTCAGCTTCCTTGTTATACCACAGAGTAACCTTGCTAGATAGAAGCAAAGCAAAACACCCCCCACCCCCACAACCAACAGCCAGGGTTGTAAGGAAAAGGCCTATGTCTTTATCAAACAAGGTACACCCCTTATGTTGAGGGAATGTGGCATTGTATGATACAGGAGGGGGTGCATGCCCACCCCCTTCCTTTACAGGCAAGTCAGGCTGCATACTCAGACAAGGGTCTGGTATGAATTTTGAGAGGGGGTCCCCCTTTTTCTTTGCATATGGCACCAACTTGAAACACAAACAAAAAAAAATTGGGGACCCTCATCCCAGTTTTGGGGTTTTGCTTAAAATCCATATCAGACCCAAGGGCCAAGGAATAATGACTTACTGGTTATTAGCACACCAGCAAACATGCCACATTCAGACCAAACCTTAAGCCCATCCTTACTCCTTACTTTCTGTCCCAGCAAGACTGTTAACAGAATTTTATGTTCATATTTAGCTTTAAGTTTCCTAAAAAGAAAAAGATTGTCCAGCCTCCAAAAGGCACAATCTGTATTATCACATCTGTTCTACTGTGCCAGCTGACTCCCAGAATCTACATAAATCATGAGGAGAAAAAAATAATGTTCAGGATGGTTATCAGTGACTATTATCAACCTATTATTGGCTAATATCACTCATCTCCCGCCCAACTCTGGACCAATCAGTGTGCAGCAAAAGAGCAGAGATAACAAAAGAATATATTATGGCTCACCTGTGCTGATCTCTGTAGGAATGTCCTCCTCTTTGAATTTCCTCATCACTCCAGCCTTCTCCGTATATTGCTGATCATCCCTGACATACATTTCTTCTACTTCACCTTCAACTTTGATTTTTATTAGATTTTCACCCTAAACCAACAGAATGGCAGAAAATAACATCTGTAAAATAGAAATATTTATGATGTGAGATCACATAGAAAATATCATCTTGTAGAGTCCACACATCGTCTCCACATGTCAGAGTGTTCAATCACTTTATGTTCCAGACCCTCAACTCCACCTACCTGATGATGGTGGGGGATGGTGTGACCTTCCTGTGTGGAATCCCGGGAATACAGAGGACGAGGACATCTCTCTGGTGGGTTCCCATTACTGGACCCATCTGTAGGAAACACACACACTGACTGAATACATTGTTTCTATGTGTTTATCAGATGATGGGGGGATCTAGGTGGACCCTCTGTACTGCTCTCTCCTTTACAATAAAGTCTCCTCTTACCCGGTGATGTGAGGGGCGGCTGATTGTCCATCATGACGTCCTTGTAGAGATCCTTGTGTCCTTCTAAATACTCCCACTCCTCCATGGAGAAATAGACAGTGACATCCTGACACCTTATAGGAACCTGACACACACAATGATACAGTCACCATCCAGACACATCCATTGTCTGTTACTGGATAATGTCCCAGAATTCCCGGCACCGCTCACCTCTCCTGTCAGCAGCTTCATCATCTTCTTGGTGACTTCTAGAATCTTCTTTTTGCTCTCAGGTGTCAGGGAGTGAGGTGGAAGCACTGTGATGGTCATATGATCCCCAGACTTCATAGGAGGATATATCTGTATGCAAAAAAACAGTACTATCATGTCACATTCCCAGAATCCTCCTCACCTCTCCGGTCAGGTCTGTGTTTTATTAATAGAGATAAGAGTGATGTCATGTGACCTCCCAGAATCCTCCTCACCTCTCCGGTCAGCAGGAAGATGATCTCCAGGGTGAGGTTTAGTATCTTCTCAGTCATGTGACCCCAGTCCTTCTCCATCCTCATTGATGTGATCTTTGTAGGTTTATCTGTAGGTGAAAATGTTATAATATATATACATACATACATACACATACATACATACACACAATATATATATATATATATATATATATATATATATATATATATATATATATATATATATATATATGTAAGTACCGTATTGGTTGTAAAATATTAGGGTGGTGATGTGAGGGGTTAATACTTAGTCAGGTTGCCCCCAGTGGGAATTGACACATGTGCAGGGAGCTGCTTCAGTCTAGTGTCTTTATTTGTAAATAGCTGTTGCTTGGTAAATATTGGGCAGCACAGTGGTGTAGTGGTTAGCACGTTCGTCTAGCAGTAAGAGTCGCTGCACCCTGTGTATTATGCACTCCTGAACCTAGCTCCCTGTTCTTAACCACTTGACCTCTGGAAGAGTTAGTTTAACTGACAATTGCGCGGTCGTGCGATGCTGTACCCAAATAAAATGTATCTCCTTTTTTTCCCCAGAAATAGAGATTTCTTTTGGTGGTATTTGATCACATTTGCGGTTCTTACTTTTTGTGCTATAAACAAAAAATACTGACAATTTTGAAAAAATAAACAATATTTTTTACTTTCTGCTATGAAACACATCCAATAAAAAATGTTTTTGGTAAAACAAATCCCAATAACCGTTTATTGATTGGTTTGCTTAAAAGCTATAGTGTCTACAAACTATGGGATATTTTTTTATTTATTTTTTCGCCGATCAGCAATTTATAGCGGGACTTCAATATTGCAGCGGACAGTCAGGACACTTGTCACTTTTTTGGGGACCAGTGACATTAATACAGTGATCAGTGCAAAAAAATATGCACGGTCACTGTACTAATGACACTGGCTGGGAAGGGATTAAACATCAGGGGCGATCAAAGGGTTAATTGTGTGCCTAGCCAGTGTTTGTGCATTGTGTGCAAGGTGATTTTATTAGGGGAGGGCATCGATCGATGCCCCTGCTTTACAGGAACACAGGATCCATGCCTTCTGTACTGACAGAATGGCGATCTGCCTTGTTTACATATGCAGATTGCCGTTCTGGCACTTTGCCTAAAGATCAGCAGGTGCCGGCGGCCATTGTGTCTAATCATAGTATGAGGGGCATCGCTAGTGGCACGCTTGCACGCCCCAGAAGTGTCGGATCACGTTCCTAGTATTTGATCTGGCACAGAAGTGCACCTTGCCACAGTATATAAACGTTATAGTGGCAGCAAGCCGTTAACGCACTCCTGAACCCTGCCATTCCAGAAATGGAACTTCCGCTGATCCGGTTCCTCCCCCCCTCCAGTGTCACATTTGGCACCTTTCTTCAGGGGGGAGCAGATACCTGTCTAATCCAGGCATTTGCTCCCAATTCCGGCGAAAGAGCACTGCAGTATTCGCGGCGATCTACGCCATGTCCCCCCCCCCCATCTGTCTTCTAGGAGACACACAGGTCCCAGAAGACAGCAGGGACCAGTCAGAATGCGCAGTAGGAAACAGGCTTTGAAGCCGCAAGGCTTCACTTCCCGATTCCCTTACTGAAGGTGCCGGCGCCTCCACCCAGAGCCAAGGGATGGGTCGGCTTCAGGTGAGGACATCGCAGGCACCCTGGACAAGTAAGTGTCCTTATTTTAAAAGTCAGCAGCTGCAGTATTTGTAGCTGCTGACTTAAATTTTTTTTGCAGGCAAAACTCAGCTTTAAAGACCCTTCCACAGCAACTTGGCCACACCCACCATTTGACACGGCTCACACAATGCATCGCATCCTAGTTACATCGTTGTTACGGTTAAATAGAGACACCTGTCCACCCAGTTCAACCTGTATGGTATGTGTTAATGCCAAAACCATTTCCTATCTTGTGCAGGTCCCGCGTCTGTGGTACTCGCCCTCTCCTGGGGCATTTCTCTCTCTTTTTTTTTTCTTCTTTCCCCTTTTTATTCCTCCTCTGTCTTTCCTTTCCTCTTCATTCTTGACATGACGGCTATTATATAGAGACTGATTTCCCTTAGGGGACAATACAGTATAACTTGTGCTATTTGCCTTACCTCTACCCTGACCCTTTTGGGTCTTGGCAACAGTTTACAGTTATGTTAATCATTCTACATACATACGCTTTTTCTTTTATTGCCCCTGCATGGGAAAACCATGGCTTGTCATACTCTCTCGAAACGTAATAAAAATATTGAAACAGAAAACCATTTCCCATATCCCTGTATATTGCATTCACTAAGAGTTTTTGAAATTATCAACATTCCCTGCAGACACCACCAACTGAGGAAGGGACTTCCATATCCTTGCCACTCTAAAGCCCCGTACACACGATCGGATTTTCCAATGGGAAATGTGTGATGACAGGCTGTTGGCGGAAAATCTGACCGTTTGTACGCTCCATCGGACAATTGTAGTCGGGTTTTCCGCGGACAAATGTTGGATGGCATGCTTTAAAATTTTCCGTCAACAATGGTATGTTGTCGGATTTTCCAAGCATGTGTACACAAGTCCGTCGGACAAAAGTCCCAAGTACAAACACACATGCTCAGAAGCAATGCTTACCAAACACAACATTAGCAGAAGGTGCCCAAAGGGTGGCACTAAAGAGCTGAAAAAACACGTCGTTTTGTGTTTGTATTGTGTGCCGTTTGTATGCAAGACAAGTTCATGGCCAACGCCCCTTCGCACAAAATTCCACGGATTTGTCCGATGGAAATCCGATCGTGTGTACGAGACTTAAAGCGGTTGTATACCCGCTGAACTTTTTTTTTTTTTAACCCTGTAAGGCAAAAGGCATAATGAGCTAGTATGCACGCATACTAGCTCATTATGAAATACTTACCTTAGAACGAGGCGTCGGTAACTTACCTGGTCCAAGCCGAGGGAGATGACATGGTACCTCGGCGTGTCTTCTGGGTATCGCGGCTCCAGCGCTGAGTGGCTGGAGCCACGATGTCGTCACTCGCATGCGCGCGGGAGACCTCTTTCCGGCAAGGTCCGGCGTCTGCCGAGCCTTCAGCCGAGAATCCCCTGTGCGCATGCGCCGCTCCAGTCAGCGGCTCATTGCGAGGGGAATATCTCCTAAACCTTAAAGGTTTGGGAGATATTTTTTTTACCTACAGGTAAGCCTTATTATAGGCTTGCCTGTAGGTAAAAGTAAAAAAAAATTAAAAAATCACTATACAACCACTTTAACAGTAAAAAAAAACCTTACGTAGTTTAAATGTTAAACCACTTCTCGTCCAACTTCACTGAGTGGCCACGTGTCCTCTTAATCGACTTGAGACTGAATACTTTCCTCCCAAGGCTAGAACCACCATTGAGGTATTTGTATATCACAATCATATCCCCTCGTAAGTGTCTCTTCTCCAGGAAGAATACGTTTAATGTTTGTAGCCTTTTATCGTAGTGAGTAAATTGCATTCATATTGCATTACTTTACATTTTTCAACATTAACCACTTCCCGCCCGGCCTATAGCAGAATGACGGGCGGGTGGTGATTCCGTTATCCTGACTGGACGTCATATGTTGTCCAACAGGATAACAGCCATTGCGCGCCCGGTGGTCCGGTGTGTCAGTCTGACGGAGACTCTTTACCACGTGATCAGCCGTGTCCAATCACGGCTGATCACGATGTAAACAGGAAGAGCCGTTGATCGGCTTTCCTCACTCGCATCTGACAGACGCGAGTAGAGAAGAGCTGATCGGCTGCTCTCCTGACGGGGGGGGGGGGGGGTCTGTGCTTATTGTTTATCAGCACAGCCCCCCTTTGGATGCCCACCCAGGACCACCAGGTATGACCCCCTAGACCATCAGGGAAATGCCAATGTGTGTCAAGGCAGCTGCCAATCAATGCCCAGGCAGCTGCCAATCAGTGCCCACCCACAATACCTACCAGTGCCATCAGGGATGAATACCAGTGACGCATATTAGTGCCCAGCAGTGCCACCCATAAGTACCCATCATTGCAGCCTTTCAGTGTCCAGTGTCGCCTATCAGTGCCACCCATGAGTGCCCATCAGTGCCCACTCATTGGCACCGCCTCAATGGTGCCGCCTTATCAGTGCCCGTCAGTGCTGCCTTATCAATGCCCATCAGTCATGGAGAAAAAAACTTACTTATTTACAAAATTTTATAACGGAAACAAAAGAAAAACTTTATTTTTTTTTCAAAATTTTCAGTATTTTTTTATTTGTTTAGCAAAAAATAAAAAAACGCAGATGTGATCAAATACCACCAAAAGAAAGCTCTATTTGTGGGAACAAAATAATAAAAATTCTGTTAGGGTACAGTGTAGCATGACCGTGCAATTGTCATTTAAACAGCGACAGCGCTGAAAGCTGAAAATTGGCCTGGGCAGGAAGGGGGTGCAAGTGCCTGGTATTGAAGTGGTTGAACCTTATGCAATAACAAAAAATAAAAAAAATCTAATTTCTTTATAAATGTAGGCAGATATGTATTCTGCTACATATTTTTGGTAAAAAAATCCCAATAAGCGTATATTGATTGGTTTGCACAAAAGGTGTAACGTCTACAAACTCTGGGATATATTTATGGAAGTTTTATTTTTCACTAGTAATGGCGGCGATCAGGGACTTATAGCGTGACTGCGATGTTGCAGCGAACAATCGGACATTGACACTTTTTGGGGACCAGTGGCACGAATACAGCTAAAAATATGCACTGTCACTGTACTAATGACACTGGCTGTAAGGGATTAACATAAGGGGCGATCAAAGGGCTAAATGTGTGCTTAGCCTTGTTTACATAGGCAGAATGCCGTTCTGCCTGTGTACAGAACGAACGATCAGCGGGTGCCGGCAGACATCGGGTCTGCGGGACCTGCTGATCTGCTCCCACTGTGTAGAATCACAGCAGGAGCAAGTCATCAGAGTCGCGCACTCACGCCTGATACCCAGAAGTGCAGGAATATATACACACTATATAGCCAAAAGTATTGAGACACCTGCCTTTACACGCAAATGAACTTTAATGGCATCCCAGTTTTAGTCCGTAGGATTCAATATTGAGTTGGCCCACCCTTTGCAGCTATAACAGATTCAACTCTTCTGGGAAGGCTGTCCACAAGGTTTAGGAGTGTGTCTATGGGAATGTTTGACCATTCTTCCAGAAGTGCATTTGTGAGGTCAGGCACTGATGTTGGGTGAGAAGGCCTTGCCCTCCGGTCTCCCCTCTAATTCATCCCAAAGGTATTCTATCGGGTTGAGGTCAGGACTCTGCAGGCCAGCCAAGTTTCTTCACCCCAAACTCGCTCATCCATGTCTTTATGGACCTTGCTTTGTGCACTGGTCCAAATCATTTGATTGAGGGGGGATTATGGTGTGGGGGTTTATTTTCAGGGGTTGGGCTTGGCCCCTTAGTTCCAGTGAAGGGAAATCTTAAGGTGTCAGCATACCAGGACATTTTGGACAATTTCATGCTCCCAACTTTGTGGGAACAGTTTGGGGATGGCCCCTTCCTGTTCCAACTCTACTGAGGAAGCCCAATGAGAGGGTGAATTGAGGCGAGAAACCGAGTCTGTGAGAACACATTAGTCACCGTGGGTGAGACCTGCGCTGAACAAGCCAATGTTTTATAGGCTTATGTGATGTTTTTACTTTGCAAGTGTAACTCTTTGGGGGTGGTTTAATAAATGTAGCAACAGAGAAACACTAGGATAGTTGTGTTTGTTGTTCCATGTTACAAAACCACACTGATTAAAGAGGAGCTGAACCTGAGTGAGAGAGTGAAGGAGGGTGTTCCCTGGAATCAGCTGTAGTGAAGCCACCAGCGTGAACAGGCAGTCTAAGGAGCATAAGATTCTTACCACCAATAAGCCGAGAAAAAGAAAGGAATGAGGAGGATTTGAATGCAAGATCTTTTCTATAGCCTAGTACACACGACCGAGAATCTCGTCAGGAAAATAATTGAACCCAGGTATGTTCGTCTCATTCCTAGTGAGAAGGTGACACATCTCCAAAATAAAGAGAATGTTCAGGCCCTGTAATTGGGGAAATGTTCTGACCCTAAAGGCGTTAATCTAGGTTTCCACACTATATATGTGTGTATCATCATCTGCTGGAGATAAAAGACATCACAGTGACTATGGAGGAAGAGGACGGACATGACGGGGGTTACTGGGTGTAAATAGAAAATAAGATCTTATTACCTCCTCTGCTGCCACTTCCAGCAATGTCTTCTCTCTACTTCCTCCCGACTCACCTCTCACCCACAACTTCCTATTTACACCTGACATCACTTCCTGTCTTCCATAGAGACTGTCTGTCTCGGTATTAGTGAGATCACCACCTTGTGGAGCTCAGAGGAACTGCAGTCCTAAGAAATCAGCCTTGTCATTGTTTCCGAGTGTCTTAGATTTTGCTGGATATTCCTGGGATTTTGGCTACTGTCTCATTGTGTCCTCATCCTGCAGTTTTCAGGACTCTGTACAGTAGGGTGACCAGACATCCCTGGTTTCCGGGGACAGTCCCCGGATTGGGGACACTGTCCCCGGATAGGGTTGCCACCTCATTCCTTTCTGTGGCTGATTAAGGTGGTAATTAAACTCAATTAGCACCTTATCTGCATTAAATCAGCCTCAGAACCTGTGTAATTAATATGTGTTCGGGTTTAAAAGGATGAGGTGGCAACCCTATCCCCGGACCAAGTCTGTCCCCGGATATGATGGTGATCAGGACACGGGTATGGGGTGTAGCGATGATCAGGACACTGGTATGGTGTATGGCGGTGATCAGGACGCTGGTATGGTGTATGGCAGTCATCAGGACATTGGTATGGTGTATGGCGGTAATCAGGATGCTGGAATGGGGTATGGGGGTGATAAGGTCACTGGTATGGGGTATGCCAGTGATCAGGATGCTGGAATGTGGTATGTCAGTGATCAGGATGCTGGTATGGGGTATGGTGGTAATCAGGACGCAGGTATGAGGTATGGTGGTGACAAGGACGCAGGAATGAGGGATGGTGGTGATCAGGACATGTGTGGTTTATGCCTGTGATTAGGATGCTGGTATGGTGTAGGGCAGTGCTTGGGATGCTGGCATGCGGTATGGCATTGATCAGTATGCTGGTATAGTGGTGATCAGGACACTGGTTTGAGGTATGATTGTGATCAGGACACTGGAATGAGGCATGGCGGTGAGCAGGATGCTAGTATGAGGTATGGTGGTAATCAGGAAGTTGGTGTGGTGTATAGCGGTGAACAAAATGCTGGTATGGAGTATAACAGTGCTCGCGATACTGGCATGGGGTATGGCGGTGATTAGGATGCTGTTATGTGGTATGGTGGTGATCAGGATACTGGTATGGGGTATGGCAGTGCTTGGGATGCTGGTATGGGGTATGGTGGTGATCCGGATGCTGGTATGGAGTATGGCGGTGATCAGGAGGACACTGGTATGAGATATGGTGGTGGCCAGGATGCTGATATGGAGTATGGTAGTGATCAGGACGCTGGTATGGTGGTGACCAGGACGCTGATGAGAGGTATGTTGGTGATCAGGATGCTGGTGTGGATGACAGTGATCAGGACACTGGTATGTGGTATGGTGGTGATCAGGACGCTGATATGGTGTGTGAAAGCAATCAGGACATTAGTGTGGTGTATAGCGGTGATCAAGATATTGGTATGGGGTTTGGCAGTGCTCGGGATTCTGGTATTGGGTATGGTGATGATCAGGACACTGGTATGAGGTTTGGCGGCGATCAAGATGCTAGTATGGGGTATGGTGGTAATCAAGACGCTGGTATGAGGTATGGTGGTGATCAAGATGCTGGTATGAGGTATGGCGATGATCAGAATGCTGGTATGGTGTGTGGTGGTAATCAGGATGCTAGTATGAGGTATGGTGGTGATCAGGAAGCTGGTATGGCATATGGTGGTGACCAGCACACTGGTATGGAGCATGGTAGTGCTTGGGATGGTGGCATGGGCTATGGCAGTGATCAGGATGCTGGTATGGGGTATGACAGTGATCTGGATGCATGTATGAGGTATGGTGGTGATCAGGAAGCTGGTATGGGGTATGGCAGTGATCGCGGGCATGGTGTGTGGTGGTAATCAGGACACTGGTATGGAGTATGGCGGTGAAAAGTATGCTGGAATGGGGTACGGCAGTGATCTGAATGATGGCATGGGGTATGGCAGTGATTAGGATGCTGGTATGGTGTATAGTGGTCATCAGGACGCTGGTATGGTGGTGAACAGGATGCTGGCATGAGGTATGGTGGTGATAAAGACGCTAGTATGGTTTGTGGCAGTGAGCAGGACACTAGTGTGGTTTATGGCGGTGATCAGGATTCTGGTATGGGGTATGACAGTGCTCAGGATGTTGGCATGGGGTATGGTGGTGATCAGGACACTGGTATCAAGTATAGCGGTGATCAGAATGCTGGAATGGTGTTTGGCAGTGATCATGACGCTGGTGTGGTGAATGGTGGTGATCAAGATACTGATATGGGGAATGGCAGTGTTCAGGATGCTGGTATGGGGTATGGTGGTGATCAGGACGCTGGTATTGTGTGTGGCAGTGATCAGGACACTGGTGTGTGTATGGTGGTGATCAGGACGCTGGTATGGTGTGTGTATGGTGGTGATCAGGACACTGGTATGGTGTGTGGCAGTGATCAGGATACTGGCATGGGCTATGGTGATGATTTGGACGCTGCTATCAGGTACTTTTGAAAACAGAAAACAAACACTCCTGCGCACGAGTGGATTACCAGACAGTCTATATTTCGTGATGGTACATGTCACTGGCCTTGCTGCCCTTCAGGGATAGGGGTATCCTATCAATAAACTAGAAAAAGAAAGAGAGGGCGCACCAGCCTAGTGCATTATCCTTTGGATAAATATTTATTAAAAAAGATAAATAAAACTACTCACAAGTGTAGCTAAAAGGTTCACAATGTAACAAATTCCCACAAGTGGCGACAATAGATCGAGCCCAAATGCACTCCAGGTGATCATATGGGATGTGATGAGGGCCACTGCCAGCTTACGCGATCACCTGGAGTGCGTTTGGGCTCGATCTATTGTCGCCACTTGTGGGAATTTGTTACATTGTGAACCTTTTAGCTACACTTGTGAGTAGTTTTATTTATCTTTTTTAATAAATATTTATCCAAAGCATAATGCACTAGGCTGGTGCGCCCTTTCTTTCTTTTTCTCGCTGCTATGAGGTATAGCGGTGATCAGGACGCTGGTATGGGGTATTATGGTAATCAGGATTCTGGTATGAGGTATGGCAGTGATCAGGACACTGTTATGGGGTATGGCTGTGATCAGGATGTTGGTATGACGGTGATCAGGACGCTGGTATGAGGTATGTCAGTGATCAGGACACTAGTATGAGGTATGGTGGTGATCAGAATGCTGGTATAGGGTATGGCGGTAAACAGGACATTGGTATGAGGTATGGTGTGATCAGGACACTGGTGTGAGGTATGGCAGTGATCAGGAAGCTGGTATAGAGTATATTGATGACCAGGACACTGGTTTGAGACATGGTGGTGATCAGGATGCTGGTATGGGGTATGGCAGTACTCAAGATACTGGCATCGGGTATGGCGGTGATCAGGATACTGGCATGGGGTATGGTGATCAGAATGCTGCTATGAGGGGTGGGTGATGGTGTGAGCATGTGAAGTAGCGGTGGGCGGGCTCCGTTCCCGGAAGGTTTCTGAAAGCATCTGCTCTAGCCGAGCCCCACTCCAGCTCCTGCTAAACCCCCACTGAATCTCTCCTCTATGCGGCGGATTTGGAGGTTCTAGACGCCAGCCGGGAGACGTGAGACAGCCATCTGAGACGGCAATGTGAGATAGAGGCCTGACAGAACAGCAGAGCGGCGTGAGGAGACGCGGCGTGAGGAGATAGCGGAGGTCTGCCCTCAGCGGTCCGCCTGTGTGTTTACCGTGTTTACTGGCTCCTGGCTATCCCTTTTATACTGGATACACAAATTTCATCAGCAGATGACCCCCAGATAACCAATCTGCAAGTGGCTCAGGGGATGCAGCAAGAAATCTGCATCTGAGGACGGAGAAGTGGCAAGACCCCTCCAGGTGAAGACAGCAAACCAGCAGACAAACGGTAGGCTGCATATTTCTTTTTCTTTGCTCTCCTCACATCAGCTTGCAGTGAAAGGGGGAGGAAAGAGATCATAAAGGAAGAGAAAGGAGAGGTGGATTCAGGTGAGGGGGGGACGTGGACTGTTTAACTCCCTTAAGTGGACCAGGACCAGGAAGGTTACTCATATGCTGGAGATGGCACCTACTAAGCCACGTACCAAACCACAGACCCCCACATCAACGGTGGCGAAAACAGCAGGAAAATCAGTAAATAAATCCCCATTGGCGGGAACATCAATAGAGACTCAGATTGTGATAAAGAAATTAGAGGTAGAGACAATACCCTCTGGTAAAGATCATTTGGAAGCCATTCAAACAAGCAGTGAGGCCCTTACAAAGGTTGATATTAGTGTAATAAGACACAAATATGATAAAATCCAGCAAAGGTTTTCAGAAATGGAATCCCGGGTCTCAAGGCTAGAAGACAAACTAAAAGTAGAGAACAGAGTGTGGCAAATATTGAAGAAACAAATCGGTGCATTACAGGACAGAGCAATTGACACAGAAGACCGCCTGAGAAGAAACAACATTCGGATTATAGGCCTACCAGAACAACTGGAGGGAGATAACCCGACTGAATTTTCAGAAAAATTGCTGATAACAACTCTCGGTTTTACTGATATGTCTACAACTTTTGCGGTAGAGAGAGCGCATAGGAATTATTTTCGCTCTCTTAAACCAGGGGCGCCTCCCCGCCCTTTTTTGATTCGCATATTGAACTACAGAGATCGAGACCATATATTATCGGCAGTCAGGATGAGGAAGGATGTACAATATGAGAATGCTAAATTATAATTTTTTCCGGATTACCCCCCGGAGATTCAACAGCAATGAAGAGCCTATACGGAAGTTCGTAAAGGACTGAGAGAGAAGGGGATTACATTTAGTCTGCTATATTCCAGCAAACTGAGGGTGATTGATGGAACAAATACACGGTTTTTTGAAACAGCAACTGATGCTGCAGAGTGGCTGGAAACTAGATAAGACTGGATAAATTATAATTTTTTCTCCCCCCCTTTTTTTTTTTTTTTCCTTTTTTGGGGGAGAAAATAATATTAATTTTTTTTTTTGAGAAGTAAAGTGCATGATATAATAGCACCGAATATAGCATGGGAAAATAATATTTATTTTGTTTAATAGACATGAGTAATATAAAAGATGAGTAATGATAGCACTGGGAATGATATTTATATTGATATAATAGCACTGAATTATATGTGAGGGAGAAATTAGGCTTCCCCTCCCTAAAAATTTTCTTTTCCTTTTTTAACACCCCTTTTTTTTTTTTTTTTTTTCTCAAAAGTATGTAACGGGAATGGTATAAGGACACTGAATTTTATAACACGGAAGGGGGAGGTATTGACTATCCTGCCCCTTTTTTGGCTTTTTTTCTTTATTGGGAAATAACATTTACTTTTTTTTTGAGAAGTAAAGTGAATGATAATAGCACTGAATATGGCACGGGAAAATAAAATGATATAGGGAGAAATTAGGCTTCCCCACCTTAAAAAATATATTTTTTTCCCTTTTTTAACACTTTTTTTTTTTTTTTTTTTTCCCACAGAAGTATGTAACGGGAATGGTAAAAGGGTACTGAATTATAACACGGAAGGGGGAGGTATTGACTACCCTGCCCCCATATTTTTTTGGGAGATATACTGAAATCGGAAATGAAAATCGTATCGAATATAGCACTGGGAAAAATAATATTCTATTGTGTATGAGAGATATAATGAGTAATGCAAATGATGAGTAATGACAGCATTGAAAATAATATCTCTGTTAATATAATAGTACCAAATGATATCTTGTTCTATTTTTTTTTTCTCTTGGTTTTATGAGTTGATGATGGCATGGGGGGGGGGGGGGAGAAAGAGGGAGGAAGAAGGGGGATTATGGATAAGGTGTCAGGAGATAAAGAATTATTAGAGAGCCCGCTCCATAATTTGAAATGAAGGTTATTGTGGTTTGTTTTTGTAATAAAGGTTAGTTGAAGAATGCTGGGTACTGAGTATGGGAGAGACGCCATGGTCAGTAAAGAGGGGGGTAGGAGAAATTCCTTTCCACTCCAATCCGTGAATGGATGTGGGGCTGTAGATTAGAGAGGGGAGTGGAGGGGGATAGGGTGGGGTGGAAATGGGAGAGTGAGAAGTCGGGGGTTAATGGTTCAGCAATGGTGTGGTCTAAGTACTTCATGCATGTCTCTGTGGAAAACCAGACAGTGTGAGATATGGCAGGAATATATGGTATTCTCATGTGATCTTATAAATGCTGGGTAAAAACAATTGTTATTCTGTAATATCCTGGAATGTTAGAGGCCTAAACTCTAATGCGGCGTACACACGATCGTTTTTCATGCCATTTTTTTTAAACCGTCGTTTTTCTCGTAGGTTTTTTTCTTGTTTCCTCTCAAGCCTGTCTTGCATACACACGATCATTAAAAAAAACGCTCGAGCAAAGCGCAGTGACGTACAACACGTACGACGGCACTATAAAGGGGAAGTTCCGTTCGGATGGCGCCACCCTTCATGTTAGTAAAGTTTGTTGAGCGACGATTCGCGCTTTTTAGCCTCGTGCTTTTCAGTCCGTTACAGCGTGACGAATGTGCTATCTCCATTACGAACGCTAGTTTTACCAGAACAAGCGCTCCCGTCTCATACTTGATTCTGAGCATGCGCATTTTTTTTCACCTCGTAAAAGCTTACACACTGTCATTTTTCACGCCGTTAAAAAAAAAGACATGAAAAACGACGTGAAAAAATAGAGCATGTTCGAAATTTTTAACCACTTCCCTACCTGGCACGAAAACCCCCTTCCTGCCCAAGCCATTTTTCTGCTTTCAGCGCTGTCACACTTTGAATGACAATTGCGCGGTCGTGCGACGTGGCTCCCAAACAAAATTTGCGTCCTTTTTTTCCCACAAATAGAGCTTTCTTTTGGTGGTATTTGATCACCTCTGCGGTTTTTATTTTTTGCGCTATAAACAAAAGAAGAGCGTCCAGTTTGGAAAAAAAACACTTTTTTACTTTTTGCTATAATAAATACCCATTTTTTTTTAATACAATTTTCCTCAGTTTAGGCCGATACGTATTCTTCTACATATTTTTGGTAAAAAAAAAAAATCGCAATAAGCGCGTATTGATTGGTTTGCGCAAAAGTTATAGCGTCTACAAAATAGGGGATAGATTTATAGCATTTTTTTTTTTTATTAGTAATGGCGGCGATCTGCGATTTTTTTATTGTGACTGCGATATTGCGGCGGACACATCGGACACTTTTGACACATTTTTGGGACCATTCACATTTATACAGCGATCCCTGCTATAAAAATGCATTGATTACTGTATAAATGTGATTGGCAGGGAAGGGGTTAACCACTAGGGGGCGGGAAGGGGTTAAATATGTTCCCTCAAAGTGTTCTTACTGTGGGGGGAGGGGACTGACTGGGGGAGGTGACCGATGGTTGTCCCTATGTACAAGGGACACACCATCGGTCCCCTCTCCCTCACAGGACGTGGATCTCTGTGTTTACACACAGAGATCCACTTTCCTGCTCGTTTCCCGGGCAATCGCGGGTGCCCGGCGGCAATCGCGGCCGCCGGGCACGCGCACCGGGGCCTTGTGAACGCGGCGGGCGCGCGCGCCTCCTAGCTCGTTTTAAAGGGAGGACGTCCTATGACGTCCTCCCAGAACGAGAGTGTCCTCCGCCCGCCGTCTATTGACAGTGGGCGGGGGACAAGTGGTTAATGGCCGTTTTTCACACCGTTAAAAATGCTCTGGAGCATACAAACGATCGGTTTTAATGGCATGAAAAATGATCGTGTGTACGCGGCATAAGTTTAAAAGAGCATTAATGTTTCAATATATAAGGAAATATAGTCCTCAGCTGATTATACTCCAAGAGACACATTTAATGGGTGGGAAATTGGCAACCCTGAAAAAAGCTTGGATGCCACCTACTCTTCCTATGCTAGAGGGGTATCAGTCCTGGTAAGTAGATCCTTCCCTGAGGAAATAGAAAAGGCCTTCAAAGATACACAAGGGAAATATGTAATTCTATTACCATATATACTCGAGTATAAGCCGACCCGAATGTAAGCCGAGACACCTAATTTTACCACAAAAAAACAGGGAAAATTTATTGACTCGAGTATAAGCTTAGAGTGTCCATCTGCATGCCTCACTGTGCCTCACTGTGTCCATGCCTCACTGTGCCCAATCTCCCTACCTGATCTCTGGCGCTGAGTGACGTTTAACATGGGAGTCTATGGAAGGGGTACCCGGGTTTGAAAAATCGGTGCTCCCCGGCCGTAGGTCCCCTGGACAACAAGCATTGCACACTTGTAGATGAAGAGTGGGGCTACATGTGTACCACGTTTGGGGTCCAGGGGACCTACAGCTGGCCAGGATCAGGTGCACAAAGGTGAAGATGGACATAGACTCGAGTATAAGCCGGTACCGGGTCCCCAAAGTCACCGGAGAAATTACCGTTTAACATGGGAGTCTATGGAAGGGGTATCCGGCTTTGAAAAATCGGTGCTCCCCGGCTGTAGGTCCACCGGACAACAAACTTTGCACACTTGTAGAGGAAGAGTGGGGCTACATGTGTGCCAAGTTTAGGGTCCACGGGACCTACGGCTGGCCAGGATCAGGCGCACAAATGTGAAGATGGACATAGACTCGAGAATAAGCCAAGGGGGGCATTTTCAGCACAAAAAAATGTGCTGAAAAACTCGGCTTATAATCGAGTATATATTGACTAAATTTGCATGAACTAAATTTGGGATTAAAAAATTATCCCAGGTAATAAATGAAGGTAAAATCATTTCATTTACAGAATTAACGCAATGCTGGAATATACCGGAGAATTATATATTTCGATATAGGCAGCTGACACATGCCCTATCTGCCCAATTCTCTGAAGGTATTCCACAATTAAGGGAATCGGATTTAGAGCAGACGATCAGGAAAAAAATGTGAAAAGCCCCGTACACACGATCGGTTTGACTGATGAAACCCGTCCGATGGATGGTTTTCATCAGACCAACCGATCGTGTATGGTACCCATCGGTCTTTTTTCCATCGGTTGTAAAAAATAGAACTTGTTTTAAAATTTTCCGATGGATAAAAAACCGATGGGAATTTCCGATCGTCTATGGGCAAGTCCATCGGTTAAAAAACCCACGCATGCTCAGAATCAAGTCGACGCATGCTCAGAAGCATTAAAGTTCATTTTTCTCGGCTCATCGAAGTGTTTTACGTCACAGCGTTTGGAACGGTTGGTTTTTTGACTGATGGTGTGTGGCCAAGACTGATGAAAAACAGTTTCATCGGATTTCCGATGGACAAATCCATCGGACGAAAATCCATACGTTATCCGATCGTGTGTACGGGGCTAAAGAAATTCAATTTCAGTTCTGTATACACACCTATTAAAAACAACACTATCAGACATTAGTAAACTAAAGGAAAGCTGGAGAAGAGATGTCCCAGAATTAGCAGAGGAGAACTGGGAGGAGATTTGGAGAACCCCATACCAGATATTAGTGTCACTCCGAGATAGGTTGATACAATTAAAGATAACACATAAGAGCTACTATACACCGTACAAACTGCATAGGATATTTCCGTCAAATCCCCCAAACTGCTGGAGATGTGCTGACATCCCGGGAAATTTTATCCATATATTTTTGCCCTGTCCGAAGATAGGGATAATTTGGAGGGAGGTGTTGAGAGTAATCGCTATAGCAACTACAGTTCTATTAGATCAAAAGGTGGAGATCTGCTTATTAGGATTGATAGGAAAGGACATTGTGTCTATAGCAAAAAGAACACAAGTGGGTCTACTTCTCTTTTATGCAAGAAAGACGATAGTGCTAAACTGGAAGAAGGCGGAGGCTCCCTCACTGGTTCATTGGAAAAATTTAGTAAATAGTAACATACCACTATATAGAGAGACATACTGTAAAAGAGGACATGAGGAAAAATATAAAAGAGTATGGGCAAGTTGGATAGGGAATCCTATAACGGCCTGAGGACAGAGAGGGGCATGGAGGGGATAGACCACACCGATAGAACAAGGGGGTAAGGGGAAGTATAAGTGTATGTTTTGTATTTGTTATTATGGAAATTATTAATGAAATTTATGGAAGCTCCTGTGAGAGCAGATGATGAATTGTGAATGTATAATGAATATTGGAAAACAAATAAAGAGATTTATAAAAAAAAAAAAGAATGCTGCTATGAGGTATGGTGGTGATCAGGACACTGGTATTGGGTATTATGGTGATCAGGATGCTGGTATGAAGTATGGCGGTAATTAGGACACTGTTATGGGGTATGGCTGTGATCAGGATGTTGGTATGGGGTATGATGGTGATCCCGACACTAGTATGAGCTATGGTGGTGATCAGGGTGGTGGTATAGGGTATAGCGGTGATCAGGACACTTGTATGGGGTATGGTGGTGATCAGGACGTTGGTATGGGGTATGGCAGTGATCAGAATGCTAGTATGAGGTATGGTGGTGATCAGGAAGCTGGTATGGGGTATGATGGTGATCAGGACACTGGCATTGGGTATTGCGGTGATAAGGATTCTGGTATGGGGTATGGCAATGCTCAGGATGAATCTGGACAATGTTCACCAATGTAACAGGCAGGTTGAGGGGCTCCAGGGTATTTGCTTGTTTGGGAGGAAACTGGCTTTTCTTTTTCCTCATAATTTACTAAAGTCCACTTTGGGACATGGAGCCTGGGGATTTCTTTGGGACATGGTGGGATGAAATCCCCAGTCCTGGATCTGGGTTTTGAGACTCAACAGAACACACATTGTTCAGGTATGTGTGGACCAGATAGTAGAGTGAGGACCAGCATTCTGGGCTCCACCCTCCCGACGAGTGCAGGCGTGCACTGGGTAAGCCAGAGAGTGGTTGTCTGCACACTGGAAGCCAGAGACCCAGGTCTGAGGGTCAGAGCAGTGAGGGGCTGCTATCTAAATGGTGTTGCCAATATAATAGTCTGTAGGAGACAGACAAGAGCCTGAAGTGGAAGGCCTGTGCAACACTGCTGTTCAGGAGGCTGAATGTCATATTATTGATGAAAAGGAGTGTTGAAACCCCTGCGAGAGAAACCTTTGATTTTGTTTGAACTTCTTTGAATAAAAATGGGCAAATAAAGCCCTCAAAAAGAAGACCCAGCGAGTTGCGGTGTCCTTCAAGCTCTGCCTTTGATGCTAGTCCTTCACACTGGTCACAGCTAGCAAGTTCACAGCTGCTTCATCAGACACGGTCACACTGAGCCCCAAAAGG
Organism: Rana muscosa; assembly: GCA_029206835.1. Lineage (NCBI taxonomy): Eukaryota > Metazoa > Chordata > Amphibia > Anura > Ranidae > Rana > Rana muscosa. The sequence continues at coordinate 29,515,854 of JARGYO010000094.1, forward strand.
TGGGAGCACTTGGGTTAGGTGTAGCATGGTGTGGCAGCAGTAATGACACTGAGGCCTGGATGCAGAAACAAATGTATTGAAGAACTTGCAAAACAGTCACAACAACCGGGCGGGGAGAACGCTCCTCTGGGAACTCAGTCAGTGCAGCGAAGAGTAGCAGTAGTAGGCCCGAGTTGAAGACAGCGCTTGGCAAGGGAGGTGGAGTGTGGCATTGGCCTGTCCAACCCATGTGGGAGCTTGCAGAAGAGTAGACGTAGGCTCTACGCTTTCCCTACTACTAGTGCTGATCCTGACAGATGGGGTACCTCTCCATACACTAGCCTCTTCGCAAATTTGTGTCAAAACCTGGAGGCAGGTAAAAAGGCTCTGTGTGACCCAAGATCCAGGGTCAGGTGGATGCAATGTAGCCAACCAGAATGCTGCTTCAGGGAACTGGAGATGCCAAGTACCGTATTTATCGGCGTATAACACACACCCCAAGTTTAGTACAGAATTTTAAGGAAAAAAACTTTTAGGAGGGAAGTTTAAGGAAAAAAACTCACATTTAAATGCAGCCTTGCCCAGTGTCCATCTGCAGCCTTGCCCAGTGCCTTTGCAGCCTTGCCAGTCTCTTTGCATTTTTAAAATTGGCACAGATTTGAGCAGAGAGGAGCGAGCGGAGCCGAGTGTACTTCCGCTAGACTCGGCTCTGCTCACAGTCCCGCCCATCTCCACTGATTGCGCAGCTGACATACAGAAAGCCGAGTGTATTTCGGCTAGACTCGGCTCTGCTCACAGTCAGGGGCGGGACTGCGAGAGGAGCTGAGACTAGCCAAAGTACACTCGGCTTTCTGTATGTCAGCGACGCAATCAGTGGAGATGGGCGGGACTGCGAGAGGAGCCGAGTAAAGCCGAGTGTACTTCGGCTTTGTGTATCTCGGCTCCGCTCGCTCGTTTCAGTGGGGGATCGGCGTATAACACGGACCCACGATTTTCCCTTGATTTTAAGGGGAAAAAAGTGCGTGTTATACGCCAATAAATACGGTATATTTGCCCGATGCATGCCTGGCAAAGCAAGGGTATACCCCCACCCTCAGGCTGCTTGTTCTCTACCATTACTGCCCTATGCATTTTTTTATGTCAACATCCAAAAGTCTAGGATAAAAATACCATCTTGTCACTACCTGAGAGTATAGGTGGTGGTGCACTACTCAATGTGACCATGTCTTTCCATGCATCACTATTCATTACAATTTTTTTTTTAATTGCTGTTCACAGAAGCTCTCCAGCCAATCTGACAGAGCTTGAGATATTTTGAAAAGAAGAATGGGAAAAAATGTCCCTCTCTAGCTGTGCAAAGCTGGTAGAGACATCCCCAAAAAGACTTGCAGCTGTAATTGCAGTGAAAGGTGCTTCTACAAAGTTTTGACTCACTTTTCACATATTTATTTGTAAAACATTTTGAAAACTATTTATAATTTTTCTTCCACTTCACAATTATGTGCTACTTTGTGTTGGTCTATCAAATAAAATCCACTTAAGTATTTGGTTGTAACATGAAAAAAATTGGAAAATTTCAAGGGGTATGAATACTTTTTCAAGACACTGCATTTGTGATGGATTGGGGTCTTGATGTTTACACAGAGGACTTATTGTCCACAGCACAATTACAAAGTCCTCTCCAGATGGTATCGATGCCCTACCCTTCCACATAATATACAGTGGATCCTTCTACCCTGAATACTTGCTAGAGATGCTTACAGGATTTGGGTACAATGACGTACATATGGGGCACATGTCCTACATTTCTCCTATTTTGGGATAAAACATTACAGATTATAAGCTTTTGGGCGATGAGATCCCAAACATTCCTCAATTCGCTCCGTTAACTATAGTACCTGAATCTTACAAACACATAAAAAAGTTAACTTTTCGTCTGCACGTACTAGAATAGCTAGAAATTGGAGTAAATCAGAACCCCCCCCCCGTCAGATTGGGCATGCAAAATGGACTCTATATGACATTTAGAATGGTTGATCTCTCAGGGAAATAATAAATCAGATAATTATGTAGTACCTTGCCTACAGAAAATCCAACAAAATTTACCTACACTTATACAGTCCACATAAACCCCAAACTTATAGAACTGGCTATGTGATTGTTATACTAAGTACGATTATTGTTAATCTTGTTCTTACCATATACAGTCTAATTTTACTAATTTTGTGAGTGCACTGCTTATACTAGCTGCTTAGTGAATTAATACTCTATCATTTTTGTCTTAGCTAATATACTGTAGTACCTTCTAATATGGTGTCACACTGTCCACATACATGAACAGTACATGTGGATTCCTTTTGTACACAGTAAATAGGTATGTTTTATACTGTTTTTACAATTTGTCTTTATTCCCAAATACTTTATACAATGTGGATTGTACTTCTTTTTCACTTTCTGTCTATGAAAATGTTATGAAATGAGATTAAACAGAATTTGGTATCAACACTGAAATTGAGCTCTTGATTCCAACGTCTATTTTAGGGGTAGGCAACCTCGGCCCTCCAGCTGTTTTGAAACTACAAGTCCCATGAGACATTGCAAGACCCTAACAATCACAGGCACAACTCTTAGAGGCAGAAGAATGAAGGGATATGTAGTTTCATCACAGCTGGAGGGCAGAGGTTTCCTACCCCTGCTCTATATCATTAAAATCAATTGAACAGCATTGGCCCCAAGACAGAAACCTGTGGGCCCAAAATTTAGAGAATGAATTTATCACTAATCTCTGGACCTGTTCATGTAACCAGTTCCCTATCCATGTACATACAATTTCATCAACTGCAACAAAACCTATTTTATAAATTAAACATTTATGAGGTACAAAATGTAGATAGACTACAGTACATCAACTGGATTTCCACCATCCATTTCTCACGTCCACATAGAAAAATAACAGGTTGGTCTGACAAGAACAGTCTTTCATAAATTAATGCTTGTTGTCACTTATATCTTTATCACAGACAAATTTCTGTATAGAATTCCTTACCTTTCCCTCAAATACCTTACATACTATTGATGTTAGGCTGACTGGTCTGTAGTTTCCTAGTAAACATCTCAATATCCCCCAGGGCAGTGCCCAGCTCTCTATGCCGTTTGCCAATCTCTAACCTATTAGCCTTAAAACTGGATTTAATTGATTTTAAAGATTCGGTTCCCATTGACTTCAGTGGGGTTCGGATTATCATCCAGAACCTAGGCGCAGTCCAGCAAAGCTCCCATGAGATGAACCCAGGAATGTTTGACTCATCCCTACTCCACTCTGTGAGATCTCTGATGTATAACAAGACCTGGTTTCCGTGTATAACATTTTCCGCACTCAGTGCAGGAATATGGCTTCTCCCCTGTGTGAGATCTCTGATGTTTAACAAGGTCTGATTTTTGTAAAAAACATTTTCCGCATTCGGTGCAGGAATACGGCTTTTCCCCTGTGTGAATCTTCTGATGTAAAATAAGGCCTGATCTCCATGAAAAACATTTCCCACACTCAGAGCAGGAATACTTCCTGCCCGTGTGAAACTTCTGATGTAAATTAAGTGAGAACAACCGTGAAAAACATTTCCCACACTCAGGGCAAGAATACGGATTCTCCATGTGCAATCTCTGATGTATAACAAGTTGTGATTTCTTAGAAAAACATTTTATGCATTTGGGACAGGAATACGGCTTCTCCCCCGTGTGAGATCTCTGATGCTTAACAAGGTCTGAATTTTGTATAAAACATTTTCCGCATTCGGGGCAGGAATACGGCTTTTCCCCTGTGTGACATCTCTGATGTAAAACAAGGCCTGACCTCCATGAAAAACATTTCCCACACTCAGAGCAGAAATATGGCTTCTCGTTTGTATGAGATCTCTGATGTAAATTAAGTGAGGACAACCGTGAAAAACATTTCCCGCACTCAGAGCAAGAATACAGATTCTCCTCTGTGTGCAATCTCTGATGTATAACCAGGTGCGATTTCTTTGAAAAACATTTTCCACATTCGGGGCAGGAATATGGTTTCTCCCCCGTGTGAGATCTCTGATGTACAATAAAGTCTGATTTTTGTAAAAAACATTTCCCGCATTCAGGGCAGGAATGTAGCTTCTCCCCCGTGTGCAATCTCTGATGTACAACAAGAAGTGAATTATTTGAAAAACATTTCCCGCACTCAGGGCAAGAATACGGCTTCTCCCCCGTATGAGATCTCTGATGTTTAACAAGCTCTGATTTCCCTGAAAAACGTTTCCCGCACTCAGGACAGGAATACGGCTTCTCCCCTGTGTGAATCATCTGATGTAAAACAAAATGTGATTTCTGTGCAAAACATTTCCCACAATCAGTGCAAGAATACGGCTTCTCCCCTGTATGAATTCTCTGATGTAAAACAAAATGTGATTTCTGTGCAAAACATTTCCCACATTCAGTGCAAGAATACGGCTTCTCCCCTGTATGAATCCTCTGATGTAAAACAAAATGTGATTTCTGTGTAAAACATTTCCCACACTCAGTGCAAGAATACGGCTTCTCCCCGGTGTGAGATCTTTGATGTCTAACAAGATTTGATTTCTTTGTAAAACATTTCCCACACTCAGAACAGGCATGAAGCTTTCCACGAGTGTGAGATCTCTGATGTACAATAAGACTTAATTCAGAGCTAAAACTTCCCCCAAATTCAGGACAGGAACATTTCTCCTCCCCCTGAATTCCGGCACCATCCCTCACAGTATGAGGTTGCTCAAAGTCAGAGGGATTTGATGGTCTATCCACACTGTGAAATCCTCCATCCATAGCTGAGCTCATTGTCTTTTCTCCTGCACAATCTACAGTGATTTCCTCATCTTCCATTTTACAACCTGGAGATAAAGTGATACGAGCCTTTGAGGGTTTACCGATGGCGTGTCCTGGAAAAATATGAAAACATGATCAATAGATAAAAAAATAGTTATATCACTTAAAACAGAAGTGTGGCCAAAGCTTTTTTGGTCCTGCTTCTCCTTTGGTTCACAGAAGTGTACCTACTTTTGAACTCCTGTGACCCAGAATTAGCTGACAGGGTGCAAAAGCTTGCTGTCATTTGATGTTACAGAGCCGCTCCAGGCACTTGAAGAATCCCATCCATATTGTCATGATCCACCCAGCTGCCTAATTGACAGGTAGCTACAGATCTCGGAGCGCAGCCGAGGACCAAAGTCATCTGAGCCCGCCCCCTCCCTAGCTCTCCAACAAACCTCTGAGGGCTTCACAGAACAGCTGTATTTTATACTGAGATTAAATTACACACAGGTGGACTCTATTTACTAATTAGGTGACTTCTGAAGGCAATTGGTTCCACTAGATTTTAGTTAGGGGTATCAGAGTAAAGGGGGCTGAATACAAATGCACACCACACTTTTCACAAATTTATTTGTAAAAAAATATTGTCGTCCAGCAATGCCGATACAAGTCAATTGTGATGAACGAAAAATGAATAAAAAAACATGCCAACAAGATCTCCCAACGACTGCTTAACAGGAATGACAGCTTTAGCTGAATATATTTAATAAGTGAGGGTATAATGGGTGACCATTATGGACATCATCATTTTAGGTCAATGATGTCACTTGGGATCCCCTATGATATCACTGACCAAACATGGTCCACATTTGGTCAAAGATGTCACTCGAGAGGTCCTGCCTCTTTGTTTCCATTAGACTGCAGGGCCCAGGAGCTGTCATTCCCAGCAAGTGAGCGACAGGTTCAGATGGGCGTTCACGTTTTTCTATCATCAGGTCAGTAAGTATCATTCATCGTGAGTGATGTGGATCTGCATCGCTAGACGACACGACTGATGATAGTTCTACATCATGGGACTTAATTTTTATTTTTTTAAAGGGATTTGCTAAAAAGTGGGTCTGCATATTTATTTACTTAACGTTATGGATACCTGGGGCCATTATCTGGGTCTTTGCTTAGTATTTTAAAGGGGCTTCCATATTCCGTCAAGTCTCCCCCCCCCCCCACAACCAACAGCCAGGGTTGTAGGGAACAGGCCTATGTCTTTATCAAACAAGGTACACCCCTTATGTTAAGGGAAGGTGGCATTGTATGATACAGGAGGGGGTGCATGCCCACCCCCTTCCTTTACAGGCAAGTCAGGCTGCATACTCAGACAAGGGTCTGGTATGAATTTTGAGGGGGGCCCCTTTTTTTTTTTGCATTTCACATATGGCACCAACTTGAAATACAAACAAAAAAAAGACGGACCCTCATCCCAATTTTGGGGGGTTGCTTAAAATCCATATCAGACCCAAGGGCCAAGGAATAATGACTTACTGGTTATTAAAACACCAGAAAACATGCCACATTCAGACCAAACCTTAAGCTGATCCCTACTCCTTAATTTCCGTCCCAGCAAGACTGTTATTAGAGTTTTATGTTCATATTTAGCTTTAAGTTTCCTAAAAAGAAAAAGATTGTCCAGCCTCCGAAAGGCACAATCTGTATTATCACATTTGTGCTACTGTGCCAGCTGACTCCCAGAATCGACATAAATCATGAGGAGAAAAAAATAACGTGCAGGACGGGTATCAGTGACTATTATCAACCTATTATTGGCTACCTGAGCTGATCTCTGTAGGATTGTCCTCCTCTTTGAATGTCTTTGTCATTCCATCCTCCTCTGTATATTGCTGATCATCCCTCACATACGTCTCTTCTACTTCACCTTCAACTTTGATTTTTATTAGATCTACACCCTAAACCAACAGAATGGCAGAAAATAACATCTGTAAAATAGAAGTATTTATGATGTGAGATCACATAGAAAATATCATCTTGTAGAGTCCACACATCGTCTCCACATGTCAGAGTGTTCAATCACTTTATGTTCCAGACCCTCAACTCCACCTACCTGATGATGGTGAGGGATGGTGTGACCTTCCTGTGTGGAATCCCGGGAATACAGAGGATGGGGACATCTCTGTGGTGGGTTTCTGTTATTAGGCCGCTCCATCATAATGTCCTTGTAGGGATCCCTGTGTCCTTCAGAACGTTCCTCCATCTCACAATCCTCCTCTTTAACAACAATATTATTATCCCCAAGGTTTCCACTCTGAATATATAATAAATATTCATTGTAACAAACATGCTGTGTATCAATCAGAACTACCAATAATAGTCAATCATCTACCTGATGATGGTGAGGGATGGTGTGACCTTCCTGTGTGGAATCCCGGGAATACAGAGGACGGGGACATCTCTCTGGTGGGTTCCCATTACTGGATCCATCTGTAGGAAACACACACACTGACTGAATACATTGTTTCTATGTGTTTATCAGATGATGGGGGATCTAGGTGGACCCTTCGTACTGCTCTCTCCTTTACAATAAAGTCTCCTCTTACCCGGTGATGTGAGGGGCGGCTGATTCTCCATCATGACGTCCTTGTAGAGATCCTTGTGTCCTTCTAAATACTCCCACTCCTCCATGGAGAAATAGACAGTGACATCCTGACACCTTATAGGAACCTGACACACACAATGATACAGTCACCATCCAGACACATCCCTTGTCTGTTACTGGATAATGTCCCAGAATTCCCGGCACCACTTACCTCTCCTGTCAGCAGCTCCATCATCTTCTTAGTGATTTCTAGAATCTTCTTTTTTATGTTTATCTCAGGTGTCAGGGAGTGAGGTGGAAGCACTGTGATGGTCATATGATCTCCAGACTTCATAAGAGGAAAACTCTGTATGCAAGAAAAACAGTAATTTAATGTCCCATTCCCAGAATCCTCCTCACCTCTCTGGTCAGGTCTGTGTTTTATTAATAGAGATAAGAGTGATGTCATGTGACCTCCCAGAATCCTCCTCACCTCTCCGGTCAGCAGGTAGATGATCTCCAGGGAGAGATTTAGTATCCCCTCAGTCATGTGACTCTGGTCCTCCTCCATCCTCATTGATGTGATCTTTGTAGGTTTATCTGTAGATGAATAATTTTGTACTATATTGGTTGTAGAGCTGCACGATTTTGGCTAAAATGAGAATCAGTGACATGCTGTTTTGAAAATCGAGAAGGGAAAAAGATTGCGATTTCAATTCTTAACGATTAATCGTGCAGCTATAATTGGTTGTAAAATATTAGGATGGGAAGGAAGGGGTTAATTGGTGTGTTGCCCCATTGGGAACTGACACATGTTCAGGGAGGTGCTTACCTCTAGTGTCTTGTTTGTAAGTAGCTGTTGCTTGGTAAATATTGGGCAGCACAGTGGTGTAGTGGTTAGCACTTTCGCCTAGCAGCCAAAGGGTCACTGCACCCTGTGCATAATGTACTCCTGAACCTAGCTCCCTGTGCTTAACCACTTGACCTCCAGAGGATTTGCCCCCCTCCCCCCTTCATGACCAGGCTATTTTTTGCGATGTGGCACTGCAATATTTTAACTGACAATTGCGCGATCGTGCGATGCTGCACCCAAATAACATTTATGTCCTTTCTTACCCACAAATAGAGCTTTCTTTCGGTGGTATTTAATTACCTCTGCGGTTTTTACTTTTTGCGCTATAAACAAAAAAATACTGACAATTTTGAAAAAAACAAACAATAGTTTTGACATTCTTCTATAAAACACATCCAATAAAAAATGTAAAAAAAAACACGAATTTCTTAATCAATTTAGGCCAATATGTATTCTGCTACATATGTTTGTTAAAAAAAAAAAATCCCAATAAGTGTATATTGTCTACAAACTATGGGATAGTTTTGTTTTGTTTTTGTTTATTAGTAATGACGGCGATCAGCGACTTATAGAGGGACTGCAATATTTTGGCAGACAAATTGGACATTAACTGACATTTTTGAGGACCATCGACACTAATACAGTGATGAGTGTTAAAAATATGCACTGTCACTGTACTAATGACACTGGCTGGGAAGGGGTTAAACATCAGAGGCGATCAAAGGGTTAACTATGTGCCTAACCAGTGTTTGTGCAGTGTGTGGAAGGTGCTTTTACTAGGGGGAGGTATGGATTGGTGCCCCTGCAGGAACACAGGATCAATGCCTTCTGAAGGGACAGAACGGCGATCTGCTTTGTTTATGTAGCGTGGTCTTTAAATTTAGTTGGGATGCACCTGGGTAATAGTATGACCCAGGTGTGTAAATCATGAGAGGTTTTGGACCCTTTGTGTTCGTGGAGGACTGGGTGGTGTATTATTCTCCTTGGTCTGTAGGTGGCGCTGTGCCCTCAGGTTCAAGGTAGAATTGCTGCCGCAGTGCTGTCCTTTTTGTCCCCTTCCGGAGATGGTACGGCAAGGGCGGGGAACCTGCCGTGACGTCAAGGGAGGGCATAAAAAAGGGATTTTTATAACAGCTTACCTGTAAAATCCTTTTCTTGGAGTACATCACGGGACACAGAGCGACATAGTCATTACTAATGGGTTATATAGTTTACCTTCAGGTGCTGGCACTGGCCACTTCCAAACCGGAAGTACCCTCCCCTATATAAGCCCCTCCCATCCGGGAGCACCTCAGTTTTGTAGCAAAGCAATAAGTGTCCCAAAAAGAGGGGTGGGAGCTCTGTGTCCCATGATGTACTCCAAGAAAAGGATTTTACAGGTAAGCTGTTATAAAAATCCCTTTTTCTTTTTCGTACATCACGGGACACAGAGCGACATAGTCATTACTAATGAGACGTCCCAAAGCAATGCCAAATGAGGGGAGGGATACCCTATACATAAGCTGGGCGCCATCAGGCATGAGGCTCTTTTGCGGCCTGCAACACACTGCGCCCAAAGGCGACATCCTCCTGACTTCTGACGTCTACCTGGTAGAATCTAGTAAACGTGTGTACTAAGGACCATGTTGCGGCCTTACAGACTTGAGCCAGGGAGGCCTGGTGATGCACTGCCCATGAAGTTCCAACTGCTCTTGTGGAGTGCGCCCTAACTTTGAACGGAGGCGGTCTCTTTCTCAAGCCATAGGCTTGTATTATGACCTGTCGAATCCACTTGGCTAAAGTAGATTTTTGATGCTGCCTGACCCTTTCTGGGGCCTTCCGGCAGAACAAACAAAGTATCCGTTCTGCGAATCTGAGCAGTGGCTTTAAGATAAGCTTTAACTGCTCTTACTACATCCAAAGAATGTAATAACTTTTCCTCTACCGAGCTAGGTTTGGGGAAAAAGGAAGGAAGAACCACATCTTGGTTCAAATGAAACCTCGATACCACCTTAGGAAGAAGGCTGGATGAGGACGTAATACTACTCTGTCCTTATGGACAACCAGATATGGCTCCTTACAGGACAAGGCGGCTAATTCCGATACTCTTTTAGCCGAACAAATGGCTACTAAGAAAATCAATTTCCTGGTGAGAAGAACCAAGGAAATATGCTGCAATGGTTCAAATGGTTGTTTCTGTAGAACCAACAGAACCAGGTTTAAGTCCCATGGACATATGGGAATACTAACCGGAGGGCTAATACGCATCACTCCTTGTATGAAAGCTTTGACTAATGAATGCAAAGCCAAGGGCCTTTGAAAAAATATTGACAAGGCCGTCTGACCCTTGATAGTACTCAAGGCAAGCTTCCTATGTACAGCCCACTGTAGGAAGTCCAGAATCCTACCTATTACGTACTTACGTGGATGCCATTTCCTGGCCTCACACCACGTGATGTACGCCTTCTAGATCCTATAATAGATCTGCCTGGATACCGGCTTCCTGGCATTGATCATGGTAGATACCACAGGATTAGAGAGCCCTCTCTTTTTTAGAATGTGGGCTTCAATAGCCAGGCCGTCAAACCTAGGGCTGGTAAGGAAGGGTAGTATATCGGTCCTTGCGAAAGCAGGTCCGGACGATGTGGGAGGGTCCAAGGACTTCCCACTGACATTTTTACAATCTCCGCGTACCATGCCCTTCGGGGCCACGCTGGAGCCACCAGAATCACTGGTTTCTTTTCTACCCTGATTCTGCGGATTAATCGCGGTGGGAATGCATATATCAGCTTGAACTGATCCCAAGGGAACACGAGGGCATCCGAACCGCAAGCTAGGGGATCCCTTGTGCGAGACACAAATCTGTCCACCTTTGCGTTGAATCTGGATGCTAGCAGATCTACATCCGGTGTTCCCCACCTCTGGCATATTGCCTGGAAAACCTCGGGGTGAAGAGACCATTCCCCCGGGCATAATTGCTGGCGACTTAAAAAGTCCGCTCTCCAATTTTCCACTCCTGGGGTGAAAACCGCGGATATGGCTGTGACATATCTTTCTGCCCATTTCAGGATGTAATTTACTTCCCTCTGGGCTGCACGACTGCTGGTGCCACCCTGGTGATTGATATATGCCACTGCTGTGGCATTGTCTGATTGAATTCTGACAGGTGACCCTTGGAGTTTGGATGTCCATGCTACTAGGGCATACCGGGCTGCTCGTATCTCTAAGAGATTGGTGGGCAGGGCCTTCTCTGCTTCTGACCACTTGCCCTGGAGAGACCATTGCTCCAGTACTGCCCCCCAGCCTATGAGGCTGGCATCTGTAGTGACCACCTTCCAAGAAACCGGACTGAAGGGTTTCCCTTTTTCCAGATTCTGGGGCACCAACCACCAATGGAGGCTCTTGCGAACGGAAGGGGACAGGGACATTGGTAAGTCTAAAGCCTGAACTTTTTTGTTCCAGGCTGACAGTATGGCCCTCTGCAAGTTCCTTGAATGGAATTGACCGTAGGGTACTGCTTCGAATGAAGCCACCATTTTTCCCAGCAGCCTCATACACAGGCGTATGGATGGTTTTCTTTTTTGTACCCACTAAGTGGGTCAAATCTTTCAAAGACGACACCTTCTCTGGAGGTAAGAAAATCTTTCTCTGATTTGAATCCAGTCTTAGCCCCCAAGTATTCCAGACTTTTGACTGGTTTTAGGGCTGACTTGTCTCGGTTGATAATGCAACCGTGAGATTCCAGATACTTGATTGTCTTGTGAACGACCACTTCTGTTTTTTTCCACTGAGTGGTCTATCAGCAACAAGTCGTCTAGATATGCCATTATCGTTACACCTTGTGTTCCTAGTTTGGCCAATCGTAGGGCCAGAATTTTTGTGAACACTCGTGGTGCTGTGGCCAGATCGAAAGGTAAGGCTCTGAACTGAAAATGGCGCCCTTCTACTGCAAAGCGTAGAAATTTCTGGTGGGCCGGACAGATGGGAATATGCAAATAAGCATCCCTTATGTCGATCGAGGCTAACCATTCCTGCCCTTGTAGGGCGGTGGTCACCGTTTGGATCGACTCCATCCTGAAAGTCCTGATATGTAGGAACTTGTTTAGCCCTTTTAGATTTAATATGGGCCTCACGTCCCCATTTGGTTTGGGGACTGTGAAAAGGTTTGAGTAAAACCCGAACCCGCTTTCTTCCAAGGGAACCTTCATGATTACCCTTGGAGCAATAGTTGTTCTAGTGCCAGAAGGAGGGATCCACTCTTCTGGGGATCGCTTGGCACGTTTGACCTTATAAAAAGGGCAGGAGGAATGTCTTTTAACTCCAGCCTGTATCCCAGACTTACTGCGGAGATCACCCATCTGTCTCTGATGGTGTCCCGCCAGGTCTCTGTGAACAACTGAAGTCTTCCCCTCACCCGATTGAGTGGGGGCAACCCTTCATGACTTGGGGGGAGGTTTTTTACCTCTCTTGACCCAGGGTTTCTTGTTACCCTGTGATTGTCCCTGATTTCTGCCCCCTGGATTTGACCGCGGAGGCCGTCGGAACTGTTTCACAGCCGATGTGCCAGGGACTGGAGAAGTAGGCCTCTTAAAAGAAGGACTTCTACCCTTATTCTTAACCGGCAAGAGTGTACTTTTACCGGCAGAAGTTTTCTGGATATATTTGTCCAGATCTTCTCCAGATAAGCGTTCTCCATGAAATGGGAAGCTAATCAGCAATTTCTTACAGGGAGCTTCAGCAGACCAGTTTTTGAGCCATAGAAGCCTACGCATAAGTCTACAGACAGCGTAAAGCGGGATGCCTGTTGGATTGTATCCTTTATGGCGTCCACCGCAACACAAGGCTCTAGGTAGGTCAGCTAGGATAAGAGCCTGCTGATCTGGTAAGTCCCTTAAGACTTGTTTCAACTGATCTTTCACTGCTTGGCAGACTCCAATCGCTGCTACCGCAGGTTGTGTCACCATGCTTGCTGTAGAGAAAGCAGATTTTAGTAAAGACTCCAATTTTTTATCTATTGGGTCTTTGAACATTGGAACATTATCTACTGGACATGTCAGTGATTTATTCACAGAAGAGATGGCTGTGTCCACTGTAGGGACCCTCCATTTTTTTATGAACTTATCCTCCATGGGATAGATCACTGGAAATCTCTTGGGGGGAGTAAATATTTTATCAGGATGCTCCCAATCCTGGTAAATAAGCCCTTCTAATAAAGGGTGGATTGGGAAGGAACAGACAGTCTGGGGAGCTTTCAGCGACCCCAGCGAGGAGACAGTAGTGGTTGATGGTTCCGCCAGAGGCATTTTAAATGCTGATCGGACCATGTTAGTCAGAGACTGAACCCATAATCTTTCAGCCTGAGATGCTGAGAAAGGTTCTTCCACTGTTGATTCCTCTATAACTGAATCAACCTCATCCTGATCCCCTTCAGGTAGGTCGATCTCTGTGTGGGGCTGTTCCTCCACTAACAGGCACTCTGAAGGAGGAGACGGAGATCGGACGCGCTTTCCCTGTGACAGGGAAGCAGCAATCAATGCTGTTAATCTCTCTTCCAATCCTCCCAGAGTTGAGGATAAAACCTCCTCTGTTATATATACAGGAGCAGGTGGACTGGGGACAGCCGCAGCACCAGGCACTCCTGCGGGGTTTCTACGGCTACTGACCTCTGAATTCTCAGGGGAGATTGGTGCAGTACAAGCATGCCCAATATCCTCAGAGCCCGATGGAGACCCCTTTGGCTTCCTGGAAGATCTATTTCCGGAGCGTCTGGACGACATATCCTTTAAGCACAAAGCTGAGGTATTCCCGTCGTCATACACCAATTTTGCTGGTAATAGTCTAACACAGTTGCTGCTATATACCAGCTGGTGTCCACTAAAGTGCCTTTCTATGGGGATGCCTGCATCAACCGCCTCTGTGTGCCACCGTTTTGTTGCTAGCTCTGTTTGCATCCAGCTGACACTTGTACTGTGTCTTTTATACATGCTGGGACGCCTGCACATGCGCAGAAGCGCCGCGGCGCGCATCGAGCGTCATCCACCCGCCCCGCCCCTTTTTTTTCATAGGAGGCATGTGCACGCGCCCGCGCGCCATTGGCGCCCTTTTTTGAAACCAAGCAGGGACTAGGAGCCAGGGCCCTTTTTGCCGGAGGGCCTGTGTGGTGGATGAGCGCAGCAACAGGGCAGAGGAACTGGATTCCCACAGAGAAATTTACCAACTGCCTGGATCTTTTGACTTGAGAAAACCAAAGATCCACATGACAAGAAAAATGGACCACAGCGACCTCTAGTGGTTTAACACAGGTACCGCGGTCCTCTTTTTTTTTTTTTTTTTCTTGACTACTATTAAAATTTTACATTTTCCAGTAGTTATAGGCATACACAGATATTAGCGGGAATACCGTTAGGTAACAGACAGAAAGACAAATTAGGCTTGGGGGTCCCCCAATAGAACCAAGTTCCTGGGGGCCCCCACTTACCTGTTCCCCGCCGCAGGACTTTGTTTGGTCCACAGAAGCCCAAACTTCACCTATCACGGCAGGCATTGTAATCAAACCTTCAGGGACCGGGTTCCCAAGGATTCCACTCCCCTGGACCTGTATAGCACCCTGCACAGAAAACATCTTGGTCGTGGGTATGACCAGAGCTCTGGATCCCAGGGTCCAGCCCTCCTAAGAGAGGCATTACAGGCAAAACCTTGCTCTTCTGTTGCAAGGCCCGGGTACCGACCGTTTAGCTATGAAGATTTTTTGGTGGGATCCGGAACAGCTTACTAAGGCCCGTAAAAGAACCTGTACGCAAGCCCAGGAAAACACATGTTACTCTTTGGCCAACACCTTAGACACTGGCAAAAAACTGAGGTGCTCCCGGATGGGAGGGGCTTATATAGGGGAGGGTACTTCCGGTTTGGAAGTTGCCAGTGCCAGCACCTGAAGGTAAACTATATAACCCATTAGTAATGACTAAGTCGCTCTGTGTCCCGTGATTTACGAAAAAGAAAGGGGGAGATGCCCTAGCCACAAGGTCTTCTTCTTCTTCTGGAGTTTCATCACGCGCCCAAGCACCTTAGGCCTGGGTGCGGGCGGTTCGGAGTTCCGGCCCAGGCGCCCTAGGCCTGACCGGAATGGAGTTGGAGTCCATCCCAGGCACCTTCAGCCTGGGGTGAGGTACTAAACCGGAGGCCTGGGGCCCAGTGACTTCGACTGGGTCCTGCGAGGGTGGAGAAGTCCGAGGGTCCCTGAGGTGGATGGGGCCCATGTCTGAGGTGAGGAGGCCGGGGAGGTTACCCATTCGGAGAGTCTGGAGCAGCATCAACCCGGTGACGGATGGGGCTCCGGTAACTCTCTTGGAGGGACATCTTCCCCTGACAGGGGCCGCAACGCAGCGAAGGTACTCCTATCTATGTTCTCTTGAGTCGCTGGTAGAGACTCTCAAGTTCTAAGTCCTTTCTAGCCAAGGCTATAGTAACCGCTGGTGAAATCACAGTGGTTTAGTGTACAATCAGGATAGTGCCTCGACCTGCTCATCCCACCGTATCAAACTGTTATTTGGTCTCAACCAGTTGGCTACTGAAGCACTGTTTATTGTGAGTTATGCAATAAAACAAGAGTTGGACTGTGATCGGTGTGTGGAACTCTGGTTAATGGGAGCAAAGGGAAGTGTTGGCACAACAGGACTTAATCCTTAACTAAAACATACAGGCCCGAGGAAATATCTGGTACTGGCCTTCACCTCACCCACAGCTATGGGGAGGACATGGGCCGTAGCGCATCTCACCCTGTCGTACGTGATACCCCTAGACAAAAGAGATGGGGTGAGGCCGCTACATTTACATAGGCAGATTGCCATTCTGGCTATCTGCCTAATAATCAGAGGGTTCCGGCGGACATCCAGTCTGCGTTATCTGCAGATCAGCTCCCGCTGTGTCTAATCAAAGTGAAAGGGGGTCGCCGGCAGCACGCATGCGCGCTCCAGACCCAGAAGTGTTGGATCATTTACATAATATGTGATCTGGCGCAACAGTGCCACCTTTCCGCAGTATATCTATGTTTTACTGGCGGCAAGTGGTTAATGCACTCCTGAACCCTGCCACTCCTGATTGTTTTTTAAAATAATGTGTGTATCGTCATCTGCTGGAGATAAAAGACATCACAGTGACTATGGAGGAAGAGGACGGACATGACGGGGTTACTGGGTGTAAATAGAAAATAATTATTACCTCTTCTGCTACCACTTCCAACAATGTCTTCTCTCTACTTCCTCCCGACTCACCTCTCACCAAGAACTTCCTATTTACACCTGACATCACTTCCTGTCTTCCATAGAGACTGTCTGTCTCAGTATTTGGGATATCACCACCTTGTGGAGCTCAGATGAACTGCAGTCCTGAGAAATGTCTCATACTGTGAAATAGGCCTTGTCATTGTTTCCAAGTGTCTTCGATTTTGCAGGACATTCCCAGGATTTTGACTACTGTCCCATTGTGTCCTCATCCTGCAGTTTTCAGGACTCAGGACTGTACAGAGTGGCAGTGAGGTGATGACTGTTGGAACACTCTCTGGGTTCAGTGGCGTCTCCAGCTTTCATATTTAGGGGGGGGCACATGGGGGGACAGGGACAAAAGTAAGGGGGCCAACTATAAAATGCAATTATATATATATATATATATATATATATATATATATATATATATATACTGGGGCCCTTTACTTCTGTTGTGGGGCCCTTTATCACGATCCTGCATCGAGACCCTTTCACGTTTTGTAGTGAGCCCCCTTCCTACTTTATTGGGGCCCCCAGGGTGGCAGAAAACAAGAGGTATGTCACCAGCACACTAGGAAAATATAAGGGTCCAAAGCAGTGGGAGAACTACCAGAGTTGCAAAGGTTGCACTTGCGACCGGGCCCGGATGTTTTGCCACTGTGGAGTTCCCCAGCCTCTTCTTGCTGTCCTACCTCTGCTATCGACAGCGCTGGTCTCCTTGGCAGCGGCGGCAGTCTATTAGGACCTAGTGCTGGTGACATTATGGGTGCATGCAGGGGAAGGCTGGCACTATTGGTTGTAGAGAGTTGAGCCCCTAGCTGGTCACCTAGCAGCAGTAATGCTGCATAACCTTCTCTATTGCCGATCAGGATGTGATCCAGGTGATGCTCCCCGTATGTTCAGCTGCCATGTGGGCTCCATGCCTGTAAGGTGTGGGCTTTGATCAATAAAACCACTATCATATTTAACATTAGATTTGACTAGGAGCCTCACCTAGATTGCATCCCAATCAGCATGTCAGAGAAGGCTCCACTGCTGCTAAGCAACCTACAGGGACCTCAACTGTCTACAACCAATAGAAATGGGCTCGGGTGTGTTTGAAATCCCACATGCTCGATCCCGCCAGGAAGCAGATGTCTCCCTGCCTGTGATTAGCGGTGTGCAGTGTTGGCTTCCTGGCGGGATCAGGCATGTGGGATTTCAAACACACCTGAGCCCATCTGTAACAGCCAATTGTGCTGGCCTTCCTGTGCATGAGCCCATCAGCCCCATAAAGTAACCAGCACTGGGTCCTAATGTGCGGCCACCATGGAGACAGAGACCAGCGCTGTCAATAGCCAGGACAGGACAGCAACCCTGAGGCCGCGTACACACGATCGGAATTTCCGACAACAAATGTTCAATGGGAGCTTGTTGTCAGAAATTCCGACCGTGTGTAGGCTCCATCGGACATTTGCTGTCGGAATTTCCGACAACAATAATTTGAGAGCTGGGTCTCAAATTTTCCGACAAGAAGTTTTGTTGTCGGAAATTCCGATCGTGTGTACACAATTCCGACGCACAAAATTCCACGCATGCTCTGAATCAATCAGAAGAGCCGCACTGCCTATTGAACCTAATTTTTCTCGGCTCGTCATACGTCTTGTACGTCACCGCGTTCTTGACGTTCGGAAATTCCGACAATATTTGTGTGACCGTGTGTATGCAAGACAAGTTTGAGCGAACATCCGTCGGAAAAAAATCCACGGTTTTGTTGTCGGAATGTCCGATCGTCTGTACGCGGCATGATAGTTCTGCCGCTGGTCCACAGTGGGAGGATTCCCCCATACACCTGGAATGTGTAGATGGGGGAATTGGAACATTCTTTTTTTCATTCAACCAAATAGTTGAATGAAAAAAGTGATCAATGTATGGTCTGCCTAAGAGCTAGCCATAGACAGTTTAAATCTCGGCCGGTTCAGCAGGAACTGACTAAGATTTAAACCATTAATGGCAGGCTGAATGTACCAAGTTGATCGATCAAATTGGGTACAACCAGCCTGCCGGATACTCTTACGATTATCGCTAGTGGTTGCTATATTTTCTAGTGATAATCATTGTTGGGAGAATACAATTGCTCAGCGCAAGGGATTCCTCTATCAGCACAAGAAACAACAAAGAGAAAACACCTCTTAGTGCAAATATTTAATAGCCACACAACATGTAATATCCCCACTTACATGTAGGCAATGGATGACAGGCGTCCAGGGGATGATAACGGTGAAGCCTCCTGAGTCTGATGCTCAGTGATTCCTGGCAGGCAGATCTGTTGGCGCTCACTAAGCAGAGCGTTCACAGTGTCCGATGGAGGGAAGCCGACCAGTGATCTTGGCGTGCGGGACAAGGTAGCACCGCTCCATGCTGCGAGGAAGCCAACTGGCGTGTGACGTCAATGAGGTGTGGAGGAGAAAACACAACGCGTTTCAGAGCATGCGCCAAGCTCACAGTGGGCATGCGCGCTCCTTGGTCAAGTTTAAGGTGGGAATAGAGGACTAGAGATTAAGAAGGCTATCTGCTTGATTTGAAAAAAGTCTGCTTATTCGAAAAACAGTCTGCTTAATTGAGAAACAACATGCTGACAAACAGCAACTAGAGCAAATGAGGGATGGTGATCAAACTGGCCAAATAATATACATACAATAATGATCATAATCGGAACTTGCATTATATAAAAGTTTACACAATCTATAAGTCTATATAATAGAAGTATATATGTATGTATATATGTATAATAGCTGCAAATGGTGAACTATTAAAAACTGAATCTACAAATAATAATAAAAATAATAATAAAAAGCATTGTATACGAATAATGATTATAGCGATGAGACATAAATTCATATAAGGGTGTTACAACAAATAAATATATTGAGATAAAAATGAATGAAAAAAATAAATGAATAAAAAGGAATGTGTGTAGATATATACATCTGTCAGAAATATATTAAATCATCAAAAAAATCATAATACAATATCATGAAACAATGTCATAAATGCCCATATAGGGGTGGATGCACTAACACATGCACATCAAGGGTGTATTATATTGATGGACATGTGTCCCTAATGTTATAATGACATCAATGGTCAAAAAGTGTGTATAAAGCGGTGGATAAAAAATCTCAGAGTAACATTGAATAGAAAACTCTTGAATATGTGCACGTATACACATGAATGAGACTACTATATACACGTGCACATATACACATATAAAAAAACCTGCATGAAACTGGAAAGGTGACAGGAATGGTATAGATCAGTGGTTCTCAACCTTTCTAGTGCCGTGACCCCTTGATAAAATTTCCCAAGTTATGGGGACCCCTAACAGTAAAATTATTTTAGTAGCGTGGGTTGTCAGCACCCAAGGCAAGTAATTTGCGCCCCTAACCCACCGACATTTAGCGCTCCCGGAGTCCCTTCCACTCGTACAGTATTAGAACCCCTTATGGTGCATTTTAGGCTGTACAACTCTTTCTCTTTGTTCTCCTTTCTGCTGATCTGAGAACTGTAGTGGGGACTTTTAATGGCAACTATAATCACAGGTAGTGTTACTCACTGTGTCTCCGACTGTGTGGTGTCTCGTAGCAGTAACACCTATGCCGAAATCAGGAGACATGGTCTCCTCCAGCCCCTCCCACTTTACATTACTCATCAGTCAGCTAACCTCTAGTCTTTGCCCCGCAGCCAATGCCGTGAACTGAATGGGCGGCTGCAAAGAGCCCATCTGGGCGGCCGCGGGCTCCAGGAACAGCCCATCTGGGCGGCCGCGGGCTCCAGGAACAGCCCATCTGGGCGGCGGCGGGCTCCAGGAACAGCCCATCTGGGTGGCCACAGGCTCCAGGGACAGCCCATCTGGGCGGCCACAGGCTCCAGGGACAGCCCATATGGGCAGCCACAGGCTCCAGGGACAGCCCATCTGGGCGGCCGCGGGCTCCAGGAACAGCCCATCTGGGCGGCAGCGGGCTCCAGGAACAGCCCATCTGGGTGGCTGCGGGCTCCAGGAACAGCCCATCTGGGTGGCCACAGGCTCCAGGGACAGCCCATCTGGGCGGCCACAGGCTCCAGGGACAGCCCATCTGGGCGGCCACAGGCTCCAGGGACAGCCCATCTGGGCGGCCACAGGCTCCAGGGACAGCCAATCTGGGCGGCCACAGGCTCCAGGGACAGCCCATCTGGGCGGCCACGGGCTCCAGGAACAGCCCATCTGGGTGGTCAGAGGCTCCAGGGACAGCCCACCTGGGCAGCCGTGGGCTCCAGGAACAGCCCATCTGGGCGGCCACAGGCTCCAGGGACAGCCCTGCTGGGCGGCCACAGGCTCCAGGGACAGCCCACCTGGGCGGACGCGAAAAGGCTTGGAGAGCAGCGCGGGCTTCAGTAACAGCCCAGGACTTGGTGACCCCTGGCAAATTGTCATTTGACCCCCTCGGGGGTCCCGACCCCCAGGTTAAGAACCACTGGTATAGACTAAAGGATAATGGGATGATCTACATGTCAATGTATGGTCTACAACACATACACACACATGTATATACAGCATATACCCAAGAATAAATTAAATGATGGTGTTCATTTCTAATTCTTCATTTAACCCGTTAGGCGAGAGAGTGTCTAACGAATAAATCCAGAAGGTTTCACGCTCACACAGTCTGGAAAATCTCTCAGCTTCAGATAATCCACTGTGGATTGGTCATGATATTCTAGGAAGTGGGGAGGGACACTATGTTGGTCACAACCCTTCTCCACAAAACGTCGGTGTTTCCCAAACCGTTGTCTCACTGACCGAATGGTTCGACCAACATACAGAAGCTTGCAGGGACATGTCAGACAGTAAACAACATAGTCGTTAGAGCAATTATAGAATTGATTTAAATGGTAGGTTTTTTCATTATGCCGAAAACGATGTTGTCCATGTCTCACAAAGGTACACATCTTGCATCGGGGTTTATTGCATCTATACTAATATCTATTCGTTTTCGGCTAAGAGACGCTTTCTTTTTGTTGTTTCTTGTCTTCTTACCAGAGCTGGCTTCGCTCTCCAGGAAAGCTTGCCCTCAGCGCTTATATGTCATCCCTCAGATGTGTCATTAACATTATTACCAAAGACTGCCTATTTCATGGACATTCCCCATCATGTTCATCCATGGACTAGTATATTTATTCATAATCATTTATATCTTTTTATGCATTAATGCTCATTCAGCCCTGTTTCTCTGAATTTCAATTTCCTGAGCGCTGACACTGTTTGTATATATCCTCTGTCAGCACAGGCTGTGCTGATGGGGGAATCATGAAAGTTTGCAGGAAAGAAATTTGTACCATCTATTACCAGCCTAACTGAAACTGAAAGTTTGTGAATGTCTTGAAAGAACAGGAGGGGGGGGAGACAGATGGGGGAGATAAGGGAGGGGGATGGAGTTCAGTGATCACAGTGTACTGCAATGTACACTCTCACCCACATGTCCAGGCTGGGAGTTCAGGAATCACTGACACACAGAGGAATCTGCAGCTGTTGGTTTTCATATTTCCTGCCCACAGACACATCCCCTCTCTCCAGATGCATCTGCACGCCGGATAGTGTGGGTGGGGCGGGAAGACAGAGGAGCAGCAGAGGTGGGAGGTGGAGGAGGAGAAGCTGTATTCCTCTCTGTTCTCCCATCAGTGAGCGTAGGTGGATGTGTTCGCTGGGCTGTGTAAGAGTGTCACAGACACTCTTACAGAGCTGCAGCCACCAGCTTCAGATTTTACAGGCTGATTTTCCTGTCTTACGGATGGGAGAAATCAGTCTGTTTTTTCACTGTCACTTAGATAATGGGAGGCTTGACCACCCCCCCCCCCCCCACCTGCTGGTGGAGTCCTTCCTGAAGTCGCTCTCCTCCCTGACAATGAGGATGCAGGGGGAGAGAGCAGATCGGCAGCCATGGCTATGCGAGCGGCTCTCATATTATGCATTGCACAGTGTCATCGAGCAGAGGGAGGGGGAGAAATCCCCCGCAGGAGCTGTCAGGACACTCTGCCTATCAGGAGAGCCTGTGTCCACTCGGCACTGGCCTGAGCAAGATGCGGGGCACGCGCTACATATAGAAACAAAAATGTGTTTTAATTGGGGGCGCACAGCATAATGTTGGGGGGGTCAGGGCCCCCTCTGGCCCCCCCTTAGTGATACCACTGATGCCTCCTCCTATCTAATCTCAAAGCTCCGAGATCATGGTAGAGTTCTGGTTAACCCTGGTGACAGCATCTTCCACTATAGACTCAAATATATCACACTTTCTCCAATACCCTAGATGTCCCGTTTGAGATTAGTTGTGATAATAGAGCAGGCTTTTGGGAGTTTTTGTTGTAGCAGAGTAGAGAAGCGAGCCAGAAGGACAGCATCTCCAGAATAGAGAGCGGAGCTGGAGTAGGATTGGGATGGCTAAAGGCTAGCTCTGCCAATTCTGCCTTGTTCCTGGAGAAAGCTGGGGAGCCAACAGGTTAATGCATGGCCAGAGGGGTCCCAGAAGATTGTGGCAGGGAAAAGGACACACCCTGTTGCTCTGCTTCCCGGTCTCCAGAGGACTGGGAAGAAAAAGGTTCTTGCTCTACTGTCCCTGGCGAATGTTCTGCAGCCTACGGTGATCGAGGCTGAGATGGACTCGGACTGCCTTGTGTCTTTCTCCTGCCTGGCGCCATTTCGGTTGTGTGAGTCTGCCCACAGGAGGGGGGAGGCACCACTCCTTGCCTGTCTCCCTATTTGTATGGCCATTTCTTGGGCTGTTCGGATGCCCGACGCTGCATTGCACTGTACCAGAGCCCCTGAGGCTTAAATATGGGATGCTGCCCACCCTCCTGATGCTCATGATTGCTGCGGAATTGTTGGCTGTGGGCGGAGCCCGTTCAGACCATGTTTGACTCCAAAGGCACGCGCATTAGTCTTTTTTTTATCTTTTATTTAGAAAATATGGAGAAAGTCAGCAAAATCACTAGCACATCTCAAACAATGAGGATAAGCTCCTAGGTAAATTATGTTTACCCGTTGGCTTCAAAATAACTGCATTGTTTAATCACCCCCGTGCTAGGCCTTGAGATGGCCCAGTTGTTGTACCTATTAAGCAGTGATGGCAAACCTTGGCACCCCAGATGTTTTGGAACTATATTTCCCATGATGCTAAACTACACTGCATACTGCATGAGTATCATATACTAGAGAATCTGATCCGCTGGGCATCCAGGGGTGGGG
The DNA here is from genome assembly GCA_029206835.1 of Rana muscosa. Lineage (NCBI taxonomy): Eukaryota > Metazoa > Chordata > Amphibia > Anura > Ranidae > Rana > Rana muscosa. Next base: position 29,539,586 of record JARGYO010000094.1, read on the forward strand.
AGACCAACCAGTTAAAAAAAAATCCCAGGCAACAGGGCAACCAGCCAGATACCAGACCCCAGTGGCAGGGTATCCTGCAGTTTGGTCGAAAGAAATGAGACATGTCTTCAGACAGTGACGATGGAAGATCTTCTTTTTGGCCTTATTCAGCAAAAGGGTCTCTCATTAGAACTTTTATGATCACCGTTCGGCAGAAGCCCTAATGGCTGCTCCTTAAGAGAGGGGATCACCTGCTGGTAGCACTGTAGTTCTTAACACTAAATGTGTAGGTCTGGTGTTCATCAGCAGATGTCTCCCAGCAGTTATCCATAGACAGTCTCTACCTGATAATGGCTGTTTGAAAGGTACTTAACCCCTTCTCTTGCTACTTTTAGTGCCTCAGTGTTTTGTCTGTGTGCAACGTAGCTGGTTATTGATGCTCTGCTTTTGACCTTGATCCTACTGCTGACCTCAATCCCGCTACTGACCTTGATACTGTTCCAGTACCTGTATCCTGTACCCTGCCATCTCATATCTACATACCACAGGTCTTAGACAGAGAAAGAAACACTGCAGTCACGAGGGAAGTTAATGCCGTGTCCTGTCAAATGGAGTCCCACCAAGTTAGTGCTGTATGCAGGGTCGTGTTTTAGGGGACGATTAAAGGGAGGTATGACCTAAAATGCTTGCCTCCATCCAGGGCTAGCTTCAAGTGTGACATCACACCTGTGGCTGAGACTACATTTGACAGCGCTAAGCACCAGTTTCCCTCATGGCCCACTTATTTTTAAGGGGGGTTTCAGATTTTGTTTCCTCTGCAGACCCCACAACGACAAGGCCAGGGATATAGGAGAATAAGGTGCTTTGTAAAGGACGTTCCCCTATTTTAAGGGCATGTGGCATTGTATGATGCAGGAGTGGGGGACACGCTTGTTGCGTGTCTATTCTTGGCCAGCCAGACTGCATGCTTTGGGGTGGACCCAACACTTTTTTCCATTTTTTTTTTAATGTGGGGTTTACCCTTTGTAGCAGGGTGGTACCCTGCCAGGGTCCAGGTCTAGGGAACAGGCAGTACACTAATTGGTCAGCTGTGTTCTGGGCTTTAAGTAATGACCAGACCAAGGCTCTAGGCTCCCAGTTGGAGACGACTCCACCCTGCAGACAGGAGACCTGGGCATGGGAGTCAGGAGGGCTTCACCTAGGAGAGAGAGGTGGGAGCCAGTGTAGCACGAGGCTACTTACTGTACACACGGAGGTGCTGAGCGTCCAGTCTGTGGGTGACAGACCAAGGCCCTAAAGCGTAAGGCCTCAGCAGGAGAGCTGCGTTTTATAAACTGGGAGGGCTGAATATCATTTATTTCGGTAGCTGGACTGAAATGCTGAATACCCCTGCGAGAGAATCTATTATGTTTGTTTTGAACTTTCTTTTAAATAAAAGTGGGCAGAACCAGCCCTGAAACGAAGAAAAGCAAGTGATAGTGTCCTTAAAGCTCTACACTTGGGGCGGCGTGTCCGGACGTGGAGCGAGGAGGACGTGTGGGTACTAAGCTCCTCACAGGCAGTGAAAATCTACTGCCATCCCTGCTCTATTTCTCTCCGGGGAAACTCAAATCCACCTCCATCGGTACCTCGGCTTCATCTTCTACAGCCCCAGCTGACTATTTGTGGACTTTGGCTACCATTACTTGCTCTGGGCCTGCAACTGGGTCCGCATTGCAGAGACACATCGCCATCTTGGGGCCTGCAGATCCACCGGGACCCTTCCACTCCTAATCCTGCCCTTTCAAGGTTCTTCAGCTGCCTCACCTTTGAGGGACATCCGGGCAGCGGATGAGTCGTCTGAGGATCCTTGTTGTTCACTCCTGTATCCCGCAACCGGACGCCATTTTGCGGCCTGCCGTCCTGGCTTCTCCTACTCTCGGGCACAGTGAGTAACAAGGCAGTCTTTTGCCCCTTACAAACGGGATCCGCCTGGGAGTGACTGTTTGCCGGTGTACTGGTGGGGCCCTGATCGCGGTCCTGGGTGGGGGAAATCTTGGCCTGCACGGAGCGGGATTCACCCGGCCGGCGTGCGCTCTCAGGAAAGTCCGCGGCTCCGGCCTACCTACGGAGGCTGGCGGCCATCTTGCTACTCCTAGTGCACCCCACCTAACCCTGTCCCACTACATCTGACGCCCAGCTCCCTTCCCCTCAGGCTTAGTGCATCATTGGGCACCATTACTGGGACTAACAATTTCCTCATACAACCACTGAAGTAGTCATCTCCATACCTGGCTGATGCTCTTAACAAACAATCTGGCAGCCGCCCCAGCTAACATAGGGGATGCCATCTGAGTGAGCTCAGGATCCCGGCTGCTCTCTAAGATCCCCGAGATGCTTCCTTAGCCATTTTTTAGCCCCGGGGATAAGCTTGACTATTCACTACACCTCTTGGGCATCCCATGGGAAAAGTTGGCCAGCAGCAGCGATATTATAAGCCGTTTGGGTCACAGGAGGAATCAAATATGGAACGCTTTGTAACTAGGTCGCATCCTGCGACCTCGAGTTCCACCACAGACCATTTCGCCTCTATGGATCCATCCCTGGGAACGGAGAATGCTATGTTTCCTCCATTGGCCACCACCCAGGGTCCAGACTTCACTACACCCTCTCCTCATGAGATCCTTACCCCAGATATCCTGGATGCCAAATTGGACGCTAAGTTGCAGCTCCTGCTTCAACAAATCACATGCAACGTTTCGGCAGAAGTGAGCAAGTTAGCTGCAGAACTGAGAGGGGAAATTAACCAAATTGGGGTACGTACAGACACTCTTGAAAATAAATTTGATGAGATGATAAGTTATGTTCAGGCGGTGGAGGAGGACAATCATAACCTACGTATTTCAGTTTCTCAACTACAATTACAACAAGAAGACCTGGGGAACAGGGAAAGGAGGCAGAACCTGCGCTTCAGGGATATCCCAGAAACGATAGGAGACTCTGACTTACGCACTTATCTTCTGGGTCTTTTCAATACTCTGGCCCCCACAGTAATGGATATAGACTGGCGCCTAGATAGGGCCCACCGGTCTTTGGGCCCAAAACCTCCGGCTGGAGCTAGACCCAGGGATGTTATAGTTCGGTTCCACTTTTTTGAAAGTAAGGAGGCACTAACCTTGGCCACACGCAATAAATCCCAGCTTCAGTACAAAGGGGCAAAATTGCAGATCTTTAGCGATCTCTCCCCAATTACTCTTGCTAAGCGTAGAAATCTGCGCACAATCACCTCCCACTTGCACATAAGATTCCATACTACTGGGGATTCCCTTTCCGCCTTATTGTCTCCAAAGATGGAGTTCAGTACACCCTGCGTGAATTGCAGGAGGGAGAATAATTCCTAAAACACCTAGGACTGCCCCCTTTGCCAGAAGATGATTCGACTCCTCCAATTGCCCAGGATCGCCTACCTCCCAACACTCCCAGCCGCATCTGGACCCCCGTGAGGGGCAAATCCAGGAAACAACTCTCCACACCCCAACGTCTACGTACCTCCAAGCAACCTCCCTGATTCATCCGTATGTTCTCACGAGGATCCATACTGCAATGCTCATTGCATCTCCGTTTCTCCATAGTTCAAAGATAGAAACGAAGATCACTGCTCTGGTTCACAAAGTTTTGAGTTTACCCTGTTTCCTGTTTGGGGTAGAGTTCTTTCCCAACCCTTGGGGTGAAATTATTACTATCATTGTTGACGGTGTTTTCCTTGTTGGTCATCGTACCTCAGTTGACAGTTGCTCCTGTTTATCTGCTGACTTTTGCTACTCTCCATCAACAGGCCTCCTACTGTCAGACTTACTTTAAAGGCTACCGAGTTCTTAAGGAGAGCAGCCGATCCTTCTCATCTCCCTTCCTAGAGTCTTCTGATGGAAGTCCGTATGTTCTCCCACATGGCCTTGGTTCACTTCCAGGGTCTCCTGAGATGCAAATGCCTCTCAGGCCTTCAAGAACTTAAATTCTTCTTTTCTTTTTCTGTTGGTTTCTATTTTTTTATGTCCATGGTTATAAGCCAGCTTTGTGGGTCAACAGTGCAATGTTTTTCTTTTTTTTCCTACCCTACTGCAATTTTATTACAGGGCTCATCTGTTGATACTTAGGTACTGGAAGGTTATTCCTATCTGCAAGGTTTATACGTATCGTGGCTTCTGTACACACTTTTGTTTTTGTTTGTATGTTTTCTATATTTTGTTGCTCTTCGAATTTATTGTCCCTACACGAGCATATCTGAATGTCCTGCCCATATGGCTTTAAAGGTCATGTCGTATAATGTGAAGGGTCTGGGCTCCATCCGCAAGTGCTGGATGGCCCTGAAGGATTTCAGGGCCTCAGGCGCAGACGTGGTGATGATCCAGGAGACTCACTTCCGGGCTGGTGGTTCACTCAAATTTGCCTCAAAGTTCTTCCCCACCTCCTTTCTTGCCTCTGATTCCACGGGCAAGGCGGGAGTGGCGATTCTGATTAAGAAAACGTGCCCTATCAAGGTTAAAAGCTCATATGCTGATCCACATGGGAGATTCCTCTTACTAGACTGTGAATATGTGACTACTTCTTTTTCCCTTGTGAATCTATACGCCCCCAATACAGGTCAGATTGATTTTCTCAACAAACTTTTTGATTCCCCTCAATTTTGTTCACAACCTTTTATGATTATTGGTGGGGACTTCAACCAGGTTATGTCACCCACTAGAGATAGACAGACACTCTTTAGTTCTACACCTTCCAAAAAGGTTATATCGTTTGCTAATTCCTTCTGCAAATGTATTAGGTCCCATCAACTATTCGACACGTGGAGAATCAAACATCCCTCTGCTAAGCAGTTTACATTTTATTCCCCAGCTCATAAAATGTATTTGCGCCTTGACCACTTTTTTGTCACAGCCCCGTTCATCCCCTATGTGGTCGAGTCTGACATATCACCCATTACATGGTCCGACCATGCTCCCATTATGATAGACCTTATGCTTTCTCAGGCCTATACCAAATCCTGTCACTGGCGCCTTAATGACCACCTCCTACAATCTGAAGTTCCACGTTCTATCTTAGCAAAGAGTTTGGAGGAATTTTTCCAGCTTAACATGGGCTCGGTTTCTGAATTTTCCACGCTGTGGGAGGCACACAAGGCAGTTTTTCGGGGTGCTTGCATAGCTGAGAGCTCCCGATTGAAAAAGGATAGGAATGGACTACTAAAGTCCCTTACATCTGCTCTGGTAGTCGCAGAGCAGAAGCTGTTGTGTGGCCCCACGGTGGCGAAACTTCAAAAGGTTACTTCCCTCAGGGAACAAATCAAGTCTCTACAGCTTGACAGGGCAGCTAGATCCCTACTGTGAACAAAACAAAAATTCTATGAATTTTCTAATAAGCCCCATAGGATGCTAGTTCACAAATTACGTCCACGATCATTTAATTCTTTTCCCGATTTCCTCATACAGGCTGACGGGTCTAGAGTACATTGCCCCCGTGAAATGTCGAACGTTTTTGGCAAATTTTACCATAAATTGTACAACTGTCTCACTCCAGAGAATCACTTTAACTTTACTCAAGAAAAATTTGAGACATTTTTCTCTAACATAAAACTTCCAAGACTATCCTCAGCGGATCTGGTCGGCTTGAATGCGGCTATTTCGGCTGAGGAACTTTTGGCTATAGTTAAGGAGTTACCTCTGCACAAATCACCTGGCCCTGATGGTTTGCCCTACTTTTACTACAAAACTTTTTTCGACATTTTGTCCCCTCACATGCTGACTTTATATGACTCACTGCTTAAGGGTTCAGCCCCACACCCACATTTCTCCCACTCTTACATTTCAGTCATCCCGAAGCCTGGTAAAGACCCTTCTACTCCAGATAACTATAGGCCCATAGCCCTTTTAAACTCAGATTATAAAATATTCACCAAAATTCTTGCATCCAGATTGTCTAGGCTCATTCCCAAATTGATCCATAGAGATCAGGTGGGCTTTGTCCCCGGCAGGCATGCGGGGGACAACACTCGCCGTACAATAGATCTGATAGATCTTTTGGATAGGTCCTCCCGTTCGGCGTTAATCTTGAGCTTAGATGCCCAAAAGGCCTTTGACAGGTTGAGCTGGCCTTATATGTTTGCTGTCTTAAAAACGTTCGGTTTCAAAGGTCCTTTTCTAAAAGCTCTAGAGGCCCTGTATTCCACAGTCACAGCTCAAGTTCAGATGTCTTCCTTCCTGTCGCCTGGCTTCCCCATGACAATCGGAACTCGGCAGGGGTGTCCCCTATCACCATTGCTTTTCATTTTATGTCTAGAACCCCTGGCCGAGTCCATCCGCACTGATCCGGATATTCGTGGGGTGGTGATGTGACAGGGGGAATATAAATTGTCACTCTTTGCGGATGATATTCTGCTTACTATTACTAATCCGTTGATAACTCTCCCTTCCTTGCATAAATTACTAACCTCCTTCGGTGCCATTTCAGGTTACAAGGTTAACACTTCCAAAACTGAAGCCCTCCCCATACACATCCCGGCATTATTATTATCTCAGCTTAAAGGGTCATATCCTTATAAATGGTGCACTGCCTCCCTTAAATATTTAGGTGTCCTTCTTACCCCCTCTTATTCTTCTCTTTATCATGCTAACTTTCCCCCTCTTGTCCTAGACATCAACAAATCCCTGATGGCTTGGACAAAATATCCCCTGTCCCTGTTAGGTAGGATTAACGTCCTGAAAATGTCTATTACTCTTTCGTCCATGGACCGACACAGCTTCTCTATTGACAAAGTGGGTATTATCCGTTAATTAGGAGTGACTAGGCAGAAAAACTTGTAAAAAGTGTTGCATCACACCTTCTACAGTACCGCCCAGGGGGCGGACCCTCTGGGTATACCCTCTCAGTCTGCATCTTCGCAGATCAGTTTTTTTCTGTCTAGCAAGGAGTAGGACATGGCTCCCTTCGGGCCCATTGGTCCGGGGAAAAAAGATATATTTTTTTACATTTGTTGTTTCCTGCGATCTTCGATCAACTGCCGACTGGGTGACAGGCTGGATCCTCGATCCTTGTAGTCTCCCCAGTTTCGGCCATCGAGCGTGTGCCGACCCTAGCTACGCGCTGGGTTTTCCACGACATGCCCGTCGCTCCACGGGTGGCCGGTGAGCTTACGCTCCAGGGCCTGCATCGGACCGCTCAGCTTCGGCTGACCTTACGGCCTGGTCGCAGCAGCCTGGCCGGTGAGCTTACGCTCCAAGGCTTGCATCGGACCGCTCAGCTTCGGCTGACCTTACGGCCGAGTCGCAGCAGCCTGTCCGGTGAGCGTCATGCTCCAGGGCATACATATGATCGTCCCTTCTGGGTCCAATCACAGCATGCCTGGCCAACAGTCACCTTCCGTGCGCGGACGATGATCTGTTTGGAATGTCTTCCAGCAGAATACATGCAGGATAGGTAAGTAAAACTCCCCTGCCTCGGCTGGGTGATTTAGCTGGACATTCCTGGAGAGATCAAGTAAGTGGTTGTGGCCCCTTTCTTCCCTCTCTCCCTGCCTTTCCCTCCTCCCTGGGCTTCTAGCTAAAGGTTGCTGGGTGCTGGGGGTCACCTAGGGGGTCCCACTGGAGCGGGGCTGGCTGTAACTAACATTTAAAAGAAATGTCATTTTTTCTTACCTGTGTTTGTGTCCTTCCTCCTCCATGCTGTCGGCGGCCATTTTGAGGTGGTCCATGCCAAGTTTGGCCTCTTGTGACTGCCCGGCGGCCATCTTCCTGTGGTTCGGCCACACCCACTGGCCCCTATCAGCTGATCGGCGGCCATGTTTGTCCACCCTGTATGCAGATATTGCCGTTCGGCGGCCATCTTTTTGTGGGCTATGGCTGCTTGACCTCTATCTTCTGTCGGCGGCCATTTTCTTAGAGCCCACATTATCTTCCATACAGACGTTTTTGGCAACCATTTTTCGAGAGCCTCCGGCCTCTAGGGTGCATTACACTGGCGCGAAAATTCACACAGGCAGTGCTGATAAAAGAAGCAGACTGACACAGCAGCAGAGGGGACAGCATCACAGGCGCAGCATAGCAGTACCTATCCAGGGTGGTGAGTCCTCTGGGTGACCCGGCCTCTCTGCAGCACAGGAGGGTGGCCTATTGATATCTTGCCTGGAGCCCTGTGAGTGTCAGCGTGTGGTCAGCATGGCATCTGAGCCAGATGTCTTCTCCCCTGAAACACCAGATTTAGCAGCTGGTGCCCCTGAGGTGTCTATGAACGCTATGACTGCAATCCTAGAGGCGTTTGCTGCCAGGGTGGAAGCAGCACACGGGAATACAGGGGGTAGTAAACGCCCCATCCCCTGCAAGCTTCTGGGGATAATTCTGGTGCAGAACCAGGTCCAGCTACGGCTTGGGGCCCAGATTCTGACGCACCAGAGACTGCAGACCGTGACCGGACAGTGAGAATGACTCAAAGTCCAGGTCAGTACGCGAGACGGCTTTGGTATCTGACCTTATTACTGCAGTGCGGGATATGCTAAAATTGGAAAATACTGCAGAAGCAGCAGAGACTCCGGTCCACTTGGGTTTCATAGACCTGCCCGCACTGCTAAGGTGTTCCCTTGTGTGTCTTTTGATAAACTCTTATACAAGGAATGGGAGAACCCACTGAGGGTCTTTACAGCCCCAAAGAGGTTTGCGGTACGGTACCCCTTTTGAGGAGAGTTTTCTGAAGAAATGGACCTCTCCCCCCTATAGTGGACCCTCCGGTGTCCAGACTTAATAGAGCCACCACAATTCCTGTAGAAGGGGCTCCTGTTTTCTAGGACCCTGTGGATAAGAAGGCTGAAGCACTCGCTTGCTACCTATACTCAGTGGTAGGCTCGGCAGTACGCCCGGCATTGGCGGGGGCCCTAGTGTCTCACACACTTACTGAATGGGCAAGATTGCTACTCCAGGGGTTAAGGAGCGAGATGCTCCTCCTGATGAGATAACATTGGCCGACCTGTTGGTCCAGGGCCTTAGGTTTGTCTGCGAGTCAGACATGAATACTATTCCCCTGCTGTCTAAAACTTCGGTTTATGCAGTAGCAATACGCCACCTGATCTGGCTAAAAGGCTGGTCTGCGGACCAGACTTCCAAGAAAGCCCTGTTGGATCTGCCTTTTAAGGGCGACAGACTTTTTGGGGCTTCTCTGGATGACATCATCAAGGATGCCACAGGAAGTAAAAGCACTTTGCTTCCCCAAATTAGCAAGGGTAAGGGGCCACGCCAAGGGCAAGGGCCCTCCTTTACTGCACACAAGTGGTTTTTTCGTCCCCCTAGGGCGACAGGGAAAAGACCCCAGGCCGATAAAGCGCCTGCCCAAGGACAAAAGCGTCCCTGGTCCCGCATACCCAATAAGCCTGCGGACAAATTTGCGTCCGCATGAAGGTCCACCCCCACCCAGCTCTCGGGTGGGGAGACGCCTTGCAAATTCGCGACTCAGTGGACAGCACTAATCTCCGACAGGTGTGTTTGCGAAGTAATCTCCTCAGGCTACAAGATAGTTTCTCTCTTGTCCACCGGACAGATTCAACACCTCCAATCTCCAGCTACTACCGACCCGTCGGGAGGCCCTGTATGGGGCGGTCCAGGGTCTACTGGAACGCGGGGTAGTTATTCCAGTTCCAGAACTGGAACGGGGTTTTTACTCAAATCTGTTCATTGTGCCGAAGAAGGAGGGGGTTCGTCCAAGCTTGGATCTCAGAGCCCTCAATTGCTTTGTGAAGGTACAAAGTTTTCGGATGGAGTCGGTTCGATCTGTAGTCACGGCTCTCCATCCGGGGGACTTTCTGGCCTCCTTGGACATCAAGGACGCATACCTGCATGTCCCCATATACTCCAGACACCAGAGGTTTCTGCGATTTGCTATCGGGAAGGACCACTACCAGTTTGTGGCCCTCCCGTTGGGCCTTGCCTCAGCACCCAGGACGTTCACCAAGGTGCTCGCTCCGATTCTGGCACTTCTAAGACAGCGGGGTATCGCTATCACAGGCTACTTATACGACCTTCTGCTGAAGGCCCCTTCAAGCTCAGAATTAGAGGTAAGCGTGTCCATTACCTGTCAGACTCTTCGAGACTGTGGTTGGATACTAAACACGCAAAAGTCAGTATTGGTGCCCACTCAACGCCTAGTGTACCTGGGGTTGATTCTGGATTCCTCAGAGGCAAAGGTATTCCTCCCTGTGGAGAAGTTGCAGACCCTCCGGGCTGCAGTACGGCAGCTGACTTCCAGGAATTGGTTGTCACTCCGTTTTTGCATGCGAGTGTTGGGCCTCATGGTAGCCTCCTTCGAGGCGGTCCCATATGTTCAATACCACACTCGAGTGTTACAGAAGGAAGTTCTGTTCAGATGGAACAGATGCCCTTCATCTCTGGATTTTCAAATCCGAGTGAGCCACCTAGTCAGGAGATCCCTGGTATGGTGACTGACAGCACCGGCTGTAATGGCCGGGAAGTCATTTCTTCCGGTTTACTGGATAGTGATCACGACGGACGCCAGCCTTACAGGTTGGGGGGGAGTCTGGGGTGTCCAGTCGGCGCAGGGTCGCTGGACCCCAGAGGAAGCCCTCCTGCCGATCAATGTCCTGGAGATCCGGGCGATCAAGCTGTGCCTCTTCAAATGGTCTCAGAGACTGCAAGGGCGTCCAGTCAGGATCCAGTCAGACAACGCCACAGCAGTGGCATATGTCAATCATCTAGGAGGAACAAGAAGCTCAGCTGCAGCATCGGAGATCGCTCGCATCCTGAAGTGGGCAGAGAGGAGCGTACCGGCACTGTCAGCCGTGTACATTCCGGGTGTGGAAAACTGGCAGGCGGACTACCTGAGCCGCCAGATGCTGGACCAGGGAGAATGGTCCTTACACCCGGAGGTGTTCCAACTCCTCTGCCAAAGATGGGGCACACCAGACGTAGATCTTCTGGCTTCCCGACTCAATCGGAAGGTATTGAGATTTGTGGCCCGGTCAAGAGACCCATGGGCAGACGCAACGGACGCGTTGGTAGCATCGTGGGGTCAGTATCGGCTAATCTATGCCTTCCCTCCCTTAAGGCTTCTTCCTCTTCTGCTCCGCAGAGTGGAGGCAGAGGGAATTCCAATGATCCTAATCGCTCCAGATTGGCCTCAGCGTTCTTGGTACGACGATCTAGTACGTCTGGTAGCAGACGTCCCCTGGCGCCTACCACTACGGAAGGACCTGCTATCGCAAGGTCCCATATTCCATCCTGCTTTACAGTCATTGGCTTTAACAGCATGGCTGTTGAGAACCGGGTACTGAGAGACCGGGGCCTGTCAGACTCAGTAATCTCTACTATGAGAAGTGCTCAAAAACCGTCCTCTAGGAAGGTCTATCACCGCACTTGGAGGGCCTACATCTCCAGGTGTGAGGAAATGAAATGGCATCCGCGTACCTATTTAGTTTCCAGAATCCTGCTGTTTTTACAGCATGGGGTGGACCAAGGGCTTGCCCTAAGTACGATTTAAGGGACAGATATCTGCCCTGGCTGTCTTTTTTCAGCGACCCCTGGCGACTCACTCTCTCGTGAGTACATTTGTGCAGGGGGTCCGACAGGTGGCCCCTCCGGTCCGTCCCCCGTTACCTCCGTGGGACTTGAACCTGGTCCTCTCGGTGCTTCAGAAGGCACCGTTTGAGAATATTAGAGATATTCCCCTGTTGACACTTTCTCAGAAGGTGGTCTTTTTGGTGGCTGTTACGTCAGTTAGACGAATCTCTGAGCTGGCAGCCTTGTCCTGCAAGGCTCCCTATTTGATTTTCCACAAGGATAAGGTGGTGCTGCGGCCGCAGCCTTCCTTTCTTCCGAAAGTCGTTTCGGCTTTTCATCTCAATGAAGACATTGTACTTCCATCCTTGTGTCCTCAGCCGTAGAATCCTAAGGAGTCGGCGTTGCATTCCTTGGACGTTGTCCGAGCTTTGAGAGTATACCTATCTGCTACTTCCCTGTTCCGGAAGTCAGACTCACTGTTTGTTTCGGTGGCTGGTCCCAAGAAGGGCCAAGCAGTCTCATCGGCCACCATCTCTAGGTGGATCCGACAGATAGTAATCCAGGCTTACGCCTTAAAGGGTCAGGCGCCCCCCTTTCCTGTCACGGCGCATTCGACCAGGGCAATAGGTGCCTCTTGGGCTTTCCGACATCAAGCGTCTGTTTCCCAATTATGTAAAGCGGCGACTTGGTCGTCCGCTCACACTTTCACAAAATTCTACAAAATTCATGTAGGTGCATCTTCGGATGCCTCTTTTGGCCGCAAGGTTTTACAAGCGGCTGTTTAGAGTTGCAACTCCTCCGTTGGAGGAGTGCTGTTTTGTGTTTGGGGTGAAGTTTATTTTTATGCTGTTACCACCCCTCGTTTTTTCTCTGACACTGCTTTGGGACGTCCCACTTTGTCAATAGAGAAGCTGTGTCGGTCCATGGACGAAAGAGTAAATAGGATTTTTTACTCACCGTAAAATCCTTTTCTCTGAGTCCATGGACCGACACAGCACCCACCCCTCCTTTTAAGTTTGTACTGCTTTTTGACGAAGTGATCTGCGAAGATGCAGACTGAGAGGGTATACCCAGAGGGTCCGCCCCCTGGGCGGTACTGTAGAAGGTGTGATGCAACACTTTTTACAAGTTTTTCTGCCTAGTCACTCCTAATTAACGGATAATACCCACTTTGTCAATAGAGAAGCTGTGTCGGTCCATGGACTCAGAGAAAAGGATTTTACGGTGAGTAAAAAATCCTATTTTTACTCTATCACTTTGAAACATTACCAGTTGCCCTACCTTCCTCTCAACTAAAAGCGATTCAGAGGAGTTTTCTAAAGTTCATTTGGGGCGATAGGGCTCATCGTATTGCGTGTTCAGTGGTATTTGCCCCAAGATCCAGGGGGGGATTGGGTGCCCCGGACATTTTTAAATATTATTACGCCTCACACTTGAGGGCTATTGTTTCGTGGTCCTCATTACACGCGCCAAATCAATGGTCTGCCATTGAAAAGGGGGTGCTATATCCGGTACACCCATGTTCCTTGGTTTGGGACGCCGTCCCATCCATGGATACCATTTTCAAACGTCAATGTACTGCTCCGATGACTTTCACCTTAACCATTTGGCGCAAGTACCTTAAGAACCACCGTCTTGCTTCACCTTGCCCTCCCCTTGTGAACGTGCTGTTTAACCCAAACTTACCTGACAGTTTGTCCCTGAGCAGGGTTTTCCCGTTGCTTGATGCCCCGCTTTTTCAACTCCGGAATTTGGTTCACCCTATCACACGGCAATTACTTACTTTTGATACCCTGCGTAAGAAATTCAATATACCCACCCAACTTTTCCATTTTTACCTACAGGTTAGACATTTCTTTCACTCCAAGTCTACATCCTTGACTCTTGACAAACCAACTACCTTTGAGTACTTATGCACACAGGGTCCACACCAACTACATTTAATTTCTTCCATCCATCGTATTCTACATGAGTCTACCCCTCTAACCGAGATGACGCACCACTACATGAAGAGATGGTCTCTTTTATTAGGCAGACCTATTGCGGTCCAGGTGTGGGATAGGATATGGTCCTCTACATTCAAATCCTCCAAATGTGTGACCCAAAGGGAAACGTCCATTAAGATTCTCATGTTTTGGCATAAAACACCTGATGTGATTCACAAATATGACCCCTCAGTCTTGCCGCGCTGTTGGCGATGCAGGACTGATACAGGCTCCCTATTTCATATCTTTTGGCAGTGTTCTATGATCCAACCCTTTTGGTATGATGTGAGGTTGCTGATACAGAGGGTGGTGGGTGTGTCCCTTCCGCTCGATCCCTTAAATTACTTATTGGGTCTCCCCTTTCCGGGCATACCCAAAAAGGTAAATCGGCTTGTCTCCTATATTTTGTTAGCTGCAAAAAGGCTGGTTCCATTATGTTGGCTGTCTAGTGCACCTCCTCCTTGGCCCAGGTTTCTACATCTGGTGTCTGAGATTCGGAGGATGGAATACTTGACGGCCTCTGTACATGATGTAATCCCCCAATTTGATAAAGTATGGGAACCCTGGGATAGATCGGAATATGGGACCCTTGCGCCACTTACCGCACCTTGAAATGTATTAACATTGTATTTTTTCTGATCTGCCTTCTCTTTCCAATCATGTCCCCTTCCCCTCCTCCCTGTTTCTATGTTTGCCACTTGGTGCCTTCCTGAGTTGTTTACTGCCTATTGTATACCCTACATGAGCAACCCTGTCTTTTATGGCTACGATTGCACTTTGGTTATTGATCCCTACTGTAAACCTACAAGTTGTTTACTTTATATATCTTTGATATGCTGTACCGAGCACCCCTGTGCTCTGTACATATGGACATCGCTTAACTGTTTCTCCTATTTATTTATTTTTCTCTTCTTCTTCTTTTTTGTGTGTTTTCTTCCCTGTTCTCATTATGTTTTCGATATCTGTGTATTGTGCATTATGTAACAATATTTTGTATGCTCTTTTAAAACTCAATAAAAATTACAATTATAAAAAAAAGCTCTACACTTGGAGTGAACCCCTGACACCTTCCATACCCCACTTGAACAGTCTGGTATGGATTTTGGGGGAGACCTCCTAAATTCCACCCCAGATCCTTATCAAGGATAGGAGCCTGGAATTGATTTTGTAGGGCGCCAGGCTTTTTCTTTTTTTTGCACTAAAATCAACAATGACCTGTGGCATCCTAAGAATTGATAATGTCATTAGTTGCTCAGCTGCAGGTGGCAATCCTTCACAGCATCCATGGTTTCTGGGGCACAATTGATGTATAATACTCATGGTATGGATGAGGGAAATTGCTTTTACAAACAGAGAGAAACTAGCCAGAAAAAGTAATTTAGCAGCCAGCAATTTAAATGTATATATATATATATATATATATATATATATATACATACACACACTATATTACCAAAAGTATTGGGACACCTGCCTTCACACGCACGTGCATTTCAATGGCATCCCAGTCTTAGTCCGTAAGTGTTCAATATTGAGTTCGCCCACCCTTTGCCGCTATAACAGCTTCAACTCTTCTGGGAAGGTTGTTCACAAGGTTTAGGAATATGTCTATGGGAATGTTAGACCATTCTTCATGAGGTGCATTTGTGAGGTCAGGCACTGATGATGGACGATAAGGCCTGACTCGCAGTCTCCGCTCTAATTCATCCCAAAGTGTTCTATCAGGTTGAGGTCAGGACTCTGTGCAGGCCAGTCAAGTTCCTCCACCCCAAACTCGCTCATCTATGTCTTTATGGACCTTGTTTCCTCTGACCATTAACCTGAACAAGATTAATATTTCACCTTTCCATCTGCTCCAAAAGGGAAACTTTATTGTCCTTATTCCGAGAATTAATTAAAACCCCGCTCTCAGCGTTCATCACATCGTCATTCATCATTCAAGAATGATCTGCTCTCTCCATGGGATCAGATGCTGAACTAAACTATTTTCCATGATTTGACCGGGAGAAGCACACAAAATCCCCAGTCTCCTCCACGGGCCATAATCGGTGGGTAGATGGCAAGCCCCTGGCCCAGTTGGGTTTGTAACACTGTCCATTCCCCTAATTTGTCAGGGTCTTCCTGTAATGATGCTACATCCTGTGCCAAAGTTATTTTCCTGGGATAATTTGGTATATTCAGCAAACACTGGAATTGAGCTCTTGATTAAAACTTCTATATCTTTAACCACTTGCCACCAAGGCCAATTCTGACAGTTTTATCATACATGCAAAAAACAGTATTTTTTTTGCTAGAAAAAAAACCCCCAAACCTTATAGATTTTTTTTTTTTAAGCATAGGCCCTTGAGAATAAAGTAGTGGGTGCTGCAGTTTTTTATGTCACACAGTATTTGCACAGTGTTTTTTCAAATGCAATTTTTTGGGCAAAAAATACACTTTAATTAATTTTAGTACATACAAACACAATATATTACCCAATTTTTGGTCAAATATAAAAAGGTGATGTTACGCCGAGTAAATAGATACCAAACATGTCACACTTTAAAATTAGTATACCTAAAAATCTCCATATGCAACACTTTAAAAGCCTTTACAGGATAGCAGTTTACAGTTACACAGGAAGTCTGGTGTTAGAATTATCGCTCTCGCTCAGATGTTTGTGGCAATACCTCACATGTGTGGTGCGATTATCATTTACATATGCGTGCAGGATTTATGTATGCATTTGCACGTGAGCATAGGGTGATGAGGACACTTTAAAAAAAATTATTAATTATATGAACAACATCCATTATGATAGTAATAAGCATGACAGGTCCTCTTTATGGAGAGATCTTAGGTCCAACGTATGTGTTTGCTTCTGCGCGCAAGCACAGAGGGATGGGGCGCTTTAAATCTTTTTTTTTTTTTTTCGTTTTACACTCTCCCTTTGAAAGAAAATTCTGATCACTTTTATTGCTGTCACAAGGAATGTAAACATCCCTCGTGACAGTAATAAGCCGTGACAGGTACTCTTTATGGAGGTATCTGGGGTCTATAAGACCCCAAATCCCTCCTTTGCACTTAAAAGTGTTCAAAACGCCAAGTTTGGCGGTTTTGGATACTGACTTTTTTAAAATTTGGCACCTTTAAGTCTTCTGTAAACCGGAAGTGGTGTCATGACATTGCTTCTTGGTTACTAGATCCGAGACCCAATCGAAGCAGATTCTGGCCTCGTTCGGGTCTCCGGTCAGTTGGCGGACTGGTCGCTCGGGCCTCCCGGTGGGACAGGAGAGCTTGGAAAAGCCGCTGAAGGCGGCGGGAGCGTCCCCTCCCGCTGCTTGGGATAACAGCGGAGTGGCTTCCTAGCCGTATCGGTTGATAACCCAAGAAAGCCAACCGCTGGCTCTAAAAAACGGTATAGGGATGATGCTTGCCGCTTCTGGCATCACCCTGGTACAACCCCTTCAAGCCGAGGCTGCATATTTGCATACGATTGGCGGTAAGGGGTTAAAAATGGACTGAATTGATTTAATAGATTCTGTTCCCATTTACTTCATAGGTGTTTGGATTAACATTCAAAACTTAAGAGCAGTTCAGCGAACCTCCCAGCAACTGAACCCAGGAATGTTCGACTCATATCTACACCCCACTGTGAGATCTTTGATGTCTAACGAGGTGAGATTTCCGTGAATAACTATTCCCGCATTCAGGGCAAAAAAATGGCCTCTCCCCTGTGTGAGATCTTTGATGTCTAACGAGGTGAGATTTCCGTGAATAACTATTCCAACACTCAGGGCAAGAATACGGCTTCTCCCCAGTGTGAGATCTCAGATGCATAAGAAGGTTTGATTTCCATGTAAAAGATTTCTTGCACTCAGGGCAGGAATGTGGCTTCTCCCCCGTATTCATTTCCTGGCATTCAACAAGGCTTGTTTTCTGTGAAAAACATTTTGGAAGCTTAGGGGAGGAATGCATCTTCTCCCTCGTGTGAGTTCTCAGATGTGTAAAAAGATTTGATTTCTGTTTAAAACATTTCCCGCATTCAGGGCAAAAATACGGCTTCTCCTCTGTGTGCACTCTCTGATGTTTAACAAGGTGTGATTTCTGCAAAAAACATTTCCTGCACTCAGGGCAGGAATACGGCTTTTCCCCCGTGTGAGATTTCAGATGTCTAGCAAGGAATGATTTCCGTGTAAAACATTTCCCACACTCAGGGCAGGAATTTGTTTTCTCCTCTGTGTGAGATCTGCAATGTATGACAAATTCATATTCATGAAGGAAACATTTCCCACACTCAGAACATGCATGAAGCTTCTCACCCGGGTGAGATCTCTGGTGTACAGTAAGACTTAATTCAGAGCTAAAACTTTCCCCACATTCAGAACAGGAAAATGTCTCCTCCCCCTGAATTCCGGCATCATCCCTCACAGTACGAGGTTGCACAGAGTCAGAGGGAATCCATGGTCTATCCACACTGTGAAATCCTCCATCCATAGCTGAGCTCATTGTCTTTTCTCCTGCACAATCTCTTGTGATGTCCTCATCTTCCATTTTACAACCCGGAGATAAAGTGAGATGATCCTTTGAGGGTTCTTTGATGGCGTGTTCTGGAAAATATAAAAAACATAATTGTTATATATAATTTTCATCCCCAAAAAATATAAATAGAGTTTTATATGACCCTTCAGCTACAAATATTCTTGAAGAAGGAGGACCAAGGCACAATCTGTGATATAGCTATCTTACTGTAACTAGAAAAAAAATACAACCTAATACTGTCAGATGAACTCCAGAATCTACATAAACAGCAATGAGCTCCCAGATGTTACTTGTTCAAACGTTGTTGGAATGTAAAGTAAACTAGATTCCCGATATCAGAAAACCAGTGCGGAATTATGATTGTGCTCATGTGCATTACACACTCGCTCGTACTTCTAAGTAAAAAGGCAATATCAGACCTTTTCCACGTGCATGAGCGTGTAGCAATTAGCGTGCACACGGGCCCCCAGCAGCCTATTTAATCTGATTTGTCACTGTGAGAAGTTGCTGAATTGTCTTCAGCTTGTTCCTGAGACCTGATCCCCTGTATTTGCCTACCCTTTTATGACCCGGCTTATCTCTGGACTTTGCCTCTGGCTGCTGCCTCAGAACTGGTTCATCTGGTTTCCCTTGACCTTGCCCTAATTACTGGACTCTCCTTTGCCTACTTATTCTTTACTGCTTTTCCTGGCTGTTACTGACCTTGGCTTGCTTCCTGGACTTGCTCTGCCTGCTGATTCTGTACTACTTTGCCTGTTACTGATCTTGGCTTTGCTTTCAGGACTTGCTCTTCGTGCTGATTCCGTAATGCTTTGCCCAGCTTTTACTGATCTTGCCTTGCTTCCTGGACTCTCCTTTGCCTGCTGATTCTGAACTGCTTTGCCTGGCTGTTACTGACCTTGGCTTGCTTCCTGGACTTTCTCTGCATGCTGATTCTGTACTGCATTGCTGGGCTGTTACTGATCTTGGCTTGCTTCTTGGACTCTCCTTTGCCTGGCTGTTACTGATCTTGGCTTGCTTTTGGACACTCCTTTGCCTGCTGATTCTGTACTGCTTTGCCTGGCTGTTACTGACCTTGGCTTTGCTTCCTGGACTTGCGCTTCCTGCTGATTCTGTACTACTTAGCCCACCTGTTACTGACCTTGGCTTTGCTTCCTAGACTTGCTTTGCTAGCTAATTCTGTACTGCTTTGCCTGGCTGTTACTGATCTTGGCTTGCTTCCTGGACACTCCTTTGCCTGCTGATTCTGTACTGCTTTGCCCAGCTGTTACTGACCTTGGCTTTGCTTCCTGGACTTGCTTTGCTAGCTAATTCTGTACTGCTTTGCCCAGCTGTTACTTATCTTGGCTTGCTTCCTGGACTCTCCTTTGCTTGCTGATTCTGTACTGCTTTGCCTGGCTGTTACCGATCTTGGCTTTGCTTCCTGGACTTGTTCTTTCTGATAATTCTGTACTGCTTTGCCCAGCTGTTACTGATCTTGGCTTGCTTCTTTAACTCTCCTTTGCTGATTCTGTACTGCTTTGCCTGGCTGTTACTGATCTTGGCTTGTTTCCTGGACTTGCTCTTCCTGCTGATTCTGTATGGCTTTGCCCGGCTGTTTCACTGCACAATTTTTGTGAAAAGTTTTGCTTCCTGAAAAGTTTTTGCTAATTGTGACAGGTACCTAGTGGGTATGCATAAATATAGTTTTGGTTATGCTGCATCACGTAGGAACTCTGAGAAATAGAGAAACTGTTTACCGGCAATAACGTATTTAATCATGTTTATGTTTCTAATATGCTATTAAGCTCAACATAAATAAAAGGTGTCTTTCTCCTGATTTTCATTTGTATCTAATGTCCAGTGCATCACATTGCAGTGTCCAATAGTAGTCTGCAAGCATTGACGGATTCCAGTTGCTCTGCTGATTCTGAACTGCTTTGCCTGGCTGTTACTGACCTTGGCTTGCTTCCTGGACTTTCTCTGCATGCTGATTCTGTACTGCATTGCTGGGCTGTTACTGATCTTGGCTTGCTTCTTGGACTCTCCTTTGCCTGCTGATTCTGTACTGCTTTGCCTGGCTGTTACTGATCTTGGCTTGCTTCCTGGACACTCCTTTGCCTGCTGATTCTGTACTGCTTTGCCTGGCTGTTACTGACCTTGGCTTTGCTTCCTGGACTTGCGCTTCCTACTGATTCTGTACTACTTTGCCCAGCTGTTACTGACCTTGGCTTTGCTTCCTGGACTTGCTTTGCTAGCTAATTCTGTACTGCTTTGCCCAGCTGTTACTTATCTTGGCTTGCTTCCTGGACTCTCCTTTGCCTGCTGATTCTGTACTGCTTTGCCTGGCTGTTACTGATCTTGGCTTGCTTCCTGGACACTCCTTTGCCTGCTGATTCTGTACTGCTTTGCCTGGCTGTTACTGACCTTGGCTTTGCTTCCTGGACTTGCGCTTCCTGCTGATTCTGTACTGCTTTGCCCAGCTGTTACTGACCTTGGCTTTGCTTCCTGGACTTGCTTTGCTAGCTAATTCTGTACTGCTTTGCCCAGCTGTTACTTATCTTGGCTTGCTTCCTGGACTCTCCTTTGCTTGTTGATTCTGTACTGCTTTGCCTGGCTGTTACCGATCTTGGCTTTGCTTCCTGGACTTGTTCTTTCTGATAATTCTGTACTGCTTTGCCCAGCTGTTACTGATCTTGGCTTGCTTCTTTAACTCTCCTTTGCTGATTCTGTACTGCTTTGCCTGGCTGTTACTGATCTTGTCTTGTTTCCTGGACTTGCTATTCCTGCTGATTCTGTATGGCTTTGCCTGGCTGTTTCACTGCACAATTTTTGTGAAAAGTTTTTAATTGTGACAGGTACCTAGTGGGTATGCATAAATATAGTTTTGGTTATGCTGCATCACGTAGGAACTCTGAGAAATAGAGAAACTGTTTACCGGCAATAACGTATTTAATCATGTTTATGTTTCTAATATGCTATTAAGCTCAACATAAATAAAAGGTGTCTTTCTCCTGATTTTCATTTGTATCTAATGTCCAGTGCATCACATTGCAGTGTCCAATAGTAGTCAGCAAGCATTGACGGATTCCAGTTGCTCTGGTATGGTTTTTCCATTGTAGCAATGTCCTGGTAAAACCTTTCACTGTGTTCGTCACTGACAGCACCGAGATTTGAAGGGAAGAAGTCCAAGTGTGAGTGGAGGAAATTAATCTTGAGTGACATGTTGCACTTTATTAATTTGTATGCTTTGAGAAGTTTGTCTACCAGCTGAGTGTATTTGAGGCTCTGTAATTGCCACGGAAATTGTCAACAACATTTTTGAAGGCTTTCCAGGCAATCTTTTCTGGCCCAACTAACAGATCTTCAAACCGCTTTTCACTCATAACATGTCTGATCTGAGAGCCAACAAAAATGCCCTCTTTGATCTTGCCCTCAGTTCTTCTTGGGAACATTTGTCTTAAATAGCAAAAACATTTGCCTTTTTTTGTTTATTGCTTTCACAAAATTCTTCATAAATCACAATTTTATGTGAAGAGGATGCAAAAATATCTTTGCCGGTTTGACAAGCGGGTCATGTGCAACATTTTCTGTCCTGGAACTAACTTTTTACAGAGTGGCCAGCTCTATCTATAATAATGTTAGTCTTTGGCATGACTGTCCCATTCGAAGATGAAACAACAGTACTTTGTATAGCTGAGCTGCAGTCCCAGTAACAGAGGAACAACTTTCAGATCTCCACAGATATTCCAGTTATACTTGCTGCACTGGATGTGCTTCAGCAACATTTCCATGTTCTCGTAGGTTTCTTTCATGTGTGCTGCAAAGCCAACAGGTATTGAAGGGTGAATGTTGCCATTGTGTAACAGAACAGCTTTGAGGCTTAACATTGACGAATCAAAGAGATGCCACTCTTGCGGGTCATGGTCACAACCCAAAGCAGAGACCAATCCTTCCATGTCAACACAGAAACAGAGACTGTCAACTTGTGCAAAGAATTTGGGTAAATTATCTTGCTAGCTTCAAAAAACAGAAATTTTCATACCTGGTGACAGAAAACGCCATTCCTGCAGTCTCAAACCCAGCAATTCGGCTTTTGCTTTTGACAGACCCAAATATCTGAACAGATTGTTTAATTCTGACTGTGTTATGAGATGTGGATGGACTCTGCACTGTGTACGTAGCGCACTCCTGATCTTTGCACTGCGTACGTAGCGCACTCCTGATCTTTGCACTGCGTACGTAGCGCACTCCTGATCTTTGCACTGCGTACGTAGCGCACTCCTGATCTCTGCACTGTGTACGTAGCGCACTCCTGATCTCTGCACTGTGTACGTAGCGCACTCCTGATCTCTGCACTGTGTACGTAGCGCACTCCTGATCTCTGCACTGTGTACGTTGCTCATTGTCTGATCTCTGCACTGTGTATGTTGCTCATTCCTGATCTCTGCACTGTGTACGTAGCACACTATTGAACCCTGCACTCTGTACGTAGTGCACTCCTGAACTCTGTATATAGCGCACCCTTGAACTCTACACTCTTAATGTTGCACACACCTGAACTCTGTACATAGCACACCCCTGAACTCTGCATTTTGCAGCGTTATGCACCCCTGAACTCTGCACTTTATACTTCACGCACCCCTGAACTTTGCACTCTGCACATCGCTGAACTCTGAACGTCGCACACCCCTGAACTCTGTACACATGTGAAAAATAACGTATATATCATACAATCATTCCATAAACACATACCACATACACTGTATATATCATTTGAGAAAAATATGCTTATAAAATAGTTCACCATTCGCCAAAAATAAATAAAAAATACCGTATTTTTTGGACTATAAGACGCACTTTTTCCCCCCAGAAATATGGGAGAAAATGTCCCTGCGTCTTATAGTGCAAATACATGATAGGCCCCGCCCCCTGCCGTCGCTGGCACCGCCCCTGCCATCCGCTCGCATCGCTCCCCGTAGCCGCTGGAATCCCCCGACCGCCGCCACTGGCTCCGCCCCCCCGCCGCCACTGGCAAAGCCCCTTACACTGCTCGCATTGCGGCGCGCCGAATCAAATTAGAGCCGCTCTCTCTTTCTTTTCGGTTTACAGAAAGGGAAGGGGGCGGCGGGGGATATACAGACAGCCCGCAGCTCTCCTCTTCCTGTCACAGCGCTGCTGCCGAGTTCTCTGCAAATAGAGCAGAGGAGTGTTGCGGGCTGTCTGTATATCCCCCGCCGCCCCCCTTCCCTTTCTGTAAGCCGAAGGGAGAAGAGAAAGAGAGAGCGGCTCTAATTGGATTCTCTGCACCGCCACCCAGCTTCCTACCCGTTGTTTCCCTCCCCATGATTGGCCAGCCACAGCAGAGGGCCAATCAGAAGACACTGGGGGCATCATGGGAAATTAAGTCACTGCAGAGTTCTGGCACCAGTTCCCCCAGCATGCAAGCACTCTGCTGGAGGGGAGGGAGGGGGTGTGGGAAGAGGAGCAAAAGAGAATACTCTGCTGGGGGACACCACCAGAGAGCCACGCTGTACCCAGCACCACCAGGGAGCCATGCTGTACCCAGCACCACCAGGGAGCCACGCTGTACCCCGCACCACCAGGAAGCCACGCTGTACCCCGCACCAGAGAGCCACGCTGTACCCCGCACCACCAGAGAGCCACGCTGTACCCCGCACCACCAGAGAGCCACGCTGTAACCCGCACCACCAGAGAGCCACGCTGTAACCCGCACCACCAGAGAGCCACGCTGTAACCCGCACCACCAGAGAGCCACGCTGTAACCCGCACCACCAGAGAGCCACGCTGTACCCCGCACCACCAGAGAGCCACGCTGTACCCCGCACCACCAGAGAGCCACGCTGTACCCTGCACCACCAGGGAGCCACGCTGTACCCTGCACCACCAGGGAGCCACGCTGTACCCTGCACCACCAGGGAGCCACGCTGTACCCCACACCACCAGGGAGCCACGCTGTACCCGCACCAACAGGGAGCCACGCTGTACCCCGCACCAACAGGGAGCCACGCTGTACCCCGCACCAACAGGGAGCCATGCTGTAACCGCACCGCCAGAGAGGGAGCCACTCTGTTCCCACACCACCAGAGAGGGAGCCACACTGTAACCACTGTACCCGCACCACCAGAGAGGGAGCCACATTGTACCTGCACCACCAGAGAGGGAGAAAGACAGAGCCACTGCCAGGATACAGACATGCTACACTACTGACTAGAGTCACCCCGGGCAACCCAGAGTGAGCGAACGTCCAGCCAGAGGGATCACTGTTGCGATTTCGCTGGGTCTGGTAAGAGGGCCGCCTGTTGGCCATTATCCATTACTGTTCCCAGGGACTGAGCCATTAGGAAGTGCCTAACCTGATATCCTCTAGGCCTTATTGACCGCCACAACGTCCCTCTCTGTCCTCTTCCCACAGCGTCCCCTCTGTCCTCTTCCCACAGCGTCCCCTCTCTCCTCTTCCCACAGCGTCCCCTCTCTCCTCTTCCCACAGCGTCCCCTCTGTCCTCTTCCCACAGCGTCCCCTCTGTCCTCTTCCCATGAAGATGACAGGGCGGGTCTTAAAAAGGAAGGGGTGTGACCTTGACAGGAAGGGGTGGGTCATATTTAAATTAGGGGGTTCGCAAGTTTAGTCAGGCCTAGGGTAGCACAAAACCTAAATACACCACTGATGGCAGTGGGCACTCTGCGTTTACTGTGGCATGGGCACTCTGCGTTTACTGTGGCAGTGGTCACTCTGCGTTTACTGTGGCAGTGGTCACTCTGCGTTTACTGTGGCAGTGGTCACTCTGCGTTTACTGTGGCAGTGGTCACTCTGCGTTTACTGTGGCAGTGGTCACTCTGTGTTTACTGTGGCAGTGGTCACTCTGCGTTTACTGTGGCAGTGGTCACTCTGCGTTTACTGTGGCAGTGGTCACTCTGCGTTTACTACGGCAATGGTCAGGCTGCGTTTACTATGGCAATGGTCAGGCTGCATTTCATGGGCACTGCAAAATATTTTAGTACAAAATACGGTATGTCCCCGGATTTAATGAAAAAAATCTGGTCACCTTAGACTAAAGGTCCATTTCTCTGGTGGTTTCGGAATTGGAAGACTTTAATCATGTGGCACGGGTCTCATTGCAGAAGGCAGATTAGGGTATTCAATTGACTTCTTGTTTTTGGCAGAGAAACCAGACACATTAATCAAACAGAAGTAACAGTCCGTCACATGGTCTTTTTGTTCTCGCCATATCATCGGGACAGCAAACGGCCTTGTCTTTCTTGTGCCTCTGAGCTAAGCTCTCAGACAGACAGCATATGTCACACAACAAATGAGAGGCATCCATTCCTAGTCTTGATCACCAATTTTACAGCCAAAGTACAGATGATATGCTTTCTTCACAAGAGCAGTCATTGAGCGTCTCTGATGGCCAATCCAATACTCGCCACAAATATAGCAGAATGTATCGCGACTGTTACGACATTGACGAGACATATCGAACGACACCAATTGTCCTGTAAAACGTCTATAACACTTACCTGTTACAGTGCTACTGAGGCAATGCTATATTCTGAAAAAATACATACACACTATAAGGTCTATATTACCCCGATGAGAAGCATCTGTATGCAAGCCACTTTTATAGCCTGATGAGACAGTTTCAAGCGGGCCCCCGGCCTGCCCTGGCATGACCAGGCTGCAATACTTCCACAGAACAGCTTCCAACCTGGCCTGATTTCATGCCTGGACATGCCCAAACTGCACAAAACATTGTCCATAAGTCCCTTACAGAAATGAACATTTTTGGACACAAATATAAGAAAAAAACATGACAAAACTGAAGATTTCAATGAAACGTTACGTGACTGGCAAATTTAGATGTGATTTTCATGATCAGCAGCCAAAAATCTATGAGGAACACCCAACAGTGTTCAAGAAGCAAAAACTTTGCTGTGCAGTTGGCTTGCTTCCTGGACTTGCTCTGCCTTCCGATTCTGTACTGCTTTGCCTGGCTGTTTCTGACCTTGGCTTTGCTTCCTGGACTTGCTCTGCCAGCTGATTCTGTACTGCTTTGCCTGGCTGTTGCTGATATTGACTTGCTTCCTGGACTTGCTCTGTCTGCTGATTCTGTACTGTTTTGCCTGGCTTTTACTGACCTTGGCTTTGCTTCCTGGACTCTCCTTTGCCTGCTGATTCTGTACTGTTTTGCCTGGCTGTTACAGATCTTAACTTTGCTTCCTGGACTTGCTTTTCCTGCTGATTCTGTACTGTTTTTGCCTGGCTATTACCGACCTTGGCTTTGCTTCCTGGACTTGCTTTTCCTGCTGATTCTGTACTGTTTTTGCCTGGCTATTACCGACCTTGGCTTTGCTTCCTGGACTTGCTCTTCCTGCTGATTCTGTACTACTTTGCTTGGCTGTTACTGACCTTGGTTTTGCTTTTTGGACTTGCTCTTCCTTCTGATTCTGTACTGCTTTGCCTGGCTGTTACTGACCTTGGCTTTGCTTTTTGGACTTGCTCTTCCTGCTGATTCTGTACTGCTTTGCCTGGCTATTACTGATCTTGGCTTTGCTTCCTGGACTTGCTCTTCCTGCACTGCGTTACCTGGCTGATACTGACCTTGGCTTTCTTCCTGGACTTGCTCTGCCTGCTTCCCAGCTCCCACTACCACCTCCTACACTGGTGTCAAGCTGCTTCTGCGTCCTGGGCTAAGGACTGTGATTTTCAGCTCTACCCACATAAAGAGTGGACACCACCAGTCTAGAGGTGCACCGAAAACCGAAAATTCAGGATGCACTTGGCCAAAACCAGAAAATGTCAGTTTTTATATATAATTGTATTATATTTGACTTTTTAATTAATATCATTAATTTAAATAAATATGAATTTGTCGGCCATTATCGGCACCTTTAACGCAAGAAAAGCTAGAAAAAAATGAATCCCTTTCAATTCTATGTATGTCTATACACTGGTTCGTTGCGCTTCGGTTGTGGTGTTAAAAATCTTGCTTGCTGAATTTTTTTGGTCAGTTAAAGAAAACACACGAAAACAAGCACCTCCTCATTGAAATTGCGGCAAAAACACATCAATAACCAACCTTTGTTACATTTTTGAGTCACGTGACCTATGAAAAACACACCATAAGCACAGTAAATTCATGGTAAAATCACGGCAAAATCATGTGCTTTATGGGGCCATTATCAGTACCTTTTTCATGATCAGAAAAATGCAGAAACCCCCATTTTTGGTCGATACGTTTCACCTGACAAAATTTTGGTGCATTTCTATACAAGCCGGCTACTCTGGCCACTTCCTCAGTTTTCCTTTGGTGAACTAGAAGCGCCTGACCTGTGCAAATAAAAAAAATATGGCTGCCTGGTCCTTTTGGGTTCAATCTGAGGGGGGGGGGGGGGAGCTAAGCGGCTGCTTCCCTAGACCAAGCTGCGACATGTGGGCCCCTGTCTGGGTATTGTTGGTCTAGCCCTTGGAGGCATGGTGGTGGAGTTTGGTGTGGAATCTCAACTTCACTAAAGAGGCTTCCAGATTCCAACAAGCCCCCCACCTACAGGTCAGGGTTGTGGGGAAGAGGTCCATGTCCTTATCTTCATAGGAAATATATGCTATGCCAGAGGGATTCCCCTGGCAAGGTACACCCTTCATGTTGAGAGCATGTAGTCTTGTATGGTATAGGAAGGGGACCCATGCTCCCTTTCCAGGCTGCATCCTCAGATAAGAGACCTATATAGATTTTTTGGAGACCCCATGTTTTTTTTTGTATTTTGCATAGGGTTCCTCCTTGGTATCCAAACCAGACCTGACAGTTAGGGGGAAACCCACACCAGTTTGATTTTTGGGTCCCCCTTATAATCCATACCAGATCCTTAGGGCCAAGCAGTAATGACTCAATGACATTTTACTTTTCATCCAAGCAAGACTGTTGAAGAAGAATTCCAGGCATGGTATATTATACATAGTAACATCACGCCAGCTTGGTCCAATCTAACTATGTAAAAATATATCATACCTGGAAACCTTTATTAGAGTTTTATGTTAACATTTTGGTATAACTCTGCTAAAAAGAGGGACCAAACTCCAAAAGGCACAATCTGTGTAATCAAATCTGTGCTATTGTGCCTAAGAGTCCATACATTGTGTCTGCAGCACAGAGAAGGGGGTTTATTTGAGAGAAAATAAAATAAAAATCTGTAGGACGAATATCAGTGACTATTATCAATCTATTTTTGCCTGATATCACTCACCTCCCTCCCTACTCTGGACCAATCAGTGTGCAGTAACAGTGCAGAGATAACAGAAGAATATATTAGGGCTCACCTGTGCTGATCTCTGTAGGAGTGTCCTCCTCTTTGAATGTCCTCGTCATTCCGTCCTCTTCAATATATTGCTGATCATCCCTCACATACATCTCTTCTACTTCACCCACAACTTTAATGATCATCAGATCTTCACCCTAAACCAATAGAATGGCAGAAAATAACATCTGTAAAATAGAAGTATTTATGATGTGAGATCACATAGAAAATATCATCTTGTAGAGTCCACACATCGTCTCCACATGTCAGAGTGTTCAATCACTTTATGTTCCAGACCCTCAACTCCACCTACCTGATGATGGTGAGGGATGGTGTGACCTTCCTGTGTGGAATCCCGGGAATACAGAGGATGGGGACATCTCTCTGGTGGGTTTCGGTAGCTGGATGACTCCATCATGGTGTCCTGGTACAGATCTTTGTGTCCTTTTAGAGACTCTGACTCCTCCATCACCCCTTCCTTATCATCCTCCTCTTTCTTTATATCTTCTTTAATATCGACTTTAGAATCTCTCAGGTCCCCACTCTGAATATATAATAAAAATTATATAAATTATAACAATGCAGATAATGTACAGATCCTAATGATACTATCAGTGATTGTTCCTCATCTACCTGATGATGGTGAGGGATGGTGTGACCTTCCTGTGTGGAATCCCGGGAATACAGAGGACAGGGACATCTCTCTGGTGGGTTCCCATTACTGGATCCATCTGTAGGAAACACACACACTGACTGAATACATTGTTTCTATGTGTTTATCAGATGATGGGGGATCTAGGTGGAGCCTCCGTACTGCTCTCTCCTTTACAATAAAGTCTCCTCTTACCCGGTGATGTGAGGGGCGGCTGATTCTCCATCATGATGTCCTTGTAGAGATCCTTGTGTCCTTCTAAATACTCCCACTCCTCCATGGAGAAATAGACAGTGACATCCTGACACCTTATAGGAACCTGACACACACAATGATACAGTCACCATCCAGACACATCCCTTGTCTGTTACTGGATAATGTCCCAGAATTCCCGGCACCGCTCACCTCTCCTGTCAGCAGCTCCATCATCTTCTTGGTGACTTCTAGAATCTTCTTTTTGATGTTTATCTCAGGTGTCAGGGAGTGAGGTGGAGGCACTGTGATGGTCATATGATCTCCAGACTTCATAAGAGGAAAACTCTGTATATAAGAAATACAGTAATATTATGTCACATTCCCAGAATCCTCCTCACTTCTCTGGTCAGGTCTGTGTTTTATTAATAGAGATAAGAGTGATGTCATGTGACCTCCCAGAATCCTCCTCACCTCTCCGGTCAGCAGGTAGATGATCTCCAGGGAGAGATTTAGTATCCCCTCAGTCATGTGACTCTGGTCCTCCTCCATCCTCATTGATGTGATCTTTGTAGGTTTATCTGTAGATGAATAATTTTGTACTATATTGGTTGTAGAGCCGCACGATTTTGGCTAAAATGAGAATCAGTGACATGCTGTTTTGACAATCGAGAAGGGAAAAAGATTGCGATTTCAATTCTTAACGATTAATCGTGCAGCTATAATTGGTTGTAAAATATTAGGATGGGAAGGAAGGGGTTAATTGGTGTGTTGCCCCATTGGGAATTGACACATGTTCAGGGAGGTGCTTACCTCTAGTGTCTTTGTTTGTAAGTAGCTGTTGATTGGTAAATATTGGGCAGCACAGTGGTGTAGTGGTTAGCACTTTCGCCTAGCAGCCAAAGGGTCACTGCACCCTGTGCATAATGTACTCCTGAACCTAGCTCCCTGTGCTTAACCACTTGACCTCCAGAGGATTTGCCCCCCTCAACCCTTCATGACCAGGCTATTTTTTGCGATGTGGCACTGCAATATTTTAACTGACAATTGCGCAATCGTGCGATGCTGCACCCAAATAACATTTATGTCCTTTCTTACCCACAAATAGAGCTTTCTTTCGGTGGTATTTGATTACCTCTGCGGTTTTTACTTTTTGCGCTATAAACAAAAAAATACTGACAATTTTGAAAAAAACAAACAATAGTTTTGACATTCTTCTATAAAAACACATCCAATAAAAAATGTAAAAAAAAATCAAATTTCTTAATCAATTTAGGCCAATATGTATTCTGCTACATATGTTTGTTAAAAAAAAATCCCAATAAGTGTATATTGTCTACAAACTATGGGATAGTTTTGTTTTGTTTATTAGTAATGACGGCGATCAGCGACTTATAGAGGGACTGCAATATTTTGGCAGACAAATTGGACATTAACTGACATTTTTGAGGACCATCGACACTAATACAGTGACGAGTGTTAAAAATATGCACTGTCACTGTACTAATGACACTGGCTGGGAAGGGGTTAAACATCAGAGGCGATCAAAGGGTTAACTATGTGCCTAACCAGTGTTTGTGCAGTGTGTGGAAGGTGCTTTTACTAGGGGGAGGTATGGATTGGTGCCCCTGCAGGAACACAGGATCAATGCCTTCTGAAGGGACAGAACGGCGATCTGCTTTGTTTATGTAGCGTGGTCTTTAA
Organism: Rana muscosa; assembly: GCA_029206835.1. Classification (NCBI taxonomy): domain Eukaryota; kingdom Metazoa; phylum Chordata; class Amphibia; order Anura; family Ranidae; genus Rana; species Rana muscosa. Next base: position 29,570,437 of record JARGYO010000094.1, read on the forward strand.
ATTTAGTTGGGATGCACCTGGGTAATAGTATGACCCAGGTGTGTAAATCATGAGAGGTTTTGGACCCTTTGTGTTCGTGGAGGACTGGGTGGTGTATTATTCTCCTTGGTCTGTAGGTGGCGCTGTGCCCTCAGGTTCAAGGTAGAATTGCTGCCGCAGTGCTGTCCTTTTTGTCCCTTTCCGGAGATGGTACGGCAAGGGCGGGGAACCTGCCATGACGTCGAGGGCATAAAAGGGGGAGACGCCCTAGCCACAAGGTCTTCTTCTTCGGGAGTTTCATCACGCGCCCAGGCACCTTAGGCCTGGGTGCGGGCGGTTCGGAGTTCCGGCCCAGGCGCCCTAGGCCTGACTGGAATGGAGTTGGAGTCTATCCCAGGCACCTTCAGCCTGGGGTGAGGTACTAAACCGGAGGCCTGGGGCCCAGTGACTTCGACTGGGTCCCGTGAGGGTGGAGAAGTCCGAGGGTCCCTGAGGTGGATGGGGTCCATGTCTGAGGTGAGGAGGCCGGGGAGGTTACCCATTCGGAGAGTCTGGAGCAGCATCAACCCAGTGACGGATGGGCCTCTGGTAACTCCCTTGGAGGGACATCTTCCCCTGACAGGGGCCGCAACGCAGCGAAGGTACTCCTATCTACGTTCTCTTGAGTCGCTGGTAGAGACTCTCAAGTTCTAAGTTCTCTCTAGCCAAGGCTATAGTAACCGCTGGTGAAATCACAGTGGTTTAGTGTACAATCAGGATAGTGCCTCGACCTGCTCACCCCACCGTATCAAACTGTTATTTGGTCTCAACCAGTTGGCTACTGAAGCACTGTTTATTGTGAGTTATGCAATAAAACAAGAGTTGGACTGTGATCGGTGTGTGGAACTCTGGTTAATGGGAGCAAAGGGAAGTGTTGGCACAACAGGACTTAATCCTTAACTAAAACACACAGGCCCGAGGAAATATCTGGTACTGGCCTTCACCTCACCCACAGCTATGGGGAGGACATGGGCCGTAGCGCATCTCACCCTGTCGTACGTGATACCCCTAGACAAAAGAGATGGGGTGAGGCCGCTACATTTACATAGGCAGATTGCCATTCTGGCTATCTGCCTAATAATCAGAGGGTTCCGGCGGACATCCAGTCTGCGTTACCTGCAGATCAGCTCCCGCTGTGTCTAATCAAAGTGAAAGGGGGTCGCCGGCAGCACGCATGCGCGCTCCAGACCCAGAAGTGTTGGATCATTTACATAATATGTGATCTGGCGCAACAGTGCCACCTTTCCGCAGTATATCTATGTTTTACTGGCGGCAAGTGGTTAATGCACTCCTGAACCCTGCCACTCCTGATTGTTTTTAAAATAATGTGTGTATCATCATCTGCTGGAGATAAAAGATGTCACAGTGACTATGGAGGAAGAGGACGGACATGACGGGGTTACTGGGTGTAAATAGAAAATAAAATCTTATTACCTCCTCTGCTACCACTTCCAACAATGTCTTATCTCTACTTCCTCCCGACTCACCTCTCACCCGGAACTTCCTATTTAGACCTGACATCACTTCCTGTCTTCCATAGAGACTGTCTGTCTCAGTATTTGGGATATCACCACCTTGTGGAGCTCAGATGAACTGCAGTCCTGAGAAATGTCTCATACTGTGAAATAGGCCTTGTCATTGTTTCCAAGTGTCTTCGATTTTGCAGGACATTCCCAGGATTTTGACTACTGTCCCATTGTGTCCTCATCCTGCAGTTTTCAGGACTCTGTACAGAGTGGCAGTGAGGTGATGACTGTTGGAACACTCTCTGGGTTCAGTGGCATCTCCAGCTTTCATATTTAGGGGGGGCACATGGGGGGACAGGGACAAAAGTAAGGAGGGCCAACTATAAAATGCAATTATATATATATATATATATATATATATATATATATATATATATACTGGGGCCCTTTACTTCTGTTGTGGGGCCCTTTATTACGATCCTGCATCGAGACCCTTTCACGTTTTGTAGTGAGCTCCCTTCCTACTTTATTGGGGCCCCCAGGGTGGCAGAAAACAAGAGGTATGTCACCAGCACACCAGGAAAATATAAGGGTCCAAAGCAGTGGGAGAACTACCAGAGTTGCAAAGGTTGCACTTGCGACTGGGCCCGGATGTTTTGCCACTGTGGAGTTCCCCAGCCTCTTCTTGCTGTCCTACCTCTGCTATCGACAGCGCTGGTCTCCTTGGCAGCGGCGGCAGTCTATTAGGACCTAGTGCTGGTGACATTATGGGTGCATGCAGGGGAAGGCTGGCACTATTGGTTGTAGAGAGTTGAGCCCCTAGCTGGTCACCTAGCAGCAGTAATGCTGCATAACCTTCTCTATTGCCGATCAGGATGTGATCCAGGTGATGCTCCCCGTATGTTCAGCTGCCATGTGGGCTCCATGCCTGTAAGGTGTGGGCTTTGATCAATAAAACCACTATCATATTTAACATTAGATTTGACTAGGAGCCTCACCTAGATTGCATCCCAATCAGCATGTCAGAGAAGGCTCCACTGCTGCTAAGCAACCTACAGGGAGCTCAACTGTCTACAACCAATAGAAATGGGCTCGGGTGTGTTCCCACATGCTCGATCCCGCCAGGAAGCAGATGTCTCCCTGCCTGTGATTAGCGGTGTGCAGTGTTGGCTTCCTGGCGGGATCAGGCATGTGGGATTTCAAACACACCTGAGCCCATCTGTAACAACCAATTGTGCTGGCCTTCCTGTGCATGAGCCCATCAGCCCCATAAAGTAACCAGCACTGGGTCCTAATGTGCGGCCACCATGGAGACAGAGACCAGCACTGTCAATAGCCAGGACAGGACAGCAACCCTAAGGCCGCGTACACACGATCGGAATTTCCGACAACAAATGTTCGATGGGAGCTTGTTGTCAGAAATTCCGACCGTGTGTAGGCTCCATCGGACATTTGCTGTCGGAATTTCCGACAACAAAAATTTGAGTTTTGTTGTCGGAAATTCCGATCGTGTGTACACAATTCCGACGCACAAAATTCCACGCATGCTCTGAATCAATCAGAAGAGCCGCACTGCCTATTGAACTTCATTTTTCTCGGCTCGTCATACGTCTTGTACGTCACCGCGTTCTTGACGTTCGGAAATTCCGACAATATTTGTGTGACCGTGTGTATGCAAGACAAGTTTGAGCGAACATCCGTCGGAAAAAAATCCACGGTTTTGTTGTCGGAATGTCCGATCGTCTGTACGCGGCATGATAGTTCTGCCGCTGGTCCACAGTGGGAGGATTCCCCCATACACCTGGAATGTGTAGATGGGGGAATTGGAACATTCTTTTTTTCATTCAACCAAATAGTTGAATGAAAAAAGTGATCAATGTATGGTCTGCCTAAGAGCTAGCCATAGACAGTTTAAATCTCGGCCGGTTCAGCAGGAACTGACTAAGATTTAAACCATTAATGGCAGGCTGAATGTACCAAGTTGATCGATCAAATTGGGTACAACCAGCCTGCCGGATACTCTTATGATTATCGCTAGTGGTTGCTATATTTTCTAGTGATAATCATTGTTGGGAGAATACAATTGCTCAGCGCAAGGGATTCCTCTATCAGCACAAGAAACAACAAAGAGAAAACACCTCTTAGTGCAAATATTTAATAGCCACACAAAATGTAATATCCCCACTTACATGTAGGCAATGGATGACAGGCGTCCAGGGGATGATAACAGTGAAGCCTCCTGAGTCTGATGCTCAGTGATTCCTGGCAGGCAGATCTGTTGGCGCTCACTAAGCAGAGCGTTCACAGTGTCCGATGGAGGGAAGCCGACCAGTGATCTTGGCGTGCGGGACAAGGTAGCACCGCTCCATGCTGCGAGGAAGCCAACTGGCGTGTGACGTCAATGAGGTGTGGAGGAGAAAACACAACGCGTTTCAGAGCATGCGCCAAGCTCACAGTGGGCATGCGCGCTCCTTTGTCAAGTTTAAGGTGGAAATAGAGGACTAGAGATTAAGAAGGCTATCTGCTTGATTTGAAAAAAGTCTGTTTATTCGAAAAACAGTCTGCTTAATTGAGAAACAACATGCTGACAAACAGCAACTAGAGCAAATGAGGGATGGTGATCAAACTGGCCAAATAATATACATACAATAATGATCATAATCGGAACTTGCATTATATAAAAGTTTACACAATCTATAAGTCTATATAATAAAAGTATATGTAGCGGACCCCCACTCTCTCTCCTTCTGTCTTTAATGGCTTCTCTGGCTCTGGTCTAGGGGTATCTCGGAGGAGAGAGAGGGGCGGGGCACTACGCCAAGCTTTCACCACAGATGTAGTAGGTGTATGCAAAGTTCTGTTACCTTTCGGGTCGGTGTCCTGCAGTAAGAGCTCCTTCTCTGGAACAGTGTCTGTATTAAAAGAGCCCCACACCACTAAAGTCCAACACTCCTTTATTTCCACAGCATAGAATGTCACACAATCAGTTGGACTTCCTTTAAACGAACAGGGGGTGTGGATACAAGTAAGCCCAGGCACAGTGAACTCTCCTATTCCTGTAGTGAGTCGAATAGGCATGGCGCACAGTCTCTGCCACTGACCGTGAAGTGGTAGCTGCCACCTACCGGGTGAACTGTTGCAGCCCCCTGCCACAGGCCTGTAGGTAACGGTCCTTGCTTGCGACCTTTAAGAAGAATGTCTCTGCCAGACCTTTCCTCAATAGAACCACCTTCCATGTGTATCAGCCCCTGTTTGAGAGGGCATCCCTCCAGACGGTCTCCGGAGGCCCTCACCCGTCACCGGCAGTCGGCTGCACCAGGTCTTCGGAGAGGCCACCCTCCAGTCCATTGCGTCTTAGATTCGGGTATCCATCCCCCGGATACCCTAGGACGATCCCCCCCAGGCGGAACCCAGTGGAAGAAGCTGGGCCCCAGGCTAGGACAAGTACCTCACCCCAGACCAAAGGTGTCTGGGATGGCTCCCGAACTCCCGGTGTCCAGGCCTAGGCCACCTGGACACCGCCCACGGACAGCAGCCCTCAGGCTAAAGGTGCCTGGGACTCCAAGACCCGTGACCAAGATGGCCGGCCCCTTTATACCCTCTCCCGGCAAGCACGGCGGGTTCCCCGCCCCACCATACCGCTGCCGAGGGAGGACAAAAAGGAGGTACGGCACACAGCAATGATTTAACCCCAACCCAGGGCGACAGCGCCACCCACTGGGCTGCGGGGAATTACACATCACTAATGTCACTTCCAATTTACACCCGGGGAAAGTACATACCCGCTACACTCTCCCCCTGGTGGTTTGGTCCCCAGTGTCTGGGGTGAACCATGCCCTACCCAGGGCGACATGGCCCAGTCCAGAGACCGGCTAAAAATTCAAAAACCCCCAAAAAAAGTTTTGAAAAAAACCAAACTCCCTCTAATACCGCTGTGTCTGAGCTTCACACACAAAGGTAAGGGAAGGGAAACAACAACACATAACTGTAACATTTTCCAACAAATCACATCAGCATTTAACACAAAAATTTTTTTTTCCACCCCATTCTAACTAAGACCCGCCCAATCTCAGCGGTCTTGATGAGATGCTCTCCTGCAAGAAAAAACATTAGCACACATAAACTCTGACACAGATGTTCGTGTACGAGAAAAAAACCTCTCCGTGAAGAAATCTTTTTCTCCTATGAGTGCATGTTTTGGAAAGTGTATGTCGTTGCACAGCACTGCCACCTGGTGACAGCGCCGCGGTAACTGCACTTGTAGGGACTTCACCTGTGACCCTATGTACCCCAGAGTCCATGATCGCTTGCTGGAGAAAGAAGAACAAACAACCGGAACAGTTCCTCGACTCCTCCAGAGAGCACAGACGCCCCTTGCTGGGCACAGTCACTGATGATATTCAAAAGAAAAAAATCAAACAGCACGTCTGGGAAGTGCAATGTCAGTGGAAAACAAGAACGGAGTCTCTTTTCTCCTCACAGATAAAAGCGGGGATGCGGCAGGACAAGGGGCCTCAAATGCTGGTCCATAGTCTCCAGATGGTATTCAACATCTTCTCCCTCCTTACGCCGGATCAGCACCTTGTCCGCATGAATATGCCGCCCCAGCATCAACTCTGCCTTGCAGTCCTTGAAACGCTGTGATGCTTTTGGAGAGCATGCCAAGTACCTGCGAGCGTGTGGAACCTGAAGGTGGGTCCACACAAAGTCATTATACCAGCGTTCTCGGCACACCTCCACTTCATAAAGTAGTTCTTTTGAGAGGTATGGATATTCCCATCCATAATCAGTAGCAACCTTCTGGCAAAACAAACGCTGGAGCCTCGCCAGCGGAGGCATGGTGGCTTTGTCCCCTTCACCAGGTAAAACTATTGAGTCTGGATGGCGAGGGACCTTGGTCACATCAGATCTGGGCATAGGTGCCCGAAGCACAAGTCTCTTTTCCCCGGTATTGACTGTAGATTGCACCGGGAAAGTGAGGGCAGGCTGGGGACTGGATCCCTCCTCAGGCGCTGGGGCCTCCACCCGGGGTGTACTATCCCCTGTAGACATGGGTGGGTCCCCACTTCTGCGGGACAAGGCACAGGGAATTTTGTCCCAGCCCTTTGTAGTGAACAGTTCATCAATGATGGCGTCGTCTCCAGCATCGGAGAGCGACTCCAGGTCGGAGGTGTCACACTCCTCCGCGGGTATGTAGCCTGTTGTGGAAACGGAGCTACCACCTCCCGCGGACTTACTGGGCCATGACTTACCGACACCTCCGCCCACACACACACAGTTCCTCTGCCCGGCTTACCTCGGCCTTTGCTGTGAACGGGACGTCCGGGACTCTTCCCACCGGATCCATCCGGGCCGGGCGCAGGCGAGCAGGATAGTCCACCGCAACCGCTGGACGGGGCCACCCAACCGGTCTTTCTCTTCGGCGGTGGACGCTGTGAGACTGTGGTGACCGAGTCAGCATCCTCGGATTTCTCCCGTTGAGTCTGTGCAACCTCCTCCGCGGTCGCTGCAGTGCGCATAGGGATGGCTCTCTCAGCAATGATTCCTTCTCCTAGAGTGGTGCTGCCTGTATTTCGACCGGGGTAAATGGTTTGTGGCCTTTCAATGACTGGATCCACTTCAAAGAGAAACTCCCCACAGGCCTCTCATCGCCCGAATGGCTTCAGCTGACACACCAGTCCCGAACATCAGGGACAAATCAAACCCAGGGCCTCAACGTCCATACATGAGTACAGGGCGAATCGTCCCCGGGGCTTCAGCCGGATCCCCGTATCTGTCACCGGAGCAGCAGTAGTCAAAGTCGTGGATGAAGGGTGAACAGGAATCCACGATGTTTGTCCGAACATGGTGACTTGCTGCCGGTCCATTGCGCACTGACAGTTTCGCGCCAAAGTCCCCACGTGTAGTCCTTCACACGGCTGGACTCCTCCCCTTTTGCGCTCCAGTTCACGGGCTTTCTCCCGGCCTAGGTCACGCCCACGAACTGAGCAGGGAGGGTGTGCCTCATGGCGCAGTGCAATTAAAGTCCCCACGTGTAGTACCTCACACGGCTGGACTCCTCCCTCTTCCCGCTCTTTCTGCATGGGCCTTTCCCGTCTTGGGGTCATGTCCACGACTTCGAGCACAGGGATGCACTGTAACGCCGAGCGCTCCGGGTGTCCCATCCATCCCGGAGCGCCCGCGGCGTCTGGCCCCCTGCAGCGCTCCGGTCGGCTCCTCTGACCGTGAGCGCTGCTCTGATGCTGGCGGGGATGCGATCCATGCGGCGGCACCTGTCCGCCCGCGGATCGCATCCCATCCTGCTCACCGGCCTCCTCCTCCTGCTTCGTCCCGGCGCGCGCGGTCCCGCTGCTCTCTAGGGCGCGCGCGCGCCGGTCTTCTTAAATTTAAAGGGCCAGTGCACCATTGATTGGTGCCTGGTCCAATTACTGTGTCACACCCAAAAACACTTAAAAACCCACTCCCCCTTCCTGTCCTTGCCGGATCTTGTTGCCTTACTGCCCTGAGAAAGCGTTTTGTAGTTGTCTTGCCAGTGTATCTGATCTTCTGCCGTTACCCCTGACTACGAACCATTGCCGCCTGCCCTGACCTTCCGCTACATCTGACCTTGCCTCTGCCTAGTCCCTGTGTACCGTGCCTATCTCAGCTGCCAGAGAAGTCGAGCCGCTACTGGGGGACACGACCTGGTTGCTACCGCGCAGCAAGTCCATCCCGCCTTGCGGCGGGCTCTGGTGAAAACCGGTAGCTGCTTAGAACCGGTCCTCCAGTGCGACCCGTGCCTTCGCCTCTCTGGCACAGAGGATCCACCTCCTGTGTCCTCACTAGCCACCAGTCCGGGCCCTGACAGTAGATCCGGCCATGGATCCCGCTGAGGTACCGCTGCCAGATCTTGCTGACCTCACTACCGTGGTTGCCCAGCAGTCGCAACAGATCGTCCAACAAGGACAGCAGCTGTCACAGTTGACCGCCATGGTCCAGCAGCTTCTGCCGCCGCAGCCTCCAGCATCTTCCCCTCTCCGAGCTGCCGCTACTACCTCGAGAATTCGCCTGTCTCTTCCGGAAAAATTTGACGGGGATTCTAGGATGTGCCGGGGATTCTTGTCCCAATGTTCCCTGCATCTTGAGATGATGTCTGACCAGTTTTCCACAGAATGGTCTAAAGTGGCATTCATGGTCTCTCTGTTGTCTGGAAAGGCCTTGGCCTGGGCCACGCCACTCTGGGACCGCAACGACCCTGCTACAGCCACCGTTCAGTCCTTCTTTGCTGAGGTTCGCAGCGTTTTTGAGGAACCAGCCCAAACCTCATCCGCTGAAACTGCCCTGCTTAACCTTGTCCAAGGAAACTCCTCTGTGGGCGAATATGCCATACAGTTCCGCACACTGGCCTCAGAGTTAGCCTGGAATGATGAGGCTCTCTGCGCGACCTTCAAGAAGGGTTTATCCGGCCACATCAAGGATTGTCTGGCCGCACGAGAGATACCCTCTTCCTTGACGGAACTCATCCATTTAGTTATACCCTCCCAACCACAAAATAAAGGTCCTGATAGGAAAGGTAGTAAAAAAAGCATCAACTGTCCCTAATACAGGTGGATATAAGGGAGGTTACCAACAACCTTCCCACCACCCTAATCATCACCTTTATAGCCCCCGTCCACAGGCTGCCTCTTATCAGCCATGGCCTAAGGGTAATCCACACCAGCCACGCCCCAGAGATCCCTACTATGGTAATTATGCTCAATCTAATTACCCTCCCACTAGAGTTCCCTATTATGATAAGAACTATTCCCAAGGACCATGGGAATATAGGGATAATTTGAGAAACCATGGTTATTCAAAACCTTCCCCTCAGGTAACAAGGGAATATAGGAATGATAGGAGTTCCAAAAACCGAAACATCATAAACCTGTGGATCTGAGGAGAGATCCAAGGGATGAGATTCGCTATCGCAGTTCTGGACCTGGTAATCAAACACCCCAGGGAAGACCTATTGCTTTAGAAAACCGATTTGCCCCTCTTCCAGATTATCAGGATGAGATGTATGAGGAGAATTATGTGATCACACAACATCCAAATCAAATGAATGATTTTCCCATACCCCATAGAGAATATTATCAGGAGTCCCCCCATGACTCTGGGGACAATTCTCAATGTTTTTTTCCCATGGCCAATCACAGGGGCAAACGTGGATACGAAGACAGAGAGGTACCAGAGGGGGGAGGAGAATCAGGGCCAAAAAAAAGGAAAAATTAGATATTGGTGGTATTTTTAATTTGAGCACGGCGACACTTTCTGAGGGTGAACAACGAGTTTTAAGTCATGGTTTGAAATTCGCTCCTCCACGGAAGCTGAATAAATTCGAGACATTCATTGATGTTCACAAATTTATTAGAAAAATGAACATCAAGAGGCATTTTATGCTGAACCCCATTGGTAATCGGAGTCAGATTGCCCAGAGAGCTCTCACTTGTTCTAACAATAATCAGACGATCAGCATATCAGATAACCCCTCCATTCAGCATACTGACCTGAGGAATGCCTCACTTTTTAATCCACCTGGTTTTATAGCGCCCTCAGTACAAGTTTTTAAAGAATTAGTTCTTCATGACCTTTTAGCATTAAAGGCTCCCAAGAAGAGAGGTAGGGATGTACATCAACAGTATATTAAACAGATTTGTGAATGTAAAGATATCCTGATACGTCCAGCAGATAAAGGAGGGGGCATAGTGGTTTTAGATAAATCCCAATATGTTGTAGAGATGCATAGATTATTGTCAGATGAATCCACATACACTCCCCTGCCCTCCAATCCCACTGTCAAATATAGAAAAGAGTTATCTACCCTTATCGAATATGGATTTGAAAGGGAGATCCTTAACAAAAAGGAACGTATGCATCTGATTCCTATCACTCCCAGAGTGCCGGTAATTTATTACTTACCCCAACTTGCATAAAAACTCCATTAATCCACCTGGCCGCCCTATTATAAGCGGCATAGACTCTGTTACGTCTAGGATTAGTAGGTATGTGGACCATTTTTTACAGCCTTTGGTGGTTACTAGGGATGAGCTCGGTGTTCGAGTCGAACATACGTTCGACTCGAACATCGGCTGTTCGATCGTTCGACGAAGATCGAACGATTTGGGCCGTTCGCGCCTAATTCGAGTGACGCGAACGGCCCACAATGCACTACGCCATCGCAGTGTCATCCAGGCGCTGTGATTGGCCAAGCATGCACTGTGACCCCGCATGCTTGGCCAATCACAGCGCCGGCAGCGAGGAGAGCAATGATTGGCCACAGGCAGGATGCCTGTGGCCAATTATTGCTGAGGGGGTTTAGTACACGCCCCACACTATAAAAGGCCGCCAGCGCGGCGGCCTAGTGTAGTGTGTTCCGGAGCAGGGAAAGAGAAGCATAGGCAGGGACAGTGACATTTATTTTTTCTTGCTTAACCTGGATTCCTTTAGTTTAGGGAAAGAGAAGGATAGGTAGGGAGAGTGTCAGTGTGTTTTACTGTACGAATCCTTGTTTCTAGGGACAGGGAAGGACAGTGAGGGAAATTCTCCTTGTGCTATAGTGTGCTTTAAAAAAACCTTTTTTCTAGGGACAGAAAACTATAGGTAGGGAGAGTGTCAGTGTGTTTTACTGTACGAATCCTTGTTTCTAGGGACAGGGAAGGACAGTGAGGGAAATTCTCCTTGTGCTATAGTGTGCTTTAAAAAAACCTTTTTTCTAGGGACAGAAAACTATAGGTAGGGAGAGTGTCAGTGTGTTTTACTGTACGAATCCTTGTTTCTAGGGACAGGGAAGGACAGTGAGGGAAATTCTCCTTGTGCTATAGTGTGCTTTAAAAAAACCTTTTTTCTAGGGACAGAAAACTATAGGTAGGGAGAGTGTCAGTGTGTTTTACTGTACGAATCCTTGTTTCTAGGGACAGGGAAGGACAGTGAGGGAAATTCTCCTTGTGCTATAGTGTGCTTTAATAAAAACTTTTTTCTAGGGACAGAAAACTATAGGTAGGGAGAGTGTCAGTGTGTTTTACTGTACGAATCCTTGTTTCTAGGGACAGGGAAGGACAGTGAGGGAAATTCTCCTTGTGCTATAGTGTGCTTTAAAAAAACCTTTTTTCTAGGGACAGAAAACTATAGGTAGGGAGAGTGTCAGTGTGTTTTACTGTACGAATCCTTGTTTCTAGGGACAGGGAAGGACAGTGAGGGAAATTCTCCTTGTGCTATAGTGTGCTTTAAAAAAACCTTTTTTCTAGGGACAGAAAACTATAGGTAGGGAGAGTGTCAGTGTGTTTTACTGTACGAATCCTTGTTTCTAGGGACAGGGAAGGACAGTGAGGGAAATTCTCCTTGTGCTATAGTGTGCTTTAAAAAAACCTTTTTTCTAGGGACAGAAAACTATAGGTAGGGAGAGTGTCAGTGTGTTTTACTGTACGAATCCTTGTTTCTAGGGACAGGGAAGGACAGTGAGGGAAATTCTCCTTGTGCTATAGTGTGCTTTAAAAAAACCTTTTTTCTAGGGACAGAAAACTATAGGTAGGGAGAGTGTCAGTGTGTTTTACTGTACGAATCCTTGTTTCTAGGGACAGGGAAGGACAGTGAGGGAAATTCTCCTTGTGCTATAGTGTGCTTTAATAAAAACTTTTTTCTAGGGACAGAAAACTATAGGTAGGGAGAGTGTCAGTGTGTTTTACTGTACGAATCCTTGTTTCTAGGGACAGGGAAGGACAGTGAGGGAAATTCTCCTTGTGCTATAGTGTGCTTTAAAAAAACCTTTTTTCTAGGGACAGAAAACTATAGGTAGGGAGAGTGTCAGTGTGTTTTACTGTACGAATCCTTGTTTCTAGGGACAGGGAAGGACAGTGAGGGAAATTCTCCTTGTGCTATAGTGTGCTTTAAAAAAACCTTTTTTCTAGGGACAGAAAACTATAGGTAGGGAGAGTGTCAGTGTGTTTTACTGTACGAATCCTTGTTTCTAGGGACAGGGAAGGACAGTGAGGGAAATTCTCCTTGTGCTATAGTGTGCTTTAAAAAAACCTTTTTTCTAGGGACAGAAAACTATAGGTAGGGAGAGTGTCAGTGTGTTTTACTGTACGAATCCTTGTTTCTAGGGACAGGGAAGGACAGTGAGGGAAATTCTCCTTGTGCTATAGTGTGCTAAAGCATTCCTCATCAACCATCTTTGAAATCCTTGTTTTTTGGACAGTCAGGGAAATTCTCCTTGTGCTATAGTGTGCTTTAAAAAAACCTTTTTTCTAGGGACAGAAAACTATAGGTAGGGAGAGTGTCAGTGTGTTTTACTGTATGAATCCTTGTTTCTAGGGACAGGGAAGGACAGTGAGGGAAATTCTCCTTGTGCTATAGTGTGCTAAAGCATTCCTCATCAACCATCTTTGAAATCCTTGTTTTTTGGACAGTCAGGGAAATTCTCCTTGTGCTATAGTGTGCTTTAAAAAAACCTTTTTTCTAGGGACAGAAAACTATAGGTAGGGAGAGTGTCAGTGTGTTTTACTGTATGAATCCTTGTTTCTAGGGACAGGGAAGGACAGTGAGGGAAATTCTCCTTGTGCTATAGTGTGCTTTAAAAAAACCTTTTTTCTAGGGACAGAAAACTATAGGTAGGGAGAGTGTCAGTGTGTTTTACTGTATGAATCCTTGTTTCTAGGGACAGGGAAGGACAGTGAGGGAAATTCTCCTTGTGCTATAGTGTGCTTTAAAAAAACCTTTTTTCTAGGGACAGAAAACTATAGGTAGGGAGAGTGTCAGTGTGTTTTACTGTACGAATCCTTGTTTCTAGGGACAGGGAAGGACAGTAAGGGAAATTCTCCTTGTGCTATAGTGTGCTAAAGCATTCCTCATCAACCATCTTTGAAATCCTTGTTTTTTGGACAGTCAGGGAAATTCTCCTTGTGCTATAGTGTGCTTTAAAAAAACCTTTTTTCTAGGGACAGAAAACTATAGGTAGGGAGAGTGTCAGTGTGTTTTACTGTATGAATCCTTGTTTCTAGGGACAGGGAAGGACAGTGAGGGAAATTCTCCTTGTGCTATAGTGTGCTTTAAAAAAAACTTTTTTCTAGGGACAGAAAACTATAGGTAGGGAGAGTGTCAGTGTGTTTTACTGTATGAATCCTTGTTTCTAGGGACAGGGAAGGACAGTGAGGGAAATTCTCCTTGTGCTATAGTGTGCTAAAGCATTCCTCATCAACCATCTTTGAAATCCTTGTTTTTTGGACAGTCAGGGAAATTCTCCTTGTGCTATAGTGTGCTTTAAAAAAACCTTTTTTCTAGGGACAGAAAACTATAGGTAGGGAGAGTGTCAGTGTGTTTTACTGTATGAATCCTTGTTTCTAGGGACAAAGAAGGAAAGTGAGGGGAATTCTCCTTGTGCTATAGTGTGCTTTAAAAAAACCTTTTTTCTAGGGACAGAAAACTATAGGTAGGGAGAGTGTCAGTGTGTTTTACTGTACGAATCCTTGTTTCTAGGGACAGGGAAGGACAGTGAGGGAAATTCTCCTTGTGCTATAGTGTGCTAAAGCATTCCTCATCAACCATCTTTGAAATCCTTGTTTTTTGGACAGTCAGGGAAATTGTCGTTGTGCTATTCTGTGCAAAAGCAATCATCCTCAACCATATTTAGAAATCCTTAAGTAAAGGGACAGAGAAGGACACCTGAAGGTAGCCCTTATTGCTTTTTTCCCATCTCCCTGCAGGCCATCTATTAGAATGTCTGGAAGGCAAACAAGGAGAGGCAGACAGTCAGGAGGCAATAAAAGAGGGCAAGCAGGCTCTGTGTCTGGGGACAACAGTGCTGGTCGTGGACGCGGTGCATTGTCATCAGCACATGGCCATGGGACACGCTTGTCCTTCTTTTCGACAGCTGGACATGTTGAGCCACATCATGCCGAAGACTTGGTAGAGTGGATGACCAAGCCCTCCTCCTCCTCCTCATCCTCTCTCACCCAGGCTCAGGGTACTGGCAAAGCAGCTGCCAAAGCGTCCTCTTCCCTGGTATCAATGTCAGACTCATCATCAGTCACTCCTTCCCTAGACCCACCATGTCCTCCTCCTGAGGAGTCCCCCGAACTGTTTGAGCACAGTGTTGGGTACATGCTCCAGGAGGATGCCCAGCGTTTCGAAGGGTCTGATGATGAAACCCAGCTACAGGAAGGCAGTAGCGTGAGAGCAGACAGAGGGGATGCTCAAGAAGGACACCAATCTGGCAGTCATGTTCCAGCAGCTGCAGCATACTGCCAGATTGGCTCCAGTGATGAGGAGGGAGGGGATGATGAGGTCACTGACTCCACGTGGGTGCCTAATAGGAGAGAGGAGGAGGATGAGGAGGAGGCACATCTCCAACGAGGCAGGATGCCCTTTGGTGGCCAGCGTAAGGGCAGTACACCGACGGAATCACACCGCAGAGCTCCGCCTGTGCAGGGCGCTGCCTCTGCCCGTCATTCAAAAAGTTCTTTGGTGTGGGCCTTTTTTGAGGCTAGTGCATCAGATCGCACAGCTGCTGTTTGCAACATATGTCTCAAGCGTATATCGCGTGGCCAAAACATCAGCCGCTTGGGTACCACATGCCTGACCAGACATATGTTGACCTGCCATGCAGCTCGTTGGCAAGCCTACCTCAAAGACCCACACCAAAGAACAAAGCGGACCTCTCCTTGCACCGCATCAGCTGGGATCTCCAACCCCACTATAACTTCAGTCCTCTCTGAAACATGCACTGAGAGGAATGAAGGTGTGGAATTAGGTGTGTCACAGCCAAGTACTTGCGGCCACTCTGCTAGCAGTACACCGACGTCCGATTCTAGCAGGCAAATTTCCCTGCCCCAGCTGCTGGACCGTCGAAAGAAGTTCACTCCCAGCCATCCACATGCCCAGCGGTTGAATGCTAGCTTGGCTAAATTGCTAGCGCTTCAACTGCTGCCTTTTCAGTTGGTAGACTCGGCCCCCTTCCGTGAGTTTGTGCAATGTGCGGTTCCTCAGTGGCAGGTTCCCAAACGCCACTTTTTCTCACGGAAGGCTATTCCGGCTCTCTACCGGCATGTGGAAGGCAATGTCTTGGCCTCGCTGGACAGGGCGGTCAGCGGTAAGGTGCATATTACCGCTGACTCATGGTCCAGCAGGCATGGACAGGGACGTTACCTTTCTTTCACGGCCCATTGGGTCACTCTTTTGGCAGCTAGGAAGGATGCAGGACAAGGTGCAGTAGTGTTGGAGGTTGTTCCACCGCCACGCCTCCAAAATGCTACTACTGGTTGTGACACACCTCTCTCCTCCACCCCCTCCTCTTCTTCTTCCTCCATGGCCTCTTCCTGTGCTTTGTCCTCTGAACCAGCGGTGCTCCGTAGCCGTTCAAGGGGCTACGCAAGTACGCAGGCAAAAAGATGCCATGCCGTGCTTGCGCTGGTGTGTTTGGGGGACAGAAGCCACACTGGGGCAGAGGTCCTGTCTGCTCTGCAGGGGCAGGCCGAGAGGTGGTTGACGCCACGCCAGCTTAAGCCAGGAATGGTGGTTTGCGACAATGGCACCAACCTCCTCTCCGCCCTCCGACAGGGACAACTGACCCATGTGCCCTGTGTGGCTCACGTCCTTAACCTGGTGGTGCAGCGGTTCTTGGGCAGGTACCCGGGCTTACAGGATGTCCTGAGGCAGGCCAGGAAAGTCTGTGTGCATTTCCGCAGATCTTATAATGCCAGTGCTCGCCTGGCTGAGCTGCAAAAGGAGTTGAACCTGCCCAAGAACCGCCTTATATGTGACATGCCCACCAGGTGGAACTCTACGTTGGCCATGCTGCAGCGGCTGCACACGCAGCAGAGGGCCATCAATGAGTACCTGTGCGACTACGGCACCAGGACAGGGTCAGGGGAGCTTGGTTTTTTTTCTCCACGCCAGTGGGGCATGATCAGGGATGCATGCACTGTCCTGGCACCATTTGAGGAGGCCACGAGGATGGTGAGCAGTGACAGTGCATGCATCAGTGACACTGTACCTCTTGTCCACCTGTTGGAGCACACGCTGCGTGGAATAATGGACAGGGCACTTGAGGCAGAACAGAGGCAGGAAGAGGAGGACTTCCTTGCCTCTCAAGGCCCCCTTTACCCAGACAGTGTTCCTTCTGTCCCACCCATCGCACAGGAAGAGGAGGAGGAGGAGGAGGAGGAGGAGGAGGATTGTGTCAGCATGGAGGTGGAGGCTGGCACTCAGCATCATCAGCAGCAGTCTTTTAGGGATGATTTACAGTCCCAAGAAACCAGTGGACTTGTACGTGGCTGGGAGGAGGTGGCTGCGGATCATGTCGTCCTTAGTGACCCAGAGGACTCCGGAGCGAATGCCTCAGCAAACCTACGCTGCATGGCCTCCCTGATCCTGCAAAGTCTGCGGAAGGATCCTCGTATTCTTCGGATCAAGGAGAGGGACCATTACTGGCTGGCCACTCTCCTTGATCCACGGTACAAGGGTAAGGTTGCGGACCTTATGTTACCGTCGCAGAGGGAGCAGAGGATGAGACAACTCCGGGAGGCCTTGCAGAAAGGTCTGTGCAACGCGTTCCCAGAGACTGGGAGGTTACAAACTCCTGGTCCTGGACAACGAGTTGCTGAGGCTTCGGCCAGTCAAAGAAGGAGCGGTGGGGAAGGTGGCCGTCTGACCGATGCGTTCAGACAATTCTTTAGTCCGCAGCCCCAAAGTATGATCGGTTCCAGCAACCATCGCCAGCATCTGATAAACATGGTGCAGGAATATCTAGGGGCAAGGTCAGACTTGGACACCTTCCCCACCGAAAATCCTCTGGCTTACTGGGTCTTGAGGATGGATCACTGGCCAGAGCTTGCACAGTATGCAATTGAGCTACTGGCCTGTCCTGCATCCAGCGTTCTTTCGGAACGCACATTCAGTGCTGCTGGAGGATTTGTCACGGATCACAGGGTGCGCCTGTCCACCGACTCGGTTGATCGACTGACTTTCATCAAGATGAACCAGTCTTGGATCACCACCAGCTACCACACACCTGATGCTGATATAACAGACTAATTGATTTTAACATGTCACATCCCTTCAAGACTGATGCTGATGCTGAGTGCCTGTGCTGTTATGTTGACTGGCTATCCTCCTCCTCCGAGTCCTCAATGATACGATTGATGATGATAGCTTGGAAGATCATTTTTGTTTATGGGTGCCGCCACCAGTGGCTAAGGCCCAATTTTTCAGCCCCTGTTTTACAGGGGCGTGTAATTACAATTTTTTGAGCAATAATTTGCCATAGGGCTCATTGCTGTGCTCCAAGTACAGTATCTGTGAGGGGTTGGAGTGTTGTGGCACCAGTGCCTAAGGCCCAATTTTTCAGCCCCTGTTTAACAGGGGCGTGTCATTACAATTTTTGAAGCAATACTTTGCAACAGGGCTCATTGCTGTGCTCCAAGTACAGTATCTGTGAGGGGTTGTAGTGTTGTGCCACCAGTGCCTAAGGCCCAATTTTTCAGCCCCTGTTCAACAGGGGCATGTAATTACAATTCTTGATCTAATAATTCACAGCAGGGCCCATTCCTGCACCCACCAAGAGTAACTCTGAGGGCTTACAGTGTTGTGGCAACGCCACCACCACCACCACCACGAAAGGCCCAATTTTTCAGCCCCTGTTCAACAGGGGCATGCAATTACAATTCTTGATCTAATAATTCACAGCAGGGCCCATTGCTGCACCCACCAAGAGTAACTGTCAGGGCTTACAGTGTTGTGGCACCAGCACCACCATCAAAGGCCCAATTTTTACTACCACTGTTCAACAATTATATGTAATTACAATTCCTGATATAATAGTTGACAGCAGGGTGTTCCAGCACCAACCAAGAGTAACTGTGAGTGCTTACAGTGTTGTGCCAACACCAACAACAAAGGGGCCTATTTCTGCAGAGTATATACGGCAGGTCCCTACTTTCAAACATCCAACTTACAAACGACTCCTACTTGCAAACGCAAGAAGACAACAGGAAGTGAGAGGAAATCTACCCCTTGGAAGGAAAATTCTCTCCTGTAAGAATTAATATGGGAGAAAGGTGTCTCCTCTGTACTGATGCTTTATCAGCAATCCTTGTTTCAAGAAAAACACCACATTTCAAAAACAGTTGTCATTGGGACGGAAAGTGAGGTGAAATGTTCTGAACAGGGGCACAGACAGCAAAACAAATGTTACAGGGGTGATAACCCTTACCTATGTTTTCCAAAAAGTTTAAAAATAGATTTTTGGCCTGGAGCTACACTTAAACAATGTACCTGTTCAAAATTACAAACAGATTCTACATAAGAACAAACCTACAGTCCCTGTCTTGTATGCACCGCCTGTATACGGCTGTTCAGAGTATATAGGGCCTTTTTTATTTTATGTGCGGGGTTCCCCTTAATATCCATACAAGACCCAAAGGGGCTGGTAATGGGCTGGGGTAGGGGGGGGGGGGGTCATGGGGTAGCTATGCCATTTTTCTTAAAGATTTTCATCCATATTACCGGGACCAGACATTACATTAAAGCCGCAAGCAGTTTTAAATGGCTTTTTTTTCCTTTAGAAGTGTCATTTTGTGCAGGGACAGTTCTAAACACGGGAAACACGTGGCACATCACAGGCATACTTTAGACACCCCCAGGTACGATATTTAAAGGAATATTTGACTTTTTTTTTTCACTTAATGCATCATTAAAATGACTGCTCCCGAAAAACGACCGTTTTTAAAACTTCTTTTTGCATTGATACATGTCCCCTGGTGCACAACCCGGGTTCCCAAACCCTTTTTAGGACAATAACATGCATAATAGTTGTTATAATTAGCACTTTAGAATTCGAACGTTCGCATCCATTGTATTTAATAGGGTTCTAATGTTCGTACGAACTTTCGGTCCGTTCGCGGGTTCTGGTGCGAACCGAACCCGGGGGTGTTCGGCTCATCACTAGTGGTTACTACTCCAGCATATTTGCGAGATACCACACAAGTTCTCAATTTATTGGGCGATTTTCAATGGAAGGAAGGTTGCGTCTTGGCTACGGCAGACGTAGCCTCCCTTTATACTATCATCTCTCACCAACATGGTTTTGAAGCTGTGGAATTTTATCTTCAACGTGATCCCTCTCTTCCCTGCTTACAGAGAGATTTCATTATGGAGTTATTACAGTTCGCCACGAGCCACAATTATTTCTGGTTCGGTGGAAATTTATTTTTACAAACCAGGGGTGTTGCGATGGGGGCAAAGTTTGCCCCCAGTTTGGCAAACCTTTTTATGGCCCATTGGGAACTAGAAGCCATTTATGCCAATCCTCCTAAAGAACTGCTGTTCTGGAAAAGATACATCGATGATGTGATCCTTATCTGGGAGGGTGACATCCCATCTCTAGATAATTTCTTTTTGCAATTGAATGAAAACAATAGGAGGCATTTTTTTGGAACATACAGTGAGTGATACTCAGATACACTTTTTAGACCTTAACATTGTTGTTAAAGAGGGGCGTCTCACTACTAGCACGTTTTTCAAAGAAACAGATCGGAATGCTTTCATTCCCACCCACAGTTGTCATCATAAATCCTGGCTTGCGGCTGTTCCCAAAGGTCAATTCCAAAGAATTAGACGTAACTGTACAGATATTTCTGAGTTTTATGTACAGGCTGATGTACTGAAGCAAAGATTTATAAGTAAGGGTTATCAGGTTTCTGTAATTGATGAAACTATCAGTAATGTTGCTGGGATGGATAGAGATTCTTTGTTATTAAGGAAAATTAAAGAAGATTCTTCTGTGGAAAGATTTGGGTGGTCAATGATCACGAGATTTTCTGATCAACATTTTTCTATTAAAAAAATCTTTAAAAAACATTGGGACGTGTTGCGGAGTGACAGGATTCTGGGTCCTGTCATTCCGGAACAACCAGTGATGATCTATAGAGGTGCACCACCTCTTAGATTGACCCTGGCTCCTAATGTTATTGATCCACCCAAGAGACTGTCCTTCTTTCATAATATGAAGGGTTACTTTCCCTGCCGTAAATGTAGCATATGTAAGATTAATTCATCTATACGCCAAAAGCAGGAAAGTTTTTCATCTACTGTGACCAATAAAACCTATGAGATTGATTCATTCATTACCTGTTCTACCAAGTATGTAGTGTACTTGATTCAATGCCCTTGCTCCAAACAATATATAGGACGTACGAAAAGAGAGTTGCACATACGCTTAAATGAACATGTAGGCAATATCTTGAGAGGTTTTCCTAAACATAATCTATCTAAACATTATGATAAGTATCACAATCGTCAGATTAAGGGAACCAAATTTTTAGCTATCCAGTCTCTCAGTCCACATTGGAGAGGGACCAATATGGTGAGAGCTATTTCTAGATCTGAGACGAGATGGATATTTCTCATGAAATCTTTTAGACCCTTTGGCCTCAATGTGGATTGGGATATTAATTGTTTTATTAATAATTCTTAACATTTTTTTATATATTTTTATATATATTTTTTTATTCGCTTTTAACCATTAAACATACATTTTTTAGTTCAATATTGGATGTTTGTAGGATTTATGTATTTTGATTTATATTTATCCTATATTTGATCACCAGCGTTTTAACTATTTAGTTTATTTATTTTATATGTCATGTTAGCTGTGAGCGTGGGTCTGTGTTCATCTCCTATTCCTGTTATGCACTGCTGCACTTTTCTAATTAGCCACAAGATGGCGCTATAAATTCCTGTCTATAATCTTTCGTTTCCTGTGTATTATTAGCCATTCAATGGTTTGCCCTTTTTCTCTGCTGCATTTTAACGGTTTGCCAATTTTCAAAATGGCGCTGTTATGTATATATATCTTCAGCGTGCTGACGTTCACCTTGGCCAATCCCCAGTTGAAGTCCTATCGCGACGAAACGCGTAGGGGGCCAGTGACGTCATCACGCATTTTTTGAATACGAGGAAGTGTCGCGGAACATACAGGAATGAGAGACACAGACGAACGCCGGAGCTGTTACTGCCATATCGTTGTATTGTGATCACTGCTTTCAACGTTCTTCGACATTGTAAGTGCAATACTTTTTAATAAACTAAGCTGGTTTGACATACTACCCTATGGAATTCTTTTTTCATGCCTGAGTTTAAGGTTGGACGAGGAATCTACACCATTGAAATTTAAAGAGGAAAAAATAAGATAAAAGAGGACAGCCGCACTCCAATCCAACGTGTGTTTAATGAACAGGCACTACAAAAACCAGCTAGAATAGCTGACGCGTTTCGCACAAAATCAGTGCTTACTCATAGCTTTGAAATTTAAAGGCTGTGGGGGAAGCCTAATTTCCCTGTGCTGGGTGAGACTGTTGGATGCAGTCATGAGCATCTGGTAAGCAGGATATATATCTTTCTCACCCGGGTGTCACCATTGTATCCATTACTTCACGTTTGGGAGCAAGCTTTCTTCTTTTTTTTTGGAACACTTCACTTCACATTGGATTGTTGTTTATTTTTGCACCAAGGAGGTTTCTTTTGATGGACTTTGTTTATGAACTTCTTCACGGATTAGTTATTAACATTATTTATATTGTCAACATTTGCTTATTTAATAATCTTTTGTGGTTCACTACTGCATTTATTTATAATTCACTTTATATTTTGTGTTTAATCATTTAGTTGATTATCAACCTATTTTATGTTCTCCTAATTTTATTTTGGAGATCTTATTTCAGCGCTGCATACCTTTGTTTTTTATGTTTTGTATAGTTTTAGTATTTAGCTATTTATGCTAGCTGCTGTCTTTGGATCACTGATCACTTTACCAATTTCAATTGCTTCTCCAGCGCAATGTTAGCCCTTGGGCTTTTTTTCTTTCATCCATTTAGCTACCCGCATCGATATGCATTACGTCGAAAGACGCCAAGAGCTTCGCCAGGAGAAAGATCTCATTCGCACCAGGCATTATCCGCGCCTGGCTCCTCTCTCTCTGAATCCAATGCATCCTGTTACCGTGCCTCCCGCCGAGGAGGCCATGCAAGTGAACCGGTCTCGCCTGACCCTACAAGAGAGGTCTCGCCGTAGGAACGAGAACTTATACCTTTATTGTGCAAGCTCTGATCACTTCCTAAAAGACTGTCCTATTCGTCCTCCGCGTCAGGGAAACGCCCGCACCTAGTGAACGTGGGAGAGGCGTTACTAGGTGTGAATTCTTCCTCTCCACGTCTGACTATTCCTGTGCGGATTTCTCCTTCTGCTGGCTCCCTCTTCCCTGCGGTGGCCTTCCTGGACTCTGGTTCTGCAGGAAACTTTATTGAAGCCTCTTTCATCAACAGGTTCAACATTCCTGTTACCCGTCTCATCAAACCCATCTTAATTTCCTCTGTAAATGGAGAGAATTTGGATTGTACCGTGCGTTACTGTCAGGGTCACCTGTGGCCAGGTGACAGATGCACACCGTAGGGGGACAGGAGTGCACCGCGAGGTAGTGAACCCTATGGCTGGCTTCTGTGGGTAGGAAACTGGGTGGTTGTGGAAAGCGGGACCAGAGGAGCACAACCGGGATCCCAACGGAAGCGAGAGCCAAGATTCCCCAGGGCGCGGAGTCTAAGACCCAGCTGGTCTTCTCCAGGGCCTCTAGTGGTGAGGATGTTACGCTGCAGGCTGGGACCAGGTCGCGGCCCCTGGAGTTTCCTAGCTCACGCCCCGTAGGATAAGGGGAAGCAGCGGCACACAATAGAGAGAACCGAATAACAAGCCGAAGGTCAGGGGCCACAAGCAGACAAGGATAACGAAGAACGAGCCGAAGGTCAAGGGTCACGAGCAGACAGGGATGGTCGGGGACAAGCCAATAACGTAACAGAGAGACAGACGTAGCACACGGCAGGCAGGAACCCAAACACACAATGCCTAACAAACACGTTGATCAGCAAAGCAGGCTTGCAGTGCACAGGTTAATATAGTGTTCAGTGATAGGGCCTGGGGTGGAGTCAGGCTGGGAGGAGATTATAAAGGAAGCCAGGTGAAGGAGGTCTGGTCTCTAGATGAACACATGAGGAGGAAGGTAAGATGGCAGACAGACATTAATGCATATCCATGACAGTACCCTCCCTCTTACGAGGCCTCCCCCTTCCCCGCCTGGGCCCAGGTTTAGAGGGAAACTTCAGATGAAACTCCTTTAACAGACGAGGTGCAAAGACCTCAGATGCAGTGATCCAAGACCTCTCCTCAGGACCAAACCCTTTCCAATGAACGAGGTACTGAAGAACGCCTTTACAGAGTCGGGAGTCCAGAATTTGACTGATCTCGTACTCCTGATTATCCTCCGAGACAGGCGCCACGGTAGGAAGAGGACGAGAGAATTTATTGAGGACTAAAGGCTTTAGAAGAGCAACATGAAAGGAGTTAGTGATTTTAAGGCTCTTAGGAATCTGGAGTTTGAAACAAACCGGATTCAGTTTAGCAGTTACCGTGTATGGACCGATGAATCGTGGAGCAAACTTCAGAGAAGGAACTCGGAGCTTGATGTTCCTGGTAGAGAGCCAGACTTTGTCCCCTGGCTGAAGAGAAGGCGGTTTACGCCTGCGGCGGTCTGCAAAGCCTTTGAATTTTTCAGCAGCTGCCCGGAGGGAATCATGAACGTGACCCCAAACGGAATTGAGAGACTCCTGAACCGAAGCCAAAGCTGGAATGTCTGGAGAACAGATCATAGGAAGAGGAAGTTGAGAGTGTTTTCCATAAACTGTGAAAAAGGGTGTCTTCTGCGAACTGGTATTCACATGATTGTTATGGGAGAATTCTGCCCACGGGAGTAGAGAGGACCAATCGTCATGGTGAGAAGACACAAAGGTGCGAAGAAAGACCTCTAACTCCTGATTAACCCTCTCAGTCTGTCCATTGGATTGGGGATGGTAAGAAGAAGAAAAATCCAAGACAATATTGAGGGATTTGCAAAAGGCTCTCCAAAAACGAGACGTGAATTGGACTCCCCTGTCGGAAACAATATGAGAAGGGACCCCATGTAGGCGGAGAATTTCTCGAATGAAAATGGGAACCAAGGCAGGGGCAGAAGGAAGACCAGGAAGAGGAACAAAATGAGCCATCTTGGAGAATCGATCGATTACCACCCAAATGACTGTATTATTCTCAGACAGTGGGAGATCGGTGATAAAATCCATGGCAATATGGGCCCAGGGTTCCTTAGGAATAGGCAAGGGCATGAGGAGACCAGCAGGAGCTTGTGTGGAGGATTTGGACTGAGCACAGACATGACAAGCTTTAACGTAGTCTTTGACGTCTGAGCGGAGATTAGGCCACCAGTAGTGACGACTGATGAGTAGGAAGGATCGGAGGAATCCAGAATGCCCTGCCACCTTGGAATCATGTCCCCAACGAAGGATCTTAGCTCTTAGCTCAGTGGGGACAAAGGTCTTACCAGGCGGAATTTTAGACTTCAGGGTGGTAGAGTGGGCAACAATGCATGAGGTGGGAATGATCGGCTCAGGTTCAGGGGCGGACTCCTCGTCCAAAGTGTCAAATGACCTAGAGAGCGCATCAGCCCGACCGTTGCAGGAACCAGGTTTGTAGGTAATCGTGAAATTAAAACGGGCAAAGAAGAGACTCCACCTGGCCTGTCTAGGATTCAGACGTTTAGCATTCTGTAGATACTGTAAATTCTTGTGATCGGTAAAGATCGTTATGGAGTGAGGGGAACCCTCCAAGAGATGACGCCACTCCTCTAACGCCAATTTAATAGCGAGAAGTTCCCGATCACCGATGGCATAATTCCTCTCTGCCTGAGAATTTTTTTTAGAGAAGAACGCACATGGTTGGCGTCTCTTCTCAAAGATTTGAAGAAGCACAGCTCCCACCCCCATTGAGGAAGCGTCCACTTCAATAAAAAATGCATTCCCAGGATTTGGTCTCCTCAAGAGGGGGCCAGAAACAAAGGCCTGTTTCAGGTTGTGAAATGCAGAGACAGCTTCGGGAGGCCAGTCTCTGGCATTCACACCCTTCTTGGTCAAAGCGATAATAGGCGCGGCAATGGAAGAGTAATTCCTTATGAACTGCCTATAATAATTAGTGAAGCCAAGAAAGCGCTGTGTGGCCTTGAGGCTAGCAGGAAGAGGCCAGTTGGTGATAGCCAAGACCTTCCCAGGGTCCATACGAAGCCCCGAACATGAGACAAAGCACCCCAAAAACAGGACCTCAGAACATTCAAAGGAACATTTCTCCAGCTTGGCATAGAGATTGTTCTCTCTAAGACGTTGAAGTACAGTGCGGACATGGTTTCTGTGGACGAGCAGATTTTCAGAAAAGATCAGAATGTCATCCAGATAGATGACAACAAACTGGTACAGCAGATCTCTGAAGATTTCATTGACAAAGTTTTGAAACACGGCTGGAGCATTACACAGACCAAAAGGCATCACCAGATATTCGTAATGCCCGTCTCTAGTGTTAAATGCAGTCTTCCATTCGTCACCCTCCCGTATTCGAATGAGATTGTACGCGCCTCTGAGATCCAACTTGGTGAAAATGGAGGCACCCTTCAACCTATCGAATAGCTCAGATATTAAGGGTAAGGGGTATCGATTTTTAATAGTAACCGCATTTAAACCCCGATAATCGATGCAGGGTCTTAAGGTACCATCCTTTTTGGCAACAAAAAAGAACCCTGCCCCTGCAGGCGATGAGGATTTCCGGATGAACCCTCTCTCCAGATTCTCTGCTACATACTCCGACATGGCCTGGGTCTCTGGGATGGACAGAGGGTAGGTACGACCCCTGGGTAGAGTTGCTCCGGGGACAAGATCAATAGCACAGTCAAAAGACCTGTGGGGAGGAAGCACCTCAGCTGATTTTTTACAGAACACATCCCGGTAATCGCTGTATGCGGCGGGAAGATCAGAAGAAACAGAAGTGGCAGCAACCGGAAGACTCTCCTTGGGGGTCACCTTGAGAAGACACGACGAGAAACATGAGGAACCCCAGGCCAGGATCTGCCCAGAGACCCAGTCCACATGTGGAGAGTGGAGCTGTAGCCAAGGGAGGCCCAATACAACTGGGGTAGAGGCCTTGGGTAGAATAAGAAAGGATATCCACTCCTGGTGGAGAATCCCTACCGACATCCTAATGGGTAGCGTCTGGAAGCGAATAGGGCCCCCTGGGAGAACAGTGCCATCAATTGCCGAGACTACCAATGGGGTAGTGAGAGGTGAAAGGGTAAGCTTCATAGAAGAAGCAGTTCTCCAATCCATGAAATTGCCGGCAGCCCCGGAATCCAGGTATGCAAGGGTTGACTGAGGAGAAGTGCCTACATGAAGGGACACCGGCAAGAGCAGGCGAGAAGGTGATGTTTCTGGGTCCAATACTCCACCTTCCAAATGTATTAGACCCGAGCGTTTCCCGGACGAAGCGAGCAGGAGTCACGAAAATGACCCTTGCCCCCACAATAGAGGCACAAGCCCAGAGTTCTGCGCCTAGCACGTTCTTCGGGGGTTAGTCTGGTCCGGCCCAGCTGCATAGGTTCTTCAGCAGGTAGAGGATGCTCCACGGAATGAAGGGAGGGGAGCTCAGACTGGCTAGGACCCAGAGAGTGCTGGCGTCTTTTTTCTAAGGACCTCTCTTGAAAACGAATGTCGATCTGGTTGCATAATGAAATTACATCGTCCAGACCGACGGGAATGGCTCTTCCCGCTAATTCGTCTTTCACTCGGTCAGAGAGGCCATGTAAAAAGGTAGCGACCAGGGCCTCATTATTCCAGCTCAATTCAGCTGTGTGGATACGGAACTGAAGAGCATATTGCCCCACTGAACTAGATTCTTGGCGAAGACGTAAGACAGCACTAGCCGCTGAAGAAGCCCGAGCCGGCTCTTCGAAGATATTACGAAAGAGCTTCAAGAATTCGGACAGACTGGAAACCACCGGATCGTTCCTCTCCCACAGGGGGGCAGCCCAGGCCAAAGCTTCACCGGAGAGGAGGGAAATGATATAGGCTACCTTAGCCCGGTCAGATAGGAAGCTTTGAGGCTGAAGCTCAAAATGAATAGTGCATTGGCTGAGAAACCCCCTGCAGGCCTTGGAGTCCCCAGAGAAACGGAACGGAGCTGGCAATCTTAGTGAGTGTGAGGCTGCGACTGGTGCGATAGGTACAGCCGCTGGTTGTACTTGGGGTTGCGGATTCGGGGTTCCCAAGGAGACCTGAAGCTGCTCGAATCGAGAAGCCAGATCCTGGAGGAATCGCATCACCTGGGTCTGATTTGATTCCTGGGTCTCAAGTCTGCGAACTATGCCCTGCAATGGATCATCCGCGGGAAGCGGGATGTCAGCCGGGTTCATGGCTGATCAAACTGTCAGGGTCACCTGTGGCCAGGTGACAGATGCACACCGTAGGGGGACAGGAGTGCACCGCGAGGTAGTGAACCCTATGGCTGGCTTCTGTGGGTAGGAAACTGGGTGGTTGTGGAAAGCGGGACCAGAGGAGCACAACCGGGATCCCAACGGAAGCGAGAGCCAAGATTCCCCAGGGCGCGGAGTCTAAGACCCAGCTGGTCTTCTCCAGGGCCTCTAGTGGTGAGGATGTTACGCTGCAGGCTGGGACCAGGTCGCGGCCCCTGGAGTTTCCTAGCTCACGCCCCGTAGGATAAGGGGAAGCAGCGGCACACGATAGAGAGAACCGAATAACAAGCCGAAGGTCAGGGGCCACAAGCAGACAAGGATAACGAAGAACGAGCCGAAGGTCAAGGGTCACGAGCAGACAGGGATGGTCGGGGACAAGCCAATAACGTAACAGAGAGACAGACGTAGCACACGGCAGGCAGGAACCCAAACACACAATGCCTAACAAACACGTTGATCAGCAAAGCAGGCTTGCAGTGCACAGGTTAATATAGTGTTCAGTGATAGGGCCTGGGGTGGAGTCAGGCTGGGAGGAGATTATAAAGGAAGCCAGGTGAAGGAGGTCTGGTCTCTAGATGAACACATGAGGAGGAAGGTAAGATGGCAGACAGACATTAATGCATATCCATGACAGTTACCGCACCGAACCCCTGCTCATGTCCGTTGGTGTTCTTCACCAAGAAAATATTGAATTCTTTGTTTTGCCGAACTGTACTTCTGACATCCTTCTTGGCCTACCCTGGCTCCAGCGTCACACTCCTACCCTCAAATGGACCACTGGGGACATCAAATCCTGGGGTGACTCCTGTCACAAGCATTGCCTCAAGTCTGTACCGACCTGTCAAGTCCCCATCACTACTCCTTTGCCTGGCCTTCCAAAGGCCTATCAGGACTTTTCTGATGTCTTTTGCAAAAAACAGGCGGAGGTCTTACCACCACATAGACCCTACGACTGCCCCATTGACTTGCTCCCAGGTACTACACCACTCCGTGGCAGAATTTACCCTCTCTCCTCTCCTGAAACCAAGGCCATGACTGAATACATTCAGGAGAACCTCAAGAGAGGTTTTATTAGGAAATCATCTTCTCCAGCCAGAGCGGGGTTCTTCTTCGTGGCCAAGAAGGACAGATCTCTACGCCCTTGCATAGACTATCGTGGTCTCAATAAAATCACTATTAAAAACCGCTACCCTCTGCCTCTCATCTCGGAGCTCTTTGACCGTCTGCGCGGAGCAAAAGTTTTTTCTAAATTGGACCTCAGGGGAGCTTATAACCTCATCAGAATCCGTAAAGGAGATGAACGGAAAACCGCATTTAACACCAGAGACGGTCACTTTGAATATCTCGTCATGCCGTTCGGACTTTGCAACGCCCCTGCAGTCTTTCAAGATTTTGTCAACGAAATCTTCCGGGACCTACTGTATACCTGTGTGGTTGTCTATCTTGACGACATCCTAATCTTCTCTGCCAACCTTAAGGAACATCGGCTCCATGTCCGTCAAGTGCTCCAGCGCCTCCACGTAAATCATCTTTACGCTAAATTTGAAAAATGCCTTTTTGAGCGCAGCAGTCTTCCTTTCCTAGGTTATCTGGTCTCTGGACAAGGTCTTCAAATGGACCCTGACAAACTCTCCGCAGTCTTGGGTTGGCCACGCCCCTCTGGACTTCGTGCTATCCAACGCTTCCTTGGTTTCGCCAACTACTATCGTCAGTTCATACCCCACTTCTCCACCATCGTTGCTCCTATAGGGGCACTGACCAAAAAAGACACAAATCCTAGGTCTCGGCCAGATCCTCTAAAGCCGTTCTTCCTTGAAGTTGACGCCTCCTCAGTAGGAGCCGGAGCTGTGCTTCTTCAAAAAAACGCTAAAGGGAAAAACGTCACTTGTGGTTTTTTCTCTAAAACTTTCTCCCCTCCGGAAAAAAACTATTCCATAGGTGACCGTGAACTGTTGGCCATCAAGTTGGCATTAGAAGAGTGGAGACATCTCCTGGAAGGATCCCTTCACCCGATCTCCATCTACACTGACCATAAAAATTTGTCCTACCTTCAGTCCGCTCAGCGCCTAAATCCTCGCCAGGCCAGGTGGTCATTGTTCTTTGCCCACTTCAACTTCCAGATCCATTTTAGGCCCGCAGACAAAAATGTCAGGGCTGATGCCTTGTCCCGTTTCTCCGATACCTCTGAAACCGAGACTCCTCCTCAACACATCATACCCCCTGAGTGTCTGATTTCTTCTGCTCCCGCTTCTCTCGTGCCAATTCCTCCAGGAAAGACTTTCGTTCCTCCACGCCTTCGGCTTCAGATACTCAAGTGGGGCCATTCCTCCCATCTGGCCGGTCACGCTGGGATCAAAAAATCCATACAATTGATTGCCAGACACTATTGGTGGCCTACCCAGGAGAAAGATGTGACTGACTTTGTACGGGCCTGCACTATCTGTGCACGTGACAAGACTCCTCGCCAGAAGCCTGCAGGTCTTCTCCTTCCCCTACCTGTGCCTGAACAACCATGGTCCCACATCGCCATGGATTTCATCACGGACCTCCCTTTGTCTCGTAGTAACACTGTCATCTGGGTGGTCGTTGACCGCTTTTCTAAAATGGCTCATTTTGTCCCGCTCCCTGGTCTGCCTACGGCACCTCAGTTGGCGAAGCATTTTTTTCTTCAAATTTTCCGCCTCCATGGGCTGCCCTCACATATCGTCTCGGATAGAGGCGTTCAATTCATCTCAAAATTTTGGAGAGCTCTCTGTACTCAACTAAAGATTAAGTTGAATTTTTCTTCCGCTTATCACCCGCAGTCCAATGGACAGGTGGAGAGAGTTAACCAGGTCCTTGGCGACTACCTACGACATTTTGTCTCCGCCCGTCAAGACGATTGGGTCGACCTATTGCCCTGGGCAGAATTCTCATACAATTTCAAAAACTCTGAATCTTCCTCCAAGTCGCCTTTCTTTGTGGTCTACGGCCGTCACCCATTGCCCCCCCTCCCCATTCCCACGTCTTCTGGAGTTCCGGCCGTGGATGAATTAACTCAGGACTTTGCCTCTATCTGGAAAGAGACTCAAAAGTCGCTCTCACTGGCCTCTGCCCGCATGAAGAGACATGCAGATAAAAAAAGAAGAATCCCTCCTGTCTATGCCCCTGGTGACAAAGTGTGGCTCTCCTCCAAATATGTTCGGTTTCGGGTACCTAGCTACAAGCTGGGCCCTTGTTACCTCGGGCCATTCAAAATCAAAAACCAAATCAATTCTGTTTCTTACAAGCTCCACCTTCCTCCTTCTCTTCGTATTCCCAACTCTTTTCATGTGTCTCTTCTTAAACCCCTCATTCTTAACCGATTTTCCCCTAAGGTCACTGTTCCCGCTCCTGTCTCTGGTTCTTCTGATGTCTTCTCGGTGAAAGAGATCCTCACCTCCAAGGTCATTCGAGGTAAAAAATGTTTTTTAGTTGATTGGGAGAACTGTGGTCCTGAGGAAAGGTCCTGGGAACCTGAGGCCAACATTTTAGATAAAGAGCTCATCCGTAGATTCTTGGGTTCCAAGAAGAGGGGGAGACCTAAGGGGGGGGTACTGTAACGCCGAGCGCTCCGGGTGTCCCATCCATCCCGGAGCGCCCGCGGCGTCTGTCCCCCTGCAGCGCTCCGGTCGGCTCCTCTGACCGTGAGCGCTGCTCTGATGCTGGCGGGGATGCGATCCATGCGGCGGCACCTGTCCGCCCGCGGATCGCATCCCATCCTGCTCACCGGCCTCCTCCTCCTGCTTCGTCCCGGCGCGCGCGGTCCCGCTGCTCTCTAGGGCGCGCGCGCGCCCGGTCTTCTTAAATTTAAAGGGCCAGTGCACCATTGATTGGTGCCTGGTCCAATTACTGTGTCACACCCAAAAACACTTAAAAACCCACTCCCCCTTCCTGTCCTTGCCGGATCTTGTTGCCTTACTGCCCTGAGAAAGCGTTTTGTAGTTGTCTTGCCAGTGTATCTGATCTTCTGCCGTTGCCCCTGACTACGAACCATTGCCGCCTGCCCTGACCTTCCGCTACGTCTGACCTTGCCTCTGCCTAGTCCCTGTGTACCGTGCCTATCTCAGCTGCCAGAGAAGTCGAGCCGCTACTGGGGGACACGACTGGGGGACACGGCCTGTGGATACAAGTAAGCCCAGGCACAGTGAACTCTCCTATTCCTGTAGTGAGTCGAATAGGCATGGCGCACGGTCTCTGCCACCGACCGTGAAGTGGTAGCTGCCACCTACCGGGTGAACAGTTGCAGCCCCTGCCACAGGCCTGTAGGTAACGGTCCTTGCTTGCGACCTTTAACAAGAATGTCTCTGCCAGACCTTTCCTCAATAGAACCACCTTCCATGTGTATCAGCCCCTGTTTGAGAGGGCATCCCTCCAGACGGTCTCCGGAGGCCCTCACCCGTCACCGGCAGTCTTCTGCACCAGGTCATCGGAGAGGCCACCCTCCAGTCCATTGCGTCTTAGATTCGGGTATCCATCCCCCCCTGGATACTCTAGGATGATCCCCCCCAGGCGGAGCCCAGTGGAAGAAGCTGGGCCCCAGGCTAGGACAAGTACCTCACCTCTAGGGTGCCCACGTGTCCCGGATTGCCCGGGATCGTCCCTTTCTAGAGATTTTAGTCCCGTGTCCCAGGCAGCTCATTCCGGGACAATACAGTCATCCCGGAATGGAAAAAAACAGTGAACACACTGACTGACCATGATCAGACCACACCAGCCCACTCCGCCTGTCCTTATAATTTTATCACACAGCACAGCACACTGATGATTACACATAGGCTCAGGCTGCCACTGCCAGTCTGGTTGCTAAGCTAGGGCCGCTCCGCGTCTAGCAACCAGTGACGTCAGCTGAGCTGAGGCCTGTCACTCAGTCAGTGTGGGCAGTGAGTGAACCCGCCCGGCGCACACTACGCTGAGTATGAGACCAGCGCGCGCGCCTCCCTCCACAGCCACCAGAGCCAGCACAGAGTGAGTGACCGTGACTCAGACGAGCCACTCACCTGTGCACAGCCAGCCAGCCTGAGCCTCGTCCTGCGGTCGGTCCAGTCCTCCTCCAGCTCCAGTCACAGTGAAGTCAGTGACCACTCAGACTGTGACAGTCTGAGCCACTCTCTGTCCTGTGCAGCCAGCCAGCGTGAGCCTCAGCCTCGTCGTCCGAGTCCTCCTCCAGGCTCCTCCCGCCCACGAGGTCCACAAGTTTGCCGCGGCCACCTGCAGTCAGTGCCAGTCTGCCAGACACTGACAAACTTCCAGGACAGGTTAGTGTACTGTACTGTCTGTTACACTCTCACTTTGTCCCCCTCGGTTCTACTGCTGTCCCCCTCAGCCCCCCTCCATTCTGCTGCTGTCCCCCTCCAGTTTTCCTCTGTGTCCCCCTCCATTCTGCTGTGTCCCCCTCCATTCTGCTGCTGTCCCCCCTCCAGTTTTCCTCCGTGTCCCCCTCTGTTCTTCCTCCGTGTCCCCCTCTGTTCTTCCTCCGTGTCCCCCTCTGTTCTGCTGCTGCTGTCCCCCTCTGTTCTTCCTCTGTGTCCCCCTCTGTTCTGCTGTCCCCTCCGTTCTGCTGTCCCCTCCGTTCTGCTGTCCCCTCCGTTCTGCTGTCCCCCTCTGTTCTGCTGTCCCCCTCTGTTCTGCTGTCCCCCACGTTCTTCCTCTGTGTCCCCCTCCGTTCTGCTGTCCCCCTCCATTCTTCCTCCGTGTCCCCCTCTGTTCTGCTGTCCCCCTCCGTTCTTCCTCCGTGTCCCCCTCTGTTCTGCTGCTATCCCCCTCCGTTCTTCCTCCGTGTCCCCCTCCATTCTGCTGTCCCCCTCCGTTCTTCCTCCGTGTCCCCCTCTGTTCTGCTGCTGTCCCCCTCCGTTCTTCCTCCGTGTCCCCCTCTGTTCTGCTGTCCCCTCTGTTCTGCTGTCCCCTCTGTTCTGCTGTCCCCCTCTGTTCTGCTGTCCCCCTCTGTTCTGCTGTCCCCCTCCGTTCTGCTGTCCCCCTCCGTTCATACTTTATTTTGTCCATATTTAAAAATTCTTACAGAAAACACCTTTATAACATAAATAAAATGTGTTTTTAATCCCCACCAGACAAAGCCACACTTACTGCCGGTAAGGATCCAGCCTGTGCCCAGTCAGTGCCAGTCCCGGGGCCGCCGCCGACTACTCCCGCAGCCGCTGCAGTACATTGCCAGCAGCAGAGCCCGACTCCGAGCTGCCCAACTTCTCCAGTAACAGTTCAACTTCTCTCCTGAGCTGAGCCTCGTCCGAGTCCTCCCGCCCACGAGGTCCGCGAGTTTGCCGCCCGCCAGACATTGACAAACTTCCAGGTTAGTGTTACACTTTGTTACAGTGAGCATGCTCCCCCTCCGTTCTGCTGCTGTCTGTCCCCCTCCGTTTTGCTGCTGTCCCCCACTCCCCCTCCGTTCTGCTGCTGTCCCCCTCCAGTTTTCCTCCATGTCCCCCTCCGTTCTGCTGTCCCCCTCCGTTCTTCCTCCGTGTACCCCTCCATTCTGCTGTCCCCCTCCATTCTTCCTCCGTGTCCCCCTCCGTTCTTCCTCCACTTTCAGTGTCACTTACAACTCCATCTCCTCCACTCCTCTTCCTCTCTCTGTTGGGGTACCCCAAGGCGCCGTCCTTGGGCCCCTTCTATTCTTGCTCTATACCTCTTCCCTGGGCCAGTTGATAACCTCCCATGGCTTCCAATACCACCTATATGCTATGCCGATGACACCCAGATCTATGTCTCCACTCCTCAACTAACCTCCTCGATCTCCTCACGGATCTTAAACTTACTGAATGACATATCGGTATGGATGTCAGTCACACCACTTCCTCAAACTCAGTCTTACTAAAACGGAGCTTGTTACATTTCCTACTTCCCGGTCCCCACCCCCTTATGATTTTACCATTAAGATCAACAGCACAACCATTAGTCCCTCCACACATGCCAGGGTGCCGGGTGTAATCCTTGACTCTGACCTCTCCTTCAGCCCCCACATCCAATCACTGGCTAAATCCTGCCGCCTTAACCTCCGCAACATCTCCAGAATTCCACCCTTCCTGACTAATGACACCACAAAGCAACTTATTCACTCCTTGATTATTTCCCACCTTGACTACTGCAACTCTCTCCTTAATGGCCTACCCTTACGCAGGCTATCCCCCCTTCAGTCTATTATGAATGCTAGACTAATACACCTCACTAACTGATCCGGACCGTGACTGCTGCCTCTCTCTGCCAATCCCTTCACTGCCTTCCCCTACCCCTTCACTGCCTTCCCCTACCCCACCGTATAAAATTCTAAATGCTAACCACAACTTACAAGGCCATCCACAACATCGCCCCCAGCTACATCACCAACCTCATCTGCAGATATCGCCAAAATCGTCCCCACCGCTCCTCCCAGGACCTCCTGCTCTCTAGCTCCCTTGTAACCTCCTCTTAATGCTCACCTTCAGGACTTCTCCAGAGCCTCTCCCATCCTCTGGAACTCCCTGCCCCAATATATCCGATCAGCCCCTACCCTGTCCACCTTTAGGAGATCCCCGAAAACTCACTTATTAGCAGCAGAATGTATTTCGGGGTGTAGTTGCAAGTATGCATATGCTGTGTAAAGCCCTGTACACACGATCGGATATCCTATGGATATTCGTCCGATGGATTTGTCCATCGGATATCCGATGAAACTGTTTTCCATCAGTCTTGCCCACACACCATCAGTCAAAAAACCGACCGTTCCAAACGCGGTGACGTAAAACACTCAGATGAGCCGAGAAAAATGAAGTTTAATGCTTCTGAGCATGCTTCGACTTGATTCTGAGCATGCGTGTGTTTTTGATCCGATGGACTTGCCCATAGACGATCTGAGTTTTCGATCGTTTTTTATCCATCGGAAAAAATTAAAACATGTTCTATTTTTAAAAACCGATGGAAAAAAGACCAATGGGTCCCATTCACGATCGGTTTGTCTGATGAAAAGAATCCATCGGACGAAAATCTATAGGATATCCGATCGTGTGTACAGGGCTTTAGAGAAATGACCTGTGAATATGACAATTTTGTGAAAACTAAAAATCTTCATTTTGCAAAGAATTGTGGTAAAATATGACAACTTGAAAAAACTCACCATGCCTCTTACTCAATACCTTGGAATGTCTACTTTCCGGAAAGTGGTAATTTGGGGGGTATTTGTACAGTCCTGGATTGTTAAGCCCTGTACACACTATTAGAAAATCGGACAAACAATCGGCCGGTTTTCATCAATGTTTCACATCAAGTCGGAACCGAGGATAGAAATAATACACGAAAATTTGCGTACGACAAAGGCTTTTTTGTTATTTGTTGTTTCTGATCATGCGCAGTCTTTCGTATCTGCTATTTCTCTTACGAAAATCATACAAAAATGGACCATTCTGTTCCCATACAAGAAAAATGTTGGCGTTTTTCCCTTCGGAAATTTTCATTCGGAATCGGCTGTCAAAAGTTGTGTACACACTTTTAGAAAATTGAACGATCGTTCCTTGGACAAAAAAGTTTGCCCGATTTTCTTTATGGGCCATTAGTGTCTCAAGAAATGAGAGAGGCCATCAGTACATCAGATGTGATCGTTTTTCAATGAAACACTAGCTTGTAGACTCTCTGAGTTTTATTGCTGTGGAGCTCTGTGGCGTGTTGGTAAATACTTTGTATTACAAGTTGGCTTGCCCATTACATACATCAGTCAATGTGTTTGGATCATCACTATAGGATCATTCATACATCGTGCAACTGGTACTAAGATGGATAGCAGCGGGGATGAACAGGGGCCATCGACCTCTAAATCAAAGAAGATAAAGCGATTGTGCCGTTTTCGAGACTTATGGAAAACAACTTATACATGCATTAGAGCAGTGACTGGTAACTATCATAGAGCATATTGTACTCTGTTTAGGCGCGAGTTTGGTATTGGTCATGGTGGTGAAGGTGATATCAAAATCCACATAGCTAGCGAAAGTCACAAAAATGCTGATCGGGCTGCAAAACAAAGTGGGATGCTTTCCAAATTCATGATTCCCTCTAAGGATATGGCAATGCAAGATGACATAATAGCAGCTGAAATATCAATGGTTTACCATTCCGTGTGCCACAGTCATTCATATAGATCTTTGGACTGCACCATGAAAATACTTCCTGTTATATTTCAGGATTCTGCTAAAGCCACTAGGATTTCATGTGGTCGTACCAAAGCTGAAGCGATTGTAACAAACGTGCTGGCTCCTTACAGTGTGGAAATGGTGGTTAATGATTTAAAAAACAGCTATGCTTATTTTAGTGTTGGATCAGATGCATCTAACCCTGGACACACCAAACTTTTCCCCTTAGTTCTGCGTTACTTTAAGCCCTCCAAAGGAGTTGTAACAAGCTTGTTGGATTTTTATGAAGGTGAGGAAAGTGCTGCTGCAATTTCAGAGCAAATTTTAAATGTGATTACAACAAATGGCCTATCTGTGGATATGATGTCTGCATATTCTGCTGACAATGCAAGTGTGAACTTTGGTAAGCATAACGGTGTGTACCAGAAGCTTCATGCTGTAAATCATCGGATATTGCCAGCTGGCTGCCCTGCTCACATACTTCACAATACAGCTAAAAAGGCTTCAGATGTCTTAAATTTTGACGTTGAAAGTCTAATTTTGAAATTATATAATTATTTTTCAATATCGGCCAAGAGAGTTGCCACACTAAAAGAAATGTTTGACTTTGTTGACCTTGAGTGGTCAGAACTTCTTTGCCATGTACCAACAAGATGGCTGTCTCTTTATCCAGCAATCGAGAGAGTTTTAAAAAATTGGCCAGCTGTAAAAGCTTACTTCCAAAGTATTGGTGAGGACGAAACACCTAAAGTAATATGGCAATTTATTGTGGATGAAGATAGTGAGACCACAGGGCTGGACCCGCCATCAGTTCCTGAGTTATATCTCCAGTTTTTACACAACTGCTTGCCTATTTTTCAGACAGCCATATTAAAACTGGAGCAAAATGACTTGATTGCAGTTGATGTATATGAGATCATGACATCAGTCAAAGGCAAACTAATACAAAGACAGACAGACCATTTTTTTGGATATCTAGTTGGGAAAGCTTTGAAAAAATTACATCACCTGCAAGCCAAAAAAATAGAATCAGAATTCCTAAAATGTTATCAAAAAGCTATTCAGTATTTAGAACAGTGGTTTGATTTTTCAGACAAAAACTATTTGTCAAAAATTCAATGTCTAAATTTGAAGGAGAACCTTACATTTGATAACCTGGTGACATCAGTTGAAGCTCTGAATTTAGACTCTGTTTCAATAGATGACCTTTATGAAGAATTTGTTTGCGTTTGTCCACACTTTCAAAAGGTTTCTACCGGTATTGAAGCGGATGATGATCTCAACACCGATGTTAAATGGTCAACAATATTCACGAAGGCTGGACCTGACAAACTGCCAAACCTCTTGAAAGTGGTGTCATTTGTCATTAGCATCCCATGCTCAAATGCAGCAGTTGAAAGGGTCTTCAGCATGTTGGGAATGTGCTGGTCTGACGCAAGAAATAGATGCAGCATTGATTTAATAAAATCTGAACTTCAGGTGAAAATCAATTTCGACATGGGCTGTCAATCTTTTTATGGCTTCGTAAAACAAAATAAAAAACTCTTGCAATGTGCAAGAAGTGACAAGAAATACACTTTTAGACATCGGTGATGAAAGCAAAATATACTCGGCTGATGTCATGTGGTCTGAAGGATTTGATTATTATCATATTGCCATGTGAGCTGAATTAGACACAGCATTAATATTTCAGAAACATTATATTTACAATTGACTGTTTTGTAAGTTTTATATTTTCAAGAATATATTTATAGTAATTTTTCTATCTGTTATTTAAGAAAAAAGTGGATTTGTTTGTGGTTTATTATATATGGTTGGTTGCTAGTTTATACCTAGTTTCTAAAAGTTCTTGCTCATTGAGAAAACAATAAAAAGAATCTGTTAATTTATTGCAACTTGTTCTGTTTGTTTTTTCTATTTCTTAAGAGATGTCTAACACATTTAAAAGTATGACTTGTTTTAGGTAGCCAGTGATTGTGTGCAGGGCGCAATCACAAAATACTGAACAATGCACAGGCAGCTATGTTTATAGCAATCTCAAGCATAACTTTGATGCCGTGAACTTGCCAGAGTAAGTGATGTACAAAGTACGCCATTGTCACTAAGTGACTTAGTTAAAGCAGGTGCACATTGCATACCACCTGTCTAAACTGGTTACCATTGTTTGCTTTTTTCCCCCAAAAATTTGCCATTTTTTTCCCCAAAAAATATTTTTTGGGCGGGGGGGGGGGGGGGGTGTCCCTGAATGGCAGTTTGGAAATGTGGTCACCCTACTCACCTCAGACCAAAGGTGTCTGGGATGGCTCCCGAACTCCCGGTGTCCAGGCCTAGGCCACCTGGACACTGCCCACGGACAGCAGCCCTCAGGCTAAAGGTGCCTGGGACTCCAAGACCCGTGACCAAGATGGCCGGCCCCTTTATACCCTCTCCCGGCAAGCACGGAGGGTTCCCCGCCCCACCATACCGCTGCCGAGGGAGGACAAAAAGGAGGTACGGCACACAGCAATGATTCAACCCCAACCCAGGGCGACAGTGCCACCCACTGGGCTGCGGGGAATTACATATCACTAATGTCACTTCCAAGTTCAAATTTACACCCGGGAAAGTACATACCGGCTACATATATATGTATATATGTATGTATATATGTATAATAGCTGCAAATGGTGAAATATTAAAAACTGAATCTACAAATAATAATAAAAATAATAATAAAAAGCATTGTATACGAATAATGATTATAGCGATGAGACATAAATTCATATAAGGGTGTTACAACAAATAAATATATTGAGATAAAAATGAATGAAAAAAATAAATGAATAAAAAGGAATGTGTGTAGATATAGATATAGATATATATATATATATATATATATATATATATATATCTGTCAGAAATATATTAAATCATCAAAAACATCATAATACAATATCATGAAACAATGTCATAAATGCCCATATAGGGGTGGATGCATTAACACATGCACATCAAGGGTGTATTATAATGATGGACATGTGTCCCTAATGTTATAATGACATCAATGGTCAAAAAGTGTGTATAAAGGGATGGATAAAAAATCTCAGAGTAACATTGAATAGAAAACTCTTGAATATGTGCACGTATACACATGAATGAGACTACTATATACACGTGCACATATACACATGTAGCGCTACCCCCAGTTAAGAGAGCCGCTGGATTTTTGTTTCGGGCCCTGTGTACAGCACCGCCAACCCCCAGCAATCTTACTCGACCCACTCTGGCACAGTTAGTCTAGGGATTATACTTGTATCACAATCAAACAGTATTGCAAGGGTTACCTCTTTGCAATAAGACAACACACTGATGCGAGAGATCAAGTATACCGGTTTTACTTTAGTTTTAAAAGGGCATAGGGAGAACATAACACATACAACTCGCTTACAGAGCCCTGCAGCAATAGGTATAGCACGCAATAATGGCGCAGCGCGGTAATCCACCACGCGCAGCTATTATTGTATACGCGCCCTATGGCACACTAAAATAATAGTCTATCTCCCCTCCCTGGTCAGGCCTGACACAGAATAAATCTCAGTCTTTTCATTAAGGATCTCTTCGCATGCAAACTTTCGGTGGTGCACTTGATGAAACAGTATTCTTGTAATCCACAAAGTAGGCAGTCACAAAGAACATTATACTGGAGACCCTTTTTAAACTCTGTCCTGCTACTGGTCTCCAGTGAAGTAACAAACAAACGCTCGGTGGGCCAAGGCAGTCTATAGGCCTAAACACGGTACAGTCTATTGGATTGAGCAAGTGCTCGCTCACCACTCCGGATGCGATCCCAGTCCAGGACTTCCACCTGCTGTGTCTCCGCACACAGCGTCTGCCCCAGGCTTCAGGCCTTGCACTCCAGCAGATCCGCACAGGAAGACTGTTGCTTGCAGCGCGGTGTCCAAAAGAGACCGAGCTCCGCCTCGCCTCCTTCTTAAATAGCCCCTCCCATGAGTCTCTGCGGTAGCCAATTGCTCTCTGGGTGCCGAATGGGGTTCTGGGTAACGTAGTTTTGGGGCCTTAAAGGAGACCCCGCTACACACTCCCCCAACTTAAACTCTTTGGTCCCCAAAGATAACATAACATTAAATTACAGAACGTACAAGATCAATCAAAGTTTCGTATGATGTTGGCAGAGGAAATTCCCACCAAAAACCAGGCGGTGAACTTCCCTGCCCACAGGTCACACTATCACTAGTGTCCTGCCTAACTGTGCCAGAGAGTGAGTTGGGGTTGCCCCCCACTAAATGAACAGTGGGAGGATCAGGGTCTTCCACACTCCTCCTGGCAGTAACCACAGTGTCTTCCGCACTCCTCCCCATCTGTGGGTAAATTAATCTTCTGGGAGGATTTATGGCCCTTCACTTCCTCTGTCCTCTTGGGCTTTCTGTTATAACAGGTTCCTCTTCTGGAATCAACTTAGGAATTTCCTCTGGTTCGGGAGCACTGGACTCCGGAGCAGGGAGGTACATGGATTCCCTCGGATCTTCTTCTGGGAGTATGTCACAGGCACTCTCCCAAGAATCTGACCAAGGACTGGACGGGATGAACTCAGTAGCTTCTGCATTCAGTGTGTTGTCTATGGTGTCTTCTTCAGGTGGAAGATCAATAGCAGAAGTTTCTGGGGCCTGAGAAGGCCAAAGCCAACCAAGTTCTTCTCCCTCATCTTCACTTATCTCCGAGGTCTCTGTATCCCCAATCTGAGGGGTCCGAGA
Organism: Rana muscosa; assembly: GCA_029206835.1. Classification (NCBI taxonomy): domain Eukaryota; kingdom Metazoa; phylum Chordata; class Amphibia; order Anura; family Ranidae; genus Rana; species Rana muscosa. The sequence goes on from JARGYO010000094.1 coordinate 29,612,198, forward strand.
CCGAGTGTTTGGTCTAGGAGTATCCAGAATAGAAATTGGGTTTGGGGAGTCCCTTGCAGGAGGTATCCGAACTGCTTCAGCAAGTGGGAGTAAGTGGTTTCGGTGCCAGGTCTTCAGTGGGCCCACCTTCCCTTCCGGCTTCAACTTATATACAGGTAGGCCCGGTAGCTTCTTACAAACGACATAGGGTTCAGGTCTCCATCTGTCTGCAAGCTTGTGTTTCCCAGGGACTCCCAGGTTTTGTAGGAGAACTCGGTCTCCAGGTTTCAGGTCCTGGATCCGAACCTTTAGGTCGAAGTTCCTCTTATTGCGGGCCCCCCTTTGTTCTGAGGCCGCCTGGGCCTGTTCATAGGCTAATTTCAAATTATGTCTGAGTCTGTCAACATATCCCTTGTGGGAAGCGGCAGAACAATGGTCTATGGAAGTGCCAAAGGCCAGATCTACTGGTAGTCTTGCCTCTCTTCCGAACATCGGTCGATAGGGTGAGTACCCTGTAGCATCACTGGTGGTGCTGTTGTATGCATGCACAACTGCCGCGATGTGGTTGCTCCAATGCTGCTTCTTTTCACTGCTTAAGGTCCCCAGCATGTTGAGTAGGGTTCGGTTGAACCTCTCCGGCTGAGCATCACCTTGTGGATGGTAGGGGGTAGTTCTTGTCTTCTTGATCCCCAAAGAATCCAGGAGCTTCCGGATCAACCGACTTTCAAAATCCCTTCCCTGATCTGAATGGAGCCGTTGTGGTAGCCCATAGTGTACAAAGTATTTTTCCATAAGTACCTTGGCCACAGTGGAAGCCTTCTGGTCTTTGGTTGGGAAGGCCTGAGCATACCGGGTGAAATGGTCAGTTACTACCAGAACATTTCCTAGTCCACTCAGGTCGGGTTTGAGGCAGAGAAAATCAATGCATACCAGATCAAGTGGGCTTTGACTTTGCAGATGGCCCATTGGGGCAGCTTGATGGGGTAAAGTCTTTCTCTGGATGCATCGTGCACATGAGTGGCAGTATTCTTCAACTTCAGCCCTCATGCAAGGCCAGTAGAAACGGTCCCTAACAAGTTGAAAGGTCCTTTCCGCCCCTAGGTGGCCATGATTGTCGTGCAAAGCAACCATGACAGTCTCTCTGTGTTTCTCCGGCAGGAACAATTGCCATTTGTCTTCCAGGTCATCAGAGGGGCCCCTTCGGTAGACCACTCCCTGATGCACCTGCAACCTGTCCCACTCCTTCCTTAACAGGCGAGCTTCCTTTGAAGGGTGACGTAAGGGTCTATTCGGATCCTGATTCTCCAGGGCCTCCAAGACCAATCTCCCTATGGGGTCTTCCAATTGGTCAGATCTCAACTCCTTTTTGGACAATTTTGGCAAGTCATCTTCCCCCAGTTGGGTTACCCCACAGTACTGCTTGGGGACTCCAACTATGGTAACCCCTATCTCTTCTGCTCTTGAGCCGCCACTGGCTTGGAGTTCAGCCCCTTGACAGAGGGCCCGCACCCCGTCGGGTGCCACTTCAGTCCAGTCTCCTGTACTGCAGGTGGGGACATGAGATCTTCTAGACAAGGCATCTGCATCTCGGTTTCCAGCCCCAGGTCTGTACTTTAAGCTGAAATTAAAGGCAGACAGTGCCGCCAGCCATCTATGTCCGGTGGCATCCAACTGTGCTGTGGTGAAAAGATAGGTGAGGGGGTTGTTGTCGGTTTTCACTGTGAATTCTTCCTCATACAGATAGTCTTTGAGTTTGTCAACTACCGCCCATTTAAGGGCCAGGAACTCCAACTTATGGGTGGGGTAGTTCTTTTCAGAGGGAGTCAGACTTCTGCTCACATACGCAATGGGCCTCAGTTGCTCTTCATGCTCCTGGTAGAGCACTCCTCCCAAACCATCATGACTGGCATCTACATGAACTTCATAAGGCTTCTTATGGTCTGCGTAGGCCAGGACAGGGGCAGTGGTTAAGGTTTTCTTCAACATCTGGAAGGCATCTTCACACTTCTCATTCCACTGGTCCTTGACTGACTCCCCCGGCTTCCTGGGGCCCGAGTCATCTTCTTCCCCCTCCGTCTTTAGCAGCTCATTCAGAGGCCTGGCTATCCGAGCAAACCCCTCCACGAACCTCCTGTGATAGGAACAGAACCCCAGGAAGGATCTGAGCTCTGTCACAGTGGTGGGTCTTGGCCAGGAGGTGACTGCCTCCAATTTTTCGGGGTCTGTGGCTACCCCATCTTCAGACACTATGTGTCCCAGATAGTTGACTGATCACTGATAGAATTGGCATTTTTCAGGTGAGAGCTTGAGTCCTTCCTCACTCAGCCTCTTCAAAACTTTCTCCAGCCTCTCTTCATGTTCTTCCAAGGTTCTTCCGAACACAATGATGTCATCGAAGTATACTAGGACTTCGATGAGGTTCATGTCTCCTACAGTCTTCTCCATAAGAGGTTGGAAGGTAGCTGGGGCTCCAGACAGACCTTGAGGCATCCGATCAAATTCAAAGAACCCCACTGGGGTTATGAAAGCCGTCTTCTCTTTGTCTTCTGGATGCATTGGGATTTGATAGTACCCGCTCTTTAGGTCCATAACACTGAACCACTTGGCTCCAGACAAACTCTGTAGGGCATCCTCTATCCTCGGAGTGGTATACTGGTCGGGTATAGTTCTCCTGTTGAGGGTCCTGTAGTCTATGCACAGCCTCAATGATCCATTCTTCTTTCTGACCACCACTATCGGGGAGGCATAGGGGCTTCTAGATTCTCGAATCACACCGGTTCGTTTTAGCTCGGCAAGCTGTTCCCTCAAGTCCTCGAGGTCTGCAAACGGAACTCGCCTGACTCTTTCCCTGAAGGGCTTGTTTTCCTGGAGGCGGATTCGATGGGTGGCACTCCTTGCACACCCCACATCAAACTCATCTTGGGAGAAGATCTTTTCCCACCTGGTCAACTGGGCCTTGGCTCTCTCTTTCCAAGCCCTGGGTAGGTTTGGGTTCTCCATGGAAAGTTTCTCCCACACAGTGCTTTCTCCACATCCGACAAAACAACTGGGACGGCAGGGCTCACCTGACCCAGCAGCACCCTGGCTGGGATCTCCATGGGGCCACCTGTAGTATTTCTGACACTCACAGGTACCTTACAGTGGGCCTTCTTCAGGGCCCTCAACGGGACCACTTCTGGAACTACTTCTAAGCCCGAATGTTCTTCCCTTGGATCGGGTTCCAACATGACAAAGGGCCCAGGCTGCTCCCAAGTGAGTTTCACAGTGGCTTTTAAACAGGCCACTTCTCCGGGCTGTAGCACTATCCCTTTTCTTCCCGGCCTCCAGACCTTTCCTACCCCCTCTTCTGGGGCCTGCTGTTCTAGGATCAGTCGATGGTATGCCGTCTTCAACATTGGGTGGATCCCAGTGGCTGTGGGGTCTTTCCCTTTTGTTAGAGAGGCCAAGAGTCTTCGGACCAGATCCGTGTTGGTCCCTATTATTAAGGAACTCTTGTTAGCTCCAGGCGGTCGGGGGCATACCACAGCTAAGGTATCAAACACTTCAGTCTTCCCGGCTATGGACGGGTCGAAAGTCAGTTTTATAGGCAGATAGCCATCATAAGGGAAACTCTCTGTCCCAATCCCCCATATCTCCAACTCTTAAATCTTCTGGATGGGTAGGTGACTTAGATGCTTGTCATAAAAGTCCCGGTACAACAGGGTCACTTGCGCCCCAGTATCCAATATGGCTCTTGTGTAGACTCCCTCCGCTTGGACAGGTACTATCGGGGAGGGACCTTCCAGCTTCTCTGGATATCGCTTCAAAGGAGTCTCCTTCCTTGGATCTTTGCGTTTTCCTTTTTGACTGTCTTTCTTTCATTTCTCTTTGGACTTAAGCCTCTCTTGGGCCTAGTATGCATTGATCTCCCTCCTTTTGATGGGTGTAACCACCCGCTGAGGGACATTACTCTCTGCCTTTGGGGTGCGTTCCCTCCGAGGAACCTTGTGTTTCTTCTGAGGGGTCTTGTCCACTCTTTTCACGTGCTTTTCATTCAGTTTGGTGCTCACTGGAGATGATGGGCACCCGGTTGACTCCTTCACCGGGGCCCGCTAAGGTTTTCCGGCGGCTTGCGGTTATTCATCTTTTTTTTCTTTGGACTGGCACACACTCTGGCAAGATGACCATCTCCTCCACAATTGAAACAAATCACATCCCCCCAATCTTCCAGGGATGCGGGCGCTGAGGTATTAGGAAACAGCTCCTTCCTTGGATTTTCCCTCTCTGGTTCCCTTGACTTCTTTTCCATCAGGGAGGTCAGCATCCCCAATACTTGGGACATCTGCGACTTCAAGGTATCCACCTCTGAGTCTCTTTCCAGGGTCATGGCCGTCCTGACCATCACCGGAGGAGGATTTACCGACTCAACTGGTTGGTTCTTCTTCTTCTCCTCCAGCATAGCTTCTTCCTCTCTGACTAATCGGATCAAGTCAGGGTACTCCAGGCTCTTCCCGTCCTGTCTTGTGCGTATCGCCAGTGCGATGGGGTCCAGGGGCTGAGATCCTCTCATCACCTGCTGAACACGGGCCTCATCCACCTTCCGCGGGTCAATCCCCTTCTTAAGGATCATCTTATGCAGGATCTTATCCAGACGCCTCATAAACTCTGATTCTCTCCTGTCTTTTGGTAGCAGTGCTCCAGCTGGTAAGTGAGCTCAGTGATTTTCTCTGTCCCACCGAACACATTCTGTAGAATGTCCAGATAGTCCTGTGCATCACAGTCTGTTTTACTCATCTTGAGGATGCGTATGGACTCTAGAGCAGGCCCCTTCAAGCTCTCAGCAATTCTCTGCTTCTTTCTGTGGTCTGGGAATTCCCATTCTTCTAAGGCCTGCGTGGCACCGTCTAACCACTCCTCAAACCCCTCTTCACCCAAAGGTACAGGTTTCCTTCCAGAGAATATTCTGAGTTTTCTGTATCCCGACATTTGGTAGTCTGTAGGATCCTTCTTACACTGGGCTACAATTTCCCCCAGGACTGCGCATAATTCTGCGCTGAGGGTGGCAGGTGGCGATCCGGGACTTTCCTTTTTCTCCCGTTTTTCTGCTTTTGTGGTGGGTGATGGAGATAGTTTCGGTGTCTGAAACCGTCCTCCTGGCCTGAGCGGCAGCGCGTGTATTAGGCTATAAGTCTGATCATCTATTGCTTCTACACTTGGATTCTTGAAATGCTCTGGGACTCCGTTCTTCCACTCTATTAGTGCGTGGGTCAGTGAAGAATTCGACCTGACATCCACCACCCATACCTTTTGGAGCGGGGACAGCGACATCACTAGCTTGTGGCAGGGAAAAGGACACACCCTGTTGCTCTGCTTCCCGGTCTCCAGAGGACTGGGAAGAAAAAGGTTCTTGCTCTACTGTCCCTGGCGAATGTTCTGCAACCTGCGGTGATCGAGGCTGAGATGGACTCGGACTGCCTTGTGTCTTTCTCCTGCCTGGCGCCATTTCGGTTGTGTGAGTCTGCCCACAGGAGGGGGGAGGCACCACTCCTTGCCTGTCTCCCTGTTTGTATGGCCATTTCTTGGGCTGTTCGGATGCCCGACGCTGCATTGCACTGTTCCAGAGCCCCGAGGCTTAAATATGGGATGCTGCCCACCCTCCTGATGCTCATGATTACTGCGGAATTGTTGGCTGTGGGCGGAGCCCGTTCAGACCATGTTTGACTCCGAAGGCACGCGCATTAGTCTTTTTTTTTATCTTTTATTTAGAAAATATGGAGAAAGTCAGCAAAATCACTAGCACATCTCAAACAATGAGGATAAGCTCCTGGGTAAATTATGTTTACCCGTTGGCATCAAAATAACTGAATTGTTTAATCACCCCCGTGCTAGGCCTTGAGATGTTGTACCTATTAAAGCAGTGATGGCAAACCTTGGCACCCCAGATGTTTTGGAACTACATTTCCCATGATGCTAAACTACACTGCATACTGCATGAGTATCATATACTAGAGAATCTAATCCGCTGGGCATCCAGGGGTGGGGAGACCAGCCAGGTAAAAAAAAATCCCCGGCAACAGGGCAACCAGCCAGATACCAGACCCCAGTGGCAGGGTATCCTGCAGTTTGGCCGAAAGAAATATGACATGTCTTCAGACAGTGATGATGGAAGATCTTCTTTTTGGCCTTATTCAATGAGGGTCTCTCATTAGAACTTTTATGATCACCGTTCGGCAGAAGCCCTAATGGCTGCTCCTTAAGAGAGGGGATCACCTGCTGGTAGCACTGTAGTTCTTAACACTAAATGTGTAGGTCTGGTGTTCATCAGCAGATGTCTCCCAGCAGTTACCCATAAACAGTCTCTACCTGATAATGGCTGTTTGAAAGGTACTTAACCCCTTCTCTTGCTACTTTCAGTGCCTCAGTGTTTTGTCTGTGTGCAACGTAGCTGGTTATTGATGCTCTGCTTTTGACCTTGATCCTACTGCTGACCTCAATCCCGCTACTGACCTTGATACTGTTCCAGTACCTGTATCCTGCCATCTCATATCTACATACCACAGGTCTTAGACAGAGAAAGAATCACTGCAGTCACGAGGGAAGTTAATGCTGTGTCCTGTCAAATGGAGTCCCACCAAGTTAGTGCTGTATGCAGGGTCGTGTTTTAGGGGACGATTAAAGGGAGGTATGACCTGAAATGCTTGCCTCCATCCAGGGCTAGCTTCAAGTGTGACGTCACACCTGTGTGTCAGGGAAATCCGTCTAACAGCGCCAATCAGCGTCCAATGCGCGCGTGCGGCGGAATGATGCTTCGGCGCATGCGCGGGACGGCGCTTCTACGTTCTCGGGTGCGCGCGCCGACGCAGCGGCGCGCGCGCATGCACGGCGGCGCACCAATAGGAATCCAGGCGGGCCTATTTAAAGAAACCCAGTTGCACTGACAAGTTGCTGGTTTGTCAGCTTTCCTGTATACCCAAGACTCTGGAAAACTATCTTGAAAATCTCCTTGTGACCCGGACTGGCTTGATTCCTCTGATGTCTCTCCTGGACCTGACCCTCGGCTTGTTATACGGACTCCTGCCTTCTCCTGTGTTTTGACCCTCGGCCTGTGACTCGGATCTGCTGCCTGCCTACAATCCTTGACCTCCTGCTTATACCCTTGGACTTCCGCGTTTCCTTTGAACTCCTGCCTGGTTCCCGGTATTCTCTGGACTTGTTACCTTTTGCTGTGCTAGACCCCCAGCCGGAACTGTTACCTTTGCAATTGCAACCCGGACTCAACCTGCACCGGCTTTAATTGTCTCCTGCTGTTTGAACTTTACCAATCCGGCTAGTCCCTGCTTGAAGCCTGTTCTTCAGTCTACTCAGCACTACCGGACCGTCTACAAGTACCCACCACCTGCCAGGTAGCCGGTGCCGCTTCTCGCCATCCACTCCCTGTCTCAACTCCAGGGGGTGGAGTGCGTCAAGTCGCAAAGGTGAACCACTCTCGGCATCTCGGCCTCGGTAAGTACATACCCTTACAGTACAAACCAGCCAGATGTCTGAGGCCGACAGGGTGCGTTCACCGCTCGAGACCCTATGTCAGCAAGTCACCGCACTAACCGATGCGGTTCAGAAATTACAAGAAGGTTATGTCCAAATGGATGGCCGCTTTCAGCTACTTACTGGAGCTACAGGACCAGCATCACCAGCTGCCACCGCTGCCAATGTTGCCTCCATGTCTCAAAATCAGGCAAACCCCACCGTAGTAATGACTACCCCTGAACCCAGGGTCCCCCTGCCTGAACGATTTTCTGGCGTCCGTAAGAAATATCGGGCTTTCAAAAACGCATGTTCTCTTTACCTCGCCCTTCAACCCAGGACTTTCTCTTCGGAAGTGGTAAAGGTGGGGTTCGTCATCTCCCTTCTAACCGACGAACCTCAGGCCTGGGCCCATGGCCTGATGGAGCAAAGCAGCCCCATACTAGATTCCGTGGACACCTTCTTCGAGAGTATGGCGCAGCTATATGACGATCCTCAGCGATCAGCCACAGCTGAGTCTGTTCTCCACAGTTTAACCCAGGGGAGAAGGCCGGTGGAGGACTACACAGCAGAATTCCGGAAATGGTCAGCTGACACTGGCTGGAATGAGACGGCCCTTAAATACCAATATCGCCAAGGACTGTCTGAGGCTCTTAAAGACGAGCTGGCCAGGATTGGTGTTCCAACTACTCTGGAAGATTTGATCCAGTCTGTCACTCAGCTTGACAGACGCCTGCGGGAGCGGCGTTCTGAGCGTTTCCAGACTACCCGTCCAAACTGGACTTTGCCCCGATCAGCTTCTGCCTATCCACCCATCCAAGTTCCTACAGCATCTTTTCCTCCCGAGCCTGAACCCATGCAGCTTGGTCTGGTTCATCCTCTCCTTTCTCCTGAGGAAAAGCAGCGCAGGCGTCAGGCCAATCTGTGTCTTTACTGCGGGGGTACTGGCCATTTCCTTCGGAGCTGCCCAGTAAGACCTAGTAAGTGTACCCTCAAAGACACTTTGAACTACCAAGTTTCTGGCTTACCACAGACTTATGTTGTTCTTTCTATTTCTCTACAGCTACCAACAGGAGCAACCCGCCTACCGGCGATTATTGATTCAGGAGCCTGCAGCTGCTTTCTGGACTTTTCACTTGCTTCCCAACTTCACTTTCCTCTGCAAACCAAGGACCGTTATCTTCAGGTTCGTCTGGCGGATGGATCCCTGCCTCGTTCAGGGGTAATTACGCAAGAAACAAAACCCGTCCTTGCTATCACGGATTCAGGCCACCAAGAATACCTCCGATTTGACCTCATCCCATCTCCCATGTTCCCCATCATCCTGGGCCTCCCTTGGCTGCAAGCACATGAGCCTCATATAAACTGGGCCAAAAGGGAAGTTAACTTCACTTCTTCGTATTGTTCCCAACACTGTCTTTCCGCACTTCCAACTGTCTGTGCTACTTTAACCCCTCAACCGGATAACCTACCACATGTTCCATCAGCATACTTGGAATTCCAGGACGTCTTCGACAAACAGCAGGCCGACCGCCTACCACCACATCGTCCCTACGATTGTCCCATTGACCTTCTGCCTGGCTCCAAAATTCCATTCGGCCGCATCTTTCCCTTGTCCGAATCTGAGTTGAAGGCCCTCAAGTCTTACATTGAGGAAAATCTGGAAAATAAATTCATTCGCCCCTCTACTTCCCCAGCCGGTGCCGGAATCTTTTTCGTTGAAAAAAAAAGACGGGACTCTGAGGCCCTGCATCGACTATAGGGAATTAAATAAAATTACTATTAAAAATAGATACCCGCTTCCTCTCATCCCAGAGTTGTTCCAACGATTCCGATCAGCTCGGATCTTCTCTAAACTGGACCTTCGAGGGGCCTACAACCTCATCCGGATCAGGGCTGGAGACGAATGGAAAACGGCTTTTAGATCTAGGTTCGGTCATTTTGAATACTTGGTCATGCCATTCGGGCTTTGCAACGCCCCAGCTACTTTCCAGCACCTGGTCAATGACATTTTCCGTGAACACCTGGATGACTTCCTAGTAGTCTACTTAGACGATATTCTTATTTTTTCGTCCTCCCTTGAACTGCACCGAATCCATGTCATCAAGGTCCTCACTATTCTCCGAGAACATAGACTTTACCTCAAGGCCGAGAAATGTGACTTTGAGAAAACCACTGTGCAATTTCTGGGATTTATTATTTCTACCAATGGGGTCGCAATGGACCCGCAGAAAGTCAAAGCTATCCAGGAATGGCCAGCCCCAACAGACAAGAAAGGGGTACAACGGTTTATAGGTTTCGCCAACTTCTACAGGAGATTCATTGTGGGGTTCTCCTCTATTGTGGCACCTATAACCCAACTGACACGCCAGGGTTATCGCTTTCACTGGTCACAGGAAGCTCAGGATGCCTTCGATAAACTAAAAAATGCATTCACATCGGCACCTGTATCCGCTACTGCCGTTTACTCTGGAAGTAGATGCTTCAGAGTCAGCCACTGGGGCCATCCTCTCTCAAAGGCAGGGCCCCAAATCCCTTCTTCATCCAGTAGCCTTTGCCTCTCGTAAACTAACTTCTCCGGAACGTAATTATGACGTCGGAGACCGGGAACTATTGGCTATCAAATTCGCCCTGGAAGAATGGCGATACCTTCTGGAGGGAGCCCCTCACCCTGTCATGATATTCACGGATCATAAAAATCTAGAATATCTGAGAACAGCAAAACGTCTTCGACCCAGACAAGCCCGATGGGCTCTCCTCTTCACCAGGTTTAACTTTCATATCTCTTATAGGCCCGGTTCCAAGAACGTGAAGGCGGATGCACTCTCTGGGATGTTTCCCGAGACCCCTCAAGCAGAGGAACCAAGTACCATCCTATCAGCACAAAACTTTCTGTTCATCCCACAGGCTGATCTACTAACCTCCATAAAAGCTGCCTCTAAGCATTGTCCTGACCAAGTAACCCCTTCCCTGGAAAAGCGTAATGACTTGCTCTGGTCCCAAGGTAAATTCTTCGTCCCTCTGGAAACAAGGCAACTGATTCTGAAAACTTTCCACGACCACAAACTAGCTGGACACTTTGGAGCCAAAAAAAACATGGAACTAATCTCTCGCTCCTTCTGGTGGCCTGGTTGGAGACAAGATTGCAAGTCCTATGTTGCCTCCTGTACCCGTTGCCAACGGAATAAGGGACCCAAAACCAAGAGTTGGGGACTACTCAAACCTTTGCCTATCCCTGAACGTCCGTGGGCAGATGTGTCCATGGACTTCATTGTAGATCTACCGCCCTCTGTAGGTTTTACCACGATTCTGGTCGTGATTGACCGCCTCTCCAAAATGGCACACTTCGTGCCCATGATCGGTACCCCCTCTGCTGCAGATACAGCCAAAGCCTTTTTTCAGGAGATAATCAGGCTCCATGGGGTGCCTAAGAGCATCACCTCTGACAGAGGCGTTCAATTCACGTCGAAATTCTGGAAGGAACTTTGCAAATCTTTAGAAGTCAAGATTTGCCTATCATCGGCATATCACCCCCAGAGCAACGGACAGAGAGAACCAATCAAACCCTAGAACAATATCTCCGTTGTTTTTGCTCAGCCTCACAAGACGATTGGTCCTCCCTATTATCCTACGCTGAATTTGCATACAACAACTCGGTGCATTCAGCCACCAGTCAAACTCCTTTTTGGGCCAACTTTGGCTTCCATCCTTCCTTCCTCCCTGATGACATCCTGGAGAGCTCTGTTCCTGCTGTTCAAGATCGGATAGCCTTTGTTCAATCTAATTTTCTAACACTCCAGGAAATGATGCAAAACGCCCAGGAGTCTTACAAGAGACACTATGACAAGGGTAGGAAGGAAAATCCAGTCTTCAAAGTTGGGGAGGAAGTATGGCTCTCCGCCACCAACCTCAAATTGCCGATCCCTTCACGGAAATTGGGACCAAGATTCATAGGCCCTTTTAAAATCAAGCGAGTAATCAACTCTGTGGCCTTTGAATTGGCACTGCCCGACTCCTACAGGATACACCCGGTCTTCCACACGTCTCTGTTGAAACCGGTAGTCTCCAGCTCCTTCCCGGGAAGGGATGAGCCACCTCCTCCACCTGTGGAGGTTGATGGTGAAAACGAGTACGTGGTGGAATCTATCTTGGGCTGCAGGAAAAGAGGCAGGCAATTACAGTATTTAATCAAATGGAAGGGGTTTCCCCCAGAGGACAACTCTTGGGAACCATCTAGGAACCTACATGCTCCCCGTTTAATTAGAGTCTTTCACCAGGAACATCCTGAGTTGATGTCTAGTCTGGGCGTCCAGAGTCCGCCCCTAGGAGGGGGGCACTGTCAGGGAAATCCGTCTAACAGCGCGAATCAGCGTCCAATGCGCGCGCGGCGGAATGATGCTTCGGCGCATGCGCGTGCGCGGGACGGCGCTTCTACGTTCTCGGGTGCGCGCGCCGACGCAGCGGCGCATGCGCGGCGGCGCACCAATAGGAATCCAGGCGGGCCTATTTAAAGAAACCCAGTTGCACTGACAAGTTGCTGGTTTGTCAGCTTTCCTGTATACCCAAGACTCTGGAAAACTATCTTGAAAATCTCCTTGTGACCCGGACTGGCTTGATTCCTCTGATCTCTCTCCTGGACCTGACCCTCGGCTTGTTATATGGACTCCTGCCTTCTCCTGTGTTTTGACCCTCAGCCTGTGACTCGGATCTGCTGCCTGCCTACAATCCTTGACCTCCTGCTTATACCCTTGGACTTCCGCGTTTCCTTTGAACTCCTGCCTGGTTCCCGGTATTCTCTGGACTTGTTACCTTTTGCTGTGCTAGACCCCCAGCCGGGACTGTTACCTTTGCAATTGCAACCCGGACTCAACCTGCACCGGCTTTAATTGTCTCCTGCTGTTTGAACTTTACCAATCCGGCTAGTTCCTGCTTGAAGCCTGTTCTTCAGTCTACTCAGCACTACCGGACCGTCTACAAGTACCCACCACCTGCCAGGTAGCCGGTGCCACTTCTCGCCATCCACTCCCTGTCTCAACTCCAGGGGGTGGAGTGCGTCAAGTCGCAAAGGTGAACCACTCTCGGCATCTCGGCCTCGGTAAGTACATACCCTTACACTGTGGCTGAGACTACATTTGACAGCGCTAAGCACCAGTTTCCCTCATGGCCCACTTATTTTTAAGGGGGGTTTCAGATTTTGTTTCCTCTGCAGACCCCACAACGACAAGGCCAGGGATACAGGAGAATAAGGTGTTTCGTCAAGGATGTTCCCCTATTTTAAGGGCATGTGGCATTGTATGATGCAGGAGTGGGGGACACGCTTGTTGCGTGTCTATTCCTGGCCAGCCAGACTGCATGCTTTGGGGTGGACCCAACACTTTTTTCCATTTTTTTTAATTTGGGGTTTACCCTTTGTAGCAGGGTGGTACCCTGCCAGGGTCCAGGTCTAGGGAACAGCCAGTACACTAATTGGTCAGCTGTGTTCTGGGCTTTAAGTAATGACCAGACCAAGGCTCTAGGCTCCCAGTTGGAGACGACTCCACCCTGCAGGCAGGAGGCCTGGGCATGGGAGTCAGGAGGACTTCACCTAGGAGAGAGAAGTGGGAGCCAGTGTAGCACGAGGCTACTTACTGTACACACAGAGGTGCTGAGCGTCCAGTCTGTGGGTGACAGACCAAGGCCCTAAAGCGTAAGGCCTCAGCAGGAGAACTGCGTTTATAAACTGGGAGGGCTGAATATAATTTATTTCGGTAGCTGGACTGAAATGCTGAATACCCCTGCGAGAGAATCTATTATGTTTGTTTTGAACTTTCTTTTAAATAAAAGTGGGCAGAACCAGCCCTGAAACGAAGAAAAGCGAGTAATGGTGTCCTTAAAGCTCTACACTTGGAGTGAACCCCTGACACCTTCCATACCCCACTTGAACAGTCTGGTATGGAATTTGGGGGAGACATCCTAAATTCCACCCCAGATCCTTATCAAGGATAGGAGCCTGAAATTGATTTTGTAGGGAGCCCAGCCTTTTCTTTTTTTTGCACTAAAACCAACAATGACCTGTGGCATCCTAAGAATTGATAATGTCATTAGTTGCTCAGCTGCAGGTGGCAATCCTTCACAGCATCCATGGTTTCTGGGGCACAATTGATGTATAATACTCATGGTATGGATGAGGGAAATTGCTTTTACAAACAGAGAGAAACTAGCCAGAAAAAGTAATTTAGCAGCCAGCAATTTAAATGTATATATATATACACACATACACACACTATATTACCAAAAGTATTGGGACACCTGCCTTTACACGCACGTGCATTTCAATGGCATCCCAGTCTTAGTCCGTAAGTGTTCAATATTGAGTTGGCCCACCCTTTGCCGCTATAACAGCTTCAACTCTTCTGGGAAGGTTGTTCACAAGGTTTAGGAATATGTCTATGGGAATGTTAGACCATTCTTCATGAGGTACATTTGTGAGGTCAGGCACTGATGATGGACGATAAGGCCTGACTCTCAGTCTCCGCTCTAATTCATCCCAAAGTGTTCTATCAGGTTGAGGTCAGGACTCTGTGCAGGCCAGTCAAGTTCCTCCACCCCAAACTCGCTCATCTATGTCTTTTTGGACCTTGTTTCCTCTGACCATTAACCTGAACAAGATTAATATTTCACCTTTCCATCCGCTCCAAAAGGGAAGCTTTATTGTCCTTATTCCGAGAATTAATTAAAACCCCACTCTCAGCGTTCATCACATCGTCATTCATCATTCAAGAATGATCTGCTCTCTCCATGGGATCAGATGCTGAACTGAGCTATTTTCCATGATTTGACTGGGAGAAGCACACAAAATCCCCAGTCTCCTCCACGGGCCATAATCAGTGGGTAGATGGCAAGCCCCTGGCCCAGTTGGGTTTGTAACACTGTCCATTCCCCTAATTTGTCAGGGTCTTCCTGTAATGATGCTACATCCTGTGCCAAAGTTATTTTCCTGGGATATTTTGGTATATTCAGCAAACACTGGAATTGAGCTCTTGATTAAAACTTCTATATCTTTAACCACTTGCCACCAAGGCCAATTCTGACAGTTTTATCATACATGCAAAAACCAGTATTTTTTTTTGCTAGAAAAAAAACCCCCAAACCTTATAGATTTTTTTTTTTTAAGCATAGGCCCTTGAGAATAAAGTAGTGGGTGCTGCAGTTTTTTATGTCACACAGTATTTGCACAGTGTTTTTTCAAACGCAATTCTTTCGGGAAAAAATACACTTTAATGAATTTTAGTACATACAAACACAATATATTACCCAATTTTTGGTCAAATATAAAAAGGTGATGTTACGCCGAGTAAATAGATACCAACCATGTCACACTTTAAAATTGCATTAGTATACCTAAAAATCTCCATATGTAACACTTTAAAAGCCTTTACAGGATAGCAGTTTACAGTTACACAGGAAGTCTGGTGTTAGAATTATCGCTCTCGCTCTGATGTTTGTGGCAATACCTCACATGTGTGGTGCGATTATAATTTACATATGCGTGCAGGATTTATGTATGCATTTGCACGTGAGCATAGGGTGATGGGGACACTTTAAAAAAATTATTAATTTTATGAACAACATCCATTATGATAGTAATAAGCATGACAGGTCCTCTTTATGGAGAGATCTTAGATCTAACGTATGTGTTCGCTTCTGCGCGCAAGCACAGAGGGATGGGGCACTTTAAATCTTTTTTTTTTCTTTTTACACTGTCCCTTTGAAAAAAAATTCTGATCACTTTTATTGCTGTCACATGGAATGTAAACATCCCTTGTGACAGTAATAGGCCGTGACAGGTACTCTTTATGGAGGTATCTGGGGTCTATAAGACCCCAAATCCCTCCTTTGCACTTAAAAGTGTTCAAAACGGCAAGTTTGGCTGTTTTGGATACTGAGTTTTTTAAAATTTGGCACCTTTAAGTCTTCTGTAAACCGGAAGTGGTGTCATGACATTGCTTCTGGGTTACTAGATCCGAGACCCAAACGAAGCAGATTCTGGCCTCCGGTCAGTTGGCGGACTGGTCGCTCGGGCCTCCCGGTGGGACAGGAGAGCTTGGAAGAGCCGCTGAAGGTGGCGGGAGGGGGACGTCCCCTTCCGCTGCTTGGGATAACAGCGGAGTGGCTTTTTAGCCGTATCGGTTGTTAACCCAAGAAAGCCAACCGCTGGCTCTAAAAAACGGTATAGGGACTGAACCCAGGAATGTTCGACTCATCCCTACACCCCACTGTGAGATATTTGATGTCTAACGAGGTGAGATTTCCGTGAATAACTATTCCCGCATTCAGGGCAAAAAAACGGCCTCTCCCCTGTGTGAGATCTTTGATGTCTATCGAGGGCAGATTTCCTAGAATAACTATTCCAACACTCAGGGCAAGAATACGGCTTCTCCCCAGTGTGAGATCTCAGATGCATAAGAAGGTATGATTTCCATGTAAAAGATTTCTCGCACACAGGGCAGGAATGTGGCTTCTCCCCCGTATTCATTTCCTGGCATTCAACAAAGCTTGTTTTCTGTGAAAAACATTTTGGAAGCTTAGGGGAGGAATGCATCTTCTCCCTCGTGTGAGTTCTCAGATGTGTAAAAAGATTTGATTTCTGTTTAAAACATTTCCCGCATTCAGGGCAAAAATACGGCTTCTCCTCCGTGTGCACTCTCTGATGTTTAACAAGGTGTGATTTCTGCAAAAAACATTTCCTGCACTCAGGGCAGGAATACGGCTTTTCCCCCGTGTGAGATTTCAGATGTCTAGCAAGGAATGATTTCCGTGTAAAACATTTCCCACACTCAGGGCAGGAATTTGTTTTCTCCTCTGTGTGAGATCTGCAATGTATGACAAATTCATATTCATGAAGGAAACATTTCCCACACTCAGAACATGCATGAAGCTTCTCACCCGGGTGAGATCTCTGGTGTACAGTAAGACTTAATTCAGAGCTAAAACTTTCCCCACATTCAGAACAGGAAAATGTCTCCTCCCCCTGAATTCCGGCATCATCCCTCACAGTATGAGGTTGCACAGAGTCAGAGGGATTATATGATCTATCCACACTGTGAAATCCTCCATCCATAGCTGAGCTCATTGTCTTTTCTCCTGCACAATCTCTTGTGATGTCCTCATCTTCCATTTTACAACCCGGAGATAAAGTGAGATGATACTTTGAGGGTTCTTTGATGGCGTGTTCTGGAAAATATAAAAAACATAATTGTTATATATAATTTTCATCCTCCAAAAAATATAAATAGAGTTTTATATGACCCTTCAGCTACAAATATTCTTGAAGAAGGAGGACCAAGGCACAATCTGTGATATAGCTATCTTACTGTAACTAGAAGAAAAATACAACCTAATACTGTCAGATGAACTCCAGAATCTACATAAACAGCAATGAGCTCCCAGATGTTACTTGTTCAAACGTTGTTGGAATGTAAAGTAAACTAGATTCCCGATATCAGAAAACCAGTGCGGAATTATGATTGTGCTCATGTGCATTACACACTCGCTCGTACTTCTAAGTAAAAAGGCAATATCAGACCTTTTCCACGTGCATGAGCGTGTAGCAAATAGCGTGCACACGGGGCCCCCCAGCAGCCTATTTAATCTGATTTGTCTACCCTTTTATGACTCGGCTTATCTCTGGACTTTGCCTATGGCTGCTGCCTCAGAACTGGTTCAGTTGGTTTCCCTTGAACTTGCCCTAATTACTGGACTCTCCTTTGCCTACTTATTCTATACTGCTTTTCCTGGCTGTTAATGAACTTGGCTTGCTTCCTGGACTTGCTCTGCCTGCTGATTCTGTACTAATTTGCCTGTTACTGATCTTGGCTTTGCTTTCAGGACTTGCTCTTTGTGCTGATTCCGTAATGCTTTGCCCAGCTTTTACTGATCTTGGCTTGCTTCCTGGACTCTCCTTTGCCTGCTGATTCTGAACTGCTTTGCCTGGCTGTTACTGACCTTGGCTTGCTTCCTGGACTTTCTCTGCATGCTGATTCTGTACTGGATTGCTGGGCTGTTACTGATCTTGGCTTGCTTCTTGGACTCTCCTTTGCCTTCTGATTCTGTACTGCTTTGCCTGGCTGTTACTGATCTTGGCTTGGTCCTGGACACTCCTTTGCCTGCTGATTCTGTACTGCTTTGCCTGGCTGTTACTGACCTTGGCTTTGCTTCCTGGATTTGCTTTGCTAGCTAATTCTGTACTGCTTTGCCCAGCTGTTACTTATCTTGGCTTGCTTCCTGGACTCTCCTTTGCTTGTTGATTCTGTACTGCTTTGCCTGGCTGTTACCGAACTTGGCTTTGCTTCCTGGACTTGTTCTTTCTGCTAATTCTGTACTGCTTTGCCCAGCTGTTACTGATATTGGCTTGCTTCTTTAACTCTCCTTTGCTGATTCTGTACTGCTTTGCCTGGCTGTTACTGATCTTGGCTTGTTTCGTGGACTTGCTCTTCCTGCTGATTCTGTATGGCTTTGCCTGGCTGTTTCACTGCACAATTTTTGTGAAAAGTTTTGCTTCCTGAAAAGTTTTTGCTAATTGTGGCAGGTACCTAGTGGGTATGCATAAATATAGTTTTGGTTATGCTGCATCACGTAGGAACTCTGAGAAATAGAGAAACTGTTTACCGGCAATAACGTATCATGTTTATGTTTCTAATATGCTATTAAGCTCAACATAAATAAAAGGTGTCTTGCTCCTGATTTTCATTTGTATCTAATGTCCAGTGCATAACATTGCAGTGTCCAATAGTAGTCAGCAAGCATTGACGGATTCCAGTTGCTCTGGTATCGTTTTTCCATTGTAGCAATGTCCTGGTAAAACCTTTCACCGTGTTCGTCACTGACAGCACCGAGATTTGCAGGGAAGAAGTCCAAGTGTGAGTGGAGGAAATTAATCTTGAGTGACATGTTGCACTTTATTAATTTGTATGCTTTGAGAAGTTTGTCTACCAGCTGAGTGTAATTTGAGGCTCTGTAATTTGTCAACATTTGTCAACAACATTTTTGAAGGCTTTCCAGGCAATCTTTTCTGGCCCAACTAACAGATCTTCAAACCGCTTTTCACTCATAACATGTCTGATCTGAGAGCCAACAAAAATGCCCTCTTTGATCTTGCCCTCAGTTCTTCTTGGGAACATTTGTCTTAAATAGCAAAAACATTTGCCTTTTTTTGTTTATTGCTTTCACAAAATTCTTCATAAATCACAATTTTATGTGAAGAGGATGCAAAAATATCTTTGCCGGGTTGACAAGCGTGTCATGTACAACATTTTCTGTCCTGGAACTAACTTTTTACAGAGTGGCCAGCTCTATCTACAATAATGTGAGTCTTTGGCATGACTGTCCCATTCAAAGATGAAACAACAGTAGTTTGTATAGCTGAGCTGCAGTCCCAGTAACAGAGGAACAACTTTCAGATCTCCACAGATATTCCAGTTATACAGTACTTGCTGCACTGGATGTGCTTCAGCAACATTTCCATGTTCTCGTAGGTTTCTTTCATGTGTGCTGCAAAGCCAACAGGTATTGAAGGGTGAATGTTGCCATTGTGTAACAGAACAGCTTTGAGGCTTAACATTGACGAATCAATAAAGAGATTCCACTCTTGCGGGTCATGGTCACAACCCAAAGCAGAGACCAATCCTTCCATGTCAACACAGAAACAGAGACTGTCAACTTGTGCAAAGAATTTGGGTAAATTATCTTGCTAGCTTCAAAAAACAGAAATTTTCATACCTGATGACAGCAAACGCCATTCCTGCAGTCTCAAACCCAGCAATTCGGCTTTTGACAGACCCAAATATCTGAACAGATTGTTTAATTCTTTTTTTTTTTTCATTTTTTTTTTTTTTCAAATATAATTTTTATTGATTTTTTTTTTCTTGAGCCGGGGTAAAGCCCCACAAGATACAATAAGGACACAAAAAACAGCGAAGGTCGCAGCCTCCAGAATCTACAGTACTGTAGGTTATGTTAAATAAGATTGCATTTCAGGTGTTCCTCTCGTTAATATAGTTTTGCCTTGGTCTGGTAGGGCCACCATCCATTATCAGAAAGTATTCTGTCTCATACACCCTCAAGTATACACCCTACGGAAAGCTCGTGTTAGATACGTTTGAGTCTGCTGACAAGAGTAGAGAAAAAGAAAGTAGGAAAAGTAAGACAAGAAGAAGAGAGAAGTGGGATGAGGGGGGGAGGGGAATGGAGGGGGGGTGGGTGACAGGGTGGGGAAAGGAGGGGGGGGGGGTGGCATCTCTGGTATGTTAGTCTGTATTCTAACTTAGAGGTTGCTCAGGTTCCGAGAAGGGTTGTACCCTCGTCCGAGTAAATAAACATGTTCCACATAGTCCAAGTCTCTTTGTAAACTTCATGTCTGTCTTGGGCTGTCAGTATCAGATCCTCCAGTCTGTTTATATCTTCCACTTTCCGCAGCCACATTGCTATGGTCGGTGGAGTTTGTTGTTTCCATAGTATGGGAATACAAGACTTAGCTGCGTTTGTCAGGTGACGTAGTAGGGACTTTTTGTATGTTCTGTGGGAAAGGTTCGATACATGTAGCAGGAAGAAAGCTGGGTCATGTGGGATCTGGTATTCTGTGAATTTTTGGGAAATAGTTCGGACCTCCGTCCAGAATGCTGCTAGCTTGGGGCAGGACCAGAATACATGCAGGAGTGTTCCCTTCTCTGTCCCGCACCGCCAACAGTATTCTGAGGTGTCTGGGAAAATCACATGTAGGCGGCTGGGTGTTAAATACCATCTCGTGAGAATTTTGTAATTTGTCTCCTGTATTTTCGTACATAGGGAGGACTTAAAAGAGAATTGTATTATACTTTGTACTTGGGGCGCCGTAAAGGTGCGGTTCAGGTCTGTCTCCCACTTTGTAATACCCGGAAGTTGTGGTTGCTGGGTTGGTGTATTAAGGAGAGAATACATTTTGGAGAGGACCCTGGGCAAAGGCTCCATCCCCGAGCAGTACTCCTCGAGCGTGGTCATGGGTCTGGAGTACAGATTGTTTAATTCTGACTGTGTTATGAGATGTGGATGGACTCTGCACTGTGTACGTAGCGCACTCCGGATCTCTGCACTGTGTACGTAGCGCACTCCCGATCTCTGCACTGCCTACGTAGCGCACTCCCGATCTCTGCACTGCGTACGTAGCGCACTCCCGATCTCTGCACTGCCTACGTAGCGCACTCCCGATCTCTGCACTGCCTACGTAGCGCACTCCCGATCTCTGCACTGCCTACGTAGCGCACTCCCGATCTCTGCACTGCCTACGTAGCGCACTCCCGATCTCTGCACTGCCTACGTAGCGCACTCCCGATCTCTGCACTGCCTACGTAGCGCACTCCCGATCTCTGCACTGCCTACGTAGCGCACTCCCGATCTCTGCACTGCCTACGTAGCGCACTCCCGATCTCTGCACTGCCTACGTAGCGCACTCCCGATCTCTGCACTGCCTACGTAGCGCACTCCCGATCTCTGCACTGCCTACGTAGCGCACTCCCGATCTCTGCACTGCCTACGTAGCGCACTCCCGATCTCTGCACTGCCTACGTAGCGCACTCCCGATCTCTGCACTGCCTACGTAGCGCACTCCCGATCTCTGCACTGCCTACGTAGCGCACTCCCGATCTCTGCACTGCCTACGTAGCGCACTCCCGATCTCTGCACTGCCTACGTAGCGCACTCCCGATCTCTGCACTGCCTACGTAGCGCACTCCCGATCTCTGCACTGCCTACGTAGCGCACTCCCGATCTCTGCACTGCGTACGTAGAGCACTCCCGATCTCTGCACTGCGTAGGTAGCGCACTCCCGATTTCTACACTGCGTAGGTAGCGCACTCCTGATTTCTACACTGCGTAGGTAGCGCACTCCTGATCTTTGCACTGCGTACGTAGCACACTCCTGGTCTTTGTACTGTGTATGTAGCGCACTCCTGATCTCTGCACTGTGTACGTAGCGCACTCCTGATCTCTGCACTGTGTACGTAGAACACTCCTGATCTCTGCACTGTGTACGTAGCGCACTCCTGATCTCTGCACTGTGTACGTTGCTCATTGTCTGATCTCTGCACTGTGTATGTGGCTCATTCCTGATCTCTGGACAGTGTGTGTTGCTCATTCCTGATCTCTGCACTGTGTACGTAGCGCACTATTGAACCCTGCACTCTGTACTTAGTGCACTCCTGAACTCTGTATATAGCGCACCCTTGAACTCTACACTCTTAATGTTGCACACACCTGAACTCTGTACATAGCACACCCCTGAACTCTGCATTTTGCAGCGTTATGCACCCCTGAACTCTGCACTCTATACTTCACGCACCCCTGAACTTTGCACTCTGCGCATCGCGCACCGCTGAACTCTGCACGTCGCACACTCCTGAACTCTGTACATAGCATACCCCTGAACTCTGTACATAGCGCACCCCTGAACTCTGTACATAGCGCACCCCTGAACTCTGTACACATGTGAAAAATAACGTATATATCATACAATCATTCCATAAACACATACCACATACACTGCATATATCATTTGAGAAAAATATGCTTATAAAATAGTTCACCATTTGCCCAAAAAAAATAAAAAATACCGTATTTTTTGGACTATAAGACGCACTTTTCCCCCCCAGAAATATGGAGGAAAATGTCCCTGCGTCTTATAGTGCAAATACATGACAGGCCCCGCCCCCCGCCGTCGCTGGCACCGCCCCTGCCATCCACTCACATCGCTCCTTGTAGCCGCTGGAATCCCCCGACCGCCTCCACTGGCTCCGCCCCCCGCCGCCACTGGCAAAGCCCCTTACACTGCTCGCATTGCGGCGCGCCAAATCAAATTAGAGCCGCTCTCTCTTTCTTTTCGGTTTACAGAAAGGGAAGGGGGGCGGCGGGGGATATACAGACAGCCCGCAGCTCTCCTCTTCCTGTCACAGCGTCGCTGCCGAGTTCTCTGGCAAATAGAGCAGCGGCACTGTGACAGGGAGAGGAGTGTTGCGGGCTGTCTGTATATCCCCCGCCTCCCCCTTCCCTTTCTGTAAGCCGAAGGGAGAAGAGAAAGAGAGAGCGGCTCTAATTGGATTCTCTGCGCCGCCACCCAGCTTCCTGCCCGTTGTTTCCCTCCCCATGATTGGCCAGCCACAGCAGAGGGCCAATCAGAAGACACTGGGGGCATCATGGGAAATTAAGTCACTGCAGAGTTCTGGCACCAGTTCCCCCAGCATGCAAGCACTCTGCTGGAGGGGAGGGAGGGGATGTTAGAAGAGGAGCAAAAGAGAATACTCTGCTAGGGGACACCACCAGAGAGCCACGCTGTACCCTGCACCACCAGGGAGCCACACTGTACCCAGCACCACCAGGGAGCCACGCTGTACCCAGCACCACCAGGGAGCCACGCTGTACCCCGCACCACCAGGGAGCCACGCTGTACCCCGCACCACCAGGGAGCCACGCTGTACCCCGCACCACCAGGGAGCCACGCTGTACCCCGCACCACCAGGGAGCCACGCTGTACCCCGCACCACCAGGGAGCCACGCTTTACCCCACACCACCAGAGAGCCACGCTGTACCCTGCACCACCAGAGAGCCACGCTGTACCCGCACCACCAGGGAGCTACGCTGTACCCGCACCACCAGAGAGCTACGCTGTACCCGCACCACCAGAGAGGGAGAAAGACCGAGCCAGTGCCAGGATACAGACATGCTACACTACTGACTAGAGTCACCCCGGGCAACCCAGAGTGAGCGAACGTCCAGCCAGAGGGATCACTGTTGTGATTTCGCTGGGTCTGGTAAGAGGGCCGCCTGTTGGCCATTATCCATTACTGTTCCCAGGGACTGAGCCATTAGGAAGTGCCTAACCTGATATCCTCTAGGCCTTATTGACCGCCACAACGTCCCTCTCTGTCCTCTTCCCACGGCGTCCCCTCTGTCCTCTTCCCACGGCGTCCCCTCTGTCCTCTTCCCACGGCGTCCCCTCTGTCCTCTTCCCACGGCGTCCCCTCTGTCCTCTTCCCACGGCGTCCCCTCTGTCCTCTTCCCACGGCGTCCCCTCTGTCCTCTTCCCACAGCGTCCCCTCTGTCCTCTTCCCACAGCGTCCCCTCTGTCCTCTTCCCACAGCGTCCCCTCTGTCCTCTTCCCACAGCGTCCCCTCTGTCCTCTTCCCACAGCGTCCCCTCTGTCCTCTTCCCACAGCGTCCCCTCTGTCCTCTTCCCACAGCGTCCCCTCTGTCCTCTTCCCATGAAGATGACAGGGCGGGTCTTAAAAAGGAAGGGGTGTGACCTTGACAGGAAGGGGTGGGTCATATTTAAATTAGGGGGTGCGCAAGTTTAGTCAGGCCTAGGGCAGCACAAAACCTAAATACACCACTGATGGCAGTGGTCACTCTGCGTTTACTGTGGCAATGGGCACTCTGCGTTTACTGTGGCAATGGGCACTCTGCGTTTACTGTGGCATGGGCACTCTGCGTTTACTGTGGCATGGGCACTCTGCGTTTACTGTGGCATGGGCACTCTGCGTTTACTGTGGCATGGGCACTCTGCGTTTACTGTGGCATGGGCACTCTGCGTTTTCTGTGGCACGGGCACTCTGCGTTTACTATGGCAATGGTCACTCTGCGTTTACTACGGCAATGGTCAGGCTGCGTTTACTATGGCAATGGTCAGGCTGCGTTTACTATGGCAATGGTCAGGCTGCATTTCATGGGCACTGGAATATAGTTTAGTACAAAATACGGTATGTCCCCGGATTTAATTAAGAAAATCTGGTCACCTTAGACTAAGGTCCATTCCTCTGGTGGTTTCGGAATTGGAAGACTTTAATCATGTGGCACGGGTCTCATTGCGGAAGGCAGATTAGGGTATTTAATTGACTTCTTGTTTTTGGAGGAGAAACCAGACACATTAATCAAACAGAAGTAACAGTCCGTCACATGGTCTTTTTGTTCTCGCCATATCATCGGGACAGCAAACGGCCTTGTCTTTCTTGTGCCTCTGAGCTAAGCTCTCAGACAGACAGCACATGTCACACAACAAATGAGAGGCATCCATTCCTAGTCTTGATCACCAATTTTACAGCCAAAGTACAGATGATATGCTTTCTTCACAAGAGCAGTCATTGAGCGTCTCTGATGGCCAATCCAATACTCGCCACAAATATAGCAGAATGTATCGCGACTGTTACGACATTGAAAAGACATATCGCACAACACCAATTGTCCTGTAAAACGTCTATAACACTTACCTATTACAGTGCTACTGAGGCAATGCTATATTCTGAAAAAATACATACACACTATAAGGTCTATGTTACCCCGATGAGAAGCATCTGTGTATGCAAGCCACTTTTATAGCCTGATGAGACAGTTTCAAGCTGGCTCCCGGCCTGCCCTGGCATGACCAGGCTGCAATACTTCCACAGAACAGCTTCCAACCTGGCCTGATTTCATGCCTGGACATGCCCAAACTGCACAAAACATTGTCCATAAGTCCCTTACAGAAATGAACATTTTTGGACACAAATATAAGAAAAAAACATGACAAAACTGAAGATTTCAATGAAACGTTACGTGACTGGCAAATTTAGATGTGATTTTCATGATCAGCAGCCAAAAATCTATGAGGAACACCCAACAGTGTTCAAGAAGCAAAAACTTTGTTGTGCAGTTGGCTTGCTTCCTGGACTTGCTCTGCCTTCCGATTCTGTACTGCTTTGCCTGGCTGTTTCTGACCTTGGCTTTGCTTCCTGGACTTGCTCTGCCAGCTGATTCTGTACTGCTTTGCCTGGCTGTTGCTGATCTTGACTTGCTTCCTGGACTTGCTCTGTCTGCTGATTCTGTACTGTTTTGCCTGGCTTTTACTGACCTTGGCTTTGCTTCCTGGACTCTCCTTTTGCCTGCTGATTCTGTACTGTTTTGCCTGGCTGTTACAGATCTTAATTTTGCTTCCTGGACTTGCTTTTCCTGCTGATTCTGTACTGTTTTTGCCTGGCTATTACTGACCTTGGCTTTGCTTCCTGGACTTGCTCTTCCTGCTGATTCTGTACTGTTTTTGCTTGGCTATTACCGACCTTGGCTTTGCTTCCTGGACTTGCTCTTCTTGCTGATTCTGTACTACTTTGCCTGGCTGTTCCTGACCTTGGTTTTGCTTTTTGGACTTGCTCTTCCTGCTGATTCTGTACTGCTTTGCCTGGCTGTTACCGACCTTGGCTTTGCTTTTTGGACTTGCTCTTCCTGCTGATTCTGTACTGCTTTGCCTGGCTGTTACTGATCTTGGCTTTGCTTTTTGGACTTGCTCTTCCTGCTGATTCTGTGCTGCTTTGCCTGGCTATTACTGATCTTGGCTTTGCTTCCTGGACTTGCTCTTCCTGCTAATTCTGCACTGCGTTACCTGGCTGATACTGACCTTGGCTTTCTTCCTGGACTTGCTCTGCCTGCTTCCCAGCTCCCACTACCACCTCCTACACTGGTGTCAAGCTGCTTCTGCGTCCTGGGCTAAGGACTGTGATTTTCAGCTCTACCCACATAAAGAGTGGACACCACCAGTCTAGAGGTGCACCGAAAACCAAAAATTCAGGATGCACTTGACCAAAACCAGAAAATGTCAGTTTTTATATATAATTGTATTATATTTGACTTTTTAATTAATATCATTAATTTAAATGAATATGAATTTGTCGGCCATTATCGGCACCTTTAACGCAAGAAAAGCAAGAAAAAAATGAATCCCTTTCAATTCTATGTATGTCTATACACTGGTTCGTTGCGCTTCGGCTGTGGTGCTAAAAATCTTGCTTGCTGAATTTTTGGTCAGTTAAAGAAAACACACGAAAACAAGCACCTCCTCATTGAAATTGTGGCAAAAACACATCAATAACCAACCTTTGTTACATTTTTGAGTCACGTGACCTATGAAAAACACACCATAAGCACAGTAAATTCATGGTAAAATCACGGCAAAATCGTGTGCTTTATGGGGCCATTATCAGTACCTTTTTCATGATCAGAAAAATGCAGAAACCCACATTTTTGGTCGATATGTTTCACCTGACAAAATTTTGGTGCATTTCTATACAAGCCAGCTACTCTGGCCACTTCCTCAGTTTTCCTTTGGTGAACTAGAAGCGCCTGACCTGTGCAAATAAAACAAATATGGCTGCCTGGTCCTTTTGGGTTCAATCTGAGAGGGGGGGGGGGGGCTAAGTGGCTGCTTCCCTAGACCAAGCTGCGACATGTGGGCCCCTGTCTGGGTATTGTTGGTCTAGCCCTTAGAGGCATGGTGGTGGAGTTTGGTGTGGAATCTCAACTTCACTACCAGATTCCAACAAGCCCCCCACCTACAGATCAGGATTGTGGGGAAA
Organism: Rana muscosa; assembly: GCA_029206835.1. Classification (NCBI taxonomy): domain Eukaryota; kingdom Metazoa; phylum Chordata; class Amphibia; order Anura; family Ranidae; genus Rana; species Rana muscosa. The sequence continues at coordinate 29,639,060 of JARGYO010000094.1, forward strand.
AGGTCCATGTCCTTATCTTCATAGGAAATAGATGCTATGCCGGAGGGCTTCCCCTGGCAAGGTACACCCTTCATGTTGAGAGCATGTAGTCTTGTATGGTATAGGAAGGGGAACCATGCTCCCTTTCCAGGCTGCATCCTCAGATAACAGACCTATATAGATTTTTTGGAGACCCCATGGTTTTTTTTTGTATTTTGCATAGGGTTCCTCCTTGGCATCCAAACCAGACCTGACAGTTAGGGGGAAACCCACACCAGTTTGATTTTTGGGTCCCCCTTATAATCCATACCAGATCCTTAGGGCCAAGCAGTAATGACTCAATGACATTTTACTTTTCATCCAAGCAAGACTGTTGAAGAAGAATTCCAGGCATGGTATATTATACATAGTAACATCACTCCAGCTTGGTCCAATCTAACTATGTAAAAATATATCATACCTGGAAACCTTTATTATAGTTTTATGTTAACATTTTGGTATAACTCTGCTAAAAAGAGGGACCAAACTCCAAAAGGCACAATCTGTGTAATCAAATCTGTGCTATTGTGCCTAAGAGTCCATACATTGTGTCTGCAGCACAGAGAAGGGGGTTTATTTGAGAGAAAATAAAATAAAAATCTGTAGGACGAATAACAGTGACTATTATCAATCTATTTTTGCCTGATATCACTCACCTCCCTCCCTACTCTGGACCAATCAGTGTGCAGTAACAGTGCAGAGATAACAGAAGAATATATTAGGGCTCACCTGTGCTGATCTCTGTAGGAATGTCCTCCTCTTTGAATGTCCTCGTCATTCCAGCCTCCTCCGTATATTGCTGATTATCCCTCACATACGTCTCTTCTACTTCACCCTCAACTTTCATGTTCATCAGATCTTCACCCTAAACCAATAGAATGGCAGAAAATAACATCTGTAAAATAGAAGTATTTATGATGTGAGATCACATAGAAAATATCATCTTGTAGAGTCCACACATCATCTCCACATGTCATCGAGTGTTCAATCACTTTATGTTCCAGACCCTCAACTCCACTAACCAGATGATGGTGAGGGATGGTGTGACCTTCCTGTGTGGAATACCGGGGATACAGAGGAAGGGGGCCTCTCGCTGGTGGGTTTCGGTAGCTGGATGACTCCACCATGGTGTCCTGGTACAGATCTTTGTGTCCTTTTAGAGACTCTGACTCCTCCATCACCCCTTCCTTATAATCCTCCTCTTTCTTTATATCTTCTTTAATATCGACTTTAGAATCTCTCAGGTCCCCACTCTGAATATATAATAAAAATTATATAAATTATAACAATGCAGATAATGTACAGATCCTAATGATACTATCAGTGATTGTTCCTCATCTACCTGATGATGGTGAGGGATGGTGTGATCTTCCTGTGTGGAATCCCGGGAATACAGAGGATGGGGACATCTCTCTGGTGGGTTCCCATTACTGGATCCATCTGTAGGAAACACACACACTGACTGAATACATTGTTAATATGTGTTTATCAGATGATGGGGGTGTGATAGACTCACCCAGGGCAGAGGCTTTTGGAAGGGAATGGGAAGGGAAACCTTTGTTTCAGCTCTCCGCGCCCTCTTATGTCTAAGACACCCTGTGTCTATTAGGGGCGCAGGGTGACCAAGATAATGGGACAGTAATATTTATCAACAATATCCATCAAGAGATCTATGATACATTAATTTCACTGTATCAGAATGGTGGAACCTTGTATGAACTTTGTAGACTCTTGCCATGCTGTTTGCAATCCCTGATTAATCAAAGCACTGCTTAGATGTGGATTGCATGGTCTTCCATGTAGGAGGCGGTCCGTCTGCTACTTGGGGCTCCTGCTATTGTGTGAAGGTGTTCTGTGTTTATACTTATGATAATGTGTATTGTAGTTTGTGAGCTAGGAGACGTAAAGCCTGACCTGGAACGTCAGACCTCTGAGTTATCCAGGGGGTTAACTAACGTCATGTTTATAGTATATGTCTGTTGTTGTAATTATATTCCTATGTGCAGTTTGTATTGTTCGGGTAATCTGATCTGAAGGGGAATGTTCTTCTCAAGTGTATAAAAGTCTGTAAACTTGTTTAAATAAACAGTGCTCATTCTGATTTACTCTAAAATTGGTACTGCCTAGTTTTTGGGGTAACTTAGCAAGATCCATTGGTCTTGTGTTCCAGAGCTTAGGAAGCGATATACTGATGGAAGCACTCAAGCGGAGTGTGGGACGTTCCATTACAGGGGGATCTAGGCGGAGCCTCTGTACTGCTCTCTCCTTTACAATAAAGTCTCCTCTTACCCAGTGATGTGAGGGGCGGCTGATTCTCCATCATGACGTCCTTGTAGAGATCCTTGTGTCCTTCTAAATACTCCCACTCCTCCATGGAGAAATAGACAGTGACATCCTGACACCTTATAGGAACCTGACACACACAATGATACAGTCACCATCCAGACACATCCCTTGTCTGTTACTGGATAACGTCCCAGAATTCCCAGCACCGCTCACCTCTCCTGTCAGCAGCTCCATCATCTTCTTGGTGACTTCTAGAATATTCGGCATGTTGTGTCTCTTAGGTGTCAGGGAGTGAAGTGGAGGCACTGTGATGGAGAAATGATCTCCTGACTTCACTGGAGGAAAACTCTGTGTTCAGTAAAAACAATAACATCATGTCACATTCCCAGAATTAGAGGTCGACCGATATGGGTTTTTCTCTGGCCGATGCCGATATTTAAAAATTGGGGCGGCCGATGGCCGATTTTTGTGGCCGATTTTTTAGGCCGATTTAAAAAAAAACTCACCCACTCCACTCCTTGCTTACTCCTGTCACTCTAGCACACACTTGATGTCCCCAGTACAGATGGCACTAGTTGGACCTGGCAGGTGGCACTGGTTTGGAACTGACAGATGGCATTGGCACTGACAGATGGCACTGGTTTGGAACTGACAGATGGCACTGGTTGGCATTGGCAGGTGGCACTGGTTTGGAACTGACAGATGGCACTATTGGCACTGGCAGGTGGCACAAGCAGGTGGTACTGGTTTGGAACTGACAGATGGCATTGGTACTAGCAGGTGGCACTGGTTTGGAACGGACAGATGGCACTAGTTTGGGACAGATGGCACTGATTGGCAGTGGCACTGGCAATTGGAACTGGTTGGCAGTGGCGGGTGGCACTGGCTGGCAGAGGCGGGTGGCACTGGCGGGTGGCACTGGGTGGCAGTGGCGGGTGGCACTGATTTGCGGTGGCACTGACAAATGGCACTGATTTGCGGTGGCACTGGCAGGTTTCACACTAAGCCGAGTGTAATTGTAACCAGTGCTGGGACAAGGTCATCCAGCGCCCAGGGCAAAGTGCGCCCCCTCGGGATTCGGACTTGGGCCCCTTACACACAGGCTTTCCGATCAGGTCTGTCTGTCAGTTTTTCAGGCGGACCTGATCGGAACCTCCATTCACTCCTATGGAGCGGCGGATGTCAGCGGTGACATGTCCGCTGACACACGATCCTGTCAGTGAAATCCAGACAGATGGAAAGCCTATCGATCCGTTTTCATCCAATCTCCCCATAGAGGAGAGCGGGTCTCTGACAGGTCCATCTCAGCACAGTGAGCGGAGACGGGCCTGCTCAGCGGGGATCAGAGGAACGATCCCCCACTGAGTAATGTTTGTGACATGCACTATAATAGTACTTAAAGTGTTGCACTGCAGCAACCTGAGAGTAATGGGTGCACACATATGGGGTAGTGGTCAGTGGTGCCAATTTGGAAATGTGGAAAGGAAGTCCAAGACCCTTTTCTAAAAATGTCCTGTACCAAACCACATGTGTGATGAGTGGGGGTGCCTTTAACTATCAATGGCACTGCTGTGTATCTACTAAAGGACAGTGCGCTTCTGTGTTTGTCAAGAAAACCACAATTTTGTGCGTGATCCTGACTGCGCGTGAACCTAGCCGTATAGCGGTTTCACACTGGTGCGCTTTGGTTTGACCACAGTGCGATTGTATGTGTGATTTACTTGCAGTTTTAGGTGTGCTCCTGATGAATTCTAGTGGACTGTGTATTTTCTGATTGCGCATCAAAAATGCAGCACGCAAGACTGTAATTTGCTTTCGTGAAAACAGACAGTCTAATAGAATTGAATGGGAGTGCACCTAAAACTCTGGGTAAACTGCATATACAAATCGCACTGTGGCCAGACCACAGCACACCAGTGTGAACCTACTATTAGCCCCCGTTCACATTGACTGTGGCTTTGAAATTGTGCGACTTAACCTGAAATCGCACAATTTCAGAGCTGCATCTCAGTGCGACTTTGGGTTGTGACTTTGAAGACATCTGTGTGGTTATTGAAGTCACACCCTAAATCGCAAAAGTAGTGCATGTACTACTTTTTCAAATTGATGCGGCAACTCAAAGTCAGTGTCGCATTGATTTGAACAGTGCCTTGCCGGCAATAGGATGTGACTTGTCAAATTGCTACAATGTGAAGGGGGGGGGGGAGGTTAAGATATTATAAAAGAGAGAATGGTGAGGAGGTTGGGGTGGTAAACGTAAGTGCTAATGTCTTCATTAGTGACAAAATGCAGGGAATGTGCTAGGCTGCATGGTGGGGACAGGAAAACTATGAGAGCTAAAAGCAAACTGGGATGGAAAGGGTGTAAGATCTGTGTGTGGAACACTGAGCTGAGACAGGGCAGGAGGCAGCATGATAAGTGTAGTGAAGATTTATGGAGAGGACAGCAGATAAGATATGGGAAAAATGAACTAGGCAGGGGAGCAAGGATGGTGCTGCAGGATGGTGCTGACTTACTGTGTGATCATGCAGCAAGGCAGAGAGATAAGTGTAGACGGGGAGGAGCTGCCTGGACTGACCATAGTAAAAGTAACAAGGAAGTGAAGTGATCTGCTACACTGCCCCTCCTCCCCCCCTCTCCCCGACATCAAGCTGACAGCTCCTCTCCCTCTCTCTCTCCCTCCTCTCTGTTCACACACTCAGCGTGGCACTTGATGCTGCCAGAGCTGCTGAGTGTGGAGAAGGAAGGACAGGAGGGACGGCCAGTGTAAAATATCGGCCTAATTTTGATAATAATCGGCCAAAGCCGATTTATCAAAAATGGCCAAATATCGTCCGATATATCGGCCAGCCGATATATCGGTCGACCTCTACCCAGAATCCTCCTCACCTCTCCGGTCAGGTCTGTGTTTTATTAATAGAGAGAAGAGTGATGTCATGTGACTTCCCAGAATCCTCCTCACCTCTCCAGTCAGCAGGTAGATGATCTCCAGAGTGAGGTTTAGTATCTTCTCAGTCATGTGACTCCGGTCCTCCTCCGTCCTCATTGATGTGGTCATGTGATCTATGCAGGTTTCCCTATAGACAGAATTACTTGACAAATGAAGCAATACCAATAAATGGGAGCAGACGACATCACGTTGATGGTTGTTTGTAGCTTTTATGGTGTTTATGGTAAAGTTCAAAACAAGAACATGACTGATCAGTGGAACGTCACTGTCTGAGATAAATCACGTACAAGCAGAGAGGCACAGGCTGACAACAAGGGACTAATAATATGATAGAAGGCCTAAAAGTTACATAATTGGTAAGGTTGAATAAAGACACTAGTCCATCCAGTTCAACCTGCACATCCAGTGTTTTAAAACTATCAATACTTTCTGCTAACACCACCAATTGTGGAAGAGCGTTCCACATCCTTATCACCCTAAAAGTGAAAAATTTGTTATGCAGCTTAACTAGTTAAAGGAGTAGTAAAGTTACATGTTTTTTCACCTTAATGCATCCTATGCATTAAGGTGAAAAAACATTCGACAATACCGCCCCCCCCCCCCCCGAGCCCCCATTTTTCTTACCTGGCCCCTCGAAAGTCCCATGCTCGTCCCCGTCATCCTCTTCGTTTTTCAGCCTGGCCGCCGATTGGCTACACTGGATGGATTGAAAGCAGCGCAGCCATTGGCTGGCGCTGCTGTCAATCACATCCAATGACGCGGCACGCCGGGGGGCGGGGCCGAGTGATACAGTCGGCGGCTATGGCCGCCGCTGTATCACGGGAGCGCGCCCGCAATCACTCCACACCATGCGAGCTCACTCGCATTAAGGTGTGGAGTCCTTGCGGGGAGGAGCCAAGACAGCCGCCGAGGGACCCCAGAAGACCAGGATCGGGGCCACTGTGTGCAAAACGAGCTGCACAGTGGAGGTAAGTATAACATGTTTGTTATTTTTAAGCAAAAAAAAAAAAAGCTTTAGTGCTCCTTTAAGGACCGGAAGGATTTGCCCCCTTAATGACCAGGCCATTTTTTGCAATACGGCACTGCATCGCTTTAACTGACAATTGCGCAGTCGTGCGACGCTGTACCCAAAAAAAAATGTAAATGTCCTTTTTTTCCCCCACAAATAGAGCTTTCTTTTGCTGGTATTTGATCACCTCTGCGGTTTTTATTTTTTGCGCTATAAACAAAAAAAAAACTAAATTTTGAAAAAAAAAAAAACAATACTGTTTACTTTTTACTATAATAAATATCCCCCAAAAAATGTAAAAATAAATAAAAATGTCTTCATCAGTTTAGGCCAATATCTATTCTTCTACATATTTTTGGTAAAAAAATAAATAAGTGTAAAATAAGCGTATATTGATTGGTTTGCGCGAAAGTTATAGCATCTACAAAATAGGGGATAGATTTATGGCATTTTTATTATAATGGCGGTGATCAGCGACATTGTGGCGGACAGGTCGGACACTTTTGACACTTTTTTGGGACCAATGACTTTTATACAACGATTAGTGCTAAAAATAGCCACTGATTACTGTATAAATGTCACTGGCAGGGAAGGAGTTAACACTAGGGGGTGATCAAGGGGTTAAGTTTTCCCTAGGGAGGTGTTTCTAACTGTGGGGGGAGTGTAGTGACTGGAGGAGAAGACAGATCGCTGTTTCTAATCACTAGGAACAGCAGATCTGTCTCTCCTCTCCTGACAGAATGGGGATCTGTCTGTTTACATTGACATATGCCCGTTCTGTCTCTCTCAGGAGCGATCGTGGGTGGCTGGCAGAAATCGGCCATGTGCATTGGCTCCGGCGTCACGCATGCCCCCTAGAGCTCTTAAAGCGGCCGACATACAATGACGGGCGATTCGCCCAAGAGAGCCAACCTGCCGCAGTAGAACTGCGGTGGCTGGTCTTAAAGTGGTTAAGGTTAAACCACTTCTCCTCCAGTCTCAGTGTGTGGCCCTGTGTCCTCTTACACTCCCTGAGATTGAATAGTTTCCTACCTACGCTGGAACCACCATAGAGGTATTTGTATATCACTATCATATCTCCTCTCAAGCATCTCTTCTCCAGGGAGAATAAATATGTAGTCGTTCCTCGTAATTAAGGTCCTCCAGTCCCCTTATTCATGTTTTTGCTCTTCTCTGGACTCTCTCCAGCACATCCTTCCTGAGGATTGGTGACCAGAACTGGACGGAATACTCTAGATGTGGCCACACCAGAGTTTTATAAAGTGGCAGGATTATCGTTTTTTCTCTGGAGTAAAATCCCTTTTTAATGCATTTAATGCATTGCAAAATCCAGATACACCACATCTACAGGCCTACCTTTATCTAGATGGCAACTCACTTCCTCGTAGAATTTGAACAGATCGGTTTCGCAAGAACAACCTTTTGTAAACGCATGCTGATTACTACTAATGATATTGTTTTCATCAGCAAATTATTGGATCTAGCCCCTTATCATCCCCTCCAATAGTTTACATACTATCTGACTGGCCTGTAGTTTTCAAGAATCTCTCTGGCCTTTTGTAAATATTGGTACCACATTGGCTTTTCTCCAATCTGGATTCCCTTGTGTAAGCCATCTGATCTTGGTGATTTATTAGTGTTAAGCTTTTGAAGTCTTTTCTGGACTCCGGCTTCTGTCAGCCACAAGAGTATGAGTACATCTTGTGATGCGTTACTAAAAATACAGTCGTGGCTGTTATACCCATTCTTTTACTGTGTAAAAACTGAGGAGAAGAAAGCATTTAGTACTGTTGCCGTCTCCTTGTTATCTGTAACCAACTTCCCTTCATCATCCTTTATTTTGTGGGGCCCATATGCTCTGACCTGTTTTTTTTTTAATGTTAATAAATTTAAATCATTTATTGGGATTTTTTTTTTTACTGGGTGTACGAGGAGCTAGTGAGAAGATTCTGGAACTGTCCCCAGTAAGTGTAATGTCTGGTGGTGGGAGGAAGTTTCTGGATCCCTTGCTGAGTAGACATACTGTATGCAATTTGTTTTGGTCCGAATCTAAATTCGGACACATTTTTTGTTATTCAGAGAATCAGATGTATCTGAATCTCCGAATGACAATATTAAAAAATTTAGTTGAAATTCATTTAGTTTTGTTTATTCGTTTTCCAACTAATTCCAAATTTTCGGAACAATTGCAATTCAAATTCATATAAAATTGATCGACTGATCTGAATTCTGTGTGAAGAATAGCTGGTTGTTAAGGAATGGGCCGGCAAGCCGGCTGCTGCGTCCTTAACAACTGATGGCTCATCAGCTGTCAGTGGGTTTCCCGCTGAAATCTGAATGTAAACAAAAAAAAAAAAATGCAAGCAATTGAGAATTGGGAATAGGGAACCCTATGCCAAATATTTTTTTTTAAATTGTGTGGGGTCCCCCCCAGATCCATACTTGATCCTATCCAAGCATGCAGCACGGCAGGCCAGGTAAACGGGGGGATGAGTGATCACCCCTCCCACCTAAACCATACCAGGCCACATGCCCTTAAGATGGGGAGGTGCTTTGGGGCCCCAAAGCACCTTGTCTCCAGTTTGATGGGGACAAGGGCCTCTTCCCCACAACTCTGGGCGGTGTTTGTGGGAATCTGTGGGTGGCAGGCTTATCGGAATCTGGAAGCCCACTTTAAGGCCCCTTTCACACTGGGGCGGGCAGGAGCGGTGGCGGTATAGCAGCGCTGCTATACCGTCGTTCTTACCGCGGTCGCTAGGGGGGTGAATTTAACCCCCGCTAGCGGGCGAAAAATGGTTAATACCGCCCGCAAACCGCGGCTATTGCCGCGGTTTGCATGCGGTATTACCGCGGTGTCCCATTGATTTCAATGGGCACCCGCGGTAAAGGAGCGGTGAACACACCGCTCCTTTACCGCTGTAAAGAAGCGGCTAGCAGGACTTTTGGAGCGGTCCTGCTAGCGCACCGCTTCAGTGTGAAAGCCTTCGGGCTTTCACATTGAAGGCTACAGGGCAGGATTTTTTCATGCGGTATAATAGCGCTATTATTAGCGCTAGACCGCATGAAAAACGCCCCAGTGTGAAAGGGGCCTAACAAGGGGGTCCCCAGATCCAAGTGGGTTTGCCATTTTTTATGTGACATGGTATTTGTGCAGCAGTTTTTTAAATGCAATTTTTGGGGAGCAAAAACACTTTTTGCAATTTTAGCAAAAAACACAACACATGACCCAATTTTTGGGTAAAATATAAAAGATGAAGTTAGGCTGAATAGATAGATGCCAAACACTTCAAGCTTTGACATTGCGTATAACTGTGCAACAGCGACAAGCAGTATAAATTTTACTATCCATAGATGACACTTTAAAAGCCTTTACAAGTTATCCACTTTATATCTACAGAGGAAGTCTGGTGCTAAAATCACTGCCCACGATCTGATGTCCGCGGTGATACCTCACATGTGTGGGACGATCGCTGTTTGTCTGAGTGCGAGACCAAAGCACGTGTTCGCCTTTGCATGCAAGCACGGGAGGATGGTGGCACATTTTTTTTTTTATTATTATTATTTATTTTTTACACTGTTGCTTTAAAAAAAATGTGATCACTTTAATTGCTTGTCACAAGGAATGTAAACATTCTTGTGACAGTAATAGGTGGTGACAGGTACTCTTTATGGAGATATCTGGGGTCTATAAGACCCCAAATCCCTCCTCTGCACTTAAAAGCATCCAAAACACCAAGATCAGATGACGGGAGAGCCCATGAGAGCCACAGAAGGAGGGGGGCGTTGTCCGCTCCTGCTGCTTGTAATAGCAATCGAGCGGCTGGTGAGCCCTTCCAATTGCTGCTACAAGAAAGCCAAACATTGGCTCTAAAAAAAAGATACTGGGGCGATGCCTACAGCTGCATATTGCATATCATCCCGGTATAACCGCTGAAAGTCCAGCAACGTACGGGACGGGGTAGATCGCTTGACGGAAAGTGGTAATTTGACAGATTCAGCTCCCATTGATTTCAATAGGGTTTGGGGTTGGCATTTTGAACTTCTTTGAAGTTCCCGAAACAACACTGGAACCGAACCGAGGGACAGTTCATCTCATCTCCAGTGAGAAGGTGACACACCTCTAAAATGAAGAGAAGGTTTCGGCCCTGTAAGTGGGGAAATGTTGTGACACTGAAGGGGTTAATCTAGGTTTCCACACTATATATGTGTGTGTATCATCATCTGCTGGAGATAAAAGACGTCACATTGACTATGGAGGAACAGGACGGACATGACGGGGGGGTTACTGGGTGTAAATAGAAAATAAGATCTTATTACCTCCTCTGCTGCCACTTCCAGCAATGTCTTCTCTCTACGTCCTCCCCACTCACCTCTCACCCGGAACTTCCTGTCTGCACCTGACATCACTTCCGCTCTGTTTTCGATAAGTGAGATTGCCACCTTGTGGAACTCAGAGGAACTGCAGTCCTGGGAAACATTTCATAGTGTAAACACGGCCTTGTCATTGTTTCCAAATATTTATTTCTTTATTTATTACCGGTATTTATATATCGACGTCAATTTACACAGTACTTGCCATATATATTGGACATTCACATCAGTCCCTGCCATTAAAGCGGAGGTTCACCTGATTATTATTTTTTTAAATCCAGCAGCTACAAATACTGCAGCTGCTGACTTCTCCTTCCCGCACTCCCGCGAGACTATCATGTTTCCCGCACAGCAGGAAACATGAACAGAAGAAGAGGAACAGCAGCAGCAGGTAAGAGCCCCCCCCCGCGATCGGCGTACTAGTATGCCCCCCCGCCGACCGGCGGCCCCCCGCCGCGCCCCAAACCCCCCCCCCCTGCGGCAACCATCACCCCCCCCCCCCCGCTCAACAACTTCTGTGTGGCTATTCCCGTTTTTTTTTGGCAATGTCCCGCACCCCCCCGCTCAACAACTCTGGTTGGCAGGGGAGAGGGGACATCAGAATGTCCCGCGAAGGGACTTTACAAAGTTGGGAGGTATGCTGTAACTCACAGCGGCACAATCCTATGGCAAGAACACACAGTGATATTTTAAAACTTCCTTTACCTATCCCTTCCGTAAAGTAAAGAACACAGACACCAATATACTTAACCCTTGTATGTTTACTTTGATTAGTGGGCAAGCAGTAAAACAGGTGACAGCCTGGGCTCAATGGGTTGAATGATGCTGGGTGTCATTCAACAGTGTACCCAAATAAAATTGTTATAATTTTTTCATTCAAATAAAGCTTTCTATTAAAGCTCTATTGGTTAAAGCCCAACAACCACTCCAATATTGAACATTTTTCACCGGACTCTAATGGGCTAATGGAGGGGGCTCTCTATATATATATGTAGCGATACCTTCAACTAAGAAGGCCGCAGATTTAGTTTGGGCCCTGAAAACAGCTCCGCCAACCCCCGGCAATGTACTCGACCCCCTACTGGCACAGTTAGTTATGGCAGCAATATAATTCTTATACTGTACGAGTAAACTCAACTGGAGGAAGACCATCTGCCAAAGCTGTCCAAGAGGGAGCTAAGATGTGACCAATTAGAAGACCCCATGGGGAAATTAGTTCTGGAAGCCCTGGAGAATCAGGATCCAAACAGACTTCTGAGTCACTCCTCAAAGGAAGCTCGCCTGTTGAGGAAAGAGTGGGACAGGTTACAGGTGCATCAGGGGGTGGTCTACCAAAGGGGCCCCTCTGATGACCTGGAAGATAAATGGCAATTGTTTCTTCCGGAAAAACACAGAGAGACTGTTCTGATTGCCCTACATGACAATCATGGCCACTTAGGGGCAGAAAGGACCTTTCAACTTGTCAGAAGTCGGTTCTATTGGCCCTGCATGAGGGCAGAAGTATCCAGAGGAAGACTTTACCCCATCAAGCTGCCCCAATGGGCCATCTACAGAGTCAAGGCCCAATGGATCTGGTATGCATTGATTTCCTCTGCCTCGAACCCGATCTGAGTGGACTAGGAAATGTTCTGGTGATAACCGATCATTTCACAACCAAAGATCAGAAGGCTTCTACAGTAGCCAAGGTACTTATGGAGAAGTATTTTGTCCATTATGGGCTGCCCCAGCGACTTCATTCAGATCAAGGAAGGGACTTTGAGAGTCGACTGATCCGAAAACTCCTGGATTCATTGGGAATCAAGAAGACTCGAACTACACCTTACCACCCACAGGGAGATGCTCAGCCGGAGAGGTTTAACCGAACCTTGCTCAACATGTTGGGGACTCTGGAAAGTGAGAAGAAACAACATTGGAGCAAACACATAGCAGCTATAGTACATGCTTACAACTGCACCACCAGTGATGCTACAGGCTACTCCCCATATCGACTCATGTTTGGGAGAGAAGCGAGATTACCTGTGGACTTGGCCTTTGGCACCTCTTTAGACCATTCCTCAGCCACATCCCACAAAGGATATGTGGACAGCTCAGACACAGCCTGAAAGTAGCCTATGAACAAGCTCAAGCGGCCTCAGATCAAAGGGGAGCTCGAAACAAAAGAAACCTCAACTTGAAGGTCCGGGTACAAGACCTGCAGCCCGGGGACCGAGTACTGCTACGCAATCTGGGGGTCCCTGGAAAACACAAACTTGCAGACAGATGGAGATCTGAACCCTATGTCATCTGTAGGAAGTTGCCGGGCCTGCCTGTTTACAAGTTGAAGCCAGAAGGAAAGGTAGGCCCACTGAAGACGTGGCATCGAAACCACCTGCTCCCACTTGCTGAAGCCGTCAGGATACCTCCAGTGAGAGACTCCCCTGAACCAGTTTCTATTCTGGATACCCCCAGGCCAAACACTCGGTCCCAGACCTCTCGGACTGAAGATACAGAAGCTTCTGAACTCAGTGGAGATGAAGAGAGAGAGCTTGACTGGCTGTGGCCTTCCCCAACTCAAGGGACTTCTGCTATAGATCTTCCAACTACTGAGGACACTATAGATACACAACTGAATGCAGAAGCCGCTGAATTCATCCCATATAGTCCTTCATTTGATTACTGGGAAGATGCCCGTGATGTTTACCCTGAACAGGACCCTAGAGACTCTATGTATCCCTCGGCTCCTGAAGTGATGTTACAGAGCCTGCCATGCTGCCTGAGCCTGTTACAGAAGAAGAGCCTGCGGTGCCAGAGCCAGAAACCCCAAGGGAACAAAGGGCTCGCAGAGTCATAAGGCCTCCCAGAAAGTTGACCTACCCACAAATGGGGAAGAGCTCAGAAGACTCTGTGGTCACTGCTAGGAGGAGTGTAGAGAATCCGGACCCCTCCACTATACATTTGGTAGAGGGCAACCCCCACTCACTCTCTGGCACAGTTAGGCAGGCCACTCAGGATAGTGTGACCTGTGGGCAAAGGAATCTAACCCCTCTGTTTTGGTGGGAATTTCCTATGCCAACCTCTTATGCAATGTTGTCTGGGGTTGTACGCAGTGTATGCTAAAGTTTCTTTGGGGACCAAAGAATTTAAGTGGGGGGAGTGGCTTGGGCGTACCGGGTGAAATGATCGGTTATCACCAGAACATTTCCTAGTCCACTCAGATCGGGTTCGAGGCAGAGGAAATCAATGCATACCAGACCCATTGGGCCTTGACCCTGTAGATGGCCCATTGGGGCAGCTTGATGGGGTAAAGTCTTCCTCTGGATGCAGCGTGCACACGAATGGCAGTACTCTTCTACTTCTAACCTCATGCAGGGCCAATAGAACCGACTTCTGACAAGTTAAAAGGTCCTTTCCGCCCCTAAGTGGCCATGATTGTCATGTAGGGCAATCAGAACAGTCTCTCTGTGTTTTTCCGGAAGAAACAATTGCCATTTATCTTCCAGGTCATCAGAGGGGCCCCTTCGGTAGACCACCCCCTGATGCACCTGTAACCTGTCCCACTCTTTCCTCAACAGCTTCCTTTGAGGAGTGACTCAGAAGTCTGTTTGGATCCTGATTCTCCAGGGATTCCAGAACTAATTTCCCCATGGGGTCTTCTAATTGGTCACATCTTAGCTCCCTCTTGGACAGCTTTGGCAGATGGTCTTCCTCCAGTTGAGTTACTCCACAGTATTGTTTGGGGACTCCTACCATGGTAACTCCTATCTCTTCCGCCCTTGAGCCCCCTCTGGCTTGCAATTCAGCCCCCTGACATAGGGCCCGCACCCCGTCTGGTGCCACTTGAGTCCAGTCTTCCATGTCATGGGTGGGACCATGAGATCTTCTGGACAAAGCGTCTGCATCTCGATTCCCAATCCCTGGCCTGTACTTTAGGCTGAAATTGAATCCAGACAATGCGGCCAGCCACCTGTGTCCAGTGGCGTCCAGCTTTGCTGTAGTGAATAGGTAGGTCAGGGGGTTGTTGTCGGTCTTCACAAAGAACTCCGCCCCATACAGGTAGTCTTTGAGCTTGTCTACTACCGCCCACTTAAGGGCCAGGAACTCCAGCTTGTGAGTGGGGTAGTTTTTCTCAGAGGGGGTCAGGCTCCTGCTCACGTAGGCAACAGGCCGTAATTGCCCTTTGTGTTCTTGATAAAGTACTCCTCCCAGACCGTCATGACTAGCATCTACGTGTAGTTCATAGGGTTTGGTTGGGTCTGCATAGGCCAAGACTGGAGCAGTGGTTAGGCTCTTCTTCAATGCCTGGAAGGCCTCTTCACAGTTCTGGTTCCACTGATCTTTGACTGACTCTCCCGGCTTCCTGGGCCTTGAGTCATCCTCTTCTCCCTCAGTCTTGAGCAGTTCATTCAATGGTCTAGCAATTCAGGCGAATCCTTCCACAAACCTCCTGTAATAAGAGCAGAACCCTAAGAAGGATCTGAGTTCTGTTACTGTGTTGGGTCGTGGCCAGGAGGTAACTGCCTCCAATTTCTCAGGGTCTGTGGCCACCCCTTCTTCAGACACTATGTGCCCCAGAGAGTTCACAGAAGACTGGTAGAACCGACACTTCTCAGGCGAAAGCTTGAGTCCCTCCTCACTGAGTCTCCTCAAGACTTTTTCCAGCCTCTCCTCGTGTTCCTCCAGGGTTCTTCCAAAGACAATGACATCGTCCAGGTATACAAGGACTTCAATAAGGTTCATGTCTCCTACAGTCTTCTCCATGAGACGTTGGAAGGTAGCAGGAGCTCCAGACAGTCCCTGAGGCATTCGATCAAACTCAAAGAACCCCACTGGGGTTATGAAGGCTGTCTTCTCCTTGTCTTCTGGATGCATAGGGATCTGATAGTATCCACTCTTGAGATCCATAACGCTGAACCACTTGGCTCCAGACAAACTCTGTAAAGCGTCCACTATCCTCGGAGTGGTGTACTGGTCGGGGATGGTTCTCCTGTTAAGAGACCTGTAGTCGATACAGAGCCTCAACGACCCATTCTTCTTCCTGACCACCACTATCGGGGAGGCATAGGGGCTTCTGGACTCCCGGATCACACCAGTCCTCTTGAGTTCTGCAAGTTGTTCCCTTAGATCCTCCAGGTCTGCTAGCGGGGCCCGCCTGACTCTCTCTCTGAAGGGCTTAGCTTCTTGGAGGCGGATCTGATGGGTGGCACTCCTTGCACACCCCACATCGAACTCATCTTTGGAGAAGATCTTCTCCCATCTGGTCAACTGGGCCTTGGCTCTCTCTTTCCAAGCCCTGGGCAGATTCGGGTTTTCCATGGATAGCTTCTCCCAAGCATCTCCTCCTTCACCCGTCCCCTTTACTTATGACAAGGTAACAGGGGCAGCAGGGCTCACCTGGCCCAGCAGCATCCTGGCTGGGATTTCCATGGGGCCATCTGTATTGTTCCTAACACTCACTGGAACTCTACAATGGGCCTTCTTCAGGGCCTTCAGTGGAATCACTTCTGGTATCACTTCCAGACCGGGGGACTCTTCCCTTGGGTCAGACTCCAACATGACAAAGGGTCCAGGCTGCTCCCAAGTAAGCTTCACAGTGGCTCTGAGACAGGTTACTTCGCCGGGCTGCAACACTACCCCTACTCTTCCAAGTCTCCACACCTTCCCTATCCCCTCTCCAGGGGTCTTCTGCTCTAGGACCAGCCGTTGGTAGGCCGTCTTCAGCATGGGGTGGATCTTGGTGGCCGCTTGCCCCTTCTCTTTCACTAGAGGGGTCAGAAGTCTTCGGACCAGGTCCGTGTTCGTCCCTATTATAAGGGAACACTTGTTGGCTCCTGGCGGCCGAGGGCACACAACCGCCAAGGTGTCAAACACTTCGGCTTTTCCAGCCACAGATGGGTCAAAGATCATCTTGACGGGCAGATAGCCATAGTAGGGGAAATTCTGGGTTCCAATCCCACATAGTTCTAGTCCCTCTATCTTCTGGATGGGCAAGTGACTCAAGTGCTTATCGTAGAAATCTCGGTATAACAGGGTCACTTGTGCCCCAGTATCCAAGATGGCTCTGGTGTAGACTCCCTCCACTTGAATGGGCACTATAGGAGATGGGCCTACCAGCTTCTCCGGATATGGCCTGGCAGGGGTCGCCTTCTTCAGACCCTTTCCTTTCGGACTCTCTCTCGTCCAATTCCCTTTGGACTTTAATCTTTCTTGAGCCTGGTATGCATTGATTTCCCTCCTTTCAATGGGTGTACAGACCCGCTGAGGGATACTATTATTTTTCTTAGGTGTGCACCCCCTCTGGGGAGTGCTGTGCCCCTTCTGAGGGGTCTTGCCCCCTTTCTCTGGGGTGTATCTCTGTTGAGGAATGTTGCGTTTCCTCTGAGGTGTTTTATCTCCTCTTTTCTTCTGCTTCACATTCAGTTTGGAGCTCACTGAAAGTGATGGGCACCCGGTTGACTCCTTCACCGGGGCCCTCTGGAGTTTCCCGCCGGCTTGCGGTTATCTGGTTTCTTCTTCTTGGGACTGGAACATGTAGCTGCAATATGGCCAATTCCTCCACAGTTGAAGCAGACTATATCTCCCCATTCTTGTAAAGATGCGGGTGCTGAGGCAATTGGGAATAATTCCTTCCTTGGTACTTCTCTCTTGGGACCCTCTGGGTCTTTTGCCATCAGAGAGGTCAACATCTCTAACACCTTGGACATTTGAGCTTTTAGAGTGTCTACCTCTGAGTCTCTTTCAGGGGTCATCACTGGATTAACTAGCACCTGTGCGGGTACAACATTTGTCTTAATCATTTGCTGGTCCTGTTGTAGCACCTCCTCATCTCTGATGATTTTTATCAAGTCAGCATAAGTCAGTAACGTTCCTCCTCCCGAGGTTTTCAGGTGCAGCCAGACTGGATCCGAGCGTAACGCTCCCTTTAAAACTTGTTTCATTCTTGCCGCATCTGTATCTTGGGGCTTCATTCCCTTCTTCAACACAATCTTGCACAGTAACCTGTTCAGTCTTCTAACATACTCTGAAAGTTTCTCCTTCGGTTGTTGGAAAGTATGTTCAAATTGGTAGACCATCTCTGTCACCTTTTCCAATTGACCAAACTCTTCCTGTAGCATGGCTAGACAGTCTTGAGCCGTGCAATCTGCATTCCCAAACCGAAAACTTTTCACTGCTTCTGCTGCTGCGCCTTTAAGGCTTTCTATCACTCGTTGCCTCTTCTGCGCTTCAGGCACCTCCCATGCCTCCACTGCTTGCAATTCCTGCTCCACCCAGGTGTCAAAATCTTCTTCCCCTGCAGGGACAGGGAGCTTCCCTGAAAATGTCTTTAGTCTCCGGTAGCTAGTCTCTACATGCACCGTGCTTGTCTTCTGACACTTGGTTAGCAGATCTCCTATTGCATTTATCAGTTCTGGTGATATAGCAGTGACAGGTGCAGGCGCCACTGGAGGCGTCGCCCTGTCTCCTCTTTCAGGTGGGGTACGGGCCGCAGCCTGTGGTGATCCCGTTGGTGATGGCTCCTTCTTAATTGCATGCGCCAACCTATAGGATCTATTATCTGGCGTCTGTACACAGTTGCGCTTACAAGCCTCTGGCATCCCGTCCAAGTATTCCACTAGTGCATACTGGTATGAGATGTCTGGGTCTGACTTTATTCCCATCACCCACGGTGTGTGATCTGGGGTCACTGACTTCATTAACTCCTCTATCGTTTCAATTGACCATTCCTCCCCTGGTAGGTTGATGACCACTGACTGGCTTGGGTCTGTCTTAGCCGCTTCGCACCACGCTCTTATTCCTTGTGTGTCCATGCCGGCACCTCTGGCGTTTAATTGCTGTATCAGGATCCCGGACGAGAACCCCACGTGTAGCGATATCTTCAACTAAGAAGGCTGCAGATTTAGTTTGGGCCCTGAAAACAGCTCCGCCAACCCCGGGCAATGTACTCGACCCCCTACTGGCACAGTTAGTTATGGCAGCAATATAATTCTTATACTGTACGAGTAAACTCAGACATCAAGGCAATAATGAAAGGGGTATCAAATTTACTTTAAGCTTATGGTTAGAAAGGTTAACAGTGGTAACAGTTTACAGGTAATAAGTTGCAGAGCCCTGCAGCAATAAACATACTATGCATTAAATGAACAGTAAAAGGTGTGCCGCGTGGGCGACCGTTAATTAGGCGCCCTGTGGCGTAGTAACTAAATGAACTAACTAGCTGGCCAGGCCTGGCTCAGATATCTAAAACTCAGTCTATAGGGGATGATGGTTTCTTCACCGGCAATTCTTTAAAGGTGGTACACATAACAGAATAACATTTGTAATCCAGTGGGAAGATTGTGATGAAATAAACACTTTGCTTTATGAACTCTGAGTTCAGCTCTGATATGGATCTCCAGTGAGAGTATCAGATATAAACTTGTGGGCCACGGCAGTCTATAGGCACATTAGCAACAACAGTATATGGTCTGAGCATACGCTCGCTCACCCCTCCGGACGCGATCCCAGTCCGGGAACTTCCACCGACTGTGTCCTCACACACACAGTGTCTCCAGCGATCGGGTCCCCGATCCAACCAAGGCTGTAGACAAGCGAAGTCAGATGTCACCCAGGCTCGCGGTGGGGTGGAAGGCTCTTTGGTGCTGCGCAAGGCCTCTGGCTTCAGGCCTTGCACTCCGGCACATCCGCGCAGGAGGATCAGTCACTGAAGTCTCGTGTCCCAAAGAGGCCGAGCCCAGACTCGCCTCCTCCTTTTATAACCCCTCCCATGAGTCTCTGGGGTGGAAACATGCCGAAAAGGATTCTGGGCAAGGTAGTCCCGGGAGTCTTAAAGGGGACCCCGCTACATATATTGTGACAGCAGGAAGGTAAAGTCACCTGGTTGCATCCAGGGGGTAGATATATTTCGCCCAGATTCAGGCTTTACGCCGACTTATACAACTAGGTGGAGAGTTGTATAAGCCCAGCTAAGGCTAGTGGGCTCATGGATGACTCATACCTCTAGGGAGAGTGTGGGGCGTCGTACAGACAGGGAGTTGAAGAGACCAGCTGAAGCTTGTCAGCTCATTTAGGCCTCTATAAGAACTCCCAGCTTCATTAGATGTTAGCTCATGCCTGGAACCAGACCTGTGTGGACTGTCTAGGGAGAGTGAACCCCTGTGCGGTGAGACAAAGCCTGTGTGGCTATTTGCTCGGACATTTAAAACCAGGGACTTAGGGACTAGGACAGCACTAGGCTGATCCCAGTTGTTAGTTAGGAAACCTGTATGTTTAGTCAGAGGTCAACTTGACCAGGATTTATTTTGTTTATGTTTCTTTTGCTTTGCTGTGTTTTTGTCACTGTAAATAGAAAATAAACCGCACCTTTTTGATTTTGAAAACCACAAGCTCCGTCTGCTGGGCCTGTTTTTGTGTGGGGAGCCCATCTCGGGGGTCACCCACACCCGCTGCCGAGCTAACCCCCTCACAGTTGGTGGAGAACCAGTGGCAGTTTTTTTTAAGCCAGCATGGAGGAGATACTGAAACAGCTGGCTCTAGCAAATGCCAATCAACAGCAGACAAATGCAGGTTTGCAAAGGAGCCTTGCAGCCCAGCAGCAAGCTCACCAACAGAGTCTGGAAGCTCAGCAACAAGCCCTGCAGCAATCTGAGGCCCGCTTCATAGACCTGTTACAGAAGCAAGAGCAGAGACTACAACAAATGGAAGCAGTAGTGCAGCAACGTCCGCAGACCAGTGAGGGAAGCCGTCCCACTAATACCGCGTCCTTTGGGGTGAGTCGTTTATTGACAAAAATGACTGGAGAGGATGATCCAGAGGTATTTTTGACCACATTTGAAAGGACTGCTGAAAGAGAAAAGTGGCCTGAGGAGCAGTGGGCTGGACTGGTGGCTCCTCTGTTAACTGGTGAATCGCAGAAGGCTTACTATGACCTAGAGCATGACCAAGCAAAAGACTATGTGATGCTAAAAGCTGAAATATTGGCAAGGCTGGGTGTCACCCTGGCTGTCCGGGCTCAGCGTGTGCATAACTGGACTTTCCAGCTTGGAAAACCCCCCAGGTCTCAAATGTATGATCTCATTCACCTGAGCAGAAAGTGGCTACAGCCAGAGACTTTGTCCGCACCAAAGATTGTGGAACGTGTTGTAATGGATCGGTTTTTGAGAGCTCTTCCTACTGCCATCCAAAAGTGGGTAAGCCATGGAGACCCAGAGACGGCCGATGGTCTTGTGGATCGTGTGGAGAAATACTTGGCTACAGAGAACCTGACGGCCTCTTCCAGAAACACTCGGACTTTCCACCCTAAGACCAGACCATCCCCAGGGGCGGATAAGATGATTCCAAGGGGTAAGGGTGGAGAGAGTGAGAGGGTGGGAGCTCTACCCCAAGTTTGGCGAGAACAGCCTGGGAAATCAGCGGCTCAAGAGGCGGCAAGAAGGATCGTTTGCTACCGCTGCCGGCAAGCGGGACATATTGCAGCAAATTGCCCGGTTGTGGAGGAACCCATGCAGTGTGACTTTCTGACGGGCAGACGTCAGTCGCTGTGTGCGACAGTCGCATGCACTGCCATTCGGGGAACTGAGAAACATTTATGCAAAATGTGTATTAATGGTAGAAATGTTGTGGTATTGCTGGATTCAGGTAGCCTTGTGACCCTGATAAAGGCTGAATTAGTTAAAACAGAGGTCTCTGGGAATAGCAAGGTAGCTGTTATTTGTGTGCATGGGGACACCCGAGAGTATCCAGTGACTACAGTGTGTTTCGAGACCCCCAAAGGTACCCTCTCTCATCCAGTGGGCTTAGTATCTCAGTTACCGCATGACGCCATTGTGGGAAGGGATTTTCCGAAGTTCTGGGAACTGTGGGATGATCCTGAGCCCCCCACTGGTGCCCCTATGTACCAGGAATGTGATAGCCAGAACTCCCCTGAGAGTGGTGAGGACTCTCCGGAATTTCCCTTGTCAGTATTGGCAGGGGAGACTCAAGAAACTGGAGAGGAGCCCACCTCCTCAGACGAAAACCTACCGTCTGTGGAGTTTTCTGATCTTGAGGTTCACAGGGAAAACTTTGCCACAGAACAGTTGAAAGACCCCGCCCTAATAAAGGCACGGGAAAACGTAGTGAAAATAGATGGCGAGTTAGTGAACCCAGATAATACCTGCACTTACCCATACTTCAGCGTAGAGAAGGACCTACTGTATCGGGTGGCAAAAAGGGCAGAAGAAACCGTTGAGCAGCTTGTGGTGCCCAAACCTTACAGGAAGTTGGTGTTGGAGTTGGCCCATGGGCACATTCTTGGAGGTCATCTGGGGACAGAGAAAACCCGAGAGAGGGTATTACAGAGATTCTATTGGCCGGGGGTGATGAAGGACATAGAAAATTATTGTTCCTCCTGCCCTGTGTGTCAGAGGTCGGCCCCGATGCCACATTTCCGTAGCCCGCTGGTCCCTCTACCCATCATTGAGGTCCCGTTTGAGAGGATCGCCATGGATTTGGTAGGTCCTATAATCAAGTCCGCTAGGGGGCACCAGTACATATTAGTTATAATGGACTATGCCACCCGTTATCCAGAAGCGATCCCTCTCCGAAATACCTCGGCCAAAACCATAGCCAAAGAGCTATCTCTTGTGTTTAGCCGGGTGGGTATTTGTAAAGAACTGCTTACGGACCAAGGTACACCCTTTATGTCCCGGGTTATGAAGGAGCTATGTAAATTGTTCAAAGTGACGCAATTACGTACATCTGTGTATCACCCCCAAACCGATGGGCTGGTTGAAAGATTCAACAAAACCCTAAAACAAATGTTGAAGAAAGTGGTGGATAGAGATGGAAAGGATTGGGACTGTCTACTTCCTTATCTGATGTTTGCTATTAGGGAGGTGCCCCAATCCTCTACGGGATTCTCCCCCTTTGAGTTACTGTATGGGAGACACCCAAGAGGGCTGTTGGATATTGCCAAGGAAACTTGGGAAAGTGAGAGTTCTCCCCACAGGAGTGTGATTGAGCATGTCGCCCTGATGCAAGACCGAATTGCACAGGTAATGCCCATCGTGAAGGAACATTTGGCCCAAGCGCAGTTAGCACAGCAGAGAGTGTACAACCGTGGAGCCAAGACCCGTACCTTTTCCCCGGGGGATAGGATACTGGTACTTGTCCCTACGGTTGAAAGTAAATTCCTTGCCAAATGGCAAGGCCCCTACGAGATAATGGAAAAAGTGAGCGAAGTGAATTACAAGGTCAGACAACCAGGAAGGCGAAAGCCCGAACAGATCTATCACGTTAATCTGTTGAAAGCCTGGAGGGATAGAGAGTCCCTAGTCGCAGACACTTGGTCACCAGCTCAAACTGGTTGCGTGATTCCTGAGGTTGGAATAGCAGCCACCTTGTCACAACCCCAACAACAGGAGGTTAAGGAGTTTGTGCTTCGCAACAAGGAGGTATTCTCTGAGCTGCCGGGACAAACATCTGGGGTAGAGCATGACATCATTACCCCGCCCGGTGAAAGGGTGAAGTTAAAACCCTATCGGATCCCAGAGGCCCGACGGGAGGCAATACGGGAGGAAGTACAGAAAATGCTGAACTTAGGGGTGATAGAGGAGTCCCAAAGTGATTGGTCTAGTCCCATTGTGTTGGTGCCTAAACCGGATGGGAGCTGGCGATTTTGTAACGATTTTCGTCAGTTGAACAAAGTTACAAAATTTGACACCTACCCCATGCCACGTATAGATGAGTTGATCGACCGGCTGGGAACAGCCCGATACATGACGACTCTTGACCTCACAAAAGGGTATTGGCAAATCCCCCTGGCCAAGTCGGCCAAAGAGAAAACCGCATTTGTAACCCCAGACGGGGCGTTCCAATATAAAAGAATGCCGTTCGGGTTACAGAATGCGCCGGCCACATTCCAGCGGAAAATGGACCAGATGCTGAGGCCCCATTGGAAGTATGCTGCGGCTTACCTGGATGACGTAATTGTCCATAGCACAGATTGGGCCTCACATCTGCCAAAAGTGCAAGCAGTCCTGGACTCTGTTCGGGAAGCGGGGTTTACGGCTAACCCCAAGAAGTGTACCATTGGGCAGGAGGAGGCCAAATATCTTGGGTACACCATTGGGAGGGGAGTAATAAAACCCCAACTCAACAAAGTCGAGGCCATCCAGAGTTGGCCACGTCCCAACAGCAAGAAGCAGGTACGAGCCTTTCTGGGAATCGCTGGGTATTATCGGCGATTCATTCCCCACTTTGCTTCTAAGGCTGTGCCCCTAACCAACCTGACGAAGGGGAAAGGGTCGGTTATGATTAAATGGACCCCCGAGGCTGAGGCAGCATTCCAATTCTTGAAACAAGCCTTATGTAGCCAGCCAGTGTTGTACTCACCCGACTTCTCTAAAGACTTTGTCGTACAAAGTGATGCGTCAGATGTGGGGTTAGGAGCAGTATTGTCCCAGGTCTGGAACGGGGAAGAGCACCCAGTCATTTACCTCAGCAGGAAGTTGAAGTCCCATGAGGTAAATTACGCCACCGTTGAAAAGGAGTGTTTAGCGGTGAAGTGGGCTCTAGATTCCCTTCGGTACTACCTGCTAGGTAGGCACTTTGACATGGTTACGGATCACGCTCCGTTAAAGTGGATGGCTCAAAACAAGGAAACAAATAGAAGAGTGAATAGGTGGTTCCTGGCCCTCCAGGAATTCAACTTCACAGTAAAGCATCGCCCTGGCGTTCAAATGGGGAATGTGGATGCTTTGTCTCGAGTACATGAATGCCTGATTGCTGGTGTTCCAACCCCGAGGTTAAAACAAGAGGGGGGGTATGTGACAGCAGGAAGGTAAAGTCACCTGGTTGCATCCAGGGGGGTAGATATATTTCGCCCAGATTCAGGCTTTACGCCGACTTATACAACTAGGTGGAGAGTTGTATAAGCCCAGCTAAGGCTAGTGGGCTCATGGATGACTCATACCTCTAGGGAGAGTGTGGGGCGTCGTACAGACAGGGAGTTGAAGAGACCAGCTGAAGCTTGTCAGCTCATTTAGGCCTCTATAAGAACTCCCAGCTTCATTAGATGTTAGCTCATGCCTGGAACCAGACCTGTGTGGACTGTCTAGGGAGAGTGAACCCCTGTGCGGTGAGACAAAGCCTGTGTGGCTATTTGCTTGGACATTTAAAACCAGGGACTTAGGGACTAGGACAGCACTAGGCTGATCCCAGTTGTTAGTTAGGAAACCTGTATGTTTAGTCAGAGGTCAACTTGACCAGGATTTATTTTGTTTATGTTTCTTTTGCTTTGCTGTGTTTTTGTCACTGTAAATAGAAAATAAACCGCACCTTTTTGATTTTGAAAACCACAAGCTCCGTCTGCTGGGCCTGTTTTTGTGTGGGGAGCCCATCTCGGGGGTCACCCACACCCGCTGCCGAGCTAACCCCCTCACAATATATATATATATTGTGAGGGGGTTAGCTCGGCAGCGGGTGTGTGTGACCCCCGAGATGGGCTCCCCACACAAAAACAGGCCCAGCAAACGGAGGTTGTGGTTTTCAAAATCAAAAAGGTGCGGTTTATTTTCTATTTACAGTGACAAAACACAGCAAAGCAAAAGAAACATAAACAAAATAAATCCTGGTCAACTTGACCTCTGACTAAACATACAGGTTTCCTAACTAACAACTGGGATCAGCCTAGTGCTGTCCTAGTCCCTAAGTCCCTGGTTTTAAATGTCCAAGCAAATAGCCACACAGGCTTTGTCTCACCGCACAGGGGTTCACTCTCCCTAGACAGTCCACACAGGTCTGGTTCCAGGCATGAGCTAACATCTAATGAAGCTGGGAGTTCTTATAGAGGCCTAAATGGGCTGACAAGCTTCAGCTGGTCTCATCAACTCCCTGTCTGCACGACGCCCCACACTCTCCCTAGAGGTATGAGTCATCCATGAGCCCACTAGCCTTATACAACTCTCCACCTAGTTGTATAAGTCGGCGTAAAGCCTGAATCTGGGCGAAATATATCTACCCCCCTGGATGCAACCAGGTGACTTTACCTTCCTGCTGTCACAATATATATATAGAGAGAGAGAGAGAGAGAGAGAGAGAGATTCTAATTTAATGGGGTCTGTAAATGGGGGGGCTGATATAAGGTGACTCTGACATAATGGGGGTCTCTAATGGAGGGTGCTGACTACCGATCTAATGGTTGGTCAGCAACCATTAAATCAGCAGTCAGCATCCCCCATTAGAGACCCTCACTAGCTCAGAGTCACCTTATATCAGTACACCTCTTACAGACCCTCATTAGATTAGAGTCCCTTAATATTAATACCCCTCCCCCTTAGAGACCTCCCATTAGCTCAAAGACCCATTATATCAGTGCCCCGCCCCCCCCCCCCCTTACAGACCCTCATTCGATTAGAGTCCAGTAAAAAGAAAGAGAGAGAGGGGGTGACAGAGAGAGAGAGGGGGGGTGACAGAGAGAGAGAATGGGGGTGACAGAGAGAGAGAGAGGGGGGGTGACAGAGAGACGGGAGGAGGGGTGACAGAGATAGGGTTGGTGAGAGAGGAGCGACAGAGAGAGGGGGTGAGAGAGGGGCGACAGAGAGAAAGGGGTGTGAGAGAGGGGGATTGAGAGAGAGGGTGGTGAGAGAGGGGGGTGTGAGAGAGAGGGGTGACTGAGAGCCTATTTATTTGGGTGGAGTCAGGTGATCGGGGTTCTGTGACCTCTGGATGGCTTTCTGGGTAGACGTGTGTTATGCTGCCCCGGGCTGCTAGGCTGCAAGCCTAAGGCCTATCTCGAGACATCTGGCTGCTAGGCTGTTTGAGGGCCTATCCAGAAGCAGTAGAATCAGGGCAGGGTTGGGACTGCAGGATTGATATCCAACCGAGTTGTGAAGGTTCAGCCGGACGGGGAACCAGTTGTGGTCGGAGGCAGAGGGGAAGCTGTCGCCACTAAAGGGACCATCCAACTTGTTACCGGAGACCACAGTGAGTAAGCTGGAGCCAGTACCAGAGCAGTCTTCTCACCAGCCAGGGATGGTCAAGAAGTGGGAAAACTTCAGCAAGTGCAAAGTCAGGGACCCAGCGGGACAGCAGAGGTGACGCTTTTGGAGCATCAGTGAGTGCTAAGCCAGGGACCTAGCGGGTCAGCAGGGGTGACGCTTGAGGAGTATCTGTGAGTGCCAAGCCAGGGACCCAGCAGGGAAGTGGGGGTGACGCTTGAGGAAGATACCTGAGTTACGGAAGTGGAGGAGCTCTGGGGATCCAGTGGTGATTGGGTCTGAGAGTCTAGTGAGAGACTGGGAGCTCGGTGAGTGAAGACCTACAGTGAGGGACTGTAGCGTGCAAGAAGAACTGTGTTACCAATAGTTAAATACAACGACCATTAGTGACTATTACAAGATTTTTTGCCACAGGAGACAGCGGTGCTACCTATACAGAAGTGGTATCTGGCTGGAGGCCTTCCCCTGTATAGCTGTCTACCTATAGAAGTCTCGGAGTCTGCAAATTAACATGGCATCTACTTAAGGGTGTCCTGGCCCTAACCCTCTCTCCCACAGTTTAGTTAAGAGACAATAAATCTCTTTTGCATTCAAAAAGTGTCTGGCGCCCATCACTCCATCTTGTATTACACCCACCATGCCTTGTAACCCATTCTACAAAGACGGATGTCAGCTCTCCCTAACTCTGGAGGTCATCATTAGGTCTTTGGAGGTCCGGGACCTTGCTACACATATGCAAAACTCGAAAGTGCAAATACAGTCTCTGTGCAATATTTCAATTTAAAGGGCTGTAAAGTGTTTCCATAAAGTGCTGGAACAATAACTGCAGACAAGAATCCTACATTAAAGTGACCAGATTTTTTAAATGAATTCCGGGGACAAATTTTTTTTTTCTTCTAGTAATGGCGGCAATCAGCGACTCTCTGCCCGTCGCTGGCCGCCTCACAGCCTGTCAAGCCTCACTCTCCAGGCCCCGGCCACTACTGGATGGGGAGCGGAGGAAGATCACTCCGCCAGGGAAGGCAAGGAGATAAGTAGGCAGGCGGCTGGTCGGGACTTGAGCCAAGGCAGAAGAAGATGCGAGCGGAGCTGAATGGGCATGCACCCGA
The DNA here is from genome assembly GCA_029206835.1 of Rana muscosa. NCBI lineage: Eukaryota > Metazoa > Chordata > Amphibia > Anura > Ranidae > Rana > Rana muscosa. The sequence goes on from JARGYO010000094.1 coordinate 29,666,756, forward strand.
AACTGAAGAAATATTCCCTCCGCTCTGACCAGCACATGATCATCAGAAAGGGGCACAGCTAATGGAAAAAATACACCCCCCCTAAGCTAGTAGGGGAGGGGTGTAATTCAGAAAAAAAATGTTTTGTTTATTCTGCACTGGCTGTCTTTGAAATTGCCCCAGCCCCTGTTTAAATCCAATCCGGGGACAAAACCGGGGACAGACTTGGTCCGGGGACAGTGTCCTCAATCCGGGGACTGTCCCCTGAAACCGGGGATGTCTGGTCACCCTATCCTACATTGCCTTTTTTCAAGAAACCCATTTCCTGGCAGTGAAGATTCCAACCATGCAGAATAGACACTTCTCTACTGTCTACCACATTGGCTCTCCTAACAAAAATTCTTGTAGCTAAATCAGTTCCAACAGGACTCCCTTATGGACCCAGAGTGCAGGTACTTACTAATGGATACCCAACCAATTACCTTAGCTACTGTAGCACCCTCTTGTGTATGCTAGTTGTTAGTGTATGTTTGTTAGTGTAGGTAAATTTAGTTAGTTCAGGGCTAAGCCTGAGCTGTGAATCTGGGTCAGGATTCAATGAGTCAGGGCTGGATGACTCATTCTGACATCTTCTCTGGTGCCTCCCCCTGTTTCTAGAAGGTTGTAGACTCTTCTAAAGCTGATGGTTGGAGGTTAGGAGGAGCTGCATGGAATATTTATATGGCCTAAGCCATTCCCCAGTAAAGGGCTGGCAGGGGGCAAAGCTTACCTCATAAATAAGCATGAGCCATGCCAGCAGGGGCAGTCGGGGGGAAGATGAATATATTGTGCTGTTGAGGCTGTCGTGGCCCTCTGGGGTACCCCCTAGACTGTAGGGGGTGTTCTGGGGCCGGGGCTCAGGTGTTGTAAGGATCCTGCCACAACACATGGAGGAAGCCCTTTCTGAAGGCACAGGAGCAAGTGAGAGGACAGTGTGAGTAGAGCAGCACTACTGGGGACTTACAAGGTGGGAGACTGCCACATATAGCCAGTTCTCCCTGAAAACAGCGGTTTGCCAAGTATTCTTCCCTTCCCTGGGAGATCTCCTGCAGAGTCAGCTGGTGGGCTGGTGAGAGGCAGTCTTCAGTGCCTGAAGAGGTGGTGCTGGGACCAGTAGCCACAGGAGGGAAAGTACACGCTGATCACTGTGTTCTACTACACAGCAAGTGGCTTTGAGTTCCTGCCTGCAAAGGGCCATTGCTAAATCTGACTGTGCCTGTCAGATCCACTAACAGTGATCCAGCTGGAGTCTGCAAGCAAGTGAAGTGCAGGAGGAGTATCAAGGAGACTGTATATAGACTGTATTTAGACTGTGTATAGGAAGATGTCCCTGCAGTTGTCATTGGAGTTTTGTTATTGAAGTCAAGTGGGCATCCCAGAACTTCCCATCCCCATCCAAGTTATAATCCTTTAATAAACCATAAAAAACAAAGTCACAGACTGTTCTCTTTCTCTGGGGTGTCTGTACAAATTGGATGTGGAGGATCTCATTTCATCTGTGGCTCCTTAAGGGGTGTGCTACATTTGGGGTCTTCCTCCGGGATATTACCCACAGCAACCTGCATGGCCGTTGCTCCTAGCAAGTGGAGTTCATCGAGCCTGAGGACTGTGTTTTGCTACCAGGACCACTGTCGGGGTTAAAACAGTGGAACAGAGTTGTGTCCCCTGCCAAACTGTGGCTGTGTTGCCTAAGTCAAGTGCTGTTGGCCATAGCAATGGGCAGGAGTGGCTGCTGAGCCAGTACTGTACTGCAATGCATACCCAGTTGCCCCAATCGCCGCTGGGACAGACACTTGTGCTAAAAATCTGCTATTCAGTGAGAATTGTGTTATGTGCTGTCACCTGTGGCAACCACAGTAGGCGATCGCGCCCATGGATTACAAAATGTCCAGCGGCCTGCATAAAGCTGGAAAAAGTGACTGTATGCTGCGATGTCCTTCTGAGAACAGTAAAGTGTGCACCAAAATGTCTGCTTTTGCCCATTGTGATGGAGGTGATGGAGGTAAACCAGCTGGTACCTGCAGGAAGGGGTCTATCAGTTGCCCAACTATGGCTGATGTAAGGAATGTCCTAACCCTGATAAAAACAGTGTGACGTGTGTTACATGCTCATGGCAACCACAGTAAACGCTCCTAGTTGCTTGGGTACAGTTGTTGCCGAGCGGCATGTCCTGACAAGTTCTGCAAGTATCAGTGTGCATATACTAATCTCAGCATACTGTCTGTGCATGCAAATTTCAAGTCGGCTAAGAAGGGTTTACAGCAGAGCGCACGGGAACAGGCCTGTTTATCAGAGCTGCGGGCGCCAGCCAGTCTGGAATCTTAGGGGCAGAGCCAGACCCCTGAGGAGACCCAGAGTGCCCTGCTTGCAGAGAGAGAGAGTAGCAAGATGGCTGACGGTACACATGTGTTGCCTGACATGCAGGAGGTTACACTGGTGGACACTGGTGTGTTGCTGGAGCATGGAGGGGGATTCGCCCTTGGGTTGGTCGAGGGGATAGAGAGGCTGTGTCTGATATGTCCTGCCTGCAGGAGGCCTACCCCTATGGTCAGTGCCTGGATACGATGTGGGCGCTGCATCGAGCCGCTTATCCAAGCTAATGCCGAGCGAGCAGGAGCCGCTCATCTACAGCGTGGATTTGCGATCAGGAAATCCCGGAAGGCTGGAGCTCTTGCAGAGTTAGCTGGGTGGGCTGGTGAAGAGTCATTCTGGAAGATTGTGGAAGAAGGTTAGCCTGGAGGGCTAGTGAAAGGGGCAGTTACAGCCAGGTGGGTTGGCAGTGCCTGAATAGGTGGTGCTGGGCCCAATAGCCACAGGAGGGAAAGTACAAGCTGATCACTGTATTTTAGTGCACAACAAGGGGCTTCAAGTTCCTACCTGCAAAGGGCCATTGCTAAATATATTACTGTGCCTGTCAACAGTGATCCAGCTAGAGTTCTGCAAGCAAGTAAAGTGCAGGAGGAGTATCAAGGAGACAGTGTATAGGAAGATGTCCCTGAAGTTGTCAGAGTTTTGTTGTTGAAGTCAAGTGGGCATCCCATAACCTCCCATCCCCTTCCTAGTTATTAACCCTCAATAAACCACAAAAAAACAAAAGAGACAGACTGTTCTCTGTCTCTGAAGTGGCTGTAAAAATTTGGTGTGTCTGGCTGTGCAGGGTGGAGAATCCCAGTTCATCTTCGGCTCCGTAGGGGGTGCACTACACTACCATGTATTTACAAAACTGGAAACAACATCATTTTCTAGACCTTTCCCTTACATCTCTGGCAGATTTTAACCACTTCAATACTGGGCACTTTCATCCCCTTCCTCCACATGCCAATTTTCAGCTTTCAGCGCTGTCACGCTTTGAATAATTACTCAGTCATGTGAACGCAAGGACATCATAATCCGCCCTGCCGATAAGGGGGGTGGTTTAGTTGTGTTGGATAAAATAGATTATCACACCGAAATGTGTAGAATCCTTGATGACACTAGCACTTATATGCCCTTGAATAAAGATCCTACTAAAGTATTGAAGAAAGATTTGAATAATCTGATAGATAAGGGATTCCAGTTAGGAATTTTGGACAAAAAGGAGAGGGACTTCTTGGTGCCGTTAGCACCTAGAATTCCTATTATGTATTATCTCCCGAAAGTCCATAAAAACATTTTACACCCTCCTGGCAGACCCATAATAAGCGGGATTGACTCTGTGACGTCCCGTATTGGTCGCTACATTGACTTCCATCTACAACCGCTTGTTCAATCCACTCCATCTTTTTTAAAGGACACGGGAGCCACTATACGCCTTTTAGAAGATGTTGACTTTAGTGAGGATTGCATTCTTGTCACCGCTGATGTGACATCATTATATACGTGCATACCGCACAGATTAGGATTGCACGCGGTGAAACATTTTATGGCTATGTCTGATCTGATACCTCAGGTCCAACAATGCTATATTATGGATTTGTTAACATTCGCCACTCAATCTAATTACTTTTGGTATCATGGCCAGTTTTTCTTACAAACTAAAGGTGTTGCAATGGGCGCTAAGTTCGCCCCTAGTCTTGCAAACCTTTTAATGGCCCTGTGGGAGGAGGATGTCGTCTATGCCTTGCAACGCCCAGAACTAGTTCTGTGGGCAAGGTATATAGACAACATCCTCCTCCTATGGAAGGGTGATGAGGAGTCTTTACATGACTTCATGGTCACCCTGAATGATAATGACATGGGTATTGTGCTTACCTATGAGATGAGTCGTAACACTATTCACTTTTTGGATTTAGAGATTTCAGTTGTGGACCAAAGATTGGTGACAAAAACTTTTTTTAAGCCAACAGATCGGAATGGGTATATCCCAATCGACAGCTGTCATTACAGCTCTTGGCTCAAATCTGTACCATTTAGTCAACTACTTAGAGTCAGGAGAAACTGTACACATCTTGACGATTTTTACATACAAGCAGACACTCTCAAGTCAAGATTTGTTGAGAAAGGATATCTTCCGTCTGCCATTGACACAGAAATTGCTAAGGTGTCTCTGCTAGACAGACAGTCTCTAGTTGTTGAACGTCCTAAACGTCCACCGGATCCACGATTTAGGTGGTCCTTTATGACTCAATTCTCTATACAGCACAGACGGATCAAGCATATTCTTAACCGACATTGGGGAGTTCTCAAGAACGATCCCCTGCTGGGCCCAGTGCTCCCAGATCGGGCAGGTGTTGTATATAGAGGAGCTCCATCTCTCCGCAACCAGATTGCTTCTAATGTAGTTGACCCTCCGGGCAAACCATGTCCGTCTCTTTTTCCTAACATGAAGGGTTACTATCCGTGTAAACGCTGTAATGTGTGTATACACAATGTCATTGGGCGTAGTAGAAGTGTCAGTTTCACATCTTCTACCACCTCCACCATATATCATATGAAACAGTTTACCACATGCACTACAAGATTTATCGTATACCTTATTACATGTCCATGTAATAAGCAGTATGTGGGACGCACTATTCGTAACTTCTCTATTCGTGTTAACTAGGGATGAGCTCGGTGTTTGAGTCGAACATAGGTTCGACTCGAACATCGGCTGTTCGCACGTTCGGCGAACAACGAACGATTTGGGCCGTTCGCGCCAAATTCGAGTGACGCGAACGGCCCACAATACACTGCGCCATCGCAGTGTAATCCCGGCGCTGTGATTGGCCAAGCATGCACTGTGACCCTGCATGCTTGGCCAATCACAGCGCCGGCAGCGAGGAGAGCAATGATTGGCCACAGGCAGGATGCCTGTGGCCAATTATAGCTGAGGGGGTTTAGTACACGCCCCACACTATAAAAGGCCGCCAGCGCGGCGGCCTCGTGTAGTGTGTTCTGGAGCAGGGAAAGTGAAGGATAGGCAGGGACAGTGTCAAATCTTGTCAAATCTATTCTTTGCTAAACCTTGTGTGTAGGGACAGAGAAGGATAGGCAGGGAGAGTGTCAGTGTCATATTCTTTGCTAAACCTTGTGTGTAGGGAGAGAGAAGGATAGGCAGGGAGAGTGTCAGTGTCATATACTTTGATAAACCTTGTGTGCAGGGAGAGAGAAGGATAGGCAGGGGACAGTGTCAGTGTCATATTCTTTGCTAAACCTTGTGTGCAGGGAGAGAGAAGGATAGGCAGGGAGAGTGTCAGTGTCATATACTTTGATAAACCTTGTGTGCAGGGAGAGAGAAGGATAGGCAGGGGACAGTGTCAGTGTCATTGTTGCTAAGCCTCCTGCACATTATACACCTGAAGTTAGCCCGTATTGCTGCTTTTTCCTGGTGTGTTACACCAACAGGATTTTGCGGCACTTACAGTGGGCGGAGTGTGCCTCCTGACCATATTACACCTGAACTTAGCCTGTATTGCTGCTTTTTCCTGGTGTGTTACACCAACAGGATTTTGCGGCACTTACAGCGGGCGGAGTGTGCCTCCTGACCATATTACACCTTAACTTAGCCTGTATTGCTGCTTTTTCCTGGTGTGTTACACCAACAGGATTTTGCGGCACTTACAGCAGGCGGAGTGTGCCTCCTGACCATATTACACCTTAACTTAGCCTGTATTGCTGCTTTTTCCTGGTGTGTTACACCAACAGGATTTTCTGGCACTTACAGCGGGTAGAGTGTGCCTCCTGACCATATTACACCTGAACTTAGCCCGTATTGCTGCTTTTTCCTGGTGTGTTACACCAACATGATTTTGCGGCACTTACAGCGGGCGGAGTGTGCCTCCTGACCATATTACACCTTAACTTAGCCTGTATTGCTGCTTTTTCCTGGTGTGTTACACCAACAGGATTTTGCAGCACTTACAGCGGGCGGAGTGTGCCTCCTGACCATATTACACCTTAACTTAGCCTGTATTGCTGCTTTTTCCTGGTGTGTTACACCAACAGGATTTTGCGGCACTTACAGCGGGCGGAGTGTGCCTCCTGACCATATTACACCTGAACTTAGCCTGTATTGCTGCTTTTTCCTGGTGTGTTACACCAACAGGATTTTGCGGCACTTACAGCGGGTAGAGTGTGCCTCCTGACCATATTACACCTGAACTTAGCCTGTATTGCTGCTTTTTTCTGGTGTGTTACACTAACAGGATTTTGCGGCACTTACAGCGGGCGGAGTGTGCCTCCTGACCATATTACACCTTAACTTAGCCTGTATTGCTGCTTTTTCCTGGTGTGTTACACCAACAGGATTTTGCGGCACTTACAGCGGGCGGAGTGTGCCTCCTGACCATATTACACCTGAACTTAGCCTGTATTGCTGCTTTTCCCATTTCCCTGCAGGCCATTAGAATGTCTGGAAGGCAAACAAGGAGAGGCAGACAGTCAGGAGCCAAAAAAAGAGGGCAAGCAGGCTCTGTGTCTAGAGAAAACAGTGCTGGTCGTGGACGCGGTGCATTGCCATCAGCACGTGGCCATGGGACACGCTTGTCCTTCTTTTCGGCAGCTTGACGTGTTGAGCCGCATCATGCCGAAGACTTGGTAGAGTGGATGACCAAGCCCTCCTCATCCTCCTCATCCTCTCTCACCCAGGCTCAGGGTACTGGCAAAGCAGCTGCCAAAGCGTCCTCTTCCCTGGTATCAATGTCATCATCAGTCACTCCTTCCCTAGACCAACCATGTCCTCCTGAGGAGTCCCCCGAACTGTTTGAGCACAGTGTTGGGTACATGCTCCAGGAGGATGCCCAGCGTTTCGAAGGGTCTGATGATGATACCCAGCTAGAGGAAGGCAGTAGCGTGAGAGCAGAGAGAGGGGATGCTCAAGAAGGACACCAATCTGGCAGTCATGTTCCAGCAGCTGCAGCATACTGCCAGATTGGCTCCAGTGATGAGGAGGGAGGGGATGATGAGGTCACTGACTCCACATGGGTGCCTAATAGGAGAGAGGAGGAGGAGGAGGAGGATGAGGAGGAGGCACATCTCCAACGAGGCAGGATGCCCTCGGGGGGCCAGCGTAAGGGCAGCACACCGACGGAATCACACCGCAGAGCTCTGCCTGTGCAGGGCGCTGCCTCTGCCCGTTATTCAAAAAGTTCTTTGGTGTGGGCCTTTTTTGAGTCGAGTGCATCAGATCGCACAGCTGCTGTTTGCAACATATGTCTCAAGCGTATATCGCGTGGCCAAAACATCACCCGCTTGGGCACCACATGCTTGACCAGACATATGTTGACCTGCCATGCAGCTCGTTGTCAAGCCTACCTTAAAGACCCACACCAAAGAACAAAGCTGACCTCTTCTTGCACCGCATCAGCTGGGATCTCCAACCCCACTATACCTTCAGTCCTCTCTGAAACCTGCTCTGAGAGGAATGAAGGTGTAGAATTAGGTGTGTCACAGCCAAGTACTTGCGGGCACTCTGCTAGCAGTACACCGAAGTCCGATTCTAGCAGGCAAATTTCCCTGCCCCAGCTGCTGGACCGTCGAAAGAAGTTCACTCCCAGCCATCCACATGCCCAGCGGTTGAATGCTAGCTTGGCTAAATTGCTAGCGCTTCAACTGCTGCCTTTTCAGTTGGTAGACTCGACCCCCTTCCGTGAGTTTGTGCAATGTGCGGTTCCTCAGTGGCAGGTTCCCAAACGCCACTTTTTCTCACGGAAGGCGATTCCGGCTCTCTACCGGCATGTGGAAGGCAATGTCTTGGCCTCGCTGGACAGGGCGGTCAGCGGTAAGGTGCATATTACCGCTGACTCATGGTCCAGCAGGCATGGACAGGGACGTTACCTTTCTTTCACGGCCCATTGGGTCACTCTTTTGGCAGCTGGGAAGGATGCAGGACAAGGTGCAGTAGTGTTGGAGGTTGTTCCACCGCCACGCCTCCAAAATGCTACTACTGGTTGTGACACACCTCTCTCCTCCACCCCCTCCTCTTCTTCTTCCTCCACGGCCTCTTCCTGTGCTTTGTCCTCGGAACCAGCGGTGCTCCGTAGGCGTTCAAGGGGCTACGCAAGTACGCAGGCAAAAAGATGCCATGCCGTGCTTGCGCTGGTGTGTTTGGGGGACAGGAGCCACACTGGGGCAGAGGTTCTGTCTGCTCTGCAGGGGCAGGCCGAGAGGTGGTTGACGCCACGCCAGCTTAAGCCAGGAATGGTAGTTTGCGACAATGGCACCAACCTCCTCTCCGCTCTCCGACAGGGACAACTGACCCATGTGCCCTGTGTGGCTCGCGTCCTTAACCTGGTGGTGCAGCGGTTCTTTGGCAGGTACCCGGGCTTACAGGATGTCCTGAGGCAGGCCAGGAAAGTCTGTGTGCATTTCCGCAGATCTTATAATGCCAGTGCTCGCCTGGCTGAGCTGCAAAAGGAGTTGACCCTGCCCAAGAACCGCCTTATATGTGACATGCCCACCAGGTGGAACTCAACGTTGGCCATGCTGCAGCGGCTGCACACGCAGCAGAGGGCCATCAATGAGTACCTGTGCGACTACAGCACCAGGACAGGGTCAGGGGAGCTCAGGTTTTTTTCACCACGCCAGTGGGGCATGATCAGGGATGCATGCACTGTCCTGGCACCATTTGAGGAGGCCACGAGGATGGTGAGCAGTGACAGTGCATGCATCAGTGACACTGTACCTCTTGTCCACCTGTTGGAACATACGCTGCGTGGAATAATGGACAGGGCACTTGAGACAGAACAGAGGCAGGAAGAGGAGGACTTCCTTGCCTCTCAAGGCCCCCTTTACCCAGACAGTGTTCCTTCTGTCCCACCCATCGCACAGGAAGAAGAGGAGGAGGAGGAGGGGGAGGAGGAGGAGGAGGATTGTGTCAGCATGGAGGTGGAGCCTGGCACTCAGCATCATCAGCAGCAGTCTTTTAGGGATGATTTACAGTCCGAAGAAACCAGTGGACTTGTACGTGGCTGGGAGGAGGTGGCTGCGGATCATGTCGTCCTTAGTGACCCAGAGGACTCCGGACCGAATGCCTCAGCTGACCTACGCTGCATGGCCTCCCTGATCCTGCAAAGTCTGCGGAAGGATCCTCATATTCTTCGGATCAAGGAGAGGGACCATTACTGGCTGGCCACTCTCCTTGATCCACGGTACAAGGGTAAGGTTGCGGACCTTATCTTACCATCGCAGAGGGAGCAGAGGATGAGACAACTCCGGGAGGCCTTGCAGAAAGGTCTGTGCAACGCGTTCCCAGAGACTGGGAGGTTACAAACTCCTGGTCCTGGACAACGAGTTGCTGAGGCTTCGGTCAGTCAAAGAAGGAGTGGTGGGGAAGGTGGCCGTCTGACCGATGCGTTCAGACAATTCTTTAGTCCGCAGCCCCAAGGTATGATCGGTTCCAGCAACCATCGCCAGCGTCTGATATACATGGTGCAGGAATACCTAGGGGCAAGGTCAGACTTTGACACCTTCCCCACCGAAAATCCTCTGGCTTACTGGGTCTTGAGGATGGATCACTGGCCAGAGCTTGCACAGTATGCAATTGAGCTACTGGCCTGTCCTGCATCCAGCGTTCTTTCAGAACGCACATTCAGTGCTGCTGGAGGATTTGTCACGGATCACAGGGTGCGCCTGTCCACCGACTCTGTTGATCGACTGACCTTCATAAAGATGAACCAGTCTTGGATCACCACCAGCTACCAAACACCTGAAGCTGATATAACAGACTAATTTATTTTCAAATGTCACATCCCTTCAAGACTGATGCTGATGCTGAGAGACTGTCCTGTTATGTTGACTGACTATCCTCCTCCTCCTCAATGATCTGATTGATGATGATAGCTTGGAAGAACATTTTTGTTTCTGGGTGCCGCCACCAGTGGCTAAGGCCCAATTTTTCAGCCCCTGTTTAACAGGGGCGTGTTATTACAATTTTTTATGCAATGCTTTGCAGCAGGGCTCATTCCTGCACTCCAACTAGAGTATCTGAGAGTGGTTGCAGTGTCGTGGCACCAGCACCAGTGGCTAAGGCCCATTTTTTCAGCCCCTGTTTAACAGGGGCGTGTTATTACAATTTTTTATGCAATGCTTTGCAGCAGGGCTCATTCCTGCACTCCAACTAGAGTATCTGAGAGTGGTTGCAGTGTCGTGGCACCAGCACCAGTGGCTAAGGCCCAATTTTTCAGCCCCTGTTTAACAGGGGCGTGTAATTACAATTTTTGATGCAATACTTTGCAACAGGGCTCATTGCTGTGCTCCAAGTACAGTATCTGTGAGGGGTTGCAGTGTTGTGGCACCAGTGCCTAAGGCCCAATTTTTATGCCCCTGTTTAACAGGGGCATGTAATTACAATTTTTTATGCAATGCTTTGCAGCAGGGCTCATTCCTGCACTCCAACTAGAGTATCTGGGAGAGGTTGCAGTGTCGTGGCACCAGCACCAGTGGCTAAGGCCCAATTTTTCAGCCCCTGTATAACAGGGGCGTGTAATTACAATTTTTGATGCAATACTTTGCAACAGGGCTCATTGCTGTGCTCCAAGTACAGTATCTGTGAGGGGTTGCAGTGTTGTGGCACCAGTGCCTAAGGCCCAATTTTTCTGCCCCTGTTTAACAGGGGCATGTAATTACAAATCTTGATCTAATAATTCACAGCAGGGCCCATTCCTGCGCCCACCAAGACTAACTGTGAGGCCTTACAGTGTTGTGTCAACACCACCACCACCACCAAAGGCCCAATTTTTCAGCCCCTGTTCAACAGGGGCATGCAATTACAATTCTTGATCTAATAATTCACAGCAGGGCCCATTCATGCGCCCACCAAGAGTAACTGTGAGGGCTCACAGTGTTGTGGCAACACCAACATGTAAGGGGCAAATTTCAGCTGAGTATATACGGCAGGCCCCTACTTTCAAACATCCAACTTACAAACGACTCCTCCTTGCAAACGGAAGGATACAACAGGAAGTGAGAGGAAATCTACCCCTAGGAAGGGAAATTCTCTCCTGTAAGAGTTAATATGGGAAAAAAAGTGTCTCCTCTCCACTGATGCTTTATCACCAATTCTTGTTTCAATAAAAACCCCAAATTTTCAAAAAACATTTGTCATTAGGACGGAAAGTGAGGTGAACTATTCTGAACAGGTGCACACTGCACAGACAGCAAAACAAATGTTACAGGGGTGATATCCCTTCCCTATGTTTTCCAAAAAGCTTAAAAATAGATTTTTTGGCTGGAGCTACACTTAAACAATGTACCTGTTCAAAATTACAAACAGATTCTACATAAGAACAAACCTACAGTCCCTGTCTTGTATGCACCGCCTGTATACGGCTGTTCAGAGTATATAGGGCCTTTTTTATTTTGTGTGCGGGGTTCCCCTTAATATCCATACAAGACCCAAAGGGGCTGGTAATGGGCTGGGGTGGGGGGGGGGGGTGTGATGGGGTAGCTATGCCATTTTTCTTAAAGATTTTCATCCATATTACCGGGACCAGACATTACATTAAAGCCGCAAGCAGTTTTAAATGGCTTTTTTTCCTTTAGAAATGTAATTTTGTGCAGGGGCAGTTCTAAACACGGGAAACACGTGGCACTTCACAGGCATACTTTAGACACCCCCCAGGTACGATATTTAAAGGAATATTTGACTTTTTTTTTTCACTTTATGCATCATTAAAATGACTGCTCCCGAAAAACGGCCGTTTTTAAAACTTCTTTTTGCATTGATACATGTCCCCTGGTGCAGAACCCGGGTTCCCAAACCCTTTTTAGGACAATAACATGCATAATAGTCGTTATAATTAGCACTTTAGATTTCGAACGTTCGCATCCATTGTATTTAATAGGGTTCTAAAGTTCGTGCGAACTTTCGGTCCGTTCGCGGGTTCTGGTGCGAACCGAACCCGGGGGTGTTCGGCTCATCACTAGTGTTAACGAACACATTACAGGTATCAAAAAAGGTCGCACCAACCATAGTGTACCTAGACACTACCTCCATGTTCATAATAAGAAGGTTATAGGCACCAAATTCCAGGTGATTGACCACTTTGTCCATCACTGGAGAGGGGAGTCTCGCGTTAGGGGTGTTTCCCAATTGGAAACTTTCTGTATTTACCAACTTCGATGTTATTCGCCGTTTGGGCTTAACATCGATTGGGACATTAATTCTTTCATTAACAAGGCCTAACTTAGCTTGGTCTATCCCCGTGTCCCAGTTCTATATTGATGTGGGTGATCATCTATGCCTTCTTTTTATTTGTATTTACCTTCCATCTTTCCTGGTTCCATTTTTGTTATATATCATCCCATTCTAGGATTAATTATTCCATTATTCAATTTATTACTGTTGGCCATTATCATAGCTACAGTATATTCTTTTTTCACATTTTCTCATATAGATATATGATTTTTATATTATTATTTATATGTATTATATGTATAGTTATTTTTAAATATTTTTATTTATGCTATACATCCCATGTCTACTCATATGATGTGGATGTTATCCGTAATTGGTTATCTGCACCTAGTGGTATAATAGATTAATGACTAAATTTTTTTTGGTATTAATGACTTTCCTCTTACATACCTGTATAGTTGTCATATACTGCCATCCTTGTACCCTTTTCTAAGTAGGTGCTTTTTATTCTCCTTTCCACCCTTTAGGATGTTTTTATATTTATTTTTATAGATTTTATTTGTGTTATGAGTGATCCCTGCATTGTATTGGCGTTATAGACCAATACTTTTCAGTGAGATCAGTTATGCTTGCCCCCTTTTATGTTCGTCATTTCTATTAGCCAAGCTCTGCCTTTGTTTGCGCTGACCTTGGAAGCGCCGAGGGGCTGCTATCGGTGTGGTTACATGGCTGTCTGTCGCTGGACGCACTTCCTGTTGCGGTTCATGTCATGGACCTTGCGATGGAGGTATGGAACGCAAACACTTCCTGGAGGAGTTGCGTGATGACGTTCCCCAGCGTCATTGTGATGACGTCATTACGTGCGTCGCTTACACGATGCGATGCACGTGGGACAAGGAACACAATCACTCCTCGGATTGGCGGCGTGATGACGCATGCCAGCTGAGACGTCATGTCTCATCTCTGTGCGCGGCCCCTGCTCGCTTAATTGGTCTGAAGTTCTGACTCTGCTTAATGACGAATACGAAGGTGGGTAACCTCTGTTTGCGATTGGACAGCCTCTCTTACAGGGAGGTTACACATCAGCTGTGATGAGTTCAAGCAATCATGTTCTATGTATATTATGGCGTGGTATTTTCCTGCAGGTTCATGCCCCAGTTGATGCATTTTTTATGCGAAACATGTCGGGTACATGAACCTGCCTTACAGCTACGCCGTTATTCGATACCATTTCTGTGATCACCATTTTTGCAAGTCTCTGCATGGATGCCTGCATGATTTTTTGTTTTATTTTTTACACCATGTGTGTTTTGTGATTTGTTCCTGAATAAATGAGATTTTTAATTTGCCATCTGATCCTGCACTATGAGGAGCCTCCTTTGTTCCATTTTTTCATATGATCTTTGATGTACTGACGTCTTGGAATTTCGTGCCATTACCTTGGAGAGGATTGGATTCCTTGAGCTCGCTTCATCTGCTGCTGCTCCAAGAGGACGGATCCAGTGAAGTTCATACCTATACCTTCTGCCTGTTTGACTCACCACTGCTGGTGTGTGTGTCCACATATAGGGGTAAGAGTATCCATTTCTTTCCCCCATCCCTGCTGTTGGAGTCACGTCCCCGGGTACTATGGATCTATGAACATATGTTTCCCATGATCTTGAAGTTTCGTTGGATTTCTTTTATGGGGACAATGCTCTAATGTTTTAACATTCAATGTAACATTTCTGTCATCCGTTTCCAGTCTACACACTGTCACTCTTATTGGACTTTAATATTAGTTCACTGTACATAATTATACATTAGTTTTTATACATATGTGTAGGTATAATTTGGAGTGATGCACATTTGGATTTAATTATCCTAGGCCTTTTTGTAGGCCGTATATTTTCACTGTTTGTTGTTTGCCCCAATCCTTTTGTGTGTTTGGGCTATTATACACTTTTTGGGCACTGCTTTTTTTGTCTTTACATGTAACACTGTACCCAAATGAAATGTTTAGCATTTTATTTTAGACAGATCTCCTTTCCTCATACAGACACAGAGTGTAAGGAAAGGGCAGCTGATAACTGGCAAATCTGTTTACATGTGATCGTCTGTGATTAGGCACAGCTGACTACATGGTAAAGGGCCACTGTGATTGGCCCTTTACCGCATTTCATAAACAGCTGTGCCCAAGGGACACAGCTCTCACAAACATGCCTGATGTGCACCACAGGGAGCGTGCAGGGGCAGAGTTCTGAGAGGACATTCTTCCAGAACTAGAGAGCCATGCTGTAGCCATCTTTCGACTATAGCCCAGTACTAAAGTGGTTAAAGAGGTCCTAATCATCCTAGATATTGATTTTAACCTTGTTCTAGATCCTTCTTTAGATTCATTTAAACCCCTTTCCAATCCCTCCATCATCACAAAATAGTGGATGTCTGGAGGATTCATCACTTGACAGATAGAATACCCCTTCTTTTATTCTGTCCATAATACGTATTCGCGGGTAGATTTTCTTCCCTGGTCCACCATTGTCATCTACCTCTGATTACAGGTACTGGAAATGCCAATATTACATTATCAGACAACACCCCCGCCTTCATCAATTTTTATTTGAGAATCATCTGCCTAAACTGTGGAACTGGAGGCGTAATGAATCTCTCCAACAAGACTCGGAAGGGGTGGTTGATATTGCGAAAGAACTAACTCTGTTCTTTGAACCAAATACTTTTCCAGAGGCCTTTCCTTGTACAGTTTGGAAAACACACAGGGCATGTGTGCAAGGACTCTTGATCAAACTTGCGTCTGTCTTAAAAAAGAAAGATCACACCAGATCACTGCGATACTCCAACAGATAAAAAGCTTCAAACTGGTACAGAAACGATAACTGACTACTGCTATAGTAACTTATTCCCCGTACACACGATCGGATTTTCCGTCTGAAAAACCTTGGATGGTTTTTCCGACAGAATTCCACTCAAGCTTGGCTTGCATACACACGGTCACACAAAAGTTCTCTAAACTTTCGACCATCAAGAACGCGGTGACGTACAACACTACAACGAGCCGAGAAAATTAAGTTCAATGCTTCCGAGCATGCGTCAAATTGTTTCCGAGCATGCGCTGGAATTTTGCGCGTCGGAATTGCTACAGATGATCGGAATTTTTCCTATCGGAAAAATTGAGAACCTGCTCTCAAACTTTTGTTGCCGGAAATTCCGACAGCAAAAGTCCGATGGAGCATACACACGGCCGGGATTTCTGACCAAAAGCTCAAATCGAACTTTTTCTGGCGGAATTTCCGACCGAGTGTACGCGGCATAAGCGAACTAAACTTCAGAGCTCACTTACATCTCTGTGCTTGACCAAAGTCTAATCAGTCATGGTGAAATGTAGGAGACATTGGTATGAATATGGTAATCAGTGCAGAAAATCCCTTGTGCATGCTCTCCAAAACCAGCAAGCCAAAACTTTAATACCATATACTGTATCACATTGAAACAGGGAGTCAAAACATCACTTATACGTGAAATTGCAGATGAATTTACTGTACCTCTGTTTATGAACATCTATACAATCTTTACACACCCTGACCAAAATTGAGATGGCCTTGATAGCTTTAAACTCATTTGAACATATCTACACTCTATCAACTTACCCACTATCAGCACACATGACCAAATGCTCCTAGAGTCCCTTATCTGCTTACAAGAACTCAAAAGTTCCCTCAAATTCAATAAAAGTGGAAAAGCCCAAGTCCCATATGGGTTTACCATCCCCTATTATAAAAAAAAAAAAAATTCTATTCTCTTTCCCTATTTTTTGAAGGTCCTCAATGCTATTGGAAACAATCATCCTCTCCTATCCAAGGCCTTAGCCGCACATATTACTGTCCTTCCAAAATATGTTAAGGACCCCACTACATGCTCTAAATACTGACCCAATTTACTCCTCAATGCTGTAGCCAAACTATTAACTCCTATTTTAAAAAAAAATGTTTCTATTCTCTTTCCCCATTTTTTGAAGGTCCTCAATGCTATTGGGAACAATCATTCTCTCCTACCCAAGGCCTTAACTGCACTTATTACTGTCCTTCCCAAAGATGTTAAGGACCCCACTACATGCTCTAAATACTGACCCAATTTACTCCCCAATGCTGTAACCAAACTATAAGCCAAAATCCTTTACCTCTGTCTTCTGCCTCTCCTTTAAAATATTATTCATGGAGACAAAGCAGATTTTATTCTCACTGGAGAGGCAAGAGACAACACCACCCAGGCCATCAACCCTACCCACTTGACCCTGTTGAAGGCCACCCCTTGCATTTTATTTTCTACTGACACAGAGAAAGCCTTTAACAGGGTCGACTGCACATTCCTTCGCTTATCTCTGGAAGCCACTGGGTCGGGTCATTCCATGTTCCATGTTTTTAGCCTTCAGGGAGACAGGTGTCTCTCAAGCTCGGCACTTCATCCTCAATCCTAAATGGATCTCTTTGGACACACTTGTCACAATCTCAAACCTAGCCTCCTCAGGACCTTGGAGACAGAGACAGCTCCTACACTTTCTGTTCTCTCTTCCCCCAGCAACCTAATTTGAACAGACCCTAATGGCACGTACACGCGATCCGAAAATCAGACGACAGATCATCCGACTTTTTTTGTTTACTAGTCGCAAGCAGAAATTGAATAGGTTACTAAAGTCACGAAAATTCTCGTAGGACAGAAAAAAATATCGGATGTGATGTCATGTGTTGTAATGTATTTGTGTTGTATTTTCGGACGACAACTGTACTGACTAAACGAAAATCGTACGATTAGGTATCGTACGAGGAAAATTTTCGTGCATGTCCAATAAAATAATATCGGATGAACTGTCATGATCGGCTCACGGAAGCCCTGTACTAACGATCCGATTATCGTACGATTCTTCCTCGGACGACATTTTTCGTACGATATTCGGATCGTGTGTTCGGGCCATTACTCTTTTTGAAAGGGAATGCTTGCTATCAGGCCAGTTAGACACATTCTATCTTTCTCCTATAAACTGCTCCAGGCAGAGGAACTTGCCACTTCCCCATCTTACTTAGAACGCTGGGGAAAAAAACCTCAAACACACATTCACCACAATGGAAAGAAAGCTAATTTTATCTTGTATCTATGAAATCCTCTATCCTTAATAAATACAATGAATCTGGGTACAAGATTCTAACAAACTGGTACTGGGTGCCCCAGACACTCCAGTACCAAAGTGGTACTGGATGCCCAGCTTCCTGCTGGAGAAGTGGACAATATACCAAAGGTATCTTCCATATTTTCTGGTTACGCCCAAAACTTGACAAATTCTGGTCCCAAGTTCATACTACCTTTCAAAAATGTACTGAATACTCATTTGTTTTCTGCTCCACCACAATACCATACCAATTAGCAGATACAAAAATTGTGTTTTGAATCACATTGTTAATACAGCCAGGGCATGCATACCTGCACTCAGAAGACAGTCTGATCCATCTACTGTTAAACAATGGTTTGACAGAATAAATGACATTATGATCATGGCAGACCAGAAGTTTCTTCGGAAATACCACCACAAAATTTTGCAATATCTGGTTTTATTGGCTCGAGTACCAACTGACAAATATTAAATCCCTTAGGACCTGGACTAATTGAATCCTTTGGACCAAGCAATCCCTCCTCATCCCCCCCCCCTTTTTTTCCTTTCTTGCCCTTACTCTTTCCTCTTCTCCTTCCCCTCTCTCACTTTTCCCTAAGATGGGACCAACCTTCTGGGAGGAATCATAATTCCTCTTCTCCCCTGCACCCCCTTACAATAAACAGTTTCCTCACAATGCTACAGTCATCATTAAAGGATTTGTATATCTATCATATCTCCTCCTCAGGGAGAATAAGTTTAATGTTTGTAGTCGTT
This sequence comes from Rana muscosa, assembly GCA_029206835.1. NCBI lineage: Eukaryota > Metazoa > Chordata > Amphibia > Anura > Ranidae > Rana > Rana muscosa. The sequence continues at coordinate 29,685,223 of JARGYO010000094.1, forward strand.
CCACATAACTGAGGTCCTTCATAGTCCTCATTAGCTTTGTTGCCCTTCTCTGGACTTTCTCCAGTTCAAGGACATCCTTCCTAAGGACTGGTAATCAGAAATGGACAGAATACTCAAGATGTGGGCAAACCAGAGTTTTGTAAAGTGGTAGAATTATAGTTTTATTTCTTGAGTAGATACCCTTTTAAAATGCATGCTAAAATTCTGCTGGCCTTGCTTGCTGTAGCTTGGCATTGTAAGCTATTGCTGAGTCTGTGATCTACTAGGACAACCAGATCCTCATCCATCCTTCATTCCTCCAGAATTTCTCCTCTTATCCAGTAACTTGTGTAGCAGTGTCTCAGAGGGAGCTTGGAAAAGTTTGGGGTTTACACATCTCCCAGGCTTCTCTTATACACATTTAGAGATCTCTAATACTCGGTCCAGTTCGGGTTTTCTTCTCTTCCCGGGGCAATTTATAATCACCTGGAACCTGCAGTCAGTGCTCTCGTGTCTATGAAGCCTCATACACACGACCGGTTTTCTCGGCAAGAAAACTGCTGGGAGAGCTTTTTGCGGAGAAAAACGTTCGTGTGTATGGTTTCTCGGCAGAAAAACTGCCGGGAATCTCGACACGAAAAATAAAGAACCTGCTCTCTATTTTTTTTCATCGGGATTCTCGGCAGAGTGTTCGCTGCCGAGAAACCCGGTCGTCTGTATGCTTACCTGTCCAGGGAAACCCGCGCATGCTCGATGAGACTGACGCATACGCGGTAGCATACAAGGGTAGTATAGGATGTAGCAAGATGGCTGCGACGGCATCGAATGTGACGAGCGCCGGCTCGTCGTATTCGATGACATCACGCGCTCTTGCCATTCAAATGAACGGTGGTTCTTTTGAATGGCGCGTGTGTACACAGGGCTTGGCAAGACAAGCTTGCCAGGAATCCGGTTGTTTTTTTTTTCCAACGGGATTCCCACCCGTGTGTACGAGGCTTGAGAGCTGCAAGGTTGGTGTAAGCTGTAATATTTTTGTTTTGACATTTTTGCTCTGTATATTTTGTGGAACACTGTAGAGCACCTGTAAATGGACTTGTATATAGCACCAATAAACACAGCACTGTTTGATTGTACTCCATTAAACTGGTATCTGTGCTTGAAAGTGTGCTCACCCCAGGGAGCTTTTGTACCTGCTACCTATACCCAGCTAACACTTGCATTCATATTTTTAGCTCCCAGTATTTTGCAATATTAAACATCACCTGCCATATAGTTGCCCGCCTCTTTCTTTTAACTAAGTATTCTTGTAAAGTTTCTGTATCCTGTTGTGAAATGATTTCCCTGCTTAGCTTTGTATCATCAGCAAACACTGAGACTGAACTGTTTATTCCAACCTCTACATCATTTATGAACAAGTTAAAGAGAATTGGTCCCAGGACAGAGCCCTGGGGCACTCAGCTCACAACACCAGACCATTCAGAAAACATGCCATTAGTTGCCACCCTCTGGACGTGCTCCTGTGTTTCCTATCCAGTTATATACCATGTCATAATTTTAAAAAGACCTTCATTTGAAAATTAGGCATTTATGGGGCATCATATCAAATGTATCTGTGAAACCCAGATACACTACAACCACAGGCCTTCCTCTATCCAAATTACAACTTACCTCCTCATAGAATGTTCAAATGCTGGTCTGGCAAGAACAGTTCATCATACATCCATGTTGGTCACTACTAATCATACAAATTTCATCAGCACATTCTTGGATAGAGTCCCCTATCATTCCCTCCAATAGTTTACATACTATTGATGTTAGGCTGATTGATCTGTAGTTTCCAGGTGTATATATATATCTTTGCCCTTTTTTGGAATATAGGCACCACATTTGCTTTTCACCAGTCTGCTGGTACCATTCCAGTCAGTTGGCTGTCCTTAATAATTAGGAACAATGGTCTTGCTGTACCATGGATAAGTTATTTGAAGTCTGTTGAGTGTAAGCCATCAGGTCCTGGTGATTTATTCACATTATGTTTTTCTAATTTTATTTGAACACTGGTATCTGTCAGCCACAAGGGTATATTCAATATAATTTTATTAATATTACTTGCTTATTATACTCCTTATTTTCCTTCATATAAACAGAGGAGTAGAATGTATTTAACACAGATGCCTTCTTCTTCTCACCTGTGACTAACTGCGCCAGATCATCTTTTATGGGATCAATATGTTCTAAATGCACCTTTTTACTATATATTTGAAAATAAATATAGGGGATTTTTTTTACTCTCCCCATGTGTAATCTAATTTAGCGGTCCCGATTGCACGCTTACATTTAGGATTACACTCTTTGTTGTTTTGGAATGCCAATGTTGACCCTTTGGCCTTGTATTTATTAAAGGACTGTTTTTCTTGTTAATAACCCTTTTTACCTTAGACACCTAGGTTTGAAAATGTGTTATTTTTTATTTATTGCCCATTGGAATGCACTGACAAATGCCATTGTTTAATATGTACTCCCAATTCTTTTCAATGCAGTAATTTTATCCCATTTAGTGCCATGTAGTATGGTGAACAGCTTAGTAAAGTTGGCTCTTCTGAAATGTATTGTTCTTGTCCAACCCTCATGTCTCTGTTTCCAATATTTTTTTGGCAAATGTAATTACTCTGTGATCATTATTTCCTAACCTCTCCCTTACTTCCACATCTTTAATCAGCTCTGTGTTGTTTGTAATTAGTAGGTCCACAGGTGCCTTATCTTTAGTTGGGCCTTCCACCATCTAACTAATGAAATTGTTCTGCATTACATTCAATAAATGGCCTTAGTTGAGTGAGTAGTTCTGTCTGGCCAATCAATAACAGGATAGTTGAACTTTTGCTTGTTTACATCATACGTGTGCCACTTCACAGGCAGCTTTTAGGTATCCCCAAAGCGTGCTATGTAAAAGATTTATGCATTTTTAATAATTCAATTTAGGCATCATTAAAAGAGCTGCTCCATATTCAATTGAATTTTTGCATTGTTACATATACAGTAGTTACATTATGTAGGGTTAAAAACAGGAAACAAGGAAAAACAGACAGATACCCATCCAGTTAAACCTATGTGTTTGTGTATGGGTGTTTGACAAGTTTATTGCTCGAACAGTAAAGAACCCTTTCCACAATCTAAGGGTAAATCTTCTTTCTTGTAACCTTACATAATGGCCTCATGTCCAGTACAGGTACCTTAGAGTAAACAGTGTTACAGTTACTTTATTACAGTTACTTTTGATATATTTGTACATTATAATCATATCCCCTCTTAGGTGCCTCTTCTCCAGAGTGAACAACTGTAATCCATGCAATTGATTCTCATAGCCCTGCTCCTCCAGGTTTTATCTACAAATGCCTAAACTCAACCCTCGTACACACGGCCGGTTTTCTCTGCAAGAACAGACAAGAAAACTGCTTGCAGAGCTTTCTTGCCGAGAAAACCGGCCGTGTGTACAAGGCTTTCAGGTTTCTTGTCAGGAAAACTGACCAGAATTTCGACGAGAAAAAAAGAAGACCTGCTTTCTTTTTTCTCGTCGGGATTCTTGTCGGCCTGTTTCCTGGCGAGAAACCGAGTGTGTACACTTACCTGTCGCCGTGGAAACCCGCGCATGCTCGAAATGACTTTGACGCATGTGCGGTAGCTTCCTAGGCATAGGTAGGGTGTAGCAAGATGGCGGCGACGGCATCGAATGTGACGAGCGCACGCTCGTCGTAGTCGATGACGTCACCGCGTTCGTGCCATTCAAAAGAACGGCAGTTCTTTTGAAAGGTACGTGTGTACACTCAGCCGGGACAAGATTCTTGTCAAGAATCTTGTCAGGAAAAACAACGGGTTTTTTCCTGACGAGATTCTCGGCCGTGTGTACAGGGCTTGAGCCTTTTATGCAAGCTGACCTCTATATCATTAAAAAATAAACTGAACATTGGCCCCAAGACAGAACCCTGGGTCCCACCACACAGAGAATGAGTAATTTATCACTACTCTTCAGACCCGTTCATGTAACCAGTTTCCTATCCACGTATATACAATTTCATCATTTCCAACAGACCTTGTGTTATAGATTAAAAGTTAATGAGGTACAAAATCTAAACTCCATGCACTGGACTTCCACCATCCAATTTCTTATTCTTACTTCCTCATAGAATAATAACAAGTTGGTCTGACAAGAACGGTCTTTCACAAGTCCATGCTGGTTGTCACTTATGGTACCTTTATCACATACAAATTTCTGTATAGAACCCCTTACCATTCCCTTAAATACCTTATATACTATTGATGTTAGGCTGACTGGTCATTAGCTTCCTGGTATATACATCTTGGTATCCTCCAGGGCAGTGCCCATCTCCCTATTCCCCCTTGTTTGACAATGCCTTGCCTATTCGCCTTAAAAATTGCCTGAACTGATTTTAAAGATTCCCTTCCCATTGACTTAATTAGTGTTTGGATTAACATTCAGAAAATATGAGAAATTCAGGAAACCTCCTGTGAACTGAAACCAGAATTGTTTGGCTCATCCCTACACTTGTGAGATCTCTGATGTATAACAAGATTAGATTTCTGTGCAAAACATTTCCCGCACTCGAGGCAGGAATATGGCCTCTCCCCCGTGTGCAATCTTTGATGTCTAACAAGGTCTGATTTCACTGAAAAACGTTTTCCGCATGTGGGACAGGAATACGGCTTCTCCCCTGTGTGAGATCTCTGATGTTTAACAAGGTCTGATTTTTGTAAAAAACATTTCCCGCACTCGAGGCAGGAATACGGCTTCTCCCCGGTGTGAGATCTCTGATGCATAGCAAGTTTTGATTTCCATGAAAAACATTTCCCGCACTCAGAGCACGAATACGGCATCTCCCCCGTGTGCAATCTTTGATGTCGAACAAGGCCTGATTTCAGTGAAAAGCATTTTCCACATATGGGGCAAGAATATGGCTTCTCACCCGTGTGAGATCTCTGATGTTTAACAAGGTCTGATTTTTGTAAAAAACATTTTGTACATTTGGTACAGGAATACGGCTTTTCTCCTGTGTGAGATCTCTGATGTTTAATAAGGTCCGATCTGTGAAGAAAACATTTCCCGCACTCAGGGCAAGAATATGGCTTCTCCCCTGTGTGTAATCTCTGATGTATAACAAGGCATGATTTCATTGAAAAACCTTTTCCACATGTGGGGCATGAATATGGCTTCTCTCCCGTGTGAGATCTCTGATGTATAACAAGAGTTGATTTTTGTGAAAAAACATTTCCGCATTCAGGGCAGGAATACGGCTTTTCCCCCGTATGAGATCTCTGATGTCTAACAAGGTCTGAACTGTGTAAAAAACATTTCCCGCACTCAGGACAGGAACACTGCTTCTCTCCCGTGTGCGATCTCTGATGTCTGACAAGATTTGATTTCTTTGTAAAACATTTCCCACATTCGGGGCAGGAATTTGGCTTCTCCCCCGTGTGACACCTGTAATGTCTGATAAGTTCAGATTTATATAGGAAACATTTTCCGCACTCAGAACAGGAATGAAGCTTCTCCCCCGTGTGAGATCTCTGATGTATAGTAAGACTTGATTTAGAACTAAAACTCTCCCGACAATCTGGACAGGAAAATTCCTCCTCCCCCTGAATTCCTGCACCATCCCTCACAGTATTATGTTGCTCAACATCAAAGGTATACAATGGTCTATCCACTCTGTGAAGTCCACCATCCATAGCTGAGCTTGTTGTCTTTTCTCCTGCACAATCTCTTGTGATGTCCTCATCTTCCAATTTACAACCTGGAAATAAAGTGAGACGATCCTTTGAGGCCTCAAAGGCGTGTCCTGGAAAAAAATTAAAACATAATTGTTATATGAGAGGGTTAGTTCACTTAAATCAAGATTCCATCTGGATCAGGTAGATTTTAGTGAGCAGATGTTCTCTGTGGATGTTCCAACCAGCTGTGACTTCCACTCTTCAGGCGAAGAGCCTTTGTTCCTCCTCCCACATCCGTGTGGTCCTAAGAAACGTGTGGCCTGGTTGGAGTCCAGGCTGAGGTTGCCACTCTGTTCACCTTCATAGGACCACATGGATGTGCATCAGGGATCACCTCCTTTTCTCTAGGCAGAATTTCAGTTGGGCTGCTTGGAAGGGCAGCGGCCCAGCAAACTTGGAACTTCTCCTCCTGGACGATAATAGGGCTGCCTTAGTTCCTCAGCTATTTATGCACTTCTCCATCACCTACTGGGCACCCTCCCCTAGGAATTGGCTGACACTATATAAATATTCAGGTTGCTGATTTACCTTTCCAGCCCAGTACATTCTGGAACCCTCCAGAGGTCAGCGAGAAACATTTAAATCTGAAACTAGTGGAACCCAGAACAGCCCAAAACAATCACAAACTGCTCCAATGATCACAGTGGAGCCAAACAGAATTAAATTGACCTAAACGTCCCTAGAAACCTTTCTGTGAGGGTGCTTCATTATATTTGTGCTACTGTGAGTAGGTGTGAAACACAATGGGGTTTATCTGAGAGAAAGGAAGATCTAATCTGTAGTACAGGTATCAGTGACTATTATCAACCTGATATCACTCATCTCCTACCCTACTCTGGACCAATCAGTGTGCAGTAACAGAGCAGAGATAACAGAAGAATATATTATGACCCACCTGTGATGATCTCTGTAGGAGTGTCCTCCTCTTTGAATGTCCTCGTTATTCCAGCCACCTCTGTATATTGCTGATCATCCCTCACATACGTCTCTTCTACTTCACCCTCCACTTTCATGTTCATCAGATCTTCACCCTAAACCAACAGAATGACAGAAAATAATCTTCTGTAAAATAGAAGTATTTATGATGTGAGATCACATAGAAAATATCATCTTCTAAAGTCCACACATCGTGTTCCAGAACCTCAACTCCACCTACCCGATGATGGTGGGGGATGGTGTGATCTTCCTGTGTGGAATCCCGGGAATACAGAGGACGGGGACATCTCTCTGGTGGGTTCCCATTACTGGATCCATCTGTAGGAAACACACACACTGACTGAATACATTGTTTCTATGTGTTTATCAGATGATGGGGGATCTAGGTGGAGCCTCCGTACTGCTCTCTCATTTACAATAAAGTCTCCTCTTACCCGGTGATGTGAGGGGCGGCTGATTCTCCATCATGATGTCCTTGTAGAGATCCCTGCGTTCTTCTGAAAACTCCTCCATCACTCCATACCCCTCATCCTCCTCTTTATACTCTTCTTTAACAACAATATTATAATCCCTGAGGTTTCCACTCTTAATATATAATAAAACATTCATTGTAACAAACATGCTGTGAATAAAACGGAACTACCAATAATTGTTAATCGTCTACCTGATGATGGTGAGGGATGGTGTGACCTTCCTGTGTGGAATCCCGGGAATACAGAGGACGGGGACATCTCTCTGGTGGGTTCCCATTACTGGATCCATCTGTAGGAAACACACACACTGACTGAATACATTGTTTCTATGTGTTTATCAGATGATGGGGGATCTAGGTGGACCCTCCGTACTGCTCTCTCCTTTACAATAAAGTCTCCTCTTAGATTAACCCAAAAAAACAAAAAACAGACTAGGATTTGAAGCTCACATGATTATTTTGATTAATCATTTATTTCAATAAATCTTGAGACACACGCCCAATGCCTACAACGTTTCTCCAAAATACACATTTTTTTTTCTATAAAACATAATTGATTAGTAATGACATTTCTATATTAACTAAAACCTGGCCAAATAATACATTTTAAAATGGAAACCCGACATCCTCTTGGTCAGTTATGCTGCCTCCATCAATATATGTATACTTATTGTAATTAACAGAGCCTAGCTGTCCTCCTTAATATGGAATAAGCCACTTCATTTGGGAATAAGTGTCCAGTACAGTGAATATGTCTCCCAATAACTTATAATACTGTAGCAGTCATGCACAATGTAACTCTAAAGTAGGTATAAAGAGGTAATTCCATTGGATAAATACTGTATAGCCAGGTCTATTTTCATTTTCTTTTCACATTTTCCAAAAACTTGTGGCAAAAAATTATGTCTTTTGAAGACTAACCATGCCTCTTTAAAAAATACCTTGGGGTTTTGACTCGTCAAAATGTGGCCATATTGTTGATGTTTCTACTGTCCTGGTGCTCCAGGGCCTCTAAAAATGTGATATGTATTCAGGTAATTAGATGTGTAATTTATGTCCCTAGAAAGTCTGAAGGTGCTCCTTGGAATATGGGTCTCTCTATGTGGTTAGGCTGTGAAAAAGTCTCATACATGTGGTATTCCCATTCTCGGGAGAAGTGGCAGAATCTGTTTTGGGGTATATTTCTAAATATGCCTATGATGTGTATTAGAAATATTTTATTAATTAAGAACTTTGTGTAACATAAATACATTTTCATTTTCTTTTCTGCATTTTTCAAAAACTTGTGGCAAAAAATTATGTCTTTTGAAGACTAACCATGCCTCTTTAAAAAATACCTTGGGGTTTTGACTCGTCAAAATGTGGCTATATTGTTGATGTTTCTACTGTCCTGGTGCTCCAGGGCCTCTAAAAATGTGATATGTATTCAGGAAATTAGAGGTGTAATTTATGTCCCTAGAAAGTCTGACGGTGCTCCTTGGAATATGGGCCTCTCTATGTGGTTAGGCTGTGAAAAAGTCTCATACATGTGATTCCCATTCTCGGAAGGAGTAGCAGAATCTGTTTTGGGGGAAAATTTCTAAATATGCCCATGATGTGTGTTAGAAATTAACTGTGTAACATAAATACATTTTCATTTTCTTTTCTGCATTTTTCAAAACTTGTGGCAAAAAAATGCCATTTTCAAGAGACTAATTATGCCTCTTAGAAAATACCTTGGAGTGTTTGCTTTCCAAAAGGGGCCATTTTATTGTTTCCACTGTTCTGGTGCTCCAGGGCCTCCAAAAATGTGATAGGTAATCAGGAAATTAAATGCGTAATTTATGTGTGTTTGAAATAAATTGTTAAATTGATTAAATTATTTTTTTTTTCCAAAAAAGTTAAGAATTAATTTCTTAACCGCTTAAGGACCGCCTAACGACGATATACGTCGGCAGAATGGCACGGCTGGGCATAAGCACGTATATATACGTCCCCTTTAAGATGCCCAGCCGTCGGTCCTGAGTTCCAAGACCACGCCCGCGGGACCCGCGGACCCGATCGCCGCCGGTGTCCCGCGATCGGGTTACAGAGCTGAAGAACGGGGAGAGGTAAGTGTAAACAAACCTTTCCCCGTTCTTCCTAGTGAGAGTGTCACTGATCGTCTGCTCCCTGTCATAGGGAACGACGATCAGTGACGTCACACGCCAAGCCACGCCCCCACACAGTAAGAATCACTCATTAGGTCACACTTAACCCCTTCAGCGCCCCATACAGGTTAACCCCATTCACTGCCAGTGTCATTTTCACAGTAATCAGTGCATTTTTATAGCACTGATTGCTGTAAAAATTACAATGGTCCCAAAATGGTGTCAAAAGTGTCCGATGTGTCCGCCATAATGTCGCAGTCACGATAAAAATCACTGATCGCCGCCATTACTAGTAAAAAAAAAATATTAATAAAAATGCCATAAAACTATCCCCTATTTTGTAGACGCTATAACTTTTGCGCAAACCAATCAAACGCTTATTGCGATTTTTTTTTATACCAAAAATATGTAGAAGAATATGTATCGGCCTAAACTGAGGAAAAAAAATGTTTTTTTAATATATTTTTTGGGGATATTTATTATAGAAAAAAGTAAAAAATATAGAATTTTTTTCAAAATTGTCGCTCTATTTTTGTTTATAGCGCAAAAAATAAAAACCGCAGAGGTGATCAAATACCACCAAAAGAAAGCTCTATTTGTGGGAAAAAAGGGACGCCAATTTTGTTTGGGAGCCACGTTGCACGACCGCGCAATTGTCAGTTAAAGCGACGCAGTGCCGAATCGCAAAAAGGGGCCTGGTCCTTTAGCAACAAAATGGTCCGGGGCTTAAGTGGTTAATTTTATAAAAAATTGTGACACAAACATTACAACTTCAGAAAACCCACCATGTCTATTATGGACTGTCTACTTTCCAAAAAGTGGTCATTTGAGGGGTATTTTATACTGTACTTGCAGTTTAGGGCCTCAAGAAAGGAGGTAGGCAGTCAGTACATCAGGAATGATTCATTTTCAAATAAAGATACCATAGTTTATAGACTCTATAACTTTCACACAGACTAAATAATATACACAGATTTGGGTTATTTTGTATAACTTTGGCCTAAATTTATGAAGAATATTTATTTGCAAAATTATATAACAAAAACTAAAGAAAACATGTATTTTTTTTTCCAGAATGTTCAGGCTTTTTCATTTACTGTATATAGCAAAAAATAAAAAAACCAGCGGTGATTAAATACCACCAAAAGAAAGCTCTTTTTGTCTAAAAAAAAAAAATTATAAAAATTTTATTTGGTTACATTGTTGCACAATTATGGCAGTGCTGAAAAAGGAAAAATGGCCTAGACTGGATAGGGGTGAAAGTGTTCGGACTTGAAATGTTTAATCGCATTTAATTACGACATGGCTTGTTAAGCAATTGTATACGTGATATTAATTTTTAATTTTTTCCCCCCCCACAAAAGCGGACTTATTCTTTAAGGTTATAATCATTCTCAACAAGACTTGCTACAAATTCCTAGGCCTTTTGGTAAAGTCTCCTCTTACCCGGTGATGTGAGGGGCGGCTGATTGTCCATCATGACGTCCTTGTAGAGATCCTTGTGTCCTTCTAAATACTCCCACTCCTCCATGGAGAAATAGACAGTGACATCCTGACACCTTATAGGAAACTGACACACACAATGATACAGTCACCATCCAGACACATCCCTTGTCTGTTACTGGATAATGTCCCAGAATTCCCGGCACCGCTCACCTCTCCTGTCAGCAGCTCCATCATCTTCTTGGTGACTTCTAGAATCTTCTGTATGTTGTGTCTCTCAGGTTTTAGGGAGTCACATGGAGGCACTGTGATGGTCATATGATCACCTGACTTCACAAGAGGAAATCTCTGTATTGAAGAACCAATGGGAATATCATGTTAGAATCCCAGAATCCTCCTCACCTCTCCGGTCAGGTATGTGTTTTATTAATAGAGATAAGAGTGATGTCATGTGACCTCCCAGAATCCTCCTCACCTCTCCGGTCAGCAGGTAGATGATCTCCAGGGTGAGGTTTAGTATCTTCTCAGTCACGTGACTCCGGTCCTCCTCCATCCTCAATGTAATCATGCAGGTTTCTCTGTAGATAAAGAATTATATGGACTGTATTGGTTGTACAATATTAGGATGGGGATGTAAGGGGCTAATAGGTAAGCTGCTCCCAATGGGAATTGGCACATGTGTAGGGAGCTGCTTCCCTCTATTGTCTGTATTTGTAAATAGCTGTTGCTGGCAAAAAAATAGTCAGTTGACTATAGACAGGTACTTCCAGTCCTCGCTAGCTGGATGAGGACCAAAATTAAAAGGGACACTAAAGGTTCCCATTTAAAAAAAATAAAAATAACAAAAATGTTATACTTACCTCCACTGTGCAGCTCATTTTGCACACAGTGGCCCCGATCCTGGTATTCTGGGGTCCCTCGGCGGCTGTCTCGGCTCCTCCCCGCAAGAACTAACCCCCTTCATGGAAGCTCTCTCCCATGGGGGGTTAGTTCTTGTGGGCGTGCTCCCGTGATACAGCTGGCGGCTATAGCCGCAGACGGTATCACTCGGCCCTGCCCCCAGCGCGACACGTCATTGGATGTGATTGACAGCAGCGCAAGCCAATGGCTTGCTATCAATCCATCCAATATAGCCAATCAACGGCCAGACTCACTGGAGAAGAGGACGTCGGGGGCGAGCGCAGCAGGTGAACGAGCTCAGGTAAGTAAAATGGGGGGCTGGGGGGCCATTATTGCCAGGTTTTTTCCACCTTAATGCATAGGATGCATTAAGGTGAAAAAAAACGAACCTTTACAACCCCTTTAAGCATCTACAAATTCAACCAAGGTTCAAATCCTGGAAATTGAGGCCAGATTTCAGTACAACCCGAATTTGAATCTCATCCCTCGTTACAGGAGACTGCTAAGGAAGGAAGGTGACATCTCCAAAAGGAAGAGAATGTTCCGGCCCCGTAAGTGGGGAAATATTCTGACCCTGAAGGGGTTAATCTAGGTTTCCACACTATATATGTGTGTATCATCATCTGCTGGAGATAAAAGACATCACAGTGACTATGGAGGAAGAGGACGGACATGACGGGGTTACTGGGTGTAAATAGAAAATAAGATCTTATTACCTCCTCTGCTGCCACTTCCAACAATGTCTTCTCTCTACTTCCTCCAGACTTACCTCTCACCCGGAATTTCCTATTTATACCTGACATCACTTCCTGTCTGTGTTCCATAGAGACTTCAGGTCTTAGAATGTGAGATCCCCATCTTGTGGAGCTCAGAGGAACTGCAGTCTGAGAAAGATTTACAGGACAGTCCCGAGATTTCGGCTACTGCCTAATCGTGCCCTCATCCCGCAGGTTCTAGGACGCTGGGCAGAGTAGAAGTGAGGCACTGACTGCTGGAACACTCTATGGGTTCCATCACCAGGCACTGCAATTATATCAGACTGTTGGGATCAGTGATCTCCTTTCTGAAAGTGAAAGTATAACTCCGACATCAGCAGAGAGGCAGCGGGAGTGTGTGATCGGGTAAGTACCACCACTGACCACTAATACTGGGCTCTGATTTTTACTGACACCAATAACGGAACTTATTTTATCTCACTGGCACCAACTATGGGACTTATTTTATCCCACTGACACCAATATCTGGACTTTTTTTATCTCACTGGCAGTAGGGATGAGCTTCGAGTTCGAGTCAAACTCATGTTCGACTCGAACATTGCCTGTTCGCCCGTTTGCCGAACAACGAACAATTTAGGGTGTTCGCGGCAAATTCGAAAAGTCTATGGGAGAAATCTAAAGTGCTAATTATAAAGGCTTATAAGCAAGTTATTGTCCTAAAAAGTGTTTGGGGACCCGGGTCCTGCCCCAGGGGACATGTATCAATGCAAAAAAAAGTTTTAAAAACGGTAGTTTTTTTAGGAGCAGTGATTTTAATAATGCTTAAAATGAAACAATAAAAGTGAAATATTCCTTTAAATTTCGTACCTGGGGGGTGTGTATGATATGCATGTGAAGTGGCGCATGTTTCCCGTGCTTAGAACTGTCCCTGCACAAAGTGTCATTTTTGAAGGAAAAAACCTTAAAACTCACTCGCGGCTATTAATGAATTGTCGGCTTTTATCAATACATAGAAAAGTCATTGATAAAAAAAAAAAAAAAGCGTGGGGGTCCCCCCAAATTCAATTACCATGCCCTTTAGGTTTGGAATGGATATTAAGTGGAACCCCGCCACAAATTTTAAAAAAAATGGCGTGGGGTTCCCCCTAAATATCCATACCAGGCCCTTGAGATCTGGCATGGATTTTAAGGGGAACTCCACCCCAAATAAAAAAAAAATGGCGTGGAGTCCCCCCAAAAATCCATACCAGACCCTTATCCGAGCACGCAACCTGGCCGGCCGCAGGGGAAGAGGGGGGGATGAGAGAGCGCCCCCCCCTCCCTCCTGAACCGTACCAGGCCACATGCCCTCAACATGGGGAGGATGTCCCCATGTTGATGGGGACAAGGGCCTCATCCCCACAACCCTTGCCCGGTGGTTGTGGGGGTCTGCGGGCGGGGGGCTTTTCGGAATCTGGAAGACCCCTTTAACAAAGGGGACCCCCAGATCCCGCCCCCCTATGTGAATTGGTAAGGGGTACATTGTACCCTACCATTTCACAAAGAAAGTGTCAAAAAAAACCACACAGACACCTTGAAAAAGTCCTTTATTAAAAAATAAAAAATTAATAAAAAAAAAATAACATTCCAGCGATGAAATCCAGTGTCCCCCGGCAATCCCGATGTCCAGCGCTGTCCGTCATTGGTTGTGCCTGTGCGGACCTGATGCGGAACATGAGAAGGGGCGGGTCTATTCATGTATTACAAAGCGAACGAAGTTCCCCATCAAGTCCGTCCCCTCGGTATGTCGGACCCGCCTACGTCATTGGCCTGAGCGGGAAACTTCCTTCACTGTGTAAATTTAAATTACACAGTGAAGAAAGTTCCCCGCTCAGGCCAATGACGTAGGCGGGGTCGGACATACCGAGGGGGCGGACCTGATGGGGAACTTCATTCGCTGTGTAATACATGTACAGACCCGCCCCTTCTCATGTTCCGCATCTGGTCCGCTGAGCGGACCTGATGGGGAACTTTAGAAGGGGCGGGTCTATACATTTAAAACACAGCGGAGGAAGTTTCCCATCAGGTCCGCACAGGCACAACCAATGACGGACAGCGCTGGACATCGGGATCGCCGCGGGACACTGGATTTCATCGCTGGAATGTTTTTTATTTTTTATTATTTTTTTTATTTTTTAATAAAGGACTTTTTCAAGGTGTTTGTGTGTTTTTATTTACATTTTTTGACACTTTCTTTGTGAAATGGTAGGGGTACAATGTATCCCTTACCAATTCACATAGGGGGGGGCCGGGATCTGGGGGTCCCCTTTGTTAAAGGGGTCTTCCAGATTCCGATAAGCCCCCCGCCCGCAGACCCCCACAACCACCGGGCAAGGGTTGTGGGGATGAGGCCCTTGTCCCCATCAACATGGGGACATCCTCCCCATGTTGAGGGCATGTGGCCTGGTACGGTTCAGGAGGGAGGGGGGCCGCTCTCGTCCCCCCCTTTTCCCCTGCGGCCGGCCAGGTTGCGTGCTCGGATAAGGGTCTGGTATTGATTTTGGGGGGACTCCACGCCATTTTTTTTAAAATTTGGGGTGGAGTTCCCCTTAAAATCCATGCCAGATCTGAAGGACCTGGTATGGATATTTAGGGGGAACCCCATGCCATTTTTTTTTAATTTGCGGCGGGGTTCTTAATATCTATTCCAGACCTAAAGGGCCTGGTAATTGAATTTGAGGGAACCCCCACGCTTTTTTTTTTTTTTTTTTATCAATGACTTTTCTATGTATTGATAAAAGCAGACAATTCATTAATAGCCGCGAGTCAGTTTTAAATGACTTTTTTTCCTTCAAAAATGACACTTTGTGCAGGGACAGTTCTAAGCACGGGAAACATGCGCCACTTTACATGCATATCATACACACCCCCCAGGTACGAAATTTAAAGGAATATTTCACTTTTATTTTTTCATTTTAAGCATTATTAAAATCACTGCTCCCGTAAAAACGTCTATTTTTTAAACCTTTTTTTTGCATTGATACATGTCCCCTGGGGCAGGACCCGGGTCCCCAAACACTTTTTAGGACAATAAATTGCATATTAGCCTTTATAATTAGCACTTTAGATTTCGAACGTTTGATCCATTGTATTTAATAGGGTTCTAAAGTTCACATGAATATTCTGTCTGTTCGCAGGTTCTGGTGCGAACCGAACAGGGGGGGTGTTCGGCTCATCCCTGACTGGCAGCAACTATGGGATTTATTTAATCTCACTGACATCAACTATGGGACTTATTATATCCCACTGACACCAGTGATGCATCTTATTTCATCTCACTGATTCCAATAATGGGACTTATTTTATCCCACTGACACCAGTGATGGGGTTATTTTATCCCACTTACAACAGTGATAGGACTTATTTTATTTCACTTACACCAACAATGATGTAATCGATTAGCAAACCCACTTCAACTAGACGCAGAGTGGCTGCCCAGGACTTCATGTAGCTGGACAGGAAGTACTCAGTGGGCCTCTTGCTTGGCATAGTGAGAGCCCTGAAAAGGACTTAGGTGCAGAATCTAAGATACAGTCTGGTCTTCACCAGAGCTCCTAGAGGTGTAGATGTTGCGCTGCAGGCAGTGTCCAGGTGTCTCACCCAATTAGGCTGCAGCCAAGAGCAGGTGAGATTTTCTTGCAGCGCTGGGCTAGTGGGTACAAAGAGAAACAGACCGGAGCAGACATGCAGGAACTAATCAGAGGAGAAGAGAGACAAGAAGGTGTTAGGAATGCAGAGAAAACATACTAGTCTGCCTGCTAGTATGTGGACACATTGCTCCAACACTAAGCAATCCATATACTCGCCTTTTAAAACAGCGCCACCTTTGGGATTGGCTGGAAGCCCGTGGCTAGACCCAGAGGAAAGGACCTGGCGCTGGAGCCTGGAACGGGCAAGTGTGATAGATGGGCCTTTTTTGTCCCACTGAAACCAACGATGGGAATAGTTTTTTTTTTTATTGAGCTTCCTGTCTGTGGAAACAATAGAGACTTCCTCTGTTTGCAGCCACTCAATGTAAATGGGGCTCACCAACTTGAGGAACTGCAGCCATGAGAAATGTTTCATAATGTAAAGACAGCCTTACTAGAGGTGCATACTAGAGATAGTGTTCAGGTTCACCACTACCATGGGTTCAAGCTAAATCGGCTGGGTTCAAAATTCATGATCCCAGCAAATGTTAGCACAGATTCACGTGGGACAATCATTTTAAACCATAATCCACTGCATGACCTTTCAGCTATGGCCAGATCTAGAATGACCAATAAGAGTTGTAATATGGGAGCCCATGATCACCGCCAGCCACTTATAAAAGTCACCGTCTTTTTTTGTTTATTTAAACAGTCCATAAAACAAACAGCTTACTTCAGAAAAACAAATACTAAATAGTCCACAGCTCAGTGGCAAAACAAGGTAATGGCTCACCGCCAAGCTATCAGTCCCTCACTGAGGTTTTGATTTATCCCATCAGCTTCAGGGGTCCCAAGGAAAAGGTTCTAACAGGTCAGCAAACAAGGCTCAATCAAGGCTCAATCCCAAGCTAGTTCAGCCTGCTCTCTCAGGTGTGTCCAGCTCTCTCTATCACAGCCTCTTCCGTGTATGAACTTTGAGGCATCTGGGTTAACTCCTTCAGGCCTAAAAGCTCTGTAGTCTGAGTTTGGAGGTTCTTCCCATCCAAACCACTTAGAAATTTCAGGTCCCTTAATCAGAATTTAGCAATCTAGAGAAAACTAAGTTAGTCTTTTCCTCTCCATCCAGACTACCCCACAACCCCTCACCCTGCATAGAAGAGACCCCTTGATTACTCAACATTACCGTCGACCCATACCCCTTAAATGGACCACAACTGAAATAGTGGGAAAAATATCTGCCATCCAGGACCCATCCCTGGTGCCCTGAACAGGGGCTTTTGAATAAGTTAGATCCTCACTATAAAAGCAGGGATGTGTCATTTACTGACAAATGTATTTATTTCATTCTAAAATGTCACTTTTGTTGTATACATCCTACTGCAAAAGTGCCCAAAAAAAAAACAGCATTCGGTCTCCTCAAAATCCATACCAGGCCCTCTTCCTTGATGATGTCTCGTATGGATTTTAAGTGGACATCCCACACAAAGAAAATCATGGCAACCCCTCAAATTCCATATCAGACCTTTATCTGAGCATGAAACCTGGCAAGCAAGGAAAGGGGGACAACAGGCATGCACCCTTCCTCCTGATCCATACCAGGCCACATACCCTAAACATTGAGGGATACCTTGCCACTAATGGCCCACCTGACCAGACACCATTACCCCAAGCTGATAAGGACAAGGGTTTAATTCTCACATTTGGTATGCAAGAGGATGTTGGTGTTTGTAGGGGGGTAACTTATAATCTGGAAGCCCCCTTTTTTTTTTTAAATCAGATAAATGTTTTATTGTGCCAAAAAGAAAATACAGAACACAAGTTACATACCATATTCAAAGAACAAAACAGAATTAGTTACATCATTGAAGCACGTGTACATTGGATAAACAGTGGCACCAAAAGTATTACCTAGTCACCAGTAACGAGAAAAGAAAAGGTAGGCAGCACCGGGGGGCAAGTGCGACCCCACCCCCCAATACGACCAAACTGAAGGCCAACGAGCCACATCCTAAATTCTACGTCCCACAGTCTGCCTATCGCTTTGAACCCGTACCCACCGTAAAACCAAAAACTGGTACCCAAATTGCAGTACCCATTTGATGTGTATTCCAAATCGAGTGAAATCTCCACCATGGATAGAAGTGCCTTTTAAACTTGTAGCAACCGAGTCAAAATCAAGCGTGGAGGCGCAAACCCAGGGGTCTCCAGGCAGGGCTGCCATATGGAATACAATTTCCGGGCAGCATTCCTATGCTGATATGTAAGGTGCTCCCGTATAAGGATGAGATTAACCTGCTCAATCCATTGTTTTCTGGTCGGGACACGTGGAGAGATCCAAAGCCTAGCCACCAACTTACGCGCTAAATATAATAGTCTGATCACTGCAATGTTAGTTGGATGGGGGTATATTTCTTCATCGACTGCACCCAGTATGCAGATTAGGGGGTCCAAAGGGACCCCAACCTGATAAACCGAGGAAATAACTTCCGTAACCTCACCCCAATACCGGTGTAACTTGGGACAGCGCCACATCAGATGAATGAGCGATCCCTCCCCCCCGCATTGTTTAGGGCATAGAGAAGAGTCTCTCCTTCCCCAGCGAAACAATTGTATGGGCGTGCGGTAGGCCCTATGCAGTAAAAACAAGTGAGACAGTCTGTGCGACTGTGAAACCGACGTGAGCGGACCTGCTTGTAAGCACGTGTCCCAAGTTTCACTATCGATGATCCCCAGGTCTTCTGTCCAGCCCCTTCTACACGGTAAAGTCGCTGAGTCTTGTACGATCGTCAGTAGACTTGAATAAATATGGGATATTAAGCCTTTTTTTTCCTGACCAAAAAAGACGTCATCAATCAGGGAGTGACTGGAAAGTAGGAGGACAGAAATCTGACCCTGGGCCTGCAAAGCATGGCGGACCTGGAGGTATCTATAAAATTGGTGTCTAGGGAGGTTAAATTCAATCTGTAAGTCCTGAAATGATTTAAGAACGTTTAAAGAGTACAGTTGAGCAATATTGCAAATACCAGCCTGTCTCCAAGATTGGAAGCCGTCCAGTTTGAATACTTCCGCCAAATTGGGATTATCCCAAATTGGCGTGTCAGCAAGAAATCCCGAAATACGCAGGCTAGACCTTACCGCGGACCAGAGTTTTTTTAGGAGGACTACAGTAGGCGCCGCCTGTGGCAGGTGAGGAAATCCCGCCTCCAAGTTCGCCAGCACTGAAGTACTCTGTGTCCCCGTCCTCAACAGGCTTTCAATAGAATCAGATTCACTCACTTGGCCCATCCCACCCAGGTACTGTAGCTGGGAAGCCAGAAAATATAATTTGGGGTTAGGAACCGCCGCTCCTTCTCGATCCTTACCATATTGTAAAGTAGAGAGACTAATCCTAGCCACATTCTTTTTCCAAATTAGGGACCTAAATAGGGTATCTATATGAGTAAACCACTTACGGGGTATCCACTGAGGGGAATTATGCATTATATACAATAGCTGGGGGCACCACACCATCTTAATTAGGTTTATCCTGCCTATGACTGACAGAGGGAGCTTGCACCAAGTATTACACGTCATTTGGAGTCTTTTAAAAAGAGGCAGTAGGTTTTCCTCCAAATACGTCAATGGGCTAGACGACACCTGCACCCCTAGATATTTAAACGAGGAGACTATCTTGAGGGACCTTGCAGCAACCGGCAATGAAGTTATAGGGTTTTCTACAGGCAAGAGGACAGACTTACTCCAATTTATGGAGAATCCTGACAAGGAGCCAAAATGTTGAATCAACTCCATAGCCGTGGTAAGGGATGTGTCCACATCCCCTAAATACAGCAGCATATCATCCGCGTAAAGGGAAACCTTCTCCACACTCACACCCCTGTTAAAG
This sequence comes from Rana muscosa, assembly GCA_029206835.1. NCBI lineage: Eukaryota > Metazoa > Chordata > Amphibia > Anura > Ranidae > Rana > Rana muscosa. Next base: position 29,705,130 of record JARGYO010000094.1, read on the forward strand.
CCAATGATTGACGGCGAGGACCGTATCAGAGCTGCAAGTGGTTCAAGAGCTAGCGCGAACAACAGGGGCGACAATGGACACCCCTGTCTCGTGCCCCGAAAAAGAGGAAAAGAGTCTGAGAGGTCCCCATTCACGCGGATCCTAGCCGTGGGGGCCGCATACAACAACCCCACCCATTTGATGAAAGTGTCACCCAGGCCAAAGCGTCTCAAAACCTCCCATAAATAAGGCCATTCGACGCTGTCAAAAGCTTTGGCAGCGTCCAAGGAAAGAATCGCCCTCTGTCCTGTGTTGTCAGCAGGTATTTGGAGATTAAGAAACAGGCGTCTAATATTAAGGGCCGTTGACCGGGAAGGGATGAATCCCGATTGGTCTTTGTGAATTGGTTTGTGTATAACTGTAGCCAGTCTGGTAGCTAAAACCCTCGCCAGTAACTTCACGTCAGTCGTTAACAATGAAATGGGCCTATAAGAATCCGGGGAATGGGCCTCCTTACCAGGTTTCAACAACAGGACAATTATCGCTTCATTTATGGACTGAGGCAAGCTTCCCTTCTCTAATGCATCCACAAATACTTCTCGCAAATGCGGTATCAGTATATCTGAGTAGCGCTGATACACCTCTGCCGGCAAGCCATCTGATCCCGGAGACTTACCAGAAGAAGAAAGCTCCAAGGCCTCCAGCATCTCGTTAGCCATGAGAGGGGCATTCAAATGCTCCACATCCAGGGCCGAAAGACACGGGAGTTGGCACTGATCTAAAAAGGTGGCAAGCTCTTCCACAGTAGGCGATACCCTAGAGGAATACACATCAGCATAGAAATCTCTAAAGGTAGACAAAATTTCAGCATGAGAGGAGACCAGGTCCCCTGAAGAATCATTAATTGCCTCTATGTGGGCAAAACCCCTCTGTGACCGTACCATCATGGCCAACATGTGGCCCGTGCCCTCCCCCTCCTCAAAATATTTCTGTTGGAGAAAAAAACTTTTATTTGCTGCTTTCGTGAACACCATATGTTTAGCAATATTCTGAGCCTCACTCCAAGCTCTCTCGGTCTGTTCAGAGGGGGAGCCAACAAAAGCAGACTCTGCCCTCTCAACCTCCCGGAGCACAGATTGCTCCCATGGGAAGCCCCCTTTAAGATCAGTTATCCCCCAGATATTTGTACACAGTACCCCTGGCTACTGATTAGCAATAAAAAATATGAATGAAGAAAAAAAAAACACACAAACAGTGATGAACTATTTTATTAAATATAAAGGCCCAGCAATGTAAATCCATCATCAATCACATCATCTAGCAATGTGGATCCAACCCAGGAAGCACTGGGCCATCAAGCTCAGCTAGTATACTCAACTGTCAAGACCAGACCCAAGCTATCCCATTTAGCAAACAATTCCAGTTTAATTTACCCCACCATGCTGTAAAGCCCAGGCTGAGCTAGCTCACCCAAGCTGTCATGCTGAGATCCGGATAGCCCATTTAGGTGTCAAGTCCAGGCCCAGCAAGTGCACTTTGCTGTCAAGTCCAAGCCCAGTTATCCCACTTTGTTATCAAGACCAGTTATTGGCATTGGCAAAGTATGTAACCCCCCTGCCATATTTATACCATTCCTCAAAGTCCTGGGAACTAGCAAGGGATTTCCCATGGGACACTATTAGGTTGCCACCTCATTCTTGGTGATCTATGAGCAAGGTGAGTGTGATACAATTTCGGGAAATGTCATTGACCAATTATGGTCATGACCACACATGGTTATTTGTGTGTACAGTAGCTATTGGTTACAAAAGCTTTCCTTGTTTGGAAGTTTTGCTCCTTACCTATGACACCAGCGGCCATTTTGATGAAAACCATAAAAAATGCTCAGATATGGAGAATGTTCAACCCAGGGGGCAGCCATTTTGGGTAAGCCAATACACATGCTGGATGGATTGTGACTGACCCATAGACTGATGTGCATCCTGGGACAACACGATCCTGCTGGCAGAAACTGAGACTTGTGGAGATGAAATCCCCAGACAGACTGAACCTGTGTGTCAGATTAGCAATGGACCTATACATCCCAGTATGACTAGTCTTCTGTGAAAATGAAAAGGAAGGACTGTTCCCAGGCTTGGGGCAGATGTGGTGAGGACATTGTGGGAGACAGACTGTGCTATAGGCTGTTAGCAGAAGTTTTTGCCACTGCATCAGGGATACAAAGAGGTAGAGTAGCGGACATCTCTTGGTACATGAGAATGTCACTGTCTCTGACTGATGCTGCCACCTGATTGCTGTGGAGAACGCCACCATTACTGACTAGTGCTGCCCTGACCATTGAAGAGAAAGCAGCTGACTTTGTTGAGCAGCTGAGAACTGAGGTAGACAAGCTGGCACCCCATGAGTTGGTGAGAGGCCGCTGGCCAAATCCCACTACACACACTAAAGAGGAACGGTATTGTTTGCCTAGGACACAGTGCAGGTGCCTATACCCTGGTTAGGAGGGACTATATCTGAGTATTCCTGCTGGATTTGTGCCCCAACATACTAGCCAGTAGGGAAGGGGATTGATGAAGATGGCTAAACTATTATCTTAGTATTGTCCTTACACAGGAACTCCCTGCTTATTACCAACTGTATATTCTATTTTGCACTGTTTTACTTATGTGTTTGAGGGGTTATTACTGTTTTCATATTTTTGGTTATTGTAGTATTGTATATATTTGTAGTGCTACCCCCGTAGGGATCTGATGCCGCATCTGTCACCTGTAGATTCTAAGACTGAGAACTGAGCGATTACATGACCGCTGATTGCTCAGTTCTCAATCTTCAGTTAGTAGAGAGCTGGTGACTGTCAAACACTGCTTTGTGCTCTGTCCCTCCAGCCCTCATTGGAGTGCCGGGCTGTGGTGGGGGTGGAGCACACCACTGAGAGGCTGAGCCAGCTGCTGGTCAGGTATCTAGGCAAATCCCGACAATATGGTTGGGATCCTTGCAGAGCCTGGACCGACTCTGTGACATCAGCTAGCAGTAGGCTTTAGCCCACTGTTGGCTGAATACGGGTCACAAGAGTGCCAAACTAAGTGCACTCTTGTAACACACAGGAGAGGTAGGGCCAAAAGATCCAGTTATGTATCTTGGTTGCCATTTTTTCTTTTGAGAAACTGCAGTACTGGACGATGTGATTGAAGGTAAATTTATAATATGGGACCTTTTTTTTTAAATTACTTAATCAAAGTTGTGTGTGTTTAGTTTATACTTTTTTTCGTTGTGAATGGATAACCATGGGTACTATGTACTCTTTGCTTGCTCACATGGTGGGGGCAGTACTTGGGGGGCCTACTTATTTTCCAGATTCTAATAAGCCCCCCCACCCATAGGCCCTCACATCAACTGCTTGGAATAGTAAGAGGCGCTTGTCCTCATCAACATGATATGACAACATGCTTTGTTTTTGTTTCATAAAGTTTTATTAGGTGATCAAGAGAGTGACAAAGGAACAGTAAAATAATACAGTACAAAATTGCATATGTTTACAAGAGTAAAAGCTGTAGAATGTACAATATGTTAGACTGTTGAGACATATCTGGTGATCGTAATAATAGTAAAGCAAAGGTTGAAGATGAGCTAAATATTTAACAAGTATTACACCGTATTTTTTTTATTTTTTTTTGCAATAGGTACTTTAATTATTAAAGTATATATATTTTCCAAGGGGACTAGGATGGGAGGGAGGGATGAGGGGGTGGGTAAGGGGAGGGGGAGGGGGAGCCTGATGTATTCGATTGGGACTGAAGTGAACTATGTGGATAATCTTTTCCATTACCTTATCTGTTTTTTATTCATTTATATATATATATTTTTTCTCTTTTCTTTTACTTTTGTCTAATCCTCCTCTCCAAACTATCTTCCTATGGCCTCAGAGTGAGGTTTTGGTTCTTATTTAATGGTAGTTTTATATGTCTGGGATTCTTTGAATAGTGTCCAGTTATACCATGTTGCAGAGAAATTCGTTATTCTTTCCTGAGAGATACTTATAAGCTCCTCTATCCTTTCAGTGTTATTGATTCTCCTAAACCATTCCGCTGTGGAAGGCACTGTTGTCGTGCACCAATGTGATGGAATGCATTGGCGAGCTGCGTTGATCAGGAACATAGTTAGTGATTTTAAATATTGTTTTCTTGGGAGAGAGTTTAGGTGTAGTAGGTATTGTGCTGGGTCATAACTTATGTTTTCTGCTGTGATAGTGATAATGATATTATGAACTGTTTTCCAGAACTTTTGAATCAGTTGGCAAGTCCACCATATATGGAGCATCGAGCCCTCATCCTGTTTGCATCTCCAACAGCGGTCAGAGATTAGTGGTGCAAATTTATGTAAGATTGAAGGGGTCCTGTACCATCTGGTAATGATTTTGTAAGCGCATTCTTATGTGGCTACGTTTAGGGAGCCTTTGTGAGCATGCATATAAATCTTTTCCCAGGTTTTTTCAGTTATAGTGATGTCTAGGTCTTTTTCCCAGTTCTGACATGACGAGCTGGAGAAGTCCGTCAGATCCCCAAAAAGTGAGTTGTAAAGTGTTGAAATAATGTGTCTGTGTGGGTTTTTTTTCGTACAAAGTTTCTCAAGTTCCGTAAGGGGTTTTGTCCATGCTAAAGCTGTTTCTTTTCTAGTTAGAAAATGTCTGATTTGAATGTAGTTCCAGTGTGGGATTTGGTATGGTTCTATGTCTTTATTAAGTTCTTCTCTAGATAATATTTTCCCATTTTTGAAGAAATGTTTGGTCAGCATTTTCTTATGTGGCCAGTTGTGTATTAAGAAATTCCTTTCCTGCCCCGGGGGGAACTCCGGATTGTTTCTCAGTGAAGTTAGGGGGCTTAGCCAAGGGGTTGAATTGGAAGGTTTGAAAGTGTTGAGGAATATTCTTAATGTGGGGCCTATAAGAGGATGTGATTTGATAGATTTTGGATGGTGTTTAGGGTGAGTCCATGGCAAAGTGTCGAGCTCTTGGGAAAACTGAATTTGTTCTAGTGATACCCAGTCTTTAACTGTTTGGTGTATATTCCAGTCTACTATTCGTGTCAATAGGGTCGCTTGATGGTATTTTTTCAAATCAGGTACCGCTATTCCACCCTTGTTCTTGGGCAGGTTTAATCTGGAAAATTTAATTCTTGGAGGTTTGCCTCTCCAGATAAAGGTGGAGCGAGCTTTGCGGAACGAGTTGAAAAAGGTAGAGGGTAAATTGATGGGTATGGTCTGCATGACATATAAGAATCTGGGAAAGATTGTCATCTTGATTAGGGATGCTCTCCCAAACCAAGATACATTTAGAGAATTCCATCTTTTTAAGTCATCCTGTGTTTCTTTAAGTATAGGTATGTAGTTTAGTTTGAAGAGATCGTCTAAGTTCGAGGGTATTTCAATCCCTAGATAGGTTATACTATGATTAGTCCATGTAAATGGAAAATTTAATTTGCATAGATTTATTGAGCTAGGGGGTAACGAGATGTTAAGGGCCACCGACTTTGTGTGGTTGATTTTCAGGTTGGAAAGCATGTTGTAATGCTCTAGGTCCTGTAGTAAATTGGGTATGGAGATATGGGGTTCGGAGAGAAAGAGAAGCATGTCGTCGGCAAACACAGCGTTTTTGTAAGTTTTTTTTGAATCTCTATCCCCTTGATGTTTTGGTTGGTTCTAATTTTATTTAGCAGTGGTTCTAGGGTTAGAACAAAGAGAAGAGGGGATAAGGGACAGCCCTGTCTAGTACCGTTGCGTAAGTTGAAGGCATTCGATAGGTGGCCATTGACTTTAATTCGTGCTGTGGGATTGGTGTACAAAGCTTCAATATATGATCTCATTTGGGGCAAGATACCTATGTGTTCCAAAACTGCATCAATGAAGTCCCAGGCCACTCTATCGAATGCCTTTTCAGCGTCCAAGGATAGGAAAAATCCTTTTTTTTTGTTGGTTGTTAGCCAGTGGCTTATATTTAAGGCTTTAGTTGTGTTGTCTCGGCCCTCTCTACCTGGGATGAACCCCACCTGATCTAGTGCTATAAGTGAGTTTAGTAGCGGTAGCAATCTATTGGCTAGTATTTTAGCATATATCTTTACATCTACGTTTATTAGGGATATGGGTCTATAATTTGTAACTTGTGTTGTGTCTTTGCCTTCTTTAGGTATCACTGTGATGTGGGCTTCTAATAGTTGTCTGGGGGGTTGTTGGATGGAATTTAGAGATTGGAAAGTATTCAAGAATCTTGGTTTCAATATGTCGTTAAATGTTTTATAGTATTGTAGGGGTAGGCCATCGGGGCCGGGAGCTTTGCCTAATTTCATCTCCTTGATTGCCCTGTCGAATTCAGGGCCTGAAATAGGGGCTTCAAGTTCTTGGGCTTTGTCTTTTGCTAGTTGGGGAGGACTGTATTTCTCTAAAAATTCTTGGATGAGTTTCGCCCTTTTATCTGAGTTAGGGGGGCATCTTGGGTTGGGTGGGATGTTGTATAGGGATTGGTAGTATTCTTCAAACTGTTTTGCTATTTCCTCGTTTGAAGATAATGGCTTGCCTTGTTTGTCTCTTATTTGGTGGATTGTAGAAGCTATTTTTTTACTTTGGACTGCTTTAGCAAGCAATTTCCCGCTTTTATTTCCCTGTTCGTAGAAGATCTTGTGTCTCAGTATGTATTAACATGCTTTGTAAGAGGAGCCCCCCCCCCCCAGTAAAAAACCCTACCCATATTGGGGGCATGTGGCCTAGAATGGTTCAGGGCAACACAACCGCAAACTTCTGCTCCATCCCTTTCCTGGCGAGGTAGAATGCATGTTATGATAAGAGGAAGCAGCACGATTCTGCCGAAAATGAGAATCACAAATTTTTTTTGCTTAGAATAAAGATCATGATTATCGCGGCATAACATCATCATTCACATTATACAAAAAAATTGGGCTAGCACTTTACTGTTTATTTTTAATTTAAGTGTATTTTTTCCCCAAAAATTTAGTTTGAAAGACCGCTGCGCAAATACAGTGTGACATAAAATTTTGCAACAACCAATTTTATTCTCTAGGGTTTCTGCTAAAAAAATATATATAATGTTTGGAGGATCTAAGTAATTTTCTAGCAGAAAATATTGATTTTAACTTGCAACAAGTGTCAGAAAAAGATTTAGTCTTTAAAGCGGCGTTCCGCCTAAAAAAAAAAAAAAAAAAATGTAAAGTCAGCAGCTACAAATACTGCAGCTGCTGACTTTTAAAATAAGGAGACTTACCTGTCCTGGGAGCCCACGATGTGCTCACCCAAAGCTGACCTGTCCCTCAGCTCCAGGTGGAGGCACTGGCATTGCTAGTAAGGGAATCAGAAAGTAAAGCCTTGCGGCTTCAATGCCTGATTCCCTACTGCAGATGTACGAGTCGTGCTGCGCATTCTAAGTGGTCCCTGCTGTCTTCTGGGACCTGTGTGTGGGGGCGGAGGAGGGGCCGGACATGGCGTAACCGTGGTGATCTTTCTTGGGGAAGTGGGAGCAAATACCTGTATTAGACAGGTGTCTGCTCCCCCCTCCCCCTGAAAGGTGCCAAATGTGACACCAGAGGGGGGAAGGAATCCGGACAGCGGAAGTTCCATTTTTGGGTTAAACTCCGCTTTAAATGGTTAAACTGACCTCATTTACAGACCGAAGTTCATTCTAAAAGAACCGAGGAATATAGTGTATATATAGTTACCTCCCAGTGCTGACAATGTTGATAAACATTTGCCAACTTTTTTTTTTTTTGACAGCTCTCAGTGAGTAGAGAACGTCTTTGCACTTACATGAATGAATCGTGTAAATGCTGCATAGAGATCGTGAGGGGGTTTGAATCGAGATCAAGTTTTTTTAACTATTAATCTTATTTATTTATTTTTGCATGGAATACCACTTAAATTTCACACCAGACCCAAAGGGTCTGGAATTGACTCTGGTGGAATTCACAATATAAGCATTCAACAGCAGTTTTTTTCTACATTTGTTTTTCATAAAAACAAAACAAAAAAAAAACACACACAATGTGGGAATCCCTTAAAAATCCATATCAGACCCTTATCTGAATAGTGGTCTGATATGGATTTTAAGGGGGGGGGGGGGCAAACACACAAAAAAGGCACCCTGTCCCTCCAAAATTCATCCTGGACACTTCTGGATGGTTAGTGTGGTTGACTATTCTGTCTAGAGAGACTCGGCCATCCCCCAAGAGTTCCTTGCCTACCTTCCAGGGCATTGATAGCCAGCTCTGTCTGCTGATTGGAAAAAAAAAATCGACTCTTCAGTCTCCTGATCCAATTGTCTAGATCCTGATCTGGACCTGAGAACTTGCACAGCTGCTGTGGCAATAATCCCACCAGAAACAAAGGAGTTATGGTGGCAGTTGTGATCTGTTGGGGGTTTTCCACAGGGCTTTGCCATTGCACTATTTCTGACACCATTGTCTGACAAGGCCGATGTTGTTCACAGGTGCCAAGTGTTGTGTAGCGGTATCAGTCAACGGCCAGACACAAAGTGATGTTTACTTGACCTTTACTGATTGTATGCAGGACAGAAAGGTACAAAGAGATACAACCAGTATTGATGCCGGTCAACTCAGCAAAAAACAAAACAAAAAAAACAACTGTGTGCTCCCAGTGGATACTCAACATAAACATAAAACTCAACATAAATAACATAAATAATGGCTTCACGACTAGCAGCAAAAAACATACAGGGGCGGGGTAGTCAGTGTGACATCACTGATCATGTTTTGTCAGCAATGTCACGGAGGACACCCATAATAGACATTTCTCAGGTTTCAGTATTTTTTTAATTATTTTGTGAATACGTTTTTCTTAAAATTCACACCACACACTTATCAAGGATAAGGGTCTGGAATTGATTTTGGGGGGACCATGTGCTTTTTTTGGCACCATAACACTATTCCACTGCAGTGACTGTTATTTCTAAGGCGAATCGCCTATTCACCTTAGAAATAACCTGATTTGAAAGATTATGCTCCTATTGACTTTGATGGGGTACGGATTAACATTCAGGAGCAGTTTGGCAAACCTCTCATAAACTTTACCTAGGTACGTTCACACATTTCTACATCCCTCTGTGAGTCCTTTGATGTATAATAAGGCCTGATTTCCGTGAAAAACATTTCCCACACTCAGAACAGGTATACAGCTCTTCTCTTGTGTGCAATTCCTGATGCATAACGAGGTGTGATTTCTGTGAAAAACATTTCCTGCATTCTGGACAGGAAAATGGCTTCTCCCCCCTGTGAGCCTTCTGATGTTTGTAAAGAGAGGAAAACCATGAAAAACATTTTCTGCACTCAGGACAGGAATACGGCTTCTCTCCCGTGTGCAATCTCTGATGAATAACAAGGTCTGATTTCTGTACAAAACATTTCCCGCACTCAGGGCAGGAGTATGGCCTCTCTCCTGTGTGAATCCTCTGATGTCTAACAAGTTTTGATTTCTGTGTAAAACATTTCCCGCACTCAGATTTGGCTTCTCTCCTGTGTGCATTCTCTGATGTTTACTAAGGTCTAATTTCCGTGAAAAACATCTCCTACACTCAGGGCAGGAGTATGGCTTATCCCCTGGGTGAGATCCCTGATGTCTATAAAGGACTGATATTTGTGAAAAACATTTCCCGCACTCAGGGCAGGAATATGGCTTATCCCCCGTGTGAGATCTCTGGTGTCTAACAAGGTCTGAACTCTGTAAAAAACATTTCCCACACTCAGGGCAGCAATACGGCTTCTCCCCCGTGTGAGATCTGTGATGTCTATTAAGTTGTGATTTCCGTGTAAAACATTTTCCACATTTTGGGCAGGAATACGACTTCTCTTCTGTGTGAGATCTGCAATGTTTGACAAGTTCTGATTCAATAAGAAAACATTTTTCGCACTCAGAACAGGAATGAAGCGTCTCACCCATGTGAGACCTCTGATGTACAGTAAGACTTAATTCAGAGCTAAAACTTTCCATACGTTTAGGACAGGAAAGTTTCTCCTCCCCCTGAATTCCGGCACCATCCCTCACAGTACGAGGTTGCTCAGAGTCAGAGGGATTTGATGGTCCAACCACACTGTGAAGTCCTCCATCCATAGCTGAGCCTATTGTCTTTTCTCCTGCACAATCTCTTGTGATGTCCTCATCTTCCATTTTACAATCTAGAGATAAAGTGAGATGTTCCTTTGAGGATTTCTCAATGGCGTGTCCTGGAAAAATATAAAAACATGATCAATAGATACAAGAGGGTTCATTAAAGATCCTATCTGTATTAGGTAGGTTTTTCTGAGCAGATATCATCTGTAGACGTTCTAACCAATTGGGAATATTCACCTCCTCAGCCAAAAGGTCCTTTGTTCCTCCTCTCAGATCACTTCTAAATTTACGCAGCTTTGTCAGAAGAGCAGGAACAAATGGGGACTGGGAGATGCATCCACACAACCACAAGCCTAGGCACTGGGTCATGTGATCTCTGATAATGAAAAGTTCAGACTATTAGAGAACAAGTGACAATAGGACTAGACTTCTGGTGATATGTCGCACTGGAGGGAGCATGAAGCAGTATTTACTTCTCTAAAGAAATGCGTTTCAGTTTTGTTGTTACTATTTACTTTTCATCCAGGCAAGACTATAAAATAGGATTTTTTACTCACCGTAAAATCCTTTTCTCTGAGTCCATGGACCGACACAGCTTCTCTATTGACAAAGTGGGTATTATCCGTTAATTAGGAGTGACTAGGCAGAAAAACTTGTAAAAAGTGTTGCATCACACCTTCTACAGTACCGCCCAGGGGGCGGACCCTCTGGGTATACCCTCTCAGTCTGCACATCGCAGATCAGTTCGTCAAAAAGCAGTACAAACTTAAAAGGAGGGGTGGGTGCTGTGTCGGTCCATGGACTCAGAGAAAAGGATTTTACGGTGAGTAAAAAATCCTATTTACTCTTTCGTCCATGGACCGACACAGCTTCTCTATTGACAAAGTGGGACGTCCCAAAGCAGTGTCAGAGAAAAAACGAGGGGTGGTAACAGCATAAAAACAAACTTCACCCCAAAACACAAAACAGCACTCCTCCAACGGAGGAGTTGCAACTCTAAACAGCCGCCTGCAAAACCTTGCGGCCGAAAGAGGCATCCGAAGATGCACCTACATCAACTTTGTAGAATTTTGTGAAAGTGTGAGCGGACGACCAAGTCGCCGCTTTACATAGTTGGGAAACAGACGCTTGATGTCGGAAAGCCCAAGAGGCACCTATTGCCCTGGTCGAATGCGCCGTGACAGGAAAGGGGGGCGCCTGACCCTTTAAGGCGTAAGCCTGGATTACTATCTGTCGGATCCACCTAGAGATGGTGGCCGATGAGACTGCTTGGCCCTTCTTGGGACCAGCCACCGAAACAAACAGTGAGTCTGACTTCCGGAACAGGGAAGTAGCAGATATGTATACTCTCAAAGCTCGGACAACGTCCAAGGAATGCAACGCCGACTCCTTAGGATTCGACGGCTGAGGACACAAGGATGGAAGTACAATGTCTTCGTTGAGATGAAAAGCCGAAACGACCTTCGGAAGAAAGGAAGGCTGCGGCCGCAGCACCACCTTATCCTTGTGGAAAATCAAATAGGGAGCCTTGCAGGACAAGGCTGCCAGCTCAGAGACTCGTCTAACTGACGTAACAGCCACCAAAAAGACCACCTTCTGAGAAAGTGTCAACAGGGGAATATCTCTAATATTCTCAAACGGTGCCTTCTGAAGCACCGAGAGGACCAGGTTCAAGTCCCACGGAGGTAACGGGGGGCGGACCGGAGGGGCCACATGTCGAACCCCCTGCACAAATGTACTCACGAGAGAGTGAGTCGCCAGGGGTTGCTGAAAAAAGACAGCCAGGGCAGATATCTGTCCCTTAATCGTACTTAGGGCAAGCCTTTGGTCTACCCCATGCTGTAAAAACAGCAGGATTCTGGAAACCAAATAGGTACGCGGATGCCATTTCATTTCCTCACACATGGAGATGTAGGCCCTCCAAGTGCGGTGATAGACCTTCCTAGAGGACGGTTTCCGAGCACTTCTCATAGTAGAAATTACTGAGTCTGACAGGCCCCGGTCTCTCAGTACCTGGTTCTCAACAGCCATGCCGTTAAAGCCAATGACTGTAAAGCAGGATGGAATATGGGACCTTGCGACAGCAGGTCCTTCCGTAGTGGTAGGCGCCAGGGGACGTCTGCTACCAGACGTACTAGATCGGCGTACCAAGGACGCTGAGGCCAATCTGGAGCGATTAGGATCATTGGAATTCCCTCTGCCTCCACTCTGCGGAGCAGAAGAGGAAGAAGCCTTAAGGGAGGGAAGGCATAGATTAGCCGATACTGGCCCCACGATGCTACCAACGCGTCCGTTGCGTCTGCCCATGGGTCTCTTGACCGGGCCACAAACCTCAATACCTTCCGATTGAGTCGGGAAGCCAGAAGATCTACGTCTGGTGTGCCCCATCTTTGGCAGAGGAGTTGGAACACCTCCGGGTGTAAGGACCATTCTCCCTGGTCCAGCATCTGGCGGCTCAGGTAGTCCGCCTGCCAGTTTTCCACACCCGGAATGTACACGGCCGACAGTGCCGGTACGCTCCTCTCTGCCCACTTCAGGATGCGAGCGATCTCCGATGCTGCAGCTGAGCTTCTTGTTCCTCCTTGATGATTGACATATGCCACTGCTGTGGCGTTGTCTGACTGGATCCTGACTGGACGCCCTTGCAGTCTCTGAGACCATTTGAAGAGGCACAGCTTGATCGCCCGGATCTCCAGGACATTGATCGGCAGGAGGGCTTCCTCTGGGGTCCAGCGACCTTGCGCCGACTGGACACCCCAGACTCCCCCCCAACCTGTAAGGCTGGCGTCCGTCGTGATCACTATCCAGTAAACCGGAAGAAATGACTTCCCGGCCATTAGAGCCGGTGCTGTCAGCCACCATACCAGGGATCTCCTGACTAGGTGGCTCACTCGGATTTGATAATCCAGAGATGAAGGGCATCTGTTCCATCTGGACAGAACTTCCCTCTGTAACACTCGAGTGTGGTATTGAGCATATGGGACCGCCTCGAAGGAGGCTACCATGAGGCCCAACACTCGCATGCAAAAACGGAGTGACGACCAATTCCTGGAAGTCAGCTGCCGTACTGCAGCCCGGAGGGTCTGCAACTTCTCCACAGGGAGGAATACCTTTGCCTCTGAGGAATCCAGAATCAACCCCAGGTACACTAGGCGTTGAGTGGGCACCAATACTGACTTTTGCGTGTTTAGTATCCAACCACAGTCTCGAAGAGTCTGACAGGTAATGGACACGCTTACCTCTAATTCTGAGCTTGAAGGGCCCTTCAGCAGAAGGTCGTCCAAGTAACCTGTGATAGCGATACCCCGCTGTCTTAGAAGTGCCAGAATCGGAGCGAGCACCTTGGTGAACGTCCTGGGTGCTGAGGCAAGGCCAAACGGGAGGGCCACAAACTGGTAGTGGTTCTTCCCGATAGCAAATCGCAGAAACCTCTGGTGTCTGGAGTATATGGGGACATGCAGGTATGCGTCCTTGATGTCCAAGGAGGCCAGAAAGTCCCCCGGATGGAGAGCCGCGACTACGGATCGAACCGACTCCATCCGAAATCTTTGTACCTTCACAAAGCAATTGAGGGCTCTGAGATCCAAGATTGGACGAACCCCCTCCTTCTTTGGCACAATGAACAGATTTGAGTAAAAACCCTGACCCCGTTCCTGTTCTGGAACTGGAATAACTACCCCGTGTTCCAGTAGACCCTGGACCGCCCCATACAGGGCCTCCCGACGGGTCGGTAGTAGCTGGAGATTGGAGGTGATGAATCTGTCTGGTGGACAAGAGAGAAATTCTATCTTGTAGCCTGAGGAGATTACTTCGCAAACCCACCTGTCGGAGACTAGAGCAGTCCACTGAGTCGCGAATTTGCGAAGACGTCCCCCCACCCGAGAGCTGGGTGGGGGCGGACCTTCATGTGGACGCAGATTTGTCCACAGGCTTGTTGGGTCTGCGGGACCAAGGACGCTTTTGTCCTTGGGCAGGCGCTTTATCGGCCTGGGGTCTTTTCCCTGTCGCCTTAAGAGGGCGAAAAAACCGCTTACGTGCAGTAAAGGAGGGCCCTTGCCCTTGGCGTGGTCCCCTACCCTTGCTAGTTTGGGGAAGCAAAGTGCTTTTACCTCCTGTAGCATCCTTGATGATGTCATCCAGAGAAGCCCCAAAAAGTCTGTCGCCCTTAAAAGGCAGATCCAATAGGGCTTTCTTGGAAGTCTGGTCCGCAGACCAGCCCTTTAGCCAGATCAGGCGGCGTATTGCTACTGCATAAACCGAAGCTCTTGACAGCAGGGGAATAGTATCCATGTCTGACTCGCAGACAAACTTAAGGCCCTGGACCAACTGGTCGGCCAAAGTTATCTCATTAGGAGGAGCATCTCGCTCCTTTAACCCCTGGAGTAGCAATTTTGCCCATTCAGTAAGTGTCTGAGACACTAGGGCCCCCGCCAATGCCGGGCGTACTGCTGATCCTACCACTGAGTATAGGTAGCGAGCGAGTGCTTCAGCCTTCTTATCCACAGGGTCCTTGAAAACAGGAGCCCCTTCTACTGGAATAGTGGTGGCTCTATTAAGTCTGGACACCGAAGGGTCCACTATAGGGGGAGAGGTCCATATCTTCAGAAAACTCTCCTCAAAGGGGTACCGTACTGCAAACCTCTTTGGGGCTGTAAAGACCCTCAGTGGGTTCTCCCATTCCTTGTATAAGAGTTTGTCAAAATAAGACACACAAGGGAACACCTTAGCAGTGCGGGCAGGTTTACGAAACCCAAAGGGGACTGGAGTATCTGCTACTTCTTCAGTCCTTTCCAACTTTAGCGTATCCCGCACTGCAGTAATAAGGTCAGATACCAAAGCCGTCTCGCGTACTGACCTGGACTTGGAGTCCTCCTCACTGTCCGATCGGTCACGGTCTGCAGTCTCTGATGCATCAGAATCTGGGCCATGAGCCGTAGCTGGACCTGGTTCTGCATCAGAAATATCCCCAGAAGATTGCAGGGGACGGGGGCGTTTATTACCCCCTGTATTCCCGTGTGCTGCTTCCACCCTGGCAGCAAACGCCTCTAGGATTGCCGACATAGCGTCCATAGACACCTCAGGGACACCAGCTGCTAAATCTGGCGTTTCAGGGGAGAAGACATCTGGCTCAGATGCCATGCTGACCACACGCTGACACTCACAGGGCTCCAGGCAAGATATCAATAGGCCACCCTCCTGCGCTGCAGAGATGCTGGGTTACCCAGAGGACTCACCACCCTGGATAGGTACTGCTATGCTGCGCCTATGATGCTGTCCCCTTGCTGCTGTGTCAGTCTGCTTCTTTTATCAGCACTTCCTGTGTGAATTTTCGCGCCAGTGTAATGCACCCTAGAGGCCGGAGGCTCTCGCAAAATGGTTGCCAAAACCGTCTGTATGGAAGATAATGTGGGCTCTAAGAAAATGGCCGCCGACAGAAGATAGAGGTCAGGCAGCCATAGCCCACAAAAAAGATGGCCGCCGAACGGCAATATCTGCATACAGGGTGGACAAACATGGCCGCCGATCACCTGATAGGGGCCAGTGGGTGTGGCCGAACTACAGGAAGATGGCCGCCAGGCAGTTACAAGAGGCCAAACTTGGCATGGACCACCTCAAAATGGCCGCCGACAGCATGGAGACACAGAAACACAGGTAAGCAAAAATGACATTTCTTTTAAATGTTAGTTACAGCCAGCCCCGCTCCAGTGGGACCCCCTAGGTGACCCCCAGCACCCAGCAACCTTTAGCTAGAAGCCCAGGGAGGAGGGAAAGGCAGGGAGAGAGGGAAGAAAGGGGCCACAACCACTTACTTGATCTCTCCAGGAATGTCCAGCTAAATCACCCAGCCGAGGCAGGGGAGTTTTACTTACCTATCCTGCATGTATTCTGCTGGAAGACATTCCAAACAGATCATCGTCCGCGCACGGAAGGTGACTGTTGGCCAGGCATGCTGTGATTGGACCCAGAAGGGACGATCATATGTATGCCCTGGAGCATGACGCTCACCGGACAGGCTGCTGCGACTCGGCCGTAAGGTCAGCCGAAGCTGAGCGGTCCGATGCAAGCCTTGGAGCGTAAGCTCACCGGCCAGGCTGCTGCGACTCGGCCGTAAGGTCAGCCGAAGCTGAGCGGTCCGATGCAGGCCCTGGAGCGTAGGCTCACCGGCCACCCGTGGAGCGACGGGCATGTCGTGGAAAACCCAGCGCGTAGCTAGGGTCGGCACACGCTCGATGGCCGAAACTGGGGAGACTACAAGGATCGAGGATCCAGCCTGTCACCCAGTCGGCAGTTGATCGAAGATCGCAGGAAACAACAAATGTAGCAAAAAAATAAAAAATATATATATCTTTTTTCCCCGGACCAATGAGCCCGAAGGGAGCCATGTCCTACTCCTTGCTAGACAGAAAAAAACTGATCTGCGATGTGCAGACTGAGAGGGTATACCCAGAGGGTCCGCCCCCTGGGCGGTACTGTAGTGTGATGCAACACTTTTTACAAGTTTTTCTGCCTAGTCACTCCTAATTAACGGATAATACCCACTTTGTCAATAGAGAAGCTGTGTCGGTCCATGGACGAAAGAGTAATAGAGTTTTATGTTAACATTCAGCTATAAATCTGCTCCAAGAAGAGGGACCAACCTACGAAAGGCACAAACATTATTATCATATTTGCACTGTGCTAATCCTAATACAGCCATCTGAACCCCAGAATATTCATAAATTATGTCTGCAGCACAGAGAAGGGGTTTATCTGAGAGAAAGATGATCTAATGTGCAGGACAGGTATCAGTTCATGAAGTTAACTATTTTCAACCGATTATTGGCTGATATCACTCATCTCCCGCCCTAATCTGGACAGGGCTGCAACGATTAATCGATATTATCGATAATAATCGATAATGAAAATCGTTGTCAACGATTTTCATTATCGATTAGTTGGTCCCGCACCTTGCGCCTGCCCGTCCATTGGAAAAAATCCTTCCCTCATGTCATGTGTAATCTTTCCTGTCTCCTTCCTGTGTCCTTGGCGCCGCTGTGACCAGGCACGTCCTCGCCGCTGCACGTCCGCGGCGCGCCTCTCCTGACGTCATTCCCACAGATCTTCTCAGCCCCGCCTGCTGCTGCCGCCTCGATGGAACAGAGAGGCGAGGGCGAGAAGCTGTGAGGAGAGTGAGACTGTGTAGTCAGTGTGAAAAAAGGTAGCAGTCACACACATACAGTACACATTCAGTGGCCCTTATGTATTCCTGGGGGGGGGGGAGTGCCCCACCATTGGTCTTCCTGGGAGGGAGGGGAGAGAATAGTCATAGCCCCATTGGTGTTTCTGGGGGGGAATAGTGCCCCATTGGTGTTTCTAGGGGGGGGGGATAGTGCCCCATTGGTGTTTCTGGGGGGGGTAGTTCCCCATCATTGGTGTCCCCAGGAGGAATAACGCCCCATCATTGGTGTCCCCGGAAGGAATAACGCCCCCTCATTGGTGTCCCCGCGAGGAATAACGCCCCGTCATTGGTGTCCCCGGGAGTGTAACACTTAGTTTTTTCATTATTACTTTTAAATAAACGAATAAATTGCACATTACGTTTTTTTTATGATTTTATCCGATTAATCGAAAAAATAATCGGCCGATTAATCGATTATGAAAATAATTGTTAGTTGCAGCCCTACTCTGGACCAATCATTGTGCAGTAACAGAGCAGAGATAAGAGAACAATATATTATGGCTCACCTGTACTGATCTCTGTAGGAGTGTCCTCCTCTTTGAATGTCCTCGTCATTCCAGCCTCCTCTGTATATTGCTGATCATCCCTCACATACGTCTCTTCTACTTCACCCTCAACTTTCATGTTCATCAGATCTTCACCCTAAACCAACAGAATGGCAGAAAATAACATCTGTAAAATAGAAGTATTTATGATGTGAGATCACATAGAAAATATCATCTTGTAGAGTCCACACATCATCTCCACATGTCAGAGTGTTCAATCACTTTATGTTCCAGACCCTCAACTCCACCCACCTGATGATGGTGAGGGATGGTGTGACCTTCCTGTGTGGAATCCCGGGAATACAGAGGACGGGGACATCTCTCTGGTGGGTTCCTGGTATTAGGTGACTCCATCTTAATGTCCTTGTAGAGATCCTTGTGTCCTTCAGAATGTTCCTCCATCACTCCATACTCCTCATCCTCCTCTTTATACTCTTCTTTAACAGCAATATTATTATCCCCAAGTTTTCCACTCTAAATATATAATAAACATTAATTGTATTATACATGCTGTGTATAAATCATAACTACAAATAATTACCAATCATCTACCTGATGATGGTGAGGAATGTTGTGACCTTCCTGTGTGGAATCCCGGGAATACAGAGGACGGGGACATCTCTCTGGTGGGTTCCCATTACTGGATCCATCTGTAGGAAACACACACACACTGACTGAATACATTGTTTCTATATGTTTATCAGATGATGGGGGATCTAGGTGGAGCCTCCGTACTGCTCTCTCCTTTACAATAAAGTCTCCTCTTACCCGGTGATGTGAGGGGCGGCTGATTGTCCATCATGACGTCCTTGTAGAGATCCTTGTGTCCTTCTAAATACTCCCACTCCTCCATGGAGAAATAGACAGTGACATCCTGACACCTTATAGGAACCTGACACACACAATGATATGTTATGAGTTCACAATATACTGCAAAAGAGCAATTTGTTTTACAGAGTATCGTTGAATTTGTTGTATTTAAGCCAAGTCATTTACAATATTCTAGAGGCGATGACAGGGGGAATTCCCGCAATTTTTATGATGCATTTTGTGCGTCGCTAAATTTCCAAGTACCTCAGGTTCTGTGAAACACTTTGAAGGACCTAGGTGGTATCCTCTTTATAAAAAAGGGGGAAGAGCGTAATTGTTACACACATTGTTAGTCCTTGTCTGTTTGCTCATGATAGGTTTCACTTATTCCCCATATGAGAAAAAGACGCTAGAGCTGTATACAACCACCTTTGGTTATGAAATAGATTAACATGCCACACATGGGTCCATCCGGGTAGAACTAAGCAACCACACTCCTTAACCCTTCACCCTGTGTGTAATGCACTATTGAACCCTGCACCCTGTGCATAATGTACTCCTGGACCCTGCGCATAACGCACTCCTGAACCTTGCACCCTGTGCATATTGCACTCCTGATCTCTGCGGATAATGCACTCCTGAACCCAGCACCCTGTGCATAATGTACTCCTGGACCCTGCGCATAATGCACTCCTGAAGCCTGCACCCTGTGCATAATGCACTCCTGAACCCTGCGCATAATGCACTCCTGAATCCTGCATCCTGTGCATAATGCACTCCTGAACCCTGTGCCTAATGTGCTCCTGAACCCTGCACCATGTGCATAATTCATTCCTGAACCATGTTCATAATGCACTCCTGAACACTGTACCCTGTGCATAATTCATTCCTGAACCATGTTCATAATGCACTCCTGAACACTGTACCCTGTGCATAATGCACTCCTGAACCCTGCACCTTGTGCGGTATGCACCCCTGGACCCTGTATGTAGCACACTCCTGAAACTTGCATCCTGTGCATAATGCACCTCTGAACCCTGCCACTTCTGGGTTTTAACAATTCCTCTTTAAGACTCTCCCAAAGCAATTTGGCCACATCCACCACACATTGCACACATAATGTGTCACATTGCTACTCTCCCCTTCCAGTGGGACTAAATTGTCCACCAATGATATGCCTGAGTGGTATGACAATGGCTCCTGGTGTTGGGCTTTCCTAACACCGGTAGTTACCATCATACCATTTTAGTATATAATTGGCGGACCCCACACAGCTTGTAGTAAGAGAACCATCTGTATATACGTTACACTCCTCACATGGGATAAAATGGCAGGCCCTAATCCTGACAGACTTTTCACCTCAGAACAATCCCGCCTTTGCACTCTCCCTGCAGATCTTTACCTCAGGACACTTTTCCTCCTGCACATCAGTTTCTTGTCACAGATTAGTACTCTGGCCCACTAGGCCTCACTCTGAATAAGTCCTAGTAGTTTTTAATTGATGATCCTGAATAGGCCAGGGGCCTGCAGTACCCCTATTTGTGGCCGTGGATATTACTTGAGGAAAATATTTGATGATGGACTACTGATCCCAGCGGTCCCGGCTTGCAAATCCTGCGCCCTCGGGCTGCATCGATTCGACACAAACTCCACAGTCTCTCCTCTGGCTCTACACCCAGCTCCTGTTCCAGGACACCTTTCCACGACTGTGTCAGGAAAGGCTCCCTCCCAGATCTCCCTGGTGTGCCTCTTCCAGATCTCCACTGTGCCTCACTTACCGACTCCTGCCCCGAGTCCTTCCTGAAGAATTTACCCGGACCATGCGGACCAACTGCTCTCCAGCTCCAGTTCCAGGACACCTCTACCTGACCATGTAAAGAGAGGCTCCCTCCCAGCTCCTGAGCTCCTCCGCCGGATCCACATGCCCCACCCAGATGGGGATGTCTCTCCAGCATGCATTCTAGCACTCCATCCTTTAGTTCACCCGGTCGACACCTTCCCCCCAGCAGGCTGACTGAGGATGAATATATAGGAGGCCCGTCCCCTGACAATCTTAGTTGGGGATTGGTCAGAGCTCCTACATACACCCCATGCCACTCCAACTCTCAGCCCTGCCCCCTTTCCAGAACATTCTCACTGGAAAGAGGGGAGGCGCCCGAAAGCTGAAGTACATATCAGTCACACCCACTGCTACACTAACCACTCCCTGCCCCAGATAAAAAAAAAACAGGCCTAGCTCGAAGCATAGACCTGCTTAAATTTACCTGCACTGGCAGCCAACACCAAAAACCTCACACCTAGCACCTACCTATGGTAGAGGGTGCTACATAAGAATATCACAAACCAAAAATGAAAGTGAGCCAGTCAAGTGCTATAGTCCGGGGGCAGCTGTTCCAGACTTTGATGAAAGCCGGTCAGTAATGGGGTTGATAAGTTGCTTACTCACGTATTTACATGTGTTTTCAGACCCCCGTTGTCACTTAGCCACAATTGACATAGCAAGGGATGCACAGTTCATAGAGATACAATCAGTGTTCACTCCGTATATGGAGGGGGGTGGAAAAAGAGAGAAGCGGTAAATTTAAATCATAGCCCGAAGGCTCTCACCGTTCCGCAGTAATGTCTGGAATCGCCGTAATCTCAAAACCTGTCCTTACTTCCCCAGTGGTGACACTGAAGCTGACATGGGAATTGTCAGGATGTCTGTTTTGTGCATAACGGTTTGCAGTTGATCGTGTCTCAGCTAGTTGCGGAAATCTCTGATCAGCTGTCCGAGGGATTAGCTACGGTGGCCCGTAAGTCAATACATGGCAGACTTGTCCAAGCAGACCAAAAGGAAGATGGCAGTGCAGAAAGATCACGCACAATAGCTGGAGCACATGGTGTAGCGTGGGGCGGGGCTGGCGCTGCCTACGTCAATGCATTTCGCACACGTGACCGTTATTTTGGTGCCCACTTATTACTAAAGAGCTCTTCCAAACTCTGATAAGCCCCCCACCCACTGTCCCCCACAACCACTGGACAGGGTTTTGAGGAAGAGGCTCTTGTCCTCATCAACATAGTGACAAGTAAGGATGAGCACTGGCGTGTTCGCATAGTACACGTGCAGAGCCCGCCAGGAAGTCGGCACTGCGCTAATCAGAGCCAGGCAGACATTTCCCGATCTCTGCAGCCGCGCATCGGGACAATGTCTCCCTGGCTGTGATTAGCGCAGCGCGGTGCAGACTTCCTGGCAGGCTCTGCACTTGTACTAGCCGAACACGCCAGAGCTCATCCTTAGTGACAAGGTGCTTTCCCAAGGAGGCCCTGCCTGGCAAGACACTCCCAATGTTGCGAGCATGCTTAAAATCCATACACGACTCAAGGGGTCTGGTATGTATTTTTGGAAGGATTCTATGCAATTTTTGTTGTCATTCTTGCCGTATGATGTGCTACAGCAAAAAAATGTATACAATATAAATTGCAGACAAATGGCATTTTATTGCCGGTTTCTTCTTAAAAAACAAACACACAGACCCCCTAAAAAATAGCTGACTTTTGGAGGGGTTTGTGTGCTTTTTTTTTTTATTCCAACCAGAAATCGGCAATGAAATGTCATTTGCTGGCAATTTTAAAACTTTTTTCCTTTGTAAATGTCAGCGCTGCTGCAGCACTTTCTGTAAATCACAGAGATGTCCCTTCACAGACAGGATTAGGACCCCCCTCAGGCATGTTATTTAAAGGAATTTTACATCTTTTAATGTTATATTTTAAGCATTCAAAAAACAAAAAAAATCACTGCTCCTAAAAGCGGTAGTAAACCGCTGGAAAAACCCCCCAAAAAACTGCAATAGCATAATGTGCTATTATGCATCGCATGCTAGCACATTATGAAATACTTACCTTAGAAAGAAACTCCTGCAGCTCGCCCGGTCACCGCTGAGGGAGCTGACATGTTCCCTTGGTGTTTCTTCCGGGATCGCTGGCTCCGGCGCTGTGAGTGGCCGGAGCCGCAATGACGTCACTCCCGTGCATGCGTGCTGAAGCCCTTCCTTTCAGCAGGATACACCAGGACAATATCTCCTAAACCTTGCAGGTTTAGGAGATATTCTTTTTACCTTCAAGACAATAGCATAATGTGCCAGTATGCATCGCATGCTAGCACATTATGAAATACTTACCTTAGAACAAAGCTCCCGCAGCGTGCCCAGTCACCGCTGAGGGAGCTGACGTGTTCCCTCTACGTTTCTTCTGGGATCAATGGCTCTGGCGCTGTGAGTGGCCGAAGCCGCGATGACGTATGCATGCAGGAGCCCTTTCTTTCGGCAGGATACGCCAGGTCAATATCTCCTTAACCTTGCAGCTTTAGGAGATATTCTTTTTGCCTACAGGTAAGCCCTATTGTAGGCTTACCTGTAGGTAAAAATCACCAAGCGGGCAATACAACCGCTTTAAAAATGTTTTTGCATTGGTACATGTACCTTAGGGTAATGCAAGATAAAAGACATCACAGTGACTATGGAGGAAGAGGACGGACATGACGGGGTTACTGGGTGTAAATAGAAAATAAGATCTTATTACCTCCTCTGCTACCACTTCCAGCAATGTCTTCTCTTTCTACTTCCTCACGACTCACCTCTCACCCGGAACTTCCTGCCTGTAGCTGACATCACTTCCTGTCTTCCATAGAGACGTCCTGTCTGGGTAGAAGTGAGATCACCATCTTGTGGAGCTCAGAGGAATTGCAGCCCCAAGAAAGTTTTCAAAGTGTGAACACGGCCTTGTCATTCCTGCCAATGCTGCAGGACAGTCCTGGGATTTCAGCTACTTCCCCATTGTGTCCTCATCCTGCTGGTTCCAGGACTCTGTGCAGCGTAACAGAAGGTGATGACAGCTGGAACACTCTATGGGTTCCATCACCAGGCACTGCAATTATAGCAGACTGTTGGGATCAGTGATCTCCTATCGGACAGTGAAAGTAGAACTCTGACATCAGCAGTGATGATCAGGTGTAGCCCTCATTTGGGGGAGGTTATAAGAAATGGCCATCCCCAAACAGGATATTTCACCAAAATTAATAAGAGAACCCGCTAAATGGAAGAGTGGGTTTGATAATAAAGTTGGCAGTGCCTCCAGGAACAGAGGATATTCCCTTCTCTGGTAATTAATCGATAATCTAAACAAAGTAATTGGGAGCAGAAGAACACAGTATAGCGATAATACAAGCTTTATATAAGAAGAGATTAATAACAGCACATACATCCAATGTGCAAACAGGTATTATCAGCAAAGGGCCTGATAAGAGTCCTAATGGAATTGTGCACATATACCCAGATACATATATATATATATATATATATATATATATATATGTGTGTAACGCCCTTTCCTCCGACTTCCGGTGGTGTAGTGGCAACCCCCAGAGACTGACATTTCACCTCAGGGTGCAGGTTACTAGGCATGGTGAGTGGTTTACAAGGTAGACAAGATGGGTGCCAGTCACTTTTATGCTGAACTAAGGTGAGTTTATTGCTCACGATAACAAACAATTCAGGGAGAGAGGGGTAGGGCACAGGACACCCATAGTCAAATAAAGTAGCAGACCGGAAGACTCCTTAGATAAAAAGTAGAAAAAAGGAGACAGCAGTACAGAAAACAGGCTTTATGCTGGAACCAGCCATCTGTATTTTTGTAACAACAGCCATCTCCTATAGCACTCTGTCAAGCAGATCCGCCTGCTCAGTGGAGGATCTGTCTGCCTGATCACCGCTGAGCAGGCGGATGACAGATCCGTGTCCGCTCCGCTGATGCAGAGCAGACACGGACACAGCTCGCTATTCTCTATGGGATGGTCGGATGGAAACGGACCGCCTGTCCATTTCCATCGGATGCCATCCGATCCGTTCTGCTAGATGGATGGGGAATGGAATCCCCATCCGTCAGTTTTTAGCGCACTGGATCAGATGCAGGCGGGTGTAAACGGACACATGTCCATTTAATTCAGCCTCTTCATAGAGAACAATGGGTGGTCCGATTGGGCCCGCCTAAAAAATGGACAGGCAGATTTGATCGGTGTGCTTGTGTGAAAGGGGCCTAAGGCCTTATTCACACAGGGCATACACAGCGTGCCTTTATGGGGATGCACAGGTGTTCCGTGCATCTCTGTGTAGGTAGTCCCATTGATGTCATTTGGGATGTAGCACCTGCACAAAAATAGCCGTTGCTCCCAATTTTACACCCATGTAGGTCCGAATGCATGTCCCTGAGCTCACACTGTCTGCATTCAGGGTCATGTACCCACACCCACACGGATGTCAGATTGGGAACAGCAGCTATGCCTGTGCAGTCGTTGCATCCCAATTGACCTAAATGAGACTGCCTGTACATGGATGCATGGAACACCTGTACATCCCTGTGCGGGTAAACATGGCCCTCCATGGGCGTACACTTTAGTATGCCACATGTGAACGATGCTTTAGTTCTAATTTAGCAGGAATTTTGTAAGCTACGTTGTGTTTATGTGCATTTTTTGTGAAAATAGCGATATGATGAACATTTACGCAATTATTTGCAAAAAATCTGTAGCACTTTTTTCTTATTCTACAGGTCATGTGCTTTTAGAAAATGTCTAGTTTGAGGGGTCTTTTCAAATTCTGAAAGCCGAAAGTGAAAAATGAAAACCTCCAGATTTTTAAAGAGATATTTGGGTACGTTTGATTTTCACCATTTTTACAAAAGCGCAATTTTAAATTTACAAATATTTGTTATTTATTAACTCCATACAGGTTAAGCTTTTATATTTAGTAGGGATTTAGCAGGAATTTTGTAAAAGTAGCTGTGTTTTTATCTGCTAATAATGTTTTTTGTGTATTTTTTGCCAATATGTTGGTTCGATAAACATTTGCGCAAATACCACAGGGTCTAAAAAATCAGTAGCACCTTCTTTTTATTCTAAAGGTCATATGCTTTTAGAAAATATATGGTTTTGGGGGTCTTTCACAAATTCTGAAAGCTGTAAGGGAAAAATTAAAACCTTCAGATTTTTTGAGAAATGTGGATATTTAAATTTTTGCGTACGTTTAATTTTCACCATTTTGCAAAAGGGGGCAATGTAAAAATTTAAACTTTTTGTTATTTATTAACTCCATACAGGTTAAGCTTTTATATTTAGTAGGGATTTAGTAAAAATTTTACAGGTCATGTGCTTTTAGAAAATGTCTAGTTTGAGGGGTCTTTTCAAATTCTGAAAGCCGAAAGTGAAAAATTAAAACCTCCAGATTTTTAAAGAGATATTTGGGTACGCTTGATTTTCACAATTTTTCAAAAAGGCGCAATTTTTAATTTACAAATATTTATTATTTATTAACTCCATACAGGTTAAGCTTTTATATTGTGTAAGGATTTAGCAGGAATTTTGTAAAAGTAGCTGTGTTTTTATCTGCTAATAATGGTTTTAGTGTATTTTTTGCCAATATATTGATTCGATAAACATTTGCGCAAATACCATGGGGTATGAAAAATCAGTAGCACCTTCTTTTTATTCTAAATGTCATATGCTTTCAGAAAATATATGGTTTTGGGAGTCTTTCACTAATTCTGAAAGCTGTAAGGGAAAAATGAAAACTTTCCGATTTTTTTTAGAAATTTGGATATTTTACACTTTTGCGTCTGTTCAATTTTCACCATTACGCAAAAAGGAGCAATTTAAAAGTTACAAATATTTGTTATTTATTCACTCAATACAAGTTAAGCTTTTATAGTTAGTAGGAATTTTGTAAAATTTGCTGTGTTTTTATCTGCTAATAATGGTAGCACCTTTTTTTTATTCTACTCATCATGTGCTTTCAGAAAATATATGGTTTGGGGGGTCTTTCACAAATTCTGAAAGCTACAAGTGAAAAATAAAAAACATAGGGAAAATTGCAAAAAAAAATAATTGCATAACAAAGAACAGACATACAAGGCATCCGATAGGTGTTACAGCAAGGATATTCAGCAATAAAATCACAGTGATCCAGACATTAGTGCAGATATCAACAGACCATAGCTGTACCATTCGGATCCCCAACCCTATCCTGCATTTCAATATACCGTATATACTCGAGTATAAGCCGAGATTTTCAGCCCTTTTTTTGGGGCTGAAAGTCCCCCCTCGGCTTATACTCAAGTCATCGAAATTTTTACATTGTAAATATTACCTGTAAAGAAGTTGCGGCTGCGGCGTCCATAGTTCAAATTCCACGGCGTCCATCGTTCAAATTCCGCGGTCTCTTCCTGTTCCTTCCTTGATAGGCGAATCTCAGCAGACACTCTCCGCCTATCACGAACGTTCTCTCATCCTCAGTTTTCCAGCAGACGTCTGTGATTGGCGGAACACCCAACACAGTGTCTGCTGGGAAAACTGAGGATGAGAGAATGATCGTGATAGGCGGAGAGTGTCTGCTGAGAATCGCCTATCAAAGAAGGAACAGGAAGAGACCGCGGAATTTGAACGATGGACGCCGCAGCCGCAACTTCTTTACAGGTAATATTTACAATGTAAAATAGGGAACAGCGAGCTAGGGAACAGTGGGGCATCGGCTTATACTCGAGTCAGTGAGGTTTCCCAGTTTTTTGGCAACATTAGGTACCTCGGCTTATACTCGAGTCGGCTTATACTCGAGTATATACGGTAGTTGCTTTTTTCGTTTTTAAAACCGTAAAAATCAACAATTCAAAAAAACAAAGCCCCCCACTCTGCCCCTTAGGAGAGGGAAGTAACCATGCCTCCCTAATCCAAAAAGGACAGAATCCCAAACCCCCCTCCCCCCTAGGGATTTCAACATTCAGTTCTGAGAGCCCTGGGCAATGGGACTATTCCTTCAAATACTTGTCAATATCTCCCACAGCAGTGCCCAGCTCCCTAAGCCTTTTGACAACCTCTTGCTTTTAGCTTTTACAACGGCCTGAATAGATTTGAAAGATTCTACTCATATTGACTTTAGTGGGGTTTGAATTAACATTCAGAAATTAGAAGCAGTTCAGCAAACCTCCTGGAACTCATTCCTACACCGCACTGTGAGATCTATGATGTAAAACAAGGTCCGATTTCCATGTATAACATTTTCCACACTCAGGGCAGGAATATGGTTTCTCTCCAGTATGAGATCTCTGGTGTCTAACAAGTTTTGATTTCCATGAAAAACACTTCCCGCACTCAGGGCAGGAATATGGCTTCTCGACTGTGTGAATCTTCTGATGAGAGTAAAGAGAGGAAAACCGGGAAAAACTTTTTTTACACTCAGGGCAAGAATATAGCTTCTCTCCAGTGTGAGTTCTCTGGTGTGTAACAAGGTCTGATTTTTGTGAAAAGCATTTCCTGCACTCAGGGCATGAATACGGCTTCTCTCCTGTGTGAGATTTCTGATGTCGAACCAGAATTGATTTCTGTGAAAAACATTTCCCACACTCAGGGCAGGAATACGGCTTCTCCCCCGTGTGAGATCTCTGATGTCTAACAAGTTGAGATTTATCTATAAAACATTTCCCACACTCAGAGCAAGAATACGGCTTTTCCCCCGTGTGCATTCTCTGATGTTTAACAAGGTCTGACGTCTGTGAAAAACATTTGCCACACTCCGGGCAGAAATACGGCTTCTCCGCTGTGTGAGATCTCTGATGTATTACAAGGCCCGATTTGTGAAAAAAACACTTCCCGCACTCAGGGCAGGAAAATGGCTTTTCCCCCGTGTGGGATCTCTGATGTGTAATAAGTTGTGATTTCTCTATAAAACATTTCCCACATTCTGGGCAGGAATTTGGCTTCTCCCCCGTGTGCAATCTCTGATGTCTAAAAAGGTCTGATTTCTGTGAAAAACATTTCCCACACTCATGGCAGGAATACGGCTTCTCCCCTGTGTGGGATCTCTGATGTCTAACAAGTTGTGATTTATCTGTAAAACACTTCCCACACTCAGAGCAGGAATTTTGCTTCTTGCCCTTGTGAGTCCTGTAGTGTATGATAAGTTCTGATTTATGAAGGAAACATTTCCCGCACTCAGAACAGGAATGCCTCTTGTCACCCGTGTGAGATCTCTGATGTACAGTAAGACTTAATTCAGAGCTAAAACTTCCCCCACATTCAGGACAGGAAAATTTCTCCTCCCCCTGAATTCCGGCATCATCCCCCACAGTATGAGGTTGCTCAGAGTCAGAGAAATTTGATGGTCTATCCACACTGTGAAGTCCTCCATCCATAGCTGAGCTCATTGTCTTTTCTCCTGCACAATCTCTTGTGATGTCCTCATCTTCCATTTTACAACCTAGAGATAAAGTGAGACGCTCCTTTGAGGGTTTCTCCATGGTGTGTCCTGAAAAATATAAAAACATAATCAATAGATATAAAAAGGTGAGTTCACTTAAATCAGAGTTCCATCTGGATCAGGTAGGTTTGAGTGAGCAGAGTTCTCTGTCGATGTTCCAACCAGAATGAACACCTCCCCCTTCAGTCAAAGGGCTTTTAGTCCTCCTTCCAGATCACTTTTTATCACATTTAAGCAGCCAACACAACCACAAGCCTAGGCACTGGCTTAAGTGATCTCTGATAATCAAAAGGTTCAAAGATTAGACACTTTAGCATAGAACAAGTGACCATAGGCCTAGGCTTCTGGTGACAGACAGCACTATAGGATGTTTGGAGAAATATTTTCCACTGAAAACATGTTTCAGTTTTTAAGTTCCTTCTTAATTTTCATCCCAACAAAACTGTAAATACAGATTTATGGTGACCTTCAGCTACAGGCCAAAGAAGAGGGACCAAGGCACATTCTATGTTATTATATCAGGTCTACTGTAACACGGAGAAAAACACAAACTAATACTGCCAGATGAACTACCTGCATCAAATATTCTGAAATGGAGAGCTTCGTACATTTACCGCTCTCCGGGAGGAATTTCAGCTTCCCAGTTCCATGAAATTCTACTACATTCAACTCCGACACGCGGTAAGGGCCGAAAATGATGTAGATGCCTGGGTTCAGACTAACGCTTTAATGTTTAACTATATGGCGGAGGTGTCATCATATAAAGGCTTCAAGTCTTGTAGTTATGCTATGCTCCTTAATTTTTTTCTGCCTGATCTGACCCGAAAGGTGATAGCCCAATGGGAGGGAGACGTTGGGCCTTTTGAGGAGGAACAATGGGAGGAGGCACTTTTGGAAGTCTCCCAGTGTTCACTGAATGTTGCCCAGCGCTTGTCGCAGTTGTATATACTTCTCCGAGTTCACTATATGCCCGCCAGACTGGCTAGAATGGGGGTGCGTGATGATCCCTCGGGCACGCGTTGCATGCAGGATCACGGTGACTTGATACACTTTCTGTTCTGTGGCATTTCCCCAAACTACATGCTTACTGGATGGAGGTGATGGAGGTCATTAAAGTCTTTTATTAAAAAATGTGCTACAATGAAAATCCATCATCAATCATGCCATTCAGCAATGCCAATACAAATCAATCATAATGACTGACCCTCTCTGAGCGCCAAAAAAAAGCATGTTGACTGCGCACCACGTTGACGTGATCATTTTGGGTCAATGATGTCAATTAGGATCCCCTATTTAATAAATGACATCACCCAAGAGATCCCACCTTTTTGTTTCCATTCAGCTGCAGTGCTGGGGAGCTGTCGTTTGCAGCAAGTGAGCGGCGGGATCGGACATGTAGTTGTGTCTTTTGTGGTGTCGGGTCGCCAGGTATCATTCATCATGATTGACGTGGATCTGCATCGCCGGATGACATGATTGATGATCGTTCTACTTCATGGGACTTTATTTTAATAAAGGACTTGTCAAAATGTGGGTCTGTATGTTTATTTACTTAACATTAAGGGTACTCATAAGAGGAGCCATTATTCTAGGCCTACTTTCTGCACAACCCTGGCCTAGTGTGTGTGTGGGGGGGGGGGGGTCTGCAGGTGGGGGCTTATTGGAATCTGGAAGCCCCTTGAACAATAAGGGGGCCCCCCATGTGTCAGTCCACCTATATGTGAATGAATATGGGGTACACAGTACATCTACTATAAAGTCCCCTGATGTACATCCCTTATCCGTCACGTCATCCAGTGGAACCCCAAAATCTACATACATTTTTTTTTAATAAATACAGTGTATCTGCAGCACAGAGAAGGGGATCTTTAACTTAGAGAAAAGAAGGAATAATGAGTAGGACGGGTATCAGTGACTATTATCAACCTATTATTGGCTGATATCACTTATCTCCCACCCAACTCTGGACCAATCAGTGTGCAGTAACAGAGCAGAGATAACAGAAGAATATATGATGGCTCACCTGTACTGATCTCTGTAGGAGTGTCCTCCTCTTTGATTGTCCTCGTCATTCCAGCCTCCTCCGTATATTGCTGATCATCCCTCACATACGTCTCTTCTACTTCACCCTCAACTTTCATGTTCATCAGATCTTCACCCTAAACCAACAGAATGGCAGAAAATAACATCTGTAACATAGAAGTATTTATGATGTGAGATCACATAGAAAATATAATCTTGTAGAGTCCACACATCATCTCCACATGTCAGAGTGTTCAATCACTTTATGTTCCAGACCCTCCACTCCACCTACCTGATGATGGTGAGGGATGGTGTGACCTTCCTGTGTAGAATCCCGGGAATACAGAGGACGGGGACATCTCTCTGGTGGGTTCCTGGTATTAGACGACTCCATCTTATTGTCCTTGTAGAGCTCCTTGCATCCATCTGAAAGTTTCTCCATTACACCATAATCCTCATCCTCCTCTTTATACTCTTCTTTAACAACAATATTATCACCCCCGAGGTTTCCACTCTGAATATAAAATAAATATTCATTGTAATAAACATGCTGTGTATAAATCATAACTATCAATAATTGTTCTTCATCTACCTGATGATGGTGAGGGATGGTGTGACCTTCCTGTGTGGAGTCCCGGGAATACAGAGAACGGGGACATCTCTCTGGTGGGTTTTCATAGCTGGATGACTCCACCATGGTGTCCTGGTACAGATCTTTGTGTCCTTTTACAGAATCCGACTCCTCCAGAAGCCAATCCCCATCATCCTCCTGCGTTATCTCTTCTTTAACATCAACTTTAGAATCTCTCAGGTTTCCACTCTGATTATAGAATAAAAATGATATAAACTGTAACACAACAGATATTGTACAGATCTTGACACACACAATGATACAGTCACCATCCAGACACATCCCTTGTCTGTTACTGGATAATGTCCCAGAATTCCCGGCACCGCTCACCTCTCCTGTCAGCAGCTCCATCATCTTCTTAGTGATTTCTAGAATCTTCTCCATGTTGTGTCTCTCAGGTTTTAGGGAGTCACATGGAGGCACTGTGATGGTCATATGATCTCCAAACTTCACAAGAGGATATCTCTGTATTGAGGAACCAATAGGAATATCATGTTAGAATCCCAGAATCCTCCTCACCTCTCCGGTCAGGTCTGTGTGTTATTAATAGAGATAAGAGTGATGTCATGTGACCTCCCAGAATCCTCCTCACCTCTCCAGTCAGCAGGTAGATGATCTCCAGCGTGAGATTTAATATTGTCTCCGTCATGTAACTCCAGTCCTCCTCCATCCTTGATGTGGTCATGTGATCTATACAGGTTTCTCTGTGGGTGCAGAATTACAGTAGCTGGTCATTAGGATGGATTTTGGGATGGGGGTTTTTAACATTAAGCAGATAGAATTGAGGTGATATTACAAATATCTATGATATCAGTGTACTTCTATATTTTATATAAGCTGCTGATCTATGGGATTGAAAAAATGATATATATAGTAATGGCGGCGATCAGCGATATTGCGGCGGACAGTCTGACACTAACTGACTAATGACACTGGCTGGGAAGGGGTTAACATCTAGGGCAATCAAATAGTATCTTTTATTATTGTTTTTATCTTTCTCATTAAATAAATACTACCGTTTGGTGCCCCTCTGTCCCTTCAACCTGCCGACCGTCTAACATGGAAAATATGTCATTACTTTGAAGTAATTTTTAAAGCATCGCCTACGGAGATCTTTAAATACCGCAATTTAACGCTATTGCATGAGCATGCGCAATTTTAAAGCATGACTAGTGTAGCGGGGTCTTCTTTAAGGCCCCAGGACTACATTACCCAGAACCCTGTTCGGCACCCAGGGTACATTCAGCCATCGCAGAGACTGATGGAAGGGGCTATATAAGAGGAGGGCGAGGCAGAGCTCGCTCTCTTTGGACACCGCGCTGCAATCAACAGGTCTTCCTGTGCGGATCTTCTGCAGTGCAGGGCCTGAAGCCAGGGCCTTGCACAACTTCCAGAGAGCCTTCCACCCCACTGCGGAACCTGGGTCACACCTGACTTCGTTGACTTCTTACATCAGTTGGATCGGAGACCCGACCGTTGCAGACGCTGTGTGTGGAGACACAGCAAGTGGAAGTCCCGGACTGGGATCGCGTCCGGAGTGGTGAGCGAGCACCTGCTCAATCCTATAGGCTGTACTGTTGTTAGGCCTAGAGACTGCCTTGGCCCACCGGCCTTTATTTACTATTCCACTGGAGACTAGTGGCGGAACTGAGTTGGGTTAGTCTCCGGTGAAGTGTTCTTTATTGTCTACCCCTTTGGATTACAAATACTGTTCCTGTTGTGCACCACCAGTCAAGTTGCATGCAAAGAAATCGTTCTGCTAGAGACTGAGTTAAATCTGAGTCAGGCCTGACCAGGAGTTAGAACTTTTTGTTGCTGCGCCATAAGGGCGCATAGATAGAGATAGCTGTACTAAAAGGGAAATAGCCTGCATTACCTGGGTGTACTATATTTTCTGCTGTAGGGCTCTGCAGACATATATGTGTTATGTATTAACCTTGTGCCTTTTACCCAAAGTAAAAAAAAACGTTATACTTCATCACTTGCTATCAGTGTGTTATCATTATGCAAAGAGGTTACCCTTACAATACAGTGAGATTGTGATACAAGAAAATCCCTAGACTAACTGTGCCAGAGGGGGTCGAGTAGATTGCCGGGGGTTGGCAGTGCTGTATTCAGGGCCCGCAGGCAAATCCAGCGGCTCTCTTAACTGGGGGTAGCGCTACATGTGGGGGCTCGTCCGGGATCCTGATACAGCAAGTAACGCGCCAAAAGTATCAGCATGGACCCACTAGAAGTAGGACAGTGGTGCAAGGCGGTCGGCACAGATTCAGCCGGGGTAGTGGTCATAGAACTCCCAGGGATCTGGCAAGAAGAAGCGGTGAAGCAGCTAGTGATGTCACTGTCCCCGCACCAGAAGGTATGGGTGGTGGATGTCAGGTCGAATTCTTCACTGACCCACGCACTAATAGAGTGGAAGAATGGAATCCCAGAGCATTTCAAGAATCCAAGTATAGAAGCAATAGATGATCAGACTTACAGCCTAATACATGCGCTGCCACTCAAGTCAGGAGGATGGTTTCAGACACCGAAACTATCTCCACCACCGTCCCCAAAAGCAGAAAAACGGGAGAAGAAAAAGAGTCCCGGATCACCACCTGCCACCCTCAGCGCAGAATTATGCGCAGTCCTGGGGGAAATTGTAGCCCAGTGTAAGAAGAATCCTACAGACTACCAAATGTCGGGATACAGAAAACTTAGAATATTTTCTGGAAGGAAGCCTGTACCTTCGGTGAAGAGGGGTTTGAGGAGTGGTTAGACGGCGCCACCCAGGCCTTACAAGAATGGGAAGTCCCAGAACACAGAAAGAAAAAGAGAATTGCTGAAAGCTTGAAGGGGCCTGCTCTAGAGGCCATACGCAACCTCAAGATGAGCAAAACAGACTGTGATGCACAGGACTATCTGGATATTCTGCAGAATGTGTTCGGTGGAACAAAGAAAATCACTGAGCTCACTTACCAGCTGGAGCACTGCTATCAAAAGACAGGAGAGAAACTGTCAGAATTCATGAGGCGCCTGGATAAGATCCTGCATAAGATGATACTGAAGAAGGGGATCGACCCACGGAAGGTGGATGAGGCCCGTGTTCAGCAGGTGATGAGAGGATCTCAGCCCCTGGACCCCATCGCATTAGCGCTACGCACGCGACAGGACGGGAAGAGCCTGGAATACCCTGACTTAATCCGAGTGGTCAGAGAGGAAGAAGCTATGCTGGAGGAAAAGAAGAGGAATCAACCAATTGAGCCAGCTAATCCTCCTCCAGTGATGGTCAGGACAGCCATGACCCTGGAGAGAGACTCCGAGGTGGATGCCTTGAAGTCACAGATGTCCCAAGTATTGGAAATGCTGACCTCTCTGATGGAAAAGGATCCAAGGGTACCAGAGAGGGAAGGACCAAGGAAGGAACTGTTCCCAAACACCTCAGCGCCCGCGTCCCTACAAGATTGGGGGGACATGACTTGTTTCAACTGTGGAGGGGTTGGCCATGTCGCCAAAGTGTGTTCCAGCCCCAAGAAAAAGAAACGTAATAACCGCAAGCCGGCGGAAAACTTCAGAGCGCCCCGGTGAAGGAGTCAACCGGGTGCCCATCATCTCCAGTGAGCTCCAAACTGAATGCAGAAGCTACTGAGTTCATCCCCACCAGTCCTTTGTCGGATTCTTGGGAAGATGCCTGTGTCTTACTCCCAGAGGAGGATCCAAGAGCTTCCATGTACCTCCCTGGTCCGGAGTCAGGTGCCCCAGGACCAGTGGACACTCCCAAGTTGGTTCCGGAAGAGGAACCTGTTTTAGCCAGACCAGAAAGCCCAAGAGGACAAAGGATGAGAAGAGCCATAAAACCTCCCAGAAGATTGACTTACCCACAGATGGGGAGGAGCTCGGAAGACACTGTGGTTACGGCCAGGAGGAGTATGGAAGACCCTAATCCCTCCACTGTTCATTTGGTGGGGGGCAACCCCAACTCACTCTCTGGCACAGTTAAGCAGGACACTAATGACAGTGTGACCTGTGGGCAGGGGAGTTCACCTCCTTGTTTTTGGTGGGAATTTCCTCTGCCAACCTCATACGCAACTTTGGCTAATGTTGTGTGTGCTGTAATTTAATGTTATCTTTGGGGACCAAAGAGTTTAAGTGGGGGGAGTGTGTAGCGGGGTCTTCTTTAAGGCCTGGGGACTACATTACCCAGAACCCCGTTCGGCACCCAGGGTGCAGTCAGCCACCGCAGAGACTGATGGGAGGGGCTATATAAGAGGAGGGCGAGGCGGAGCTCGCTCTCTTTGGACACTGCGCTGCAATCAACAGGTCTTCCTGTGCGGATCTACTGCAGTGCAGGGCCTGAAGCCAGGGCCTTGCACAACTTCCAGAGAGCCTTCCACCCCACTGCGGAACCTGGGTGACACCTGACTTCGCTGACTTCTTACATCAGTTGGATCGGAGACCCGACCGTTGCAGACGCTGTGTGTGGAGACACAGCAGGTGGAAGTCCCGGACTGGGATCGCGTCCGGAGTGGTGAGCGAGCACCTGCTCAATCCTATAGGCTGTACTGTTGTTAGGCCTAGAGACTGCCTTGGCCCACCGGCCTTTATTTACTATTCCACTGGAGACTAGTGGCGGAACTGAGTTGGGTTAGTCTCCGGTGAAGTGTTCTTTATTGTCTACC
Source organism: Rana muscosa (assembly GCA_029206835.1). Classification (NCBI taxonomy): domain Eukaryota; kingdom Metazoa; phylum Chordata; class Amphibia; order Anura; family Ranidae; genus Rana; species Rana muscosa. The sequence goes on from JARGYO010000094.1 coordinate 29,741,396, forward strand.
CCTTTGGATTACAAATACTGTTTCTGTTGTGCACCATCAGTCAAGTTGCATGCGAAGAAATCGTTCTGCTAGAGACTGAGTTAAATCTGAGTCATGTCTGACCAGGAGTTAGAACTTTTTGTTGCTGCGCCATAAGGGCGCATAGATAGAGATAGCTGTACTAAAAGGGAAATAGCCTGCATTATCAGGGTGTATTATATTTTCTGCTGTAGGGCTCTGCAGACATATATGTGTTATGTATTAACCTTGTGCCTTTTACCCAAAGTAAAAAAAAATAGAAATGTGCATTCGTTTTCGTCCGAATGCATTTTCGTCCGAATTTCAGCTATTTTCGTTATCGTTTTAACAAACGAAAACGAAAGCACAGAATCCGAAAACCAAAAGATCCGACATAAACAAATGCTTTATTTTCGTTTTCGTTGCTACAACAGTTCGATATAGATAGGAGATTCGACGTGACGCTGACAATAATAATCTGTGTCTATCGAACCTGTGGTCGAATGTGCCTAACCTTAACTCTATTAGTCCAAGATTATTCTACATAGAGAGAAAAGATTCGACATAGGAGAGAAAAGATTCGACATAGGAGAGAAAAGATTCGACATTATAGAGAGAAAAGATTCAACATAGGAGAGAAAAGATTCGACATTATAGAGAGAAAAGATTTGACATTATAGAGAGAAAAGATTCGACATTATAGAGAGAAAAGATTCGACATTATAGAGAGAAAAGATTCGACATAGGAGAGAAAAGATTTGACATTATAGAGAGAAAAGATTCGACATTATAGAGAGAAAAGATTCGACATTATAGAGAGAAAAGATTCGACATAGGAGAGAAAAGATTTGACATTATAGAGAGAAAAGATTCAACATTATAGAGAGAAAAGATTCGACATTATAGAGAGAAAAGATTCGACATAGGAGAGAAAAGATTCGACATTATAGAGAGAAAAGATTCGACATTATAGAGAGAAAAGATTCGACATTATAGAGAGAAAAGATTCGACATAGGAGAGAAAAGATTCGACATTATAGAGAGAAAAGATTCGACATTATAGAGAGAAAAGATTCGACATTATAGAGAGAAAAGATTCGACATTATAGAGAGAAAAGATTCGACATAGGAGAGAAAAGATTCGACATTATAGAGAGAAAAGATTCGACATTATAGAGAGAAAAGATTCGACATTATAGAGAGAAAAGATTCGACATTATAGAGAGAAAAGATTCGACATAGGAGAGAAAAGATTCGACATAGAGAGAAAAGATTTGACATTATAGAGAGAAAAGATTTGACATTATAGAGAGAAAAGATTCGACATTATAGAGAGAAAAGATTTGACATTATAGAGAGAAAAGATTTGACATTATAGAGAGAAAAGATTCGACATAGGAGAGAAAAGATTCGACATAGAGAGAAAAGATTTGACATTATAGAGAGGAAAGATTTGACATTATAGAGAGAAAAGATTTGACATTATAGAGAGAAAAGATTCGACATTATAGAGAGAAAAGATTTGACATTATAGAGAGAAAAGATTTGACATTATAGAGAGAAAAGATTTGACATTATAGAGAGAAAAGATTCGACATAGGAGAGAAAAGATTCGACATAGAGAGAAAAGATCACTGCTTGTGGGCGGAACATTCGACCGGAAATGTATGATTGCAGAGTCGTACAGTTTTGCTGCTCCGTCGAATCTTCTTTGAACATTCGACAGACACCATAAGCCTTCAATGACAGATTCGACCTTAATTAATTCAGATTTTCGGACGAATGCAATTTTTAACGAAAAACGAAATAAATAAAAACGAATTTCGGTAGTAACTTAATAAATTTATTTTTCGGACGAAAACGAAATTCCGAAACGAAATATTTCAGTGTGCACCATGTCTAAAAAAAAACGTTATACTTCATCACTTGCTATCAGTGTGTTATCATTATGCAAAGAGGTTACCCTTACAATACAGTGAGATTGTGATACAAGAAAATCCCTAGCCTAACTGTGCCAGAGTGGGTCGAGTAGATTGCCGGGGGTTGGCAGTGCTGTATTCAGGGCCCGCAGGCAAATCCAGTGGCTCTCTTAACTGGGGGTAGCGCTACACTAGGTATTATGTTAGGTATCTATTTACTCTGCGTAACATCATCTTTCACATTATGCACAAAAATTTGGGTATATGTTGTGTTTTTGAAATCATTAAAAAAAATAAAAAAATTGCATTTGAAAAACCGTTGTGCAAAAAACGTGTGACATAAAAAATTGCAACGATCGCCATTTTATTCTCTAGGGTCTCTGATAAAAAAATATATAATAATATATAATTTGGGTGTTCTAAATAATTTTTTAGCAAAAAGCACTGGTTTTTACTTGTAATCAACAAATGTCAGAAAAAAAGCCTGGTCAGCAAGTGGTTAAAGTGTTGATTTACCGTACAGAAAAGCACACTATGCTGTCCCATTTGGCATAACAAGCATAGCTGAGGACTCCCTTTCATTTAGAAGAATGTATGCTGAAACCGCATTTAACCACTTCCCTACCCAGCCATAGTAAAATGTCGTCCACAGATGGGATCTCCCATCCTGGGTGGACGTCATATGACGTCCTCGGCTTTGTAGGGGGATATCTGAATGATGCCTGCAGCTAGAGGCATCATTCAGATATCCTTTTAAAGTGCCGGCGATTCTGTGCACCATAAGAACGATCATAGCGGCGGTTCCACCGCTTGATCGTTCTTATAGGCGGCGGGAGGGGACATCCCCCCCCTCCCGCCGCCATCCGGTGCTTCTCCGGGCTCTCCCGTGCGATCGGGGACCCGGAGCGAATCTTCCGGCGCCGTTGGCGGGTCACGTGATGAGCATAGAGATGACTGGTGACCAGATGGTCACCAGTCATCTCTATGATCGTCGGAGGCCCGGGCGCGATGTGATGACGTCACGCCCGGGTCCTCAAATGTAAACAAAGCCGCCATTGCGGCTGTAAGTATGAGATCAGTGAAAATTTTTTCACTGATCTCATGCTTTCCAGCCTGGAGGAGAGATGTGGGGTCTTATTGACCCCGCATCTCTCAATAAAGAGAACCTGTCACACACATTCCTATTACAAGGGATGTTTACATTCCTTGTAATAGGAATAAAAGTGATCAAAAAAAAAAAAAAGTAAAATAACTATAAAAAAATAAATAAATAAGTAAAAAAAAAAAAAAAAAGAATAATAAAAAAAAATTAAAACGCCCCTGTCCCCGGTAGCTCGCGATCAGAAGCGAATGCACAAGTAAGTCGCCCACATATGTAAACGCCGTTCAAACCACACATGTGAGGTATCGCCGCGTGCAACAATTCTAGCACTATACCTCCTCTGTAATTCTAACCTGGTAACCTGTAAAAAAAATTAAAGCGTCGCCTATGGAGATTTTTAAGTACCGAAGTTTGGCGCCATTCCATGAGTGTGCGCAATTTTAAAGCGTGACATGTTAGGTATATATTTACTCGGCGTAACATCATCTTTCATATTTTCCCAAAAAATTGGGCTAACTTTACTGTTTTGTTATTTTTTAATTCATGAAACCATTTAAAAAAAAAAAAAAAAGGCGTTTGAAAAATTATTGCGCAAATATCGTGCAAGAAAAAAAGTTGCAATGACCGTCATTTTATTCCCTAGGGTGTCTGCTAAAAAAACAATATAATGTTTGGGGGTTCTGAGTAATTTTCTAGCAAAAGAATGATGATTTGTACATGTAGGAGAGAAGTGCTAGAATAGGCCCGGTATGGAAGTGGTACAAAAAGCCCTGTATTGAAGTGGTTAAAATACCTGCCAGGTGGCGTTCTGTCCCTCTTTTACTCTCACACTGTGGCTGCGTCTAAATGACCCAGAGCGTGCTATATATTCACTTCTGCGTCCAAGATGGCTGCTCAGACCTCACAGGATTTGGCAAAAGGAGACACTGCCCTCCCCAAGATGGCTGCCCAGATCTCACAGGGTTTGACAAAAGGAAACGCTGTCCTCCCGAAGATGGCTTCCCAGACCTCACAGGATTTGACAAAACGAGACGCTGTCCTCCCCAAGATGGCTGCCCAGATCTCACAGGATTTGGCAAAAGGAGACACTCATACCTCCCAACTGGCACGGATTGGGTGGGACTTTCCCGCAATGACAACTGTTTCCCGCATGCCCGCAAGAGAGGATATTTTCCCGCATAACACTAGTGAAGAGGAGGAAGAGGAGGTCCGAGGTCCCCCACCACCATCCCCACGCTCCTCAACTGCAGCACGGGAGGAGTAAAAGCCATAAACATGAGGAGGAAGAGGTAAGAAGTAAGGTTCCCCCCGCTGTTCAACTGTAACGGCAGGTCCGGAGGCATTCTCCGTTCCCCACTCCTCAACACTCCTCCTCAGCCCCGTACCCCCGCTAACTTCTTTAATGTCCTGTGAAAAAAAAATCGTCATCCCGCGGCAGCAGACCCGCCCCCCCGGCTCAACAACTTTAGTGTCCGAAAATATGAATTAATTAAGGTCGAATCTGTCATTGAAGGCTTATGGTGTCTGTCGAATGTTCAAAGAAGATTCGATGGAGCAGCGAAACTGTACGACGTTGCAATCATACATTTCCGGTCGAATGTTCCGCCCACAAGCTATAGAAGAATTCTAATGTTGTATGACTAGTAATAATTATATTTATTAATTATTACTAGTCAACCAACATTCTAATTTTTCGGAAATGTACGATTGCGGCGTCGTACAGTTTAGCTGCTTGTCAAATCTTCTTAGAACTTTCAACAGACACCATAAGCCTTCAATGACAGATTCGACGTTTGTATGTTTTTCAATGCTTTGTCGAATCTTCGTCGTTCATGTTGAATTGTCAAGTTAGTTCTAGCTATTTTACTGCTCCTCCTCTTTGGTTACAATCAGCCAATAACATTCATCATCATCAATATTTTTATTTTACTTCCCCCACCCAATTCCAGCAGCGATCTTTTCTCTCTATAATGTCAAATCTTTTCTCTCTATAATGTCGAATCTTTTCTCTCTATAATGTCGAATCTTTTCTCTCTATAATGTCGAATCTTTTCTCTATAATGTGGAATCTTTTCTCTCTATAATGTCAAATCTTTTCTCTCTATAATGTCAAATCTTTTCTCTCTATAATGTCAAATCTTTTCTCTCTATGTCGAATCTTTTCTCTCTATAATGTCAAATCTTTTCTCTCTATAATGTCAAATCTTTTCTCTCTATAATGTCGAATCTTTTCTCTCTATAATGTCGAATCTTTTCTCTCTATAATGTCGAATCTTTTCTCTCTATAATGTCAAATCTTTTCTCTCTATAATGTCGAATCTTTTCTCTCTATAATGTCGAATCTTTTCTCTCTATAATGTCGAATCTTTTCTCTCTATAATGTCAAATCTTTTCTCTCTATAATGTCAAATCTTTTCTCTCTATAATGTCGAATCTTTTCTCTCTATAATGTCGAATCTTTTCTCTCTATAATGTCAAATCTTTTCTCTCTATAATGTCAAATCTTTTCTCTCTATAATGTCGAATCTTTTCTCTCTATAATGTCAAATCTTTTCTCTCTATAATGTCGAATCTTTTCTCTATAATGTGGAATCTTTTCTCTCTATAATGTCAAATCTTTTCTCTCTATAATGTCAAATCTTTTCTCTCTATAATGTCAAATCTTTTCTCTCTATGTCGAATCTTTTCTCTCTATAATGTCAAATCTTTTCTCTCTATAATGTCAAATCTTTTCTCTCTATAATGTCGAATCTTTTCTCTCTATAATGTCGAATCTTTTCTCTCTATAATGTCGAATCTTTTCTCTCTATAATGTCAAATCTTTTCTCTCTATAATGTCGAATCTTTTCTCTCTATAATGTCGAATCTTTTCTCTCTATAATGTCGAATCTTTTCTCTCTATAATGTCAAATCTTTTCTCTCTATAATGTCAAATCTTTTCTCTCTATAATGTCGAATCTTTTCTCTCTATAATGTCGAATCTTTTCTCTCTATAATGTCGAATCTTTTCTCTCTATAATGTCAAATCTTTTCTCTCTATAATGTCAAATCTTTTCTCTCTATAATGTCGAATCTTTTCTCTCTATAATGTCAAATCTTTTCTCTCTATAATGTCGAATCTTTTCTCTATAATGTGGAATCTTTTCTCTCTATAATGTCAAATCTTTTCTCTCTATAATGTCAAATCTTTTCTCTCTATAATGTCAAATCTTTTCTCTCTATGTCGAATCTTTTCTCTCTATAATGTCAAATCTTTTCTCTCTATAATGTCAAATCTTTTCTCTCTATAATGTCAAATCTTTTCTCTCTATAATGTCGAATCTTTTCTCTCTATAATGTCGAATCTTTTCTCTCTATAATGTCAAATCTTTTCTCTCTATAATGTCAAATCTTTTCTCTCTATAATGTCAAATCTTTTCTCTCTATAATGTCAAATCTTTTCTCTCTATAATGTCGAATCTTTTCTCTCTATAATGTCAAATCTTTTCTCTCTATAATGTCGAATCTTTTCTCTCTATAATGTCGAATCTTTTCTCTTTATAATGTCGAATCTTTTCTCTCTATAATGTCGAATCTTTTCTCTCTATAATGTCGAATCTTTTCTCTCTATAATGTCGAATCTTTTCTCTCTATAATGTCGAATCTTTTCTCTCTATAATGTCGAATCTTTTCTCTCTATAATGTCGAATCTTTTCTCTCTATAATGTCGAATCTTTTCTCTCTATAATGTCAAATCTTTTCTCTCTATAATGTCAAATCTTTTCTCTCTATGTCGAATCTTTTCTCTCTATAATGTCGAATCTTTTCTCTCTATAATGTCAAATCTTTTCTCTCTATAATGTCGAATCTTTTCTCTCTATAATGTCAAATCTTTTCTCTCTATAATGTCAAATCTTTTCTCTCTATAATGTCGAATCTTTTCTCTCTATAATGTCAAATCTTTTCTCTCTATAATGTCAAATCTTTTCTCTCTATAATGTCGAATCTTTTCTCTCTATAATGTAGAATCTTTTCTCTATAATGTGGAATCTTTTCTCTCTATAATGTCAAATCTTTTCTCTCTATAATGTCAAATCTTTTCTCTCTATAATGTCAAATCTTTTCTCTCTATGTCGAATCTTTTCTCTCTATAATGTCAAATCTTTTCTCTCTATAATGTCGAATCTTTTCTCTCTATAATGTCGAATCTTTTCTCTATAATGTGGAATCTTTTCTCTCTATAATGTCAAATCTTTTCTCTCTATAATGTCAAATCTTTTCTCTCTATAATGTCAAATCTTTTCTCTCTATGTCGAATCTTTTCTCTCTATAATGTCAAATCTTTTCTCTCTATAATGTCAAATCTTTTCTCTCTATAATGTCAAATCTTTTCTCTCTATAATGTCGAATCTTTTCTCTCTATAATGTCGAATCTTTCCTCTCTATAATGTCGAATCTTTTCTCTCTATAATGTCAAATCTTTTCTCTCTATAATGTCAAATCTTTTCTCTCTATAATGTCAAATCTTTTCTCTCTATAATGTCAAATCTTTTCTCTCTATAATGTCGAATCGTTTCTCTCTATAATGTCGAATCTTTTCTCTCTATAATGTCAAATCTTTTCTCTCTATGTCGAATCTTTTCTCTCTATAATGTCAAATCTTTTCTCTCTATAATGTCAAATCTTTTCTCTCTATAATGTCGAATCTTTTCTCTCTATGTCGAATCTTTTCTCTCTATAATGTCAAATCTTTTCTCTCTATAATGTCAAATCTTTTCTCTCTATAATGTCGAATCTTTTCTCTCTATAATGTCGAATCTTTTCTCTCTATAATGTAGAATCTTTTCTCTCTATAATGTCAAATCTTTTCTCTCTATAATGTCAAATCTTTTCTCTCTATAATGTCGAATCTTTTCTCTCTATAATGTCGAATCTTTTCTTTCTATAATGTCGAATCTTTTCTCTCTATAATGTCGAATCTTTTCTCTCTATAATGTCGAATCTTTTCTCTCTATAATGTAGAATCTTTTCTCTCTATAATGTCAAATCTTTTCTCCCTATAATGTCGAATCTTTTCTCTCTATAATGTCGAATCTTTTCTTTCTATGTCAAATCTTTTCTCTCTATAATGTCGAATCTTTTCTCTCTATAATGTCGAATCTTTTCTCTCTATAATGTTGAATCTTTTCTCTCTATAATGTCGAATCTTTTCTCTCTATAATGTCGAATCTTTTCTCTCTATGTCGAATCTTTTCTCTCTATAATGTCGAATCTTTTCTCTCTATAATGTCGAATCTTTTCTCTCTATAATGTCAAATCTTTTCTCTCTATAATGTCGAATCTTTTCTCTCTATAATGTCAAATCTTTTCTCTCTATAATGTCAAATCTTTTCTCTCTATAATGTCAAATCTTTTCTCTCTATAATGTCAAATCTTTTCTCTCTATAATGTCAAATCTTTTCTCTCTATAATGTCAAATCTTTTCTCTCTATAATGTCAAATCTTTTCTCTCTATAATGTCGAATCTTTTCTCTCTATAATGTCGAATCTTTTCTCTCTGTGTCGAATCTTTTCTCTCTATAATGTCGAATCTTTTCTCTCTATAATGTCAAATCTTTTCTCTCTATAATGTCGAATCTTTTCTCTCTATAATGTCGAATCTTTTCTCTCTATAATGTCAAATCTTTTCTCTCTATAATGTCAAATCTTTTCTCTCTATAATGTCAAATCTTTTCTCTCTATAATGTCGAATCGTTTCTCTCTATAATGTCGAATCTTTTCTCTCTATAATGTCAAATCTTTTCTCTCTATGTCGAATCTTTTCTCTCTATAATGTCAAATCTTTTCTCTCTATAATGTCAAATCTTTTCTCTCTATAATGTCGAATCTTTTCTCTCTATGTCGAATCTTTTCTCTCTATAATGTCAAATCTTTTCTCTCTATAATGTCGAATCTTTTCTCTCTATAATGTCGAATCTTTTCTCTCTATAATGTCGAATCTTTTCTCTCTATAATGTCGAATCTTTTCTCTCTATAATGTCGAATCTTTTCTCTCTATAATGTCGAATCTTTTCTCTCTATAATGTCGAATCTTTTCTCTCTATAATGTCGAATCTTTTCTCTCTATAATGTCAAATCTTTTCTCTCTATAATGTCAAATCTTTTCTCTCTATAATGTCAAATCTTTTCTCTCTATAATGTCAAATCGTTTCTCTCTATAATGTCAAATCTTTTCTCTCTATAATGTCGAATCTTTTCTCTCTATAATGTCGAATCTTTTCTCTCTATAATGTCAAATCTTTTCTCTCTATAATGTCAAATCTTTTCTCTCTATAATGTCAAATCTTTTCTCTCTATAATGTCAAATCTTTTCTCTCTATAATGTCGAATCTTTTCTCTCTATAATGTCAAATCTTTTCTCTCTATAATGTCAAATCTTTTCTCTCTATAATGTCAAATCTTTTCTCTCTATAATGTCAAATCTTTTCTCTCTATAATGTCAAATCTTTTCTCTCTATAATGTCGAATCTTTTCTCTCTATAATGTCGAATCTTTTCTCTATAATGTGGAATCTTTTCTCTCTATAATGTCGAATCTTTTCTCTATAATGTGGAATCTTTTCTCTCTATAATGTCAAATCTTTTCTCTCTATAATGTCAAATCTTTTCTCTCTATAATGTCAAATCTTTTCTCTCTATGTCGAATCTTTTCTCTCTATAATGTCAAATCTTTTCTCTCTATAATGTCAAATCTTTTCTCTCTATAATGTCAAATCTTTTCTCTCTATAATGTCGAATCTTTTCTCTCTATAATGTCGAATCTTTTCTCTCTATAATGTCAAATCTTTTCTCTCTATAATGTCAAATCTTTTCTCTCTATAATGTCAAATCTTTTCTCTCTATAATGTCGAATCTTTTCTCTCTATAATGTCGAATCTTTTCTCTCTATAATGTCAAATCTTTTCTCTCTATAATGTCGAATCTTTTCTCTCTATAATGTCGAATCTTTTCTCTCTATAATGTCGAATCTTTTCTCTCTATAATGTCGAATCTTTTCTCTCTATAATGTCGAATCTTTTCTCTCTATAATGTCGAATCTTTTCTCTCTATAATGTCGAATCTTTTCTCTCTATAATGTCGAATCTTTTCTCTCTATAATGTCAAATCTTTTCTCTCTATAATGTCAAATCTTTTCTCTCTATGTCGAATCTTTTCTCTCTATAATGTCGAATCTTTTCTCTCTATAATGTCAAATCTTTTCTCTCTATAATGTCGAATCTTTTCTCTCTATAATGTCAAATCTTTTCTCTCTATAATGTCAAATCTTTTCTCTCTATAATGTCGAATCTTTTCTCTCTATAATGTCGAATCTTTTCTCTCTATAATGTCGAATCTTTTCTCTCTATAATGTCGAATCTTTTCTCTCTATAATGTCGAATCTTTTCTCTATAATGTGGAATCTTTTCTCTCTATAATGTCAAATCTTTTCTCTCTATAATGTCAAATCTTTTCTCTCTATAATGTCAAATCTTTTCTCTCTATGTCGAATCTTTTCTCTCTATAATGTCAAATCTTTTCTCTCTATAATGTCAAATCTTTTCTCTCTATAATGTCAAATCTTTTCTCTCTATAATGTCGAATCTTTTCTCTCTATAATGTCGAATCTTTTCTCTCTATAATGTCAAATCTTTTCTCTCTATAATGTCAAATCTTTTCTCTCTATAATGTCAAATCTTTTCTCTCTATAATGTCAAATCTTTTCTCTCTATAATGTCGAATCTTTTCTCTCTATAATGTCAAATCTTTTCTCTCTATAATGTCGAATCTTTTCTCTCTATAATGTCGAATCTTTTCTCTTTATAATGTCGAATCTTTTCTCTCTATAATGTCGAATCTTTTCTCTCTATAATGTCGAATCTTTTCTCACTATAATGTCGAATCTTTTCTCTCTATAATGTCGAATCTTTTCTCTCTATAATGTCGAATCTTTTCTCTCTATAATGTCGAATCTTTTCTCTCTATAATGTCGAATCTTTTCTTTCTATAATGTCGAATCTTTTCTCTCTATAATGTCAAATCTTTTCTCTCTATAATGTCAAATCTTTTCTCTCTATGTCGAATCTTTTCTCTCTATAATGTCGAATCTTTTCTCTCTATAATGTCAAATCTTTTCTCTCTATAATGTCGAATCTTTTCTCTCTATAATGTCAAATCTTTTCTCTCTATAATGTCAAATCTTTTCTCTCTATAATGTCGAATCTTTTCTCTCTATAATGTCAAATCTTTTCTCTCTATAATGTCGAATCTTTTCTCTCTATAATGTCGAATCTTTTCTCTATAATGTGGAATCTTTTCTCTCTATAATGTCAAATCTTTTCTCTCTATAATGTCAAATCTTTTCTCTCTATAATGTCAAATCTTTTCTCTCTATGTCGAATCTTTTCTCTCTATAATGTCAAATCTTTTCTCTCTATAATGTCGAATCTTTTCTCTCTATAATGTCGAATCTTTTCTCTATAATGTGGAATCTTTTCTCTCTATAATGTCAAATCTTTTCTCTCTATAATGTCAAATCTTTTCTCTCTATAATGTCAAATCTTTTCTCTCTATAATGTCAAATCTTTTCTCTCTATAATGTCGAATCTTTTCTCTCTATAATGTCGAATCTTTTCTCTCTATAATGTCAAATCTTTTCTCTCTATAATGTCAAATCTTTTCTCTCTATAATGTCAAATCTTTTCTCTCTATAATGTCAAATCTTTTCTCTCTATAATGTCAAATCTTTTCTCTCTATAATGTCGAATCGTTTCTCTCTATAATGTCAAATCTTTTCTCTCTATAATGTCAAATCTTTTCTCTCTATGTCGAATCTTTTCTCTCTATAATGTCAAATCTTTTCTCTCTATAATGTCAAATCTTTTCTCTCTATAATGTCGAATCTTTTCTCTCTATGTCGAATCTTTTCTCTCTATAATGTCAAATCTTTTCTCTCTATAATGTCAAATCTTTTCTCTCTATAATGTCGAATCTTTTCTCTCTATAATGTCGAATCTTTTCTCTCTATAATGTAGAATCTTTTCTCTCTATAATGTCAAATCTTTTCTCTCTATAATGTCAAATCTTTTCTCTCTATAATGTCGAATCTTTTCTCTCTATAATGTCGAATCTTTTCTTTCTATAATGTCGAATCTTTTCTCTCTATAATGTCGAATCTTTTCTCTCTATAATGTCGAATCTTTTCTCTCTATAATGTAGAATCTTTTCTCTCTATAATGTCAAATCTTTTCTCCCTATAATGTCGAATCTTTTCTCTCTATAATGTTGAATCTTTTCTCTCTATAATGTCGAATCTTTTCTCTCTATAATGTCGAATCTTTTCTCTCTATGTCGAATCTTTTCTCTCTATAATGTCGAATCTTTTCTCTCTATAATGTCGAATCTTTTCTCTCTATAATGTCAAATCTTTTCTCTCTATAATGTCGAATCTTTTCTCTCTATAATGTCAAATCTTTTCTCTCTATAATGTCAAATCTTTTCTCTCTATAATGTCAAATCTTTTCTCTCTATAATGTCAAATCTTTTCTCTCTATAATGTCAAATCTTTTCTCTCTATAATGTCAAATCTTTTCTCTCTATAATGTCAAATCTTTTCTCTCTATAATGTCGAATCTTTTCTCTCTATAATGTCGAATCTTTTCTCTCTATAATGTCGAATCTTTTCTCTCTGTGTCGAATCTTTTCTCTCTATAATGTCGAATCTTTTCTCTCTATAATGTCAAATCTTTTCTCTCTATAATGTCGAATCTTTTCTCTCTATAATGTCGAATCTTTTCTCTCTATAATGTCAAATCTTTTCTCTCTATAATGTCAAATCTTTTCTCTCTATAATGTCAAATCTTTTCTCTCTATAATGTCAAATCTTTTCTCTCTATAATGTCGAATCGTTTCTCTCTATAATGTCGAATCTTTTCTCTCTATAATGTCAAATCTTTTCTCTCTATGTCGAATCTTTTCTCTCTATAATGTCAAATCTTTTCTCTCTATAATGTCAAATCTTTTCTCTCTATAATGTCGAATCTTTTCTCTCTATGTCGAATCTTTTCTCTCTATAATGTCAAATCTTTTCTCTCTATAATGTCGAATCTTTTCTCTCTATAATGTCGAATCTTTTCTCTCTATAATGTCGAATCTTTTCTCTCTATAATGTCGAATCTTTTCTCTCTATAATGTCGAATCTTTTCTCTCTATAATGTCGAATCTTTTCTCTCTATAATGTCGAATCTTTTCTCTCTATAATGTCAAATCTTTTCTCTCTATAATGTCAAATCTTTTCTCTCTATAATGTCAAATCTTTTCTCTCTATAATGTCAAATCGTTTCTCTCTATAATGTCGAATCTTTTCTCTCTATAATGTCGAATCTTTTCTCTCTATAATGTCGAATCTTTTCTCTCTATAATGTCAAATCTTTTCTCTCTATAATGTCAAATCTTTTCTCTCTATAATGTCAAATCTTTTCTCTCTATAATGTCGAATCTTTTCTCTCTATAATGTCAAATCTTTTCTCTCTATAATGTCAAATCTTTTCTCTCTATAATGTCAAATCTTTTCTCTCTATAATGTCAAATCTTTTCTCTCTATAATGTCGAATCTTTTCTCTCTATAATGTCGAATCTTTTCTCTCTATAATGTCGAATCTTTTCTCTATAATGTGGAATCTTTTCTCTCTATAATGTGGAATCTTTTCTCTCTATAATGTGGAATCTTTTCTCTCTATAATGTGGAATCTTTTCTCTCTATAATGTCAAATCTTTTCTCTCTATAATGTCGAATCTTTTCTCTCTATAATGTCGAATCTTTTCTCTCTATAATGTCGAATCTTTTCTCTCTATAATGTCGAATCTTTTCTCTCTATAATGTCGAATCTTTTCTCTCTATAATGTCGAATCTTTTCTCTCTATAATGTCGAATCTTTTCTCTCTGTGTCGAATCTTTTCTCTCTATAATGTCGAATCTTTTCTCTCTATAATGTCGAATCTTTTCTCTCTATAATGTCGAATCTTTTCTCTCTATAATGTCAAATCTTTTCTCTCTATAATGTCGAATCTTTTCTCTCTATAATGTCAAATCTTTTCTCTCTATAATGTCAAATCTTTTCTCTCTATAATGTCGAATCTTTTCTCTCTATAATGTCGAATCTTTTCTCTCTATAATGTCAAATCTTTTCTCTCTATAATGTCAAATCTTTTCTCTCTATAATGTCGAATCTTTTCTCTCTATAATGTCGAATCTTTTCTCTCTATAATGTCGAATCTTTTCTCTCTATAATGTCGAATCTTTTCTCTCTATAATGTCGAATCTTTTCTCTCTATAATGTCGAATCTTTTCTCTCTATAATGTCGAATCTTTTCTCTCTATAATGTCGAATCTTTTCTCTCTATAATGTCGAATCTTTTCTCTCTATAATGTCGAATCTTTTCTCTCTATAATGTCGAATCTTTTCTCTCTGTGTCGAATCTTTTCTCTCTATAATGTCGAATCTTTTCTCTCTATAATGTCGAATCTTTTCTCTCTATAATGTCAAATCTTTTCTCTCTATAATGTCAAATCTTTTCTCTCTATAATGTCGAATCTTTTCTCTCTATAATGTCGAATCTTTTCTCTCTATAATGTCGAATCTTTTCTCTCTATAATGTCAAATCTTTTCTCTCTATGTCGAATCTTTTCTCTCTATAATGTCAAATCTTTTCTCTCTATAATGTCAAATCTTTTCTCTCTATAATGTCAAATCTTTTCTCTCTATAATGTCAAATCTTTTCTCTCTATGTCGAATCTTTTCTCTCTATAATGTCAAATCTTTTGTCTCTATAATGTCAAATCTTTTCTCTCTATAATGTCAAATCTTTTCTCTCTATAATGTCGAATCTTTTCTCTCTATAATGTCGAATCTTTTCTCTCTATAATGTCGAATCTTTTCTCTCTATAATGTCGAATCTTTTCTCTCTATAATGTCGAATCTTTTCTCTCTATAATGTCAAATCTTTTCTCTCTATAATGTCGAATCTTTTCTCTCTATAATGTCAAATCTTTTCTCTCTATAATGTCGAATCTTTTCTCTCTATAATGTCAAATCTTTTCTCTCTATAATGTCAAATCTTTTCTCTCTATAATGTCAAATCTTTTCTCTCTATAATGTCAAATCTTTTCTCTCTATAATGTCGAATCGTTTCTCTCTATAATGTCGAATCTTTTCTCTCTATAATGTCAAATCTTTTCTCTCTATGTCGAATCTTTTCTCTCTATAATGTCAAATCTTTTCTCTCTATAATGTCAAATCTTTTCTCTCTATAATGTCGAATCTTTTCTCTCTATGTCGAATCTTTTCTCTCTATAATGTCAAATCTTTTCTCTCTATAATGTCGAATCTTTTCTCTCTATAATGTCGAATCTTTTCTCTCTATAATGTCGAATCTTTTCTCTCTATAATGTCGAATCTTTTCTCTCTATAATGTCGAATCTTTTCTCTCTATAATGTCGAATCTTTTCTCTCTATAATGTCGAATCTTTTCTCTCTATAATGTCGAATCTTTTCTCTCTATAATGTCGAATCTTTTCTCTCTATAATGTCGAATCTTTTCTCTCTATAATGTCGAATCTTTTCTCTCTATAATGTCAAATCTTTTCTCTCTATAATGTCAAATCTTTTCTCTCTATAATGTCGAATCTTTTCTCTCTATAATGTCAAATCTTTTCTCTCTATAATGTCAAAACTTTTCTCTCTATAATGTCGAATCTTTTCTCTCTATAATGTCGAATCTTTTCTCTATAATGTGGAATCTTTTCTCTCTATAATGTGGAATCTTTTCTCTCTATAATGTCAAATCTTTTCTCTCTATAATGTCAAATCTTTTCTCTCTATAATGTCAAATCTTTTCTCTCTATGTCGAATCTTTTCTCTCTATAATGTCAAATCTTTTCTCTCTATAATGTCAAATCTTTTCTCTCTATAATGTCAAATCTTTTCTCTCTATAATGTCGAATCTTTTCTCTCTATAATGTCGAATCTTTTCTCTCTATAATGTCGAATCTTTTCTCTCTATAATGTCGAATCTTTTCTCTCTATAATGTCGAATCTTTTCTCTCTATAATGTCAAATCTTTTCTCTCTATAATGTCAAATCTTTTCTCTCTATAATGTCGAATCTTTTCTCTCTATAATGTCGAATCTTTTCTCTCTATAATGTCGAATCTTTTCTCTCTATAATGTCGAATCTTTTCTCTCTATAATGTCGAATCTTTTCTCTCTATAATGTCAAATCTTTTCTCTCTATAATGTCAAATCTTTTCTCTCTATAATGTCGAATCTTTTCTCTCTATAATGTCGAATCTTTTCTTTCTATGTCAAATCTTTTCTCCCTATAATGTCGAATCTTTTCTCTCTATAATGTTGAATCTTTTCTCTCTATAATGTCGAATCTTTTCTCTCTATAATGTCAAATCTTTTCTCTCTATAATGTCAAATCTTTTCTCTCTATAATGTCAAATCTTTTCTCTCTATAATGTCGAATCTTTTCTCTCTATAATGTCGAATCTTTTCTCTCTATAATGTCGAATCTTTTCTCTCTATAATGTCGAATCTTTTCTCTCTATAATGTCAAATCTTTTCTCTCTATAATGTCAAATCTTTTCTCTCTATAATGTCAAATCTTTTCTCTCTATAATGTCGAATCTTTTCTCTCTATAATGTCAAATCTTTTCTCTCTATAATGTCGAATCTTTTCTCTCTATAATGTCGAATCTTTTCTCTCTATAATGTCGAATCTTTTCTCTCTATAATGTCGAATCTTTTCTCTCTATAATGTCGAATCTTTTCTCTCTATAATTTCGAAACTTTTCTCTCTATAATGTCAAATCTTTTCTCTCTATAATGTCAAATCTTTTCTCTCTATAATGTCAAATCTTTTCTCTCTATAATGTCGAATCGTTTCTCTCTATAATGTCGAATCTTTTCTCTCTATAATGTCAAATCTTTTCTCTCTATGTCGAATCTTTTCTCTCTATAATGTCAAATCTTTTCTCTCTATAATGTCAAATCTTTTCTCTCTATAATGTCGAATCTTTTCTCTCTATGTCGAATCTTTTCTCTCTATAATGTCAAATCTTTTCTCTCTATAATGTCGAATCTTTTCTCTCTATAATGTCGAATCTTTTCTCTCTATAATGTAGAATCTTTTCTCTCTATAATGTCAAATCTTTTCTCTCTATAATGTCAAATCTTTTCTCTCTATAATGTCAAATCTTTTCTCTCTATAATGTCGAATCTTTTCTTTCTATGTCAAATCTTTTCTCCCTATAATGTCGAATCTTTTCTCTCTATAATGTCGAATCTTTTCTCTCTATAATGTCAAATCTTTTCTCTCTATAATGTCAAATCTTTTCTCTCTATGTCGAATCTTTTCTCTCTATAATGTCAAATCTTTTCTCTCTATAATGTCGAATCTTTTCTCTCTATAATGTCAAATCTTTTCTCTCTATAATGTCGAATCTTTTCTCTCTATAATGTCAAATCTTTTCTCTCTATAATGTCAAATCTTTTCTCTCTATAATGTCAAATCTTTTCTCTCTATAATGTCAAATCTTTTCTCTCTATAATGTCAAATCTTTTCTCTCTATAATGTCGAATCTTTTCTCTCTATAATGTCGAATCTTTTCTCTCTATAATGTCGAATCTTTTCTCTCTATAATGTCGAATCTTTTCTCTCTGTGTCGAATCTTTTCTCTCTATAATGTCGAATCTTTTCTCTCTATAATGTCGAATCTTTTCTCTCTATAATGTCGAATCTTTTCTCTCTATAATGTCGAATCTTTTCTCTCTATAATGTCGAATCTTTTCTCTCTATAATGTCAAATCTTTTCTCTCTATAATGTCAAATCTTTTCTCTCTATAATGTCAAATCTTTTCTCTCTATAATGTCGAATCGTTTCTCTCTATAATGTCGAATCTTTTCTCTCTATACTGTCAAATCTTTTCTCTCTATGTCGAATCTTTTCTCTCTATAATGTCAAATCTTTTCTCTCTATAATGTCAAATCTTTTCTCTCTATAATGTCGAATCTTTTCTCTCTATGTCGAATCTTTTCTCTCTATAATGTCAAATCTTTTCTCTCTATAATGTCGAATCTTTTCTCTCTATAATGTCGAATCTTTTCTCTCTATAATGTCGAATCTTTTCTCTCTATAATGTCGAATCTTTTCTCTCTATAATGTCGAATCTTTTCTCTCTATAATGTCGAATCTTTTCTCTCTATAATGTCAAATCTTTTCTCTCTATAATGTCAAATCTTTTCTCTCTATAATGTCAAATCTTTTCTCTCTATAATGTCAAATCGTTTCTCTCTATAATGTCGAATCTTTTCTCTCTATAATGTCAAATCTTTTCTCTCTATGTCGAATCTTTTCTCTCTATAATGTCAAATCTTTTCTCTCTATAATGTCAAATCTTTTCTCTCTATAATGTCGAATCTTTTCTCTCTATGTCGAATCTTTTCTCTCTATAATGTCAAATCTTTTCTCTCTATAATGTCGAAACTTTTCTCTCTATAATGTCGAATCTTTTCTCTCTATAATGTCGAATCTTTTCTCTCTATAATGTCGAATCTTTTCTCTCTATAATGTCGAATCTTTTCTCTCTATAATGTCGAATCTTTTCTCTCTATAATGTCGAATCTTTTCTCTCTATAATGTCGAATCTTTTCTCTCTATAATGTCGAATCTTTTCTCTCTATAATGTCGAATCTTTTCTCTCTATAATGTCAAATCTTTTCTCTCTATAATGTCGAATCTTTTCTCTCTATAATGTCGAATCTTTTCTCTCTATAATGTCAAATCTTTTCTCTCTATGTCGAATCTTTTCTCTCTATAATGTCAAATCTTTTCTCTCTATAATGTCGAATCTTTTCTCTCTATAATGTCAAATCTTTTCTCTCTATGTCGAATCTTTTCTCTCTATAATGTCAAATCTTTTCTCTCTATAATGTCGAATCTTTTCTCTCTATAATGTCAAATCTTTTCTCTCTATAATGTCAAATCTTTTCTCTCTATAATGTCAAATCTTTTCTCTCTATAATGTCGAATCTTTTCTCTCTATAATGTCAAATCTTTTCTCTCTATAATGTCAAATCTTTTCTCTCTATAATGTCAAATCTTTTCTCTCTATAATGTCAAATCTTTTCTCTCTATAATGTCAAATCTTTTCTCTCTATAATGTCGAATCTTTTCTCTCTGTGTCGAATCTTTTCTCTCTATAATGTCGAATCTTTTCTCTCTATAATGTCAAATCTTTTCTCTCTATAATGTCAAATCTTTTCTCTCTATAATGTCAAATCTTTTCTCTCTATAATGTCAAATCTTTTCTCTCTATAATGTCAAATCTTTTCTCTCTATAATGTCGAATCTTTTCTCTCTATAATGTCGAATCTTTTCTCTCTATAATGTCAAATCTTTTCTCTCTATAATGTCAAATCTTTTCTCTCTATAATGTCGAATCTTTTCTCTCTATAATGTCAAATCTTTTCTCTCTATAATGTCGAATCTTTTCTCTCTATAATGTCGAATCTTTTCTCTCTATAATGTCAAATCTTTTCTCTCTATAATGTCGAATCTTTTCTCTCTATAATGTCGAATCTTTTCTCTCTATAATTTCGAAACTTTTCTCTCTATAATGTCAAATCTTTTCTCTCTATAATGTCAAATCTTTTCTCTCTATAATGTCAAATCTTTTCTCTCTATAATGTCGAATCGTTTCTCTCTATAATGTCGAATCTTTTCTCTCTATAATGTCAAATCTTTTCTCTCTATGTCGAATCTTTTCTCTCTATAATGTCAAATCTTTTCTCTCTATAATGTCGAATCTTTTCTCTCTATAATGTCGAATCTTTTCTCTCTATAATGTAGAATCTTTTCTCTCTATAATGTCAAATCTTTTCTCTCTATAATGTCAAATCTTTTCTCTCTATAATGTCAAATCTTTTCTCTCTATAATGTCGAATCTTTTCTTTCTATGTCAAATCTTTTCTCCCTATAATGTCGAATCTTTTCTCTCTATAATGTCGAATCTTTTCTCTCTATAATGTCAAATCTTTTCTCTCTATAATGTCGAATCTTTTCTCTCTATGTCGAATCTTTTCTCTCTATAATGTCAAATCTTTTCTCTCTATAATGTCGAATCTTTTCTCTCTATAATGTCAAATCTTTTCTCTCTATAATGTCGAATCTTTTCTCTCTATAATGTCAAATCTTTTCTCTCTATAATGTCAAATCTTTTCTCTCTATAATGTCAAATCTTTTCTCTCTATAATGTCAAATCTTTTCTCTCTATAATGTCAAATCTTTTCTCTCTATAATGTCAAATCTTTTCTCTCTATAATGTCGAATCTTTTCTCTCTATAATGTCGAATCTTTTCTCTCTATAATGTCGAATCTTTTCTCTCTGTGTCGAATCTTTTCTCTCTATAATGTCGAATCTTTTCTCTCTATAATGTCAAATCTTTTCTCTCTATAATGTCGAATCTTTTCTCTCTATAATGTCGAATCTTTTCTCTCTATAATGTCGAATCTTTTCTCTCTATAATGTCAAATCTTTTCTCTCTATAATGTCAAATCTTTTCTCTCTATAATGTCAAATCTTTTCTCTCTATAATGTCAAATCTTTTCTCTCTATAATGTCGAATCGTTTCTCTCTATAATGTCGAATCTTTTCTCTCTATACTGTCAAATCTTTTCTCTCTATGTCGAATCTTTTCTCTCTATAATGTCAAATCTTTTCTCTCTATAATGTCAAATCTTTTCTCTCTATAATGTCGAATCTTTTCTCTCTATGTCGAATCTTTTCTCTCTATAATGTCAAATCTTTTCTCTCTATAATGTCAAATCTTTTCTCTCTATAATGTCAAATCTTTTCTCTCTATAATGTCAAATCTTTTCTCTCTATAATGTCAAATCTTTTCTCTCTATAATGTCGAATCTTTTCTCTCTATAATGTCGAATCTTTTCTCTCTGTGTCGAATCTTTTCTCTCTATAATGTCGAATCTTTTCTCTCTATAATGTCAAATCTTTTCTCTCTATAATGTCGAATCTTTTCTCTCTATAATGTCGAATCTTTTCTCTCTATAATGTCGAATCTTTTCTCTCTATAATGTCAAATCTTTTCTCTCTATAATGTCAAATCTTTTCTCTCTATAATGTCAAATCTTTTCTCTCTATAATGTCAAATCTTTTCTCTCTATAATGTCGAATCGTTTCTCTCTATAATGTCGAATCTTTTCTCTCTATACTGTCAAATCTTTTCTCTCTATGTCGAATCTTTTCTCTCTATAATGTCAAATCTTTTCTCTCTATAATGTCAAATCTTTTCTCTCTATAATGTCGAATCTTTTCTCTCTATGTCGAATCTTTTCTCTCTATAATGTCAAATCTTTTCTCTCTATAATGTCGAATCTTTTCTCTCTATAATGTCTAATCTTTTCTCTCTATAATGTCGAATCTTTTCTCTCTATAATGTCGAATCTTTTCTCTCTATAATGTCGAATCTTTTCTCTCTATAATGTCGAATCTTTTCTCTCTATAATGTCAAATCTTTTCTCTCTATAATGTCAAATCTTTTCTCTCTATAATGTCAAATCTTTTCTCTCTATAATGTCAAATCGTTTCTCTCTATAATGTCGAATCTTTTCTCTCTATAATGTCAAATCTTTTCTCTCTATGTCGAATCTTTTCTCTCTATAATGTCAAATCTTTTCTCTCTATAATGTCAAATCTTTTCTCTCTATAATGTCGAATCTTTTCTCTCTATGTCGAATCTTTTCTCTCTATAATGTCAAATCTTTTCTCTCTATAATGTCGAAACTTTTCTCTCTATAATGTCGAATCTTTTCTCTCTATAATGTCGAATCTTTTCTCTCTATAATGTCGAATCTTTTCTCTCTATAATGTCGAATCTTTTCTCTCTATAATGTCGAATCTTTTCTCTCTATAATGTCGAATCTTTTCTCTCTATAATGTCGAATCTTTTCTCTCTATAATGTCGAATCTTTTCTCTCTATAATGTCGAATCTTTTCTCTCTATAATGTCGAATCTTTTCTCTCTATAATGTCAAATCTTTTCTCTCTATAATGTCGAATCTTTTCTCTCTATAATGTCGAATCTTTTCTCTCTATAATGTCAAATCTTTTCTCTCTATGTCGAATCTTTTCTCTCTATAATGTCAAATCTTTTCTCTCTATAATGTCGAATCTTTTCTCTCTATAATGTCAAATCTTTTCTCTCTATGTCGAATCTTTTCTCTCTATAATGTCAAATCTTTTCTCTCTATAATGTCGAATCTTTTCTCTCTATAATGTCAAATCTTTTCTCTCTATAATGTCAAATCTTTTCTCTCTATAATGTCAAATCTTTTCTCTCTATAATGTCAAATCTTTTCTCTCTATAATGTCAAATCTTTTCTCTCTATAATGTCAAATCTTTTCTCTCTATAATGTCAAATCTTTTCTCTCTATAATGTCGAATCTTTTCTCTCTATAATGTCAAATCTTTTCTCTCTATAATGTCGAATCTTTTCTCTCTATAATGTCGAATCTTTTCTCTCTGTGTCGAATCTATTCTCTCTATAATGTCGAATCTTTTCTCTCTATAATGTCAAATCTTTTCTCTCTATAATGTCAAATCTTTTCTCTCTATAATGTCAAATCTTTTCTCTCTATAATGTCGAATCGTTTCTCTCTATAATGTCGAATCTTTTCTCTCTATAATGTCGAATCTTTTCTCTCTATAATGTCGAATCTTTTCTCTCTATAATGTCAAATCTTTTCTCTCTATAATGTCGAATCTTTTCTCTCTATAATGTCGAATCTTTTCTCTCTATAATGTCGAATCTTTTCTCTCTATAATGTCAAATCTTTTCTCTCTATAATGTCAAATCTTTTCTCTCTATAATGTCAAATCTTTTCTCTCTATAATGTCGAATCTTTTCTCTCTATAATGTCAAATCTTTTCTCTCTATAATGTCGAATCTTTTCTCTCTATAATGTCGAATCTTTTCTCTCTATAATGTCGAATCTTTTCTCTCTATAATGTCGAATCTTTTCTCTCTATAATGTCGAATCTTTTCTCTCTATAATGTCGAATCTTTTCTCTCTATAATGTCGAATCTTTTCTCTCTATAATGTCGAATCTTTTCTCTCTATAATGTCGAATCTTTTCTCTCTATAATGTCGAATCTTTTCTCTCTATAATGTCGAATCTTTTCTCTCTATAATGTCGAATCTTTTCTCTCTATAATGTCGAATCTTTTCTCTCTATAATGTCAAATCTTTTCTCTAGTCAAATCTTTTCTCTCTATGTAGAATAATCTTGGACTAATAGAGTTAAGGTTAGGCACATTAGACCACAGGTTCCATAGACACAGCTTGTTATTGTCAGTGTCATGTCAAATCTCCTATCTATATCGAACTGTTGTCGCAACGAAAATGAAAATAAAGCATTTGTTTATGTCTATGTTTTTTTTTTCGGTTTTCTGATTCTGCGCTTTCGTTTTCGTTTGTTCAAACGATAACGAAAATACCTGAAATTCGGACGAAAATGCATTCGGGTGAAAACAAATGCACGTCTACTAGCCAGGCCTAAGGGTTACTCGCCACCATTTGCCCCACCCAATCCCTACCCTGCCCCACCCCTAAACACAACCTCCTAAATTATCTCATGAAATGACACTTAAATGTTTTACGCAGAATTAAGTTACAAAAATAATTATTAACACCAACTTTATCAGTGCCTATCAGTGCAGCCTCACCAGTGCTCATCAGCACAGCCTCATCAGTGTCCATCAATGCAGCGTGACTTGTGCCCAACAATGCAGCCTCACCTGTGCCCATCATTGCAGACTCACCTCTGCCCACTATTGCAACATAACCTGTGCCCATCATTGCATCGTGACCTGTGCCCACAATTGCAGCCTCACCTCTGCCCACCATTGCAGCATGACCTGTGCAGAGGAAGAGAGAGGGCAGCCGGATCATCACAGGGGAAGAGAGCGTGGAGGAAAAGGATTGCCGTCTTGGATCACAGTGTGGGGATAGCCCGCTGTAACAGCTTACATTAGAATTATTGTCCGCTTGCAGTCACACACGCCCCCGCCTTCTGACCCAGCGCCAGTGACAGACAAAACACATCCCAGCATTGGACCGGCGTTCCGTCTGTCACAGATGTCGGGTCAGGAGGCGGGGCTGTGTGTGATGGTGAGCAGATGGCAAATCTAATGTAAACTGTTACTGCAGGCTATCCTCACTCTGTGATCCAGCCGGCAATCCTCTTCCTCCACTCTCTCTTCCCCCGGGGTGATCGCTTGGAGAATGGCTCCCATTCAACCCCGCCTGCTGGTGGTGCTCGCCCACACCGCCCCTCCCCCGAGGCAGCCCACACTTGAGTGGAAAATTTGAGGGCTGACATAGAACATGTGCAAAGTCAATTGTGCCGAGTAATCAGCAGTGGAAACAACATGTGGTAATGTGTGACACAATAACCGGAAAATGCCAAACAATTTATAACAAAAGAAACATGTGCAAAATCAATCGTGTTGAGTAATCAGCAGTGGAAACAACATGTGTTAATGTGTGACACAATAACCAGAAAATGCCAAACAATTTTTTTAACTTCTTGAGACCCGCGCTATAGCCAAATGACGGCTACAGCGCGGACCTGAAAATCCGGGAGGCCGTCAATATACGGCCTCCCCTTCGCGCGCTCCCCGCGCGTTGTGATCACCCGAGTCACTGAGACTCGGGTGATCACCGGTCCGAATAAGGGGCCGATTCCGACCCCTTACCACGTGATCAGCTGTCAGCCAATGACAGCTGATCACGTGATGTAAACAAAGAATCGGTAATCGTTTTTTTTCTCCTCACGCTGATAGCGTGAGGAGGAAAAAAAGCCGATCACCGGCTCGTTCACAAGGGACATCGGTCCCGAAGAGGAAGGAGGCAGATGTGCCTCATCAGTGCCAGCTGTCAGCGCCTGCCACTATAATAATATTTGCTACCTGCCAGTGCCCACAGTGCCACCTATCAATGCCCACAAGTGCCACCTATCAATGCCCACAAGTGCCACCTATTAATGCCCACAAGTGCTGCCAATCAGTGCCTCATCAGTGCCACCTAGCAATGCTGCCTATCAGTGTAACCTACCAGTGCCCATTATTGCCACCCATCAGTGCCCATCACTGCCACCTATCAGTGCCACCTATCAATGCCACCTATTAGTGCCACTTCTCAGTGCCCACCAGTGCCACCCATCAGTGCCCTTCAGTGCCACCCATCAGTGCCACCTCTCAGTGCCACCTTATCGGTGCCCACCAGTGCCGCCTTATCGGTGCCCATCAGTGCCGCCTTATCGGTGCCCACCAGTGCAGCCCATCGGTGCCTATCAGTGCAGCCTCATCAGCGTACATCAATGAAGGAGAAAAATTACCTGTTTACAAAATTTTATAACAAAATATAAAAATATATATATATATATATATATATATTTTGTTTAAATCAGTCTTTTTAATAAAAAAAAAAAAAAAAAAAACCTGCAGAGGTTATCAAATACCACCAAAAGAAAGTTCTATTTGTGGGGAAGAAATTATAAAAATGTCATTTGGGTACAGCGTTGTATGACCGCGCAATTGTCATTCAAAGTGCATTAGCGCTGAAAGCTGAAAATTGGTCTGGGCAGGAGGGGGGTTTAAGTGCCCAGTAAGCAAGTGGTTAACATAAAAGGAACATGTGCAAAATCAATTGTGCTGAGTAATCAGCAGTGGAAACAGCATCAAAACCCAGAAAATGCTAAATACGAGGGACGTTCAAGTCAAACCAGGTGTTCCAAGGTGTGGAAATTGCATTTTATTTTTCTACATTCTCCCCTGCTACATTTAAACAAAATGACAGACCTGCACCTGCATACAGAGGTATCCACCTCCTTCCCATTATTACCGCACTATATATAATCATCATATGTCACAATAACCAGCCGGAGCAAAAAAAAACAACAAATGTGCCGAGTAATCAGCACGTGTTACCGCGTGTCTCAATAACCAACAAATGCCAAATTATATATTTTATTAACATGTGCAAAAGCAAATGTGCTGAGCAATCAGCAGTGGAAACAACATCAAAGCCCAGCAAATGCTAAACAATATATAACATAAAATGAACATGTGCCAAAGCAATTGTGCCGAGTAATCAGCAGTGGAAACGTGTTAACGTGCGTCACAGTAACCAGCAAATGCCAAACAATATGTAACATGAAATAAACATGTGCAAAACCAATCGTGCAGAGCAATCAGCAGTGGAAACATCAAAACCCAGCAAATGCTAAATTATGTATAACATAGAACATGAGCAATATTATAAATAAATAAATGTGCTGAGTAATTAGCAGTGGAAACAAGACGTGTTAAAATGTGTCCCAATAACCAACAAATGCTAAATAATATACAGTGGAACCTTGGATTATGAACATAATCCGTTCTAGGAGAATTCCCGTAATCCAAAGCACTTGCATATCAAAGCGAGTTTCCCCATAGAAGTCAATGGAAACGAAAATAATTTGTTCCGCATTGACTTCAATGGCATGCAATACCGCATGTGGCCAGAGGTGGGGCGCCGGAGAGCCTCGGAAACACTTAGAAAGGCCCGAGGACAGCTCGGCTGACCTCGGGAAGCCCCCGGGAACTGAGTATTTCCGAGCGTCTTCGATCGCCTCTGCTCGGCTCCGGCGCCCCCGCACCTCAGGCCAAATGCGGTACTGCACACCCCATTAGCTTGAATTCTGCTCGTTTTGCAAGACAACACTCGCAAACCGAGTCAAAATTGAAAAAAATTTAATTTGCTTGTCTTTCAAAATACTCGTTAACCGCGTTACTCGTAAACCGAGGTTCCACTGTATAACATACAATGAACATGTGCAAAAATAAATCTGCTGAGTAGTCAGCAGTGGAAACAACATGTGTTAATTTGTGTCACAGTAACTGGCAAATGTCAAACGATATATAACATAAAATGAACACGTGCAAAATCAAGGGTGCCGAGTAATCAGCAAGGTGCTGAGTAATCAGCAGGGTGCCGAGTAATCAGCAGGGTGACGAGTAATCAGCAGGGTGACGAGTAATCAGCAGGGTGACGAGTAATCAGCAGGGTGCAGAGTAACGAGTAATCAGCAGGGTGCAGAGTAATCAGCAGAGTGCAGAGTAATCAGCAGGGTGCCGAGTAATCAGCAGGGTGCCGAGTAATCAGCAGGGTGCAGAGTAATCAGTAGGGTGCAGAGTAATCAGCAGGGTGCAGAGTAATCAGCAGGGTGCCGAGTAATCAGCAGGGTGTCCGGTAATCAGCAGGGTGCCGAGTAATCAGCAGGGTACCGAGTAATCAGCAGGGTGCCGAGTAATCAGCAGGGTGCCGAGTAATCAGCAGGGTGCCGAGTAATCAGCAGGGTGTCCGGTAATCAGCAGGGTGCCGAGTAATCAGCAGGGTGCCGAGTAATCAGCAGGGTGCCGAGTAATCAGCAGGGTGCCGAGTAATCAGCAGGGTGCCGAGTAATCAGCAGGGTGTCCGGTAATCAGCAGGGTGCCGAGTAATCAGCAGGGTGCCGAGTAATCAGCAGGGTGTCCGGTAATCAGCAGGGTGCCGAGTAATCAGCAGGGTGCCGAGTAATCAGCAGGGTGTCCGGTAATCAGCAGGGTGTCCGGTAATCAGCAGGGTGCAGAGTAATCAGCAGGGTGCCGAGTAATCAGCAGGGTGCCGAGTAATCAGCAGGGTGACGAGTAATCAGCAGGGTGCCGAGTAATCAGCAGGGTGCCGAGTAATCAGCAGGGTGCCGAGTAATCAGCAGGGTGCCGAGTAATCAGCAGGGTGCAGAGTAACGAGTAATCAGCAGGGTGCAGAGTAATCAGCAGAGTGCAGAGTAATCAGCAGGGTGCCGAGTAATCAGCAGGGTGCCGAGTAATCAGCAGGGTGCCGAGTAATCAGCAGGGTGCAGAGTAATCAGCAGGGTGCAGAGTAATCAGCAGGGTGCCGAGTAATCAGCAGGGTGCCGAGTAATCAGCAGGGTGCCGAGTAATCAGCAGGGTGCAGAGTAACGAGTAATCAGCAGGGTGCAGAGTAATCAGCAGGGTGCAGAGTAATCAGCAGGGTGCCGAGTAATTAGCAGGGTGCCGAGTAATCAGCAGGGTGACGAGTAATCAGCAGGGTGACGAGTAATCAGCAGGGTGCCGAGTAATCAGCAGGGTGACGAGTAATCAGCAGGGTGCAGAGTAATCAGCAGGGTGACGAGTAATCAGCAGGGTGCAGAGTAATCAGCAGAGTGCAGAGTAATCAGCAGGGTGCCGAGTAATCAGCAGTGGAGACAACACATGTTAAAATGTGTCACAATAACCAACAAATGCTAAATAATATATAACATAAAATAAACATGTGCCGAGTAATCAGCAGTGGAAACACAAGTTAACGTGTTTAACGGTAACCAACAAATGCCAAACGATAAGTAACATAAAATGAACATATGCAAAAGCAATGTGCCGAGTAATCAGCAGTGGAAACATCAAAACCCAACAAATGCTGAATAATATATAACATAAAAGGAGCGAAATCAATGGTGCCAAGTAATCAGCAGTGGAAACATAAGTTAATATGTGTCACAATAACCAATATGTGCTAAATAACATAGAACATACAATGAACATGTGCAAAAATGTGCCGAGTAATCAGTAGTGCAAACAACAGCGCTGAGAAGATTAAATCCGGAAAACGATCAAATTGTTAGATACAAACAAAGAATAAAGTCGGTGTGAATCCCAATAATCTGCTGTGATCACAGAAAGCACATAGCGAGGGGACACACCCTGGATAAAGGAGTGCAATCCTTAGACGGGAGATCAGGCTCCAAAGTGTCCTCCATCCACTGGATACAGAGAGAGTAGAGAGACCCGGCAACTCCGACATTCTTTGTTAGACTTGATTTACAGTACGACAGAACGGTGATTAAAAAGGACCAACGCGTTTCGACACATGGCCTTGTGCCAATATGTATTAGATTGCTTTTCAATCGCCGTTCTGTCATAGATAAAGTCTTCCAGAGGATGTCGGAGTTGCCGACTCTCTCTACTAATTCCGATCATAGAAAGATAATACGTGGACATTTTTTTTCATGAAAAGACCAAAGTAATGTGCATGAAGTCCGATGACTCCTCCATGGTGATCAACGCATTCCATCCAATGAGAGCGCAGCACCATACAAACACCGGGACTCTGCTTTCCACCACCATCAACCTTACTGGACGAATTCTCACCTCTTATGATTGGCTTTTACATTATAAAAGGTCTAATGGGCAGCCTGCCCCGGGTAGTTAAAGGGACCCTGTATATGTAACATTCATTTTTATAGATGTGCTGATGTAATCTTGTTAGCGCTGTTGTTTCCACTGCTGATTACTCGGCACATTTACACACAGGTTCATTGTATGTTAGCTTTTGCTGGTTACTGTGTGACATGATAACACATGTTGTTTCCAATGCTGATTACTCGGCACATTTGCACACGTGTTCGTTTCATGTTATATACTGTAATAGAATGTATAAATAACTGACTTCATTTCCTTTAAGTAGAAATTAACTTTTGAATATATGTGTTTTGACATAATTAGCTTAACTAACAGTTTGCATAGAAACACACCCTGCAAGTCATTATGGTTAAGCTGATTCACGGAGCAGCCTGTTGTGTAAACAAAATTATTAGCTAGTTCCTGTTAAACTAACGTCAGCAGTTTAAATCATGATAAGAAAAGTACTGTGTTTGTATAACTTTTAGAAACATATATGCATTGAAACACGGCCCCTCCCTTCTTTCTTTTGCATATAAGCCACAGTAGTATTCAGTAAAAGGTCAGAGACCTTATGAACACACTCAAATCTGTTTCCCTGTATCTTATTTGGTCACTCACAAATTCAGGGGTCACTGAAGCTCTTTCTGCATTACCTGAAGTACACCTGGGTGGCGTATTACCTCTATCATATACTATTTAGCTTTTGCTGGTTATTGTGGCACATAACACATGTTGTTTCCAATGCTGATTACTCGGCACATTTGCACACGTGTTCGTTTCATGTTATATACTGTAATAGAATGTATAAATAACTGACTTCATTTCCTTTAAGTAGAAATTAACTTTTGAATATATGTGTTTTGACATAATTAGCTTAACTAACAGTTTGCATAGAAACACACCCTGCAAGTCATTATGGTTAAGCTGATTCAAGGAGCAGCCTGTTGTGTAAACAAAATTATTAGCTAGTTCCTGTTAAACTAACGTCAGCAGTTTAAATCATGATAAGAAAAGTACTGAGTTTGTATAACTTTTAGAAACATATATGCATTAAAACACGGCCCCTCCCTTCTTTCTTTTGCATGTAAGCCACAGTAGTATTCAGTAAAGGTCAGAGACCTTATGAACACACTCAAATCTGTTTCCCTGTATCTTATTTGGTCACTCACGAATTCAGGGGTCACTGAAGCTCTTTCTGCATTACCTGAAGTACACCTGGGTGGCGTATTACCTCTATCATATACTATTTAGCTTTTGCTGGTTATTGTGGCACATAACACATGTTGTTTCCAATGCTGATTACTCGGCACATTTGCACACGTGTTTGTTTCATGTTATATACTGTAATAGAATGTATAAATAACTGACTTCATTTCCTTTAAGTAGAAATTAACTTTTGAATATATGTGTTTTGACATAATTAGCTTAACTAACAGTTTGCATAGAAACACACCCTGCAAGTCATTATGGTTAAGCTGATTCAAGGAGCAGCCTGTTGTGTAAACAAAATTATTAGCTAGTTCCTGTTAAACTAACGTCAGCAGTTTAAATCATGATAAGAAAAGTACTGAGTTTGTATAACTTTTAGAAACATATATGCATTAAAACACGGCCCCTCCCTTCTTTCTTTTGCATGTAAGCCACAGTAGTATTCAGTAAAGGTCAGAGACCTTATGAACACACTCAAATCTGTTTCCCTGTATCTTATTTGGTCACTCACGAATTCAGGGGTCACTGAAGCTCTTTCTGCATTACCTGAAGTACACCTGGGTGGCGTATTACCTCTATCATATACTATTTAGCTTTTGCTGGTTATTGTGGCACATAACACATGTTGTTTCCAATGCTGATTACTCGGCACATTTGCACACGTGTTCGTTTCATGTTATATACTGTAATAGAATGTATAAATAACTGACTTCATTTCCTTTAAGTAGAAATTAACTTTTGAATATATGTGTTTTGACTTAATTAGCTTAACTAACAGTTTGCATAGAAACACACCCTGCAAGTCATTATGGTTAAGCGGATTCACGGAGCAGCCTGTTGTGTAAACAAAATTATTAGCTAGTTCCTGTTAAACTAACGTCAGCAGTTTAAATCATGATAAGAAAAGTACTGTGTTTGTATAACTTTTAGAAACATATATGCATTGAAACACGGCCCCTCCCTTCTTTCTTTTGCATATAAGCCACAGTAGTATTCAGTAAAAGGTCAGAGACCTTATGAACACACTCAAATCTGTTTCCCTGTATCTTATTTGGTCACTCACAAATTCAGGGGTCACTGAAGCTCTTTCTGCATTACCTGAAGTACACCTGGGTGGCGTATTACCTCTATCATATACTATTTAGCTTTTGCTGGTTATTGTGGCACATAACACATGTTGTTTCCAATGCTGATTACTCGGCACATTTGCACACGTGTTCGTTTCATGTTATATACTGTAATAGAATGTATAAATAACTGACTTCATTTCCTTTAAGTAGAAATTAATTTTTGAATATATGTGTTTTGACATAATTAGCTTAACTAACAGTTTGCATAGAAACACACCCTGCAAGTCATTATGGTTAAGCTGATTCAAGGAGCAGCCTGTTGTGTAAACAAAATTATTAGCTAGTTCCTGTTAAACTAACGTCAGCAGTTTAAATCATGATAAGAAAAGTACTGAGTTTGTATAACTTTTAGAAACATATATGCATTAAAACACGGCCCCTCCCTTCTTTCTTTTGCATGTAAGCCACAGTAGTATTCAGTAAAGGTCAGAGACCTTATGAACACACTCAAATCTGTTTCCCTGTATCTTATTTGGTCACTCACGAATTCAGGGGTCACTGAAGCTCTTTCTGCATTACCTGAAGTACACCTGGGTGGCGTATTACCTCTATCATATACTATTTAGCTTTTGCTGGTTATTGTGGCACATAACACATGTTGTTTCCAATGCTGATTACTCGGCACATTTGCACACGTGTTCGTTTCATGTTATATACTGTAATAGAATGTATAAATAACTGACTTCATTTCCTTTAAGTAGAAATTAACTTTTGAATATATGTGTTTTGACATAATTAGCTTAACTAACAGTTTGCATAGAAACACACCCTGCAAGTCATTATGGTTAAGCTGATTCAAGGAGCAGCCTGTTGTGTAAACAAAATTATTAGCTAGTTCCTGTTAAACTAACGTCAGCAGTTTAAATCATGATAAGAAAAGTACTGAGTTTGTATAACTTTTAGAAACATATATGCATTAAAACACGGCCCCTCCCTTCTTTCTTTTGCATGTAAGCCACAGTAGTATTCAGTAAAGGTCAGAGACCTTATGAACACACTCAAATCTGTTTCCCTGTATCTTATTTGGTCACTCACGAATTCAGGGGTCACTGAAGCTCTTTCTGCATTACCTGAAGTACACCTGGGTGGCGTATTACCTCTATCATATACTATTTAGCTTTTGCTGGTTATTGTGGCACATAACACATGTTGTTTCCAATGCTGATTACTCTGCACATTTGCACACGTGTTCATTTCATGTTATATACTGTAATAGAATGTATAAATAACTGACTTCATTTCCTTTAAGTAGAAATTTACTTTTGAATATATGTGTTTTGACATAATTAGCTTAACTAACAGTTTGCATAGAAACACACCCTGCAAGTCATTATGGTTAAGCTGATTCACGGAGCAGCCTGTTGTGTAAACAAAATTATTAGCTAGTTCCTGTTAAACTAACGTCAGCAGTTTAAATCATGATAAGAAAAGTACTGAGTTTGTATAACTTTTAGAAACATATATGCATTAAAACACGGCCCCTCCCTTCTTTCTTTTGCATATAAGCCACAGTAGTATTCAGTAAAAGGTCAGAGACCTTATGAACACACTCAAATCTGTTTCCCTGTATCTTATTTGGTCACTCACGAATTCAGGGGTCACTGAAGCTCTTTCTGCATTACCTGAAGTACACCTGGGTGGCGTATTACCTCTATCATATACTATTTAGCTTTTGCTGGTTATTGTGGCACATAACACATGTTGTTTCCAATGCTGATTACTCGGCACATTTGCACACGTGTTCGTTTCATGTTATATACTGTAATAGAATGTATAAATAACTGACTTCATTTCCTTTAAGTAGAAATTAACTTTTGAATATATGTGTTTTGACATAATTAGCTTAACTAACAGTTTGCATAGAAACACACCCTGCAAGTCATTATGGTTAAGCTGATTCAAGGAGCAGCCTGTTGTGTAAACAAAATTATTAGCTAGTTCCTGTTAAACTAACGTCAGCAGTTTAAATCATGATAAGAAAAGTACTGAGTTTGTATAACTTTTAGAAACATATATGCATTAAAACACGGCCCCTCCCTTCTTTCTTTTGCATGTAAGCCACAGTAGTATTCAGTAAAGGTCAGAGACCTTATGAACACACTCAAATCTGTTTCCCTGTATCTTATTTGGTCACTCACGAATTCAGGGGTCACTGAAGCTCTTTCTGCATTACCTGAAGTACACCTGGGTGGCGTATTACCTCTATCATATACTATTTAGCTTTTGCTGGTTATTGTGGCACATAACACATGTTGTTTCCAATGCTGATTACTCGGCACATTTGCACACGTGTTCGTTTCATGTTATATACTGTAATAGAATGTATAAATAACTGACTTCATTTCCTTTAAGTAGAAATTAACTTTTGAATATATGTGTTTTGACTTAATTAGCTTAACTAACAGTTTGCATAGAAACACACCCTGCAAGTCATTATGGTTAAGCGGATTCACGGAGCAGCCTGTTGTGTAAACAAAATTATTAGCTAGTTTCTGTTAAACTAACGTCAGCAGTTTAAATCATGATAAGAAAAGTACTGAGTTTGTATAACTTTTAGAAACATATATGCATTGAAACACGGCCCCTCCCTTCTTTCTTTTGCATATAAGCCACAGTAGTATTCAGTAAAGGTCAGAGACCTTATGAACACACTCAAATCTGTTTCCCTGTATCTTATTTGGTCACTCACGAATTCAGGGGTCACTGAAGCTCTTTCTGCATTACCTGAAGTACACCTGGGTGGCGTATTACCTCTATCATATACTATTTAGCTTTTGCTGGTTATTGTGGCACATAACACATGTTGTTTCCAATGCTGATTACTCGGCACATTTACACACGTGTTCATTTCATGTTATATACTGTAATAGAATGTATAAATAACTGACTTCATTTCCTTTAAGTAGAAATTAACTTTTGAATATATGTGTTTTGACATAATTAGCTTAACTAACAGTTTGCATAGAAACACACCCTGCAAGTCATTATGGTTAAGCTGATTCACGGAGCAGCCTGTTGTGTAAACAAAATTATTAGCTAGTTCCTGTTAAACTAACGTCAGCAGTTTAAATCATGATAAGAAAAGTACTGAGTTTGTATAACTTTTAGAAACATATATGCATTAAAACACGGCCCCTCCCTTCTTTCTTTTGCATATAAGCCACAGTAGTATTCAGTAAAAGGTCAGAGACCTTATGAACACACTCAAATCTGTTTCCCTGTATCTTATTTGGTCACTCACGAATTCAGGGGTCACTGAAGCTCTTTCTGCATTACCTGAAGTACACCTGGGTGGCGTATTACCTCTATCATATACTATTTAGCTTTTGCTGGTTATTGTGGCACATAACACATGTTGTTTCCAATGCTGATTACTCGGCACATTTGCACACGTGTTCGTTTCATGTTATATACTGTAATAGAATGTATAAATAACTGACTTCATTTCCTTTAAGTAGAAATTAACTTTTGAATATATGTGTTTTGACATAATTAGCTTAACTAACAGTTTGCATAGAAACACACCCTGCAAGTCATTATGGTTAAGCTGATTCAAGGAGCAGCCTGTTGTGTAAACAAAATTATTAGCTAGTTCCTGTTAAACTAACGTCAGCAGTTTAAATCATGATAAGAAAAGTACTGAGTTTGTATAACTTTTAGAAACATATATGCATTAAAACACGGCCCCTCCCTTCTTTCTTTTGCATATAAGCCACAGTAGTATTCAGTAAAGGTCAGAGACCTTATGAACACACTCAAATCTGTTTCCCTGTATCTTATTTGGTCACTCACGAATTCAGGGGTCACTGAAGCTCTTTCTGCATTACCTGAAGTACACCTGGGTGGCGTATTACCTCTATCATATACTATTTAGCTTTTGCTGGTTATTGTGGCACATAACACATGTTGTTTCCAATGCTGATTACTCGGCACATTTGCACACGTGTTCGTTTCATGTTATATACTGTAATAGAATGTATAAATAACTGACTTCATTTCCTTTAAGTAGAAATTAACTTTTGAATATATGTGTTTTGACTTAATTAGCTTAACTAACAGTTTGCATAGAAACACACCCTGCAAGTCATTATGGTTAAGCGGATTCACGGAGCAGCCTGTTGTGTAAACAAAATTATTAGCTAGTTCCTGTTAAACTAACGTCAGCAGTTTAAATCATGATAAGAAAAGTACTGAGTTTGTATAACTTTTAGAAACATATATGCATTGAAACACGGCCCCTCCCTTCTTTCTTTTGCATATAAGCCACAGTAGTATTCAGTAAAGGTCAGAGACCTTATGAACACACTCAAATCTGTTTCCCTGTATCTTATTTGGTCACTCACGAATTCAGGGGTCACTGAAGCTCTTTCTGCATTACCTGAAGTACACCTGGGTGGCGTATTACCTCTATCATATACTATTTAGCTTTTGCTGGTTATTGTGGCACATAACACATGTTGTTTCCAATGCTGATTACTCGGCACATTTACACACGTGTTCATTTCATGTTATATACTGTAATAGAATGTATAAATAACTGACTTCATTTCCTTTAAGTAGAAATTAACTTTTGAATATATGTGTTTTGACATAATTAGCTTAACTAACAGTTTGCATAGAAACACACCCTGCAAGTCATTATGGTTAAGCTGATTCACGGAGCAGCCTGTTGTGTAAACAAAATTATTAGCTAGTTCCTGTTAAACTAACGTCAGCAGTTTAAATCATGATAAGAAAAGTACTGAGTTTGTATAACTTTTAGAAACATATATGCATTAAAACACGGCCCCTCCCTTCTTTCTTTTGCATATAAGCCACAGTAGTATTCAGTAAAAGGTCAGAGACCTTATGAACACACTCAAATCTGTTTCCCTGTATCTTATTTGGTCACTCACGAATTCAGGGGTCACTGAAGCTCTTTCTGCATTACCTGAAGTACACCTGGGTGGCGTATTACCTCTATCATATACTATTTAGCTTTTGCTGGTTATTGTGGCACATAACACATGTTGTTTCCAATGCTGATTACTCGGCACATTTGCACACGTGTTCGTTTCATGTTATATACTGTAATAGAATGTATAAATAACTGACTTCATTTCCTTTAAGTAGAAATTAACTTTTGAATATATGTGTTTTGACATAATTAGCTTAACTAACAGTTTGCATAGAAACACACCCTGCAAGTCATTATGGTTAAGCTGATTCAAGGAGCAGCCTGTTGTGTAAACAAAATTATTAGCTAGTTCCTGTTAAACTAACGTCAGCAGTTTAAATCATGATAAGAAAAGTACTGAGTTTGTATAACTTTTAGAAACATATATGCATTAAAACACGGCCCCTCCCTTCTTTCTTTTGCATCTAAGCCACAGTAGTATTCAGTAAAGGTCAGAGATCTTATGAACACACTCAAATCTGTTTCCCTGTGTCTTATTTGGTCACTCACGAATTCAGGGGTCACTGAAGCTCTTCCTGCATTACCTGAAGTACACCTGGGTGGTGTATTACCTCTATCATATACTATTTAGCTTTTGCTGGTTATTGTGGCACATAACACATGTTGTTTCCAATGCGGATTACTCGGCACATTTACACACATGTACATTTTAGGTTATATACTATTTAGCTTTTGCTGGTTACTGTGGGACATGGTAACACATGTTGTTTCTACTGCTGATTACTCGTCACATTTTTTTTTGCACGTGATCATTTTATGTTATATACCAGTATATTGTTTGGCATTTTCTGGTTATACATGATAACACATGCTGTTTCCACTGCTGATTACTCCACATTTGCTTTTGCGCATGATCGTTTAATATTATATACTATTTCGCATTTGCTGGTTACTAGGGGGCACGTTAACGCATGTTATTTCCACTGCCGATTACTCAGCACATTTGCACACATGATCATTTTATGTTATACAGTAGAACCTTGGACTACGAGCATAATCTGTTCCGGGAGAATGCTCGTAATCCAAAAGCACTCACGTATCAAAGCGAGTTTCCCCATAGAAGTCAATGGAAACTAAAATAATTTGTTCCGCATTGACTTCTATGGAATGCAATACCGCATGTGGCCAGAGGTGGGGGGCGCTGGAGAGCCTCGGAAATACTCGGCTGAACTCAGAAACCCTCAGAAAGGCTCGGGAACGGAGTATTTCCGTGTTTTTTCGAACGGCTCCAGCGCCCCCGCACCTCTGGCCAAATGCGTTACTGCGCACCGCTGTAGCTTGAATCCGGCTAGTTTTGCGAGACAACACTCGCAAACCGAGTCAGGATTTAAAAAAAAAAATGCTCGTATTGCGAAACATTTGTTAACCGGGTTATTCGCAATCCGAGGTTTCACTGTATATTATTTCGCTTTTGCTGGTTATTGTGAGACACTATAACACATGTTGTTTCCACTGCTGATTACTCGGCACATTTACTTTTGCAAATGTTCATTTTATGTTATATATGGTTTGGCATTTTCTGGTCACACAATGTTAAGGCATCTTGTTGCCACTGCTGATTGCTCAGCACATTTGCTTTTGCGCATGATCATTTTATGTTATATACTATTTAGCATTTGCTGGTTACTGTGAGGCACGTTAACACACGTTATTTCCACTGCTAATTACTCGGCACATTTGCTTTTGCATATGTTCATTTTATGTTATATATTGTTTGGCATTTTCTGTTAACACGTCTTCTTTTCCACTACTGATTACTCGGCATGCTTTTTGTTTTTCCTGCTCTTGCTGGTTATTGTGACATCTGGTATTATTTATAGCGCTGTACATTTTATGTTATGAGATTTCTGTAAAGTTTCTGTAAAGTTCATTTGGACTTTAGGTACTGCAACTTCTTTTTTTTTTTTTTTAAAGGGTTACGTTTATTACATTTTTATGAACAGTACATCCATTGCCAAAGTTCAGCAATAGTACAACAAAACACACCAAACAAGACATTGTGCTGAGACGAAGCTCCGCCAAATACACAAGAAACAGGAGGAAAAGAGGCCCATTTATCTATACCAAGTAATCTTAGGCCCCTTTCACACTGAGGCTATTCAAAATATTACTGCGTCTTTGAAACGCTAGCGCTAAAATTACCGCACCGCTCTGGGAGTCTTAAAAGGTGTTTTTCAAGCGTTATTGAAGCATGGGCGTCAGAGAATAACCCCACCTCCCTACATCACTTCCTGTTGACTTCCTGGTATCTCGTGGAGGTGAGAAGAGGGTACAGAAAGAAGATGGAGTTTATGGAGCTTTTTTTGTTGCTTGTGCTACTCTATTGGGAGAATATCCGCCAACAGAGGCAGCAACGTCGCTATTGGGTTCATCCCGTCCTCCAAGCACACACCTCAAGTGGACAATTTGCGTTGCTATATGAGGACTTGAGAGTGTACCCTGACAAGTTCAGAAATTACACTCGGATGAGCATTTCAACGTAAGTGTATATATCTCAATCCCGCTCCCATTAGTCCCAAATCCCCAACCCCGCTCCCACTAGTGACAAATCCTGAACCCTACCCCTAATCCCGCTCCCACTAGTCCCAAATCCCTACCCCTAATCCCGCTCCCACTAGTCCCAAATCCCTAACCCTAATCCCGCTCCCACTAGTCCCAAATCCCTACCCCCAATCCCGTTCCCACTAGTTCCAAATCCTGAACCCTACCCCTAATCCCCCTCCCACTAATCCCTAACCCTAATCCCGCTCCCACTAGTCCCAAAACCCTACCCCTAATCCCGCTCCCACTAGTCCAAAATCCCTACCCCTAATTCTGCTCCCACTAGTGCCAAATCCTGAACCCTATCCCTAATCCCGCTCCCACTAGTCCCAAATACCCAACCCTAATCCCGCTCCCACTAGTTCCAAATCCCTAACCCCACTCGTGCTAAATCCCTACCCCTAACCCCGCTCCCACTTGTCCCAAATCACTAACCCTACTCCCACTAGTCCCAAATCTCTACCCCTAATCCCGCTCCCACTAGTCCCAAATCCCTACCCCTAATCCCGCTCCCTATAGTGCCAAATCCCAAACCCTACCCCTAATCCTGCACCCACTAGTCCCAAATTCCTAACCCTAATCCTGCTCCCGCTAGTCCCAAATCCTAACCCTAATCCACAGTAGTGTAAACATATTATCTATTTTCTGTCCCAGATTTGACTTTCTTCTTGATATGTTGTCGCCTGCCTTACTGAGACATGATACCAACTTCATTGAGGCAATACCTCCGTGTGAACGTTTGTTTATAACACTCAGGTAAGTTTTTATAATGGTGTATATCAGTAGACAAATTAATAAATTATATCAAGTATTAAATAAAAGACAACATTTTTGCAAAAAAATATACATATTTCATTCAAAACATATATTGTTTTGCAATCAAATATAAAAAAAACTTGGAAAATAACAATAAACAAATAACAATGTTCATTCACTATGTATTTTTTTTTTTTTAAATAAAATCTTTATTATTTTAACAACTCCAAAATTATGCTAATAATTTTGAAAACTAGAACAATTTAACAAGAAAAAAATATATGCAGAAATTTATAAATCAAAGGTCATGATATAAGGGAAGGGTGGAATGGGACTCCTCTCGAGGGGGATGAGGGTGAGGTTGCTGGGGTCTATAAACTGGGACCTGTGCAGTGTCAAAGGTGGGAGGAGGCATGATAGGAGGATACACTGACCCTGATGGTCCAGGGTACTGCACAGCTGAGGGACCAGGGTACTGCACAGCTGACGGAAAAGGGTACTGCACAGCTGACGGACCAGGGTACTGCATGGCTCTAGGATCATAATGTGAATAAATTTAATTATTTGGAATATTAACTTCAGGTCTGGAGGATGGTAACGATTTAGCTTGAAACAATTCAATGACCCTTAAAAGCTCCATCCTCATCACACATTGCCATCTTCTGTCTACCATCTTCATTTGTGTGATAAGGCTACTGGCAAAGGCAGCATTTTCCCCCATATCCTTATGTTGTGC
Organism: Rana muscosa; assembly: GCA_029206835.1. Classification (NCBI taxonomy): domain Eukaryota; kingdom Metazoa; phylum Chordata; class Amphibia; order Anura; family Ranidae; genus Rana; species Rana muscosa. The sequence goes on from JARGYO010000094.1 coordinate 29,782,127, forward strand.
TGCCAACATTTTTTTTATCACATCAATGAAGTCCTCTGATTGCTGCTGTTTTTTTTTTTTTTCTATTATTTCTCGCTGGCTCAGGTTCTGTCTCAATTGGGCTACCTGGCTCATTGTCTTCAAAGGGAGGACAAAGGGACAATGGAGGATCAGCTACATCTTCCTGCTGCTCGCCATCCTGCTACTCCTCCGTTTCGGAATCTACCGTATTTATCGGCGTATAACACGCACCGGCGTATAACACGCACCCCAAGTTTAGGAGGGAATTTTAAGGAAAAAAACTTTTAGGAGGGAAATTCAAGGAAAAAAAACTTACATTTAAATGCAGCATGCAGCCTTGCCCAGTGTCCATCTGTCCATCTGCAGCCTTGCCCAGTGTCCATCTGTCCATCTGCAGCCTTGCCCAGTGTCCATCTGCAGCCTTGCCCAGTGTCCATCTGTCCATCTGCAGCCTTGCCCAGTGTCCATCTGTCCATCTGCAGCCTTGCCCAGTGTCCATCTGTCCATCTGCAGCCTTGCCCAGTGTCCATCTGTCCATCTGCAGCCTTGCCCAGTGTCCATCTGTTCATCTGCAGCCTTGCCCAGTGCCTTTGCGATCTTGTCAGTCTCGGCGTTTTTTTAAATTTGGCGCCGATTTCTGTGGAGAGGAGTGAGCGGGGCCGAGTGTACTTTGGCTAGACTCGGCTCCTCTCGCAGTCCCGCCCATCTCCACTGACTGCGCCGCTGACGGAGAAAGCCGAGTGTACTTCGGCTAGACTCGGCTCTGCTCACAGTCAGGGGCAGGACTGTGAGAGGAGCCGAGACTAGCCGAAGTACACTCGGCTTTCTCTATGTCAGCGGCGCAGTCAGAGATGGGCGGGACTGCGAGAGGAGCCGAGTAAAGCCGAGTGTACTTTGGCTTCGGCTCCGCTCGCTCTTTCGCTCGTTTCAGCAGGGGAATTCGACAGAGTATCGGCGTATAACACGCACCCACGATTTTCCCCTGTTATACGCCGATAAATACGGTAAGTTACATTCAGTCCTAAAAAATAAATATAGAAAAAACAATCACTATAAAATCCTTAATAATTATAATTAATAACCCTTGATGTTTTTATACTTACTCCCTCAGCTCCATCACTGGTTTTAGAAATTCAAGTTCATAGTAGTGGCAGCATATTCTAGCTTTTTTGGTACCTGACCCACTCTCAGTTTTCTTCTGCCTCTTTAGCTCCCTCCTAAAATTGTCCTTCAAAGTCTTCCACCGTTTTTTTAGTTGTTCAACTGAAAGATATGAAATTATATCATATTTTTATTTACAGATATCTTGCCACAGGAAATAGCTACACATCACTACAATATGAATATCGTATAGGAATATCGACCATAAGTGAGATTGTGAAGCTAACGTGTGATGCTATATAGAATCTAAAGAAAGAATTCATGCCAATACCAAATAAAGAGAAGTGGGAAGATGTTGCCAATCATTTCTGGAATAAAACAAACTTTCTTAACTGCCTGGGAGCTATTGATGGCAAACACATTAGGGTTATAAAACCCTGCCACAGTGGAAGCAGATATTTCAACTACAAAAAGTACCTTTCAATTGTTCTGATGGCTGTTGTAGATGCAGACTACAAACTCCTATTTGTCGACATAGGGGCATTTGGAAGTCGTGCAGACTCAACTGTATTCCATAATTCTAAGTTTGGAAAGCGGCTAGCTGCAAAGAACCTAGATTTACCTGAGAACAAACCACTACCTGGGACTGAAAATCCAGATATGCCTTTTGTATTTGTGGCTGATGAGGCATTCACTATCAATGAACACCTAATGAAGCCATACTCGCAGAGGAATCTCGACCCCCGTAAGAGAATATTCAATTACCGTCTCTGTCGGGCACGAAGGTTAGTCGAATGTGCTTTTGGAATACTTGCCAACAAATGGCAAATTTTCCACAAACCAATCAATCTCAAAATAGAAAATGCAAGTAAAGTAATAAAAGCAGCATGTGTGCTACATAATCCGGTACGGGAGAGAGACGGCGTAAATTTTGAGGACACATTGGCACACAATTTAGAACCCGCTGAGTTTGTTCATGTTCGTGGTACGACAGTTGGTTTCACAATAAGGGATCAATTGGCTGAGTATTTTATGAGCCCTGCTGGTGAACTTAGTTGGCAAGGTGATATGATATAACCCTTTCCTAAATCCACAATTAATACCAATCATTTCTTCTATTCGAAGATACTTTGGAATGCTATTCGAAGATATTTGCAAGTAGTAGTTGTTGTTTAACAACGTTAGTATTCTCAAATAAGATTAAATCCGGTACGGGAGAGAGACGGCGTAAATTTTGAGGACACATTGGCACACAATTTAGAACCCGCTGAGTTTGTTCATGTTCGTGGTACGACAGTTGGTTTCACAATAAGGGATCAATTGGCTGAGTATTTTATGAGCCCTGCTGGTGAACTTAGTTGGCAAGGTGATATGATATAACCCTTTCCTAAATCCACAATTAATACCAATCATTTCTTCTATTCGAAGATACTTTGGAATGCTATTCGAAGATATTTGCAAGTAGTAGTTGTTGTTTAACAACGTTAGTATTCTCAAATAAGATTAAACTTTAAAGAGGTCCACGGTCACATTAATGTGACTATGTTTATAACACTTTAATAATATTTTACTAGCTTATTTGTGAATGTAATAAACATAATAAAATATGAGCGGAGTTTGTCTTTTATCTATGTAACAAAAATATTTCTAACATCACTACTGAATATGATTATTGACTATAGGATTGGGTTTAGGGATTTGGCAATAGTGGAAGCTGGATTAGGGTTAGGGATTTGGGACTAGTGGGAGCGGTATTAGGGGTAGGGTTCAGGATTTGGGACTAGTGGTAGTGGGAGCGGGATTAGGGTTAGGGATTTGGGACTAGTGGGAGCGGGATTAAGGTTAGGGATTTGGGACTAGTGGGAGCAGGATTAGGATTAGGGATTTGGGACTAGTGGGGGCGGGATTAGGGTTGGGGATTTGGGATTAGTGGGAGCGGGATTAGGGGTAGGGTTCAGGATTTGGGACTAGTGGGAGCAGGATTAGGGATTTGGGACTAGTGGGAGCGGGATTAGGGTTAATAGATTTTGGAGTTCTGGTACTCACGTTTGCTGCTTTTCTGCTTCTTGTTAAGGTTTTCTCACTCTGGGATATGTTGCTCTGGTGTTCCATGCCTTTGTTCTCTTGCTGCGGTTGGCATAATTATCATTATGCAGATCCCATACTTCGGGAAAGCCCCTCATAGTGTTAATGAACTCTTCTGGTTCATAAACTCTGTTTCCTCTAGGCAAATTTTCAGTCATGGCCTGCTGTTGTGGCTGCTCTCTTTCAGCTTGCATCTTTATCCTGGCTCCTATCCACCTCTACAAACCAGATTTCCTGATATCCCAGCATCCTACACTTCAGTGCAATCATGTGACCTTCCCACAGCTTCAGGGAAGTTTATAGGTGCGTTTCAGGCACTTTTAAAGCGCTTTCAATTCATTTCAATGGAGAGGGGCGTTTTTTAAGCGCTTTTTTCACCGCCCCAAAGATGCTCCAAAGATGCTGCTTGCAGGACTTTTCTCAACGTCCCACCAGAGCAACGCCTCAGTGTGAAAGGATCCATTGAGATGCATAGGGAGCATGAGATGCATGGGGAGGGCCCCAGTGTGAAAGGGGTCTTATTCCAGAAGAAAAGGCCAGAACATTAGACATGTGCAATTCATTTCAGTCTGAATACAAATTCGGATAAATTTTTGGTTACTCAGAGATTCAGATGTATCAGAATCTCCAAATGAAACAGTAACGAATTCGGTTGAAATTCATTAAATTAGGTTTTGATTTTTCACTTTCGAACGAATTCCGAATTTTCAGAACGATTAGAATTCGGATCGATTTAAAAAATGATCTACTGATTTGAATTCTGTGTGAAGAATAGCTGGTTATTAAGCAGCGGACCTGGAAGCTGGCTGCCGCATTGTTAACAACCAATGACTTATCATCTGTCAGCGGGCTTCCCCACTGACAGCTGAATGTAAAGAAAAGAATGCCGGCAAAACAAAAATGTTTAAAAAAACCCGCATGGAGCCCCCCAAGAAAATACCAGGCCCTTAGGGTCTGGTATGGATTTTAAACCCACACCAAAATCCCCCAAAAAACGGCTTGGTGTCCCCCCAAAATCCATACCAGACTCTTATCCGAGCATGCAGCCCAGCAAGCCAGGAAAGGGGGGCGAGCGAGCGTCCACCACCTCCTGAACCATGCCAGACCACATGCCCTCAACATGGGAGGGTGCTTTTGGCCCACCCCAGAGCACCTTGTCCCCATGTTCATGGGGACAAAGGCCTCTTCCAGACAACCTTGGCCGGTGGTTGTGGGGGTATGCGGGCGGGGGCTTATCGGAATTTGGAAGCACCCTTTAACAAGGGTGCCCCCAGATCCCGCCCCAAATCACCCCCCCCCCCCCCCCATGTTGAGGGCTTGTGGCCTGGTATGGTTCAGGAGGGGAGGCTCTTGCTCGCCCTCCCACTTCTCTGGCCTGCCAGGCTGCATGCTCAGATAAGGGTCTGGTACGGATTTTGGGGGGACCCAACACTGTTCCTTTCTTTATTTTTATTTTTAAATAGCCGGGCTGGCAATTGCAACCGTGAGTCAATTCAAATGTGATTTGACTTGTTTTATTTTTTCTTTAGAAATGTCAGTTTTGTTGCAGCAGGTTTTATACATGGTACAGATGCACCACTTTACAGGCACACTAAGGGGACCCCCCCAGGCACTATATTTAATCAATATTTTTCATTTTTACGGTTTCACTTTAAGTGGGGTTCCCACACCGTTTTTTTTCTAATTTTGGCATGGGGTTCCCCTTAAAATCCATACCAGACTTAAATCGTTCCAAAAATGTGGAATTCTTTAGAAAATTAATAAACAAAATGAAATTTTATGAAAACAAAACCAAACAAATTCCGAAACCAAACTAAACGTATTCCGAAACCAAACTAAATTAGTACCATAATGAATCTACCCGAAACAAAACAAATTTTTCCATTCTACACATGTCTATAGAACAGTCACATACTTTATCAAAACAATGTAAAAGATAGAAGAAAAATAAACTATGCCATGATATCTTATGGTCAACAACAGTACATATACAGGAATACAAGAAAACCAAGGACTATTCTGGGCCGATGTGTATTCTACATATTTTTGGTAAAAAAAAAAAAAAAAAAAAGATCGCAATAAGCGTATAGTGATTGCTTTGCGCAAAAGTTATAGCGCCTACAAAATAGGGTATAGAATTATGAAATTTTTTTAATTTATTTTTTACTAGTAATGGCGGCGATCTGCAATTTTTTTCAGGACTGCGATATTACGGCGGACACATCGGACACTTTTGACACATTTTTGGGACCATTCACATTTATACAGCGAACAGTGCTATAAATATGCATCGATTACTGTATAAATGTGACTGGCAGGGAAGGGGTTAACACTAGGGGGCGATCAAGAGGTAAAATGTGTGCCCTGCTAGGTGATTCTTACTGTGGGGGAGGAGACTGACTGAGGGAGGTGACCGATCGGTGTCCCTATGTACAAGGGACACACCATCGGTCTCCTCTCCCTGACAGGATGTGGATGTCTTTGTTTACACACAGAGATCCACGTCCCTGGCTCTGTAACTGCCGATCGCAGGTACCTGGCGGACTTTGCGGCCGGCAGGCACGTGCATCGGCACCTAAGTGACGCAGCGGGCACGCGCGTGCGCCCCTAGCGGCGGGAGGCCCGAGGTCGTCATATGACGCCGTCCCGGCATTGTAGAGCCACCTTGTGACCGTCATTTTACAATCCAAAGTGGTTAATCAGAGTAAGCCAAAGAGGGAGGGAGGGGTTGCGGACTTTCAGGTTAAATGAACATAAAAGTATCATCATCTGCTGGAGATAAAAGACGTCACAGTGACTATGGAGGAAGAGGACGGACATGACGGGGTTACTGGGTGTAAATAGAAAATAAGATCTTATTACCTCCTCTGCTGTCACTTCCAACAACGTTTTCTCTCTACTTCCTCCCGAGTCACCTCTCACCTGGAAATTCCTGTGTGAACCTGACATCACTTCCTGTCTTCCATAGAGGATTCCTTATCTTCCTTAAAGAGACTATAAGTGAGATCCCCACCATGTGGAGCTCAGAGGAACTGCAGCCCCGAGAAACGTCTCAGTGTGAACGCGGCCTTGTGCTTTATTTGTGTGTATGTACTGTACAGTGGAACTTCGGATTACGAGCATAATCCGTTCCAGGAGAATGCTCGTAATCCAAAGTACTCTGTCATGAAGATCCTGCCAGTAACAGGCGCTCCCGGGTTCCTGGTTCTCGATTGCGGGTGCCATTGCGCATGCGCGTGCACGCGCCGCTGTTGGCGACAGGCAGGCTATTTAAGCCTGCCTGTCACATGCAGTCCCCACTGTCTGCTCTATGGCGTTTGTGTGCCCTTAACCTGATCTGAGACTTTTACCTGTAAAAGACCCGGCTTGCCTGTGACCATCCAGTTATCTGCCTGTACCTGATCTCGGCCTGTTTGTGACAACTCTTTTGCCTGCACCTCTGTTGCCCGCCTGATACCTGACCCGGCCTGTCTGACTATCCCTGTGTTGGTCCTATCTGTTCCTGGTTCCAATCCAGCCTGCTAAGCTGATCCAGTCTACTGAGCTGTTCCTGCCTGCTGAGCTATTCCTGATCCAGTCTGCTAAGCTGATCCAGTCTGCTGAGCTGTTCCTGATCTGTATCCCAGTTCCTGCGAGGAAGTGTCCGGGCATCTGATCCATCTCCTCCTTTGTTGATCCTGCCAGGCACCCGTGCCACTTTTTCTCCTGTGCCTTCTGTTACCTTACCAGGGGCCGGGAGTGGGAGCCGTAAGTGAGGCCTTCCTCTGCAATTCAGGCTCAAAACCATCAGGCACGTGACATACTCGCATATCAAAGCAAGTTTCCCCATTGAAGTCAATGGTAACGAAAATAAGGTGGGGGGTGCCGGAGAGCCTCAGAAACACACGGTAAGGCCCGAGGACAGCTCAGCTGACCTTGGCAAACCTCAGAGAGGCTCAGCAACGGAGTATTTCCGAGTCTTTTTGCGCCGTTCGGGTCCGGGGCCCCCCACCTCTGGCCGGTACTGCACACCGCTGTGGCTAGAATCCTGCAGCCGAGGGTCAAGCCGGGTGGTCAGGAAGCAGAGTCCAGAAGCAGGCCAAGGGTCAAAACGAGGAGAACAGGATGCAAGGTCAAGGCAAGCCGGGTCACAACAGATAGGCACGGATCAAGGAACAAGGTCTAGGAACACAGGAAACTGAAGCGATAATCCAGCGCCATCCAGCAGTCACAGGCTAACTTAAATAGTTTTGGTGTGCTCCTGTACCTTTAAGGAGGGGTGGCTCCCCTTCAGTCCACCTGCCCTCATCTAACCATCAGAATGCATGTGCCTCCATTGTGGGGACACTCAATGTTAGTGTAGGACCACAGACTCCAGGGGGCCTTGGCGTGGCTCTGTGGCTCACGCATGCGTTTGCAAATGCGTGCGGACAAACCCCTGTTTTTAACGCATACTGTTAGAGAGGTTAATTGGTTGTCAGCGAGCTGGTCGGTAAGTAGGCTTGGTTTTTCCCTGGGCATTCCCCAGGCCATGTTGTTAACTTAAATAGGGCCATTGACACCAGCGTCAGTCACGCCACTTGCGCGCCGTTGCGCCGTACTGCAGTGCGTGTGCGCCGATGCGCGCCAAGGAGGTTCTGGGCAACTTTGCCATTACTGTGACGCCCATGTCCCTGACACCTGGATTACCAACAGCTATGAAGCCCCTAATGCCCATGTCGCTGATTAAGTGTTTTTGGGATGTGGAATCTCTGCAGGACTTCTAGGCTGCCTAGTGTTGTGGGTATTCATTTTATCTAGAAGAATTGTTTTGATGTAGGTTTCATGGGCACAACTAACACCCAAAGACCATTTTTTTCCACACACCGGTTTGACAGGTGCATATCATTTACATTTTTGACAGCAAGGCCGATTCTTGCTTTCATCAAGAGCACCTCTATAGTTTTACGGCGTGAAGGCGCCAACGACACCCAAAAAACTATTTTTCTATGCACGGTTCATATGTCCCACTTTACAGGTAGACTAAGGGGACCCCCCAGGCACTATATTGAAAGCAATTTTTCATTTTTATGCTTTCACTTTAAGCATCAATAAATCACTGCTTGTTTAAAAATGATGTTTTTTTACAACTTTTATTGATACATGTCCCCCAGGGCAGTACCTGAATCCCCATAACAACTGTATGCCCAATTACTTGCATATAAGCCTTTAAAAGTGGCACGTTTGATTTTTACAGTTCGGGTCCCATAGACATCAATGGGGTTCGTTATTCGGTTCCAAATTTTGCGATGTTCAAAAGTTCTGGTGCCAAACCGAACAGGGGGTCGTTCAGCCCATCCCTAATCAAGGCCAATGAGGATCGACTTAAAGATGGATTTACTTGGTGGGACTTTTTTGTCAATAAAGGATTTGGTCAAAGGTGTGTGTGTTTATTTACACATGGAGACAGGTATATTTGACAAGGGTATGCGGGTGGCTTCACACTTGCTGCTGCACCCCTTTCCTATCAAGACAGAATTCATGGTAAATATTTTGGGGATCCCACTTTTTTTGCACAAGGTTCCCCCAAAAAATTAAGAATGAGGGTCTGGTATTGAATATATGCTTTTTTTTTCCTAAATAATTTTCCTTTTTCCATAGGGTCCCCCCATGTCTATAGCACACCTTTAGCCTATATAGCAGTTGGGCATGGATTTTAGGGGGGTACCCCACAGAACAAAGCATTGGGACCCCCAAAATCTATGACAAACCCTTCAGTACAGTTGCCTATCTTGTCTAGGTAGGTTTGTTCCTCTCCCGGGAGGTAAAGAATTAAAATGTCTTGCCTCCACCATCCAGGGTGTTGATGCTCAGCTTTGCCTGTGGAATAGGAGGAATTCTGCATGATTGGATCAGACTCTTCACTCTATTAAGTCAATCGTACAGATCCTGATATATACCTACAAACTCAGGCAGCAGCTTGGGGAATAACCTCTCTAGAAACAAAAATTTTATGGAGGCAGTTGTGGTCAACCGTCTGTCCCTTGTTGGGGGTTCCCAATGGGCTATTCCATTTCACCATTTCTGACATGGCTGATCCTGTTTGTAGAAGCCAAGTGATGTGTAGTGGTGTCAGCAAAGAACCAACCACACAGTGAAGTTTAATTGAGCTTTAGTAGAGAAAGAACATCCTGGACTGCCGCACTCCATTGAAGGCGTCTTTATTGCATAAATCAAAAAATAAAATCCATTGTGTAGTTAAATACAAAAAGTGAAGACACAGGGACAAGTGGCTAACGCGTTTCACATCGTTAGATGCTTACTCATAGCTAAAGTGCATAGGAACCAGACATGTATTTAAGAGGAGAATGCAAGACTTCTCCACCAATCAAAACGATTGAACACAACATGAAGGTGTTGCTCACATAATTGGATCCCGTAATCTCCAGAGAACAGGGTGCACCAGTGTGAAGGACAGCCAAACACAATAATTAGAAATTTTATATACAAGAAAAGTATGTCAAGAGAAGCCCCAAAAAAAGTCTTGAAACATATATAAATTAATTGAGATATTTAGTGTAAAGACTGTCCCAGATTTAGCGCACACCTGTGAATAGAGATGGAGGTGAAAATAGAACAACAACACAATGCATATAAACAATGTACAAAAATATGTATATATATGTAAAAAGAAATATGTACAAAATGCTAACATAAACATGTGAAAAATAATAATAATATTCGTATAATCAACACACGTGTTCACAAAAATGTGTTAGAACGTTGTGTATGTGTTTTGGCCCAAGGGTCATAATGTGCATACCTTAAACATTAGTGTGACTAAAAGGAGAACGTTAATTGATTAATTATAAGCAAAATGTGATGTTAAAATATCATATTGATAGATAAAAAATGAAAAGTCCAAAGACAAAACAAAGTCTTTGGACTTTTCATTTTTTATCCTTTTTTTATAAACTTCTATCCTGACATTATGAGTCGCTGTGTGGGAAATTCATAGAATAAAAATTAAAAATTAATAATTAAATATGGATGCACCTGATGATAATGTTACACCTTGATATTACAACAATATCTATCAATATGATATTTTAACATCACATTATGCTTGTAATTAATCAATTAACGTTCTCATTTTAGTCACACTAATGACTAAATAATAATTTCTAATTATTGTGTTTGGCTGTCCTTCACACAGGTGCACCCTGTTCTCTGGAGATTACGGGATCCAATTATGTGAGCAACACCTTCACGTTGTGTTCAATAGTTTTGATTGGTGGAGAAGTCTTGCATTCTCCTCTTAAATACATGTCAGGTTCCTGTGCACTTTAGCTATGAGTAAGCATCTAACGATGTGAAACGCGTTAGCACTTGTCCCTGTGTCTTCACTTTTTGTATTTGATTGCTCAATGGATTTTATTTTTTGATTTATACAATAAAGACGCCTTCAACGGAGTGCGGCAGTCCAGGATGTTCTTTCTCTCCTATGGATTTGTGCAGAGCCAGCACCTGTCGGTTTTAAGTAGGGCGGGAGAAATCCAAAAGGTTTAGAGGCTTGGGAGCGGTAAATCTTCTTTTATCACACTTAATTGATCTTTACTGATTAATTGCAAACATACAGCGAGATAGATGCAGTATTAAACTGAGAGTTATAAAGAGATGGTGTCCAAACAGAGTAACATGAATTCCAGTGTCAGGTCCTGGATCACCTGCTGGTGGCACTGTGGTTCCCAGCGCTGAAGGGTGTAGTTTCAGGGTCCACTAGCATGCGTTTCTTAGCACATCTCAGTTTCCCCTGTAGGTACCACAACCAAAATTCCAAAATTGTGAGGAAGAGACGCTTGTCCTCCTCAACAAGGGGATAACGTGCTTTGCAGGGAGGTACCCCATTTTAAGTGCATGTGGCCTGGTTTGGTGCAGAAGTGGGGCTGCATGCTCATCGACCCCCTTTCCTGGCCAGCACAGTGCAGAGACGGACCAGTCAGATCTCCGCACTCCTCTATGGAGGGATCGGATGAACACGGACCGTCTGTCCGTGTTCATCAGATCCGATGACAGATGGAAAAATACGATTTTCCTCCATCATCAGAAACAGAGAATAATGGAGACTGATGAGATTGGATGTCAGCGGATGTTCATCCGCTGACATCCGCTATCCCATAGGGATACATGTATGTCCGTTTTTTTATCCGAAAACGGATGGATAAAAAACAGACAGACATACGGTCCACACGTGTGAAAGGGCCCAAACTGTTATCCATGTCATCGATCCTCCATCCCACATATTCATTTTGTTACCTTTCACTGAACTCTTTCTAATTCAGCAACGTCTTTCCTGAGGTTTGGTGACTGAAACTGAACTGCTTTAATATGAATGTGGGATGCATATGAATTGTGGTGTGTTAGCAGGAACCATGTAAGTCCTTTTGTTCTTGGGCCTGCTACCCTACTTTCGAGGTGTATAGTCACCTCTAGGCTTGTGCAATTCGTTTCGTAACGAATCGAAATTCGTCCGAATTTAGCAACTTTCAGACATTCAGAAGCATTCGAATTTCCGAACAAAGCAATTACGAATAAAACCGAATCCGAAATAAATTATACCGCAAATAGCGAATGCCCGAATGTCTTCGGCATAATTCGTTATGAAAAAAGTTACGAATGTACGAATCCATACGAAGCACAATAACACTCACTCTGCTCTGCTCTCTGCTTCTCCCTCACCGTGCTGAACTCCCTCTCAAAATGGTGTACAGGGGCGGAGGCTATAGCCGCATGAAAAAACGAAAGTAAAATACGAGATTTCTAATCCATTCGAAGCACAATAACACTCTGCTCTGCTCTCTGCTTCTTCCTCACCGTGCTGAACCCTCTCAAAATGGTGAACAGGGGCGGTGGCTATAGCCGCATATAAAAAACTAAAGTAAAATATGAGATTTCGAATCGTTACAAATAACCGCTATGTATTTAGAAAAGTACAAATCCATTCGAAACACATTAGGCATAATAGGCAGCGTCGTTGTGAGAGAGACACGGAAAATTACGAATCAACAAACCCAAAAAAAGTTACGAAAGTAGGAGTTGTGTCCAGAATCAACGAAAAACAACGTACTCTACCGAAAGTACGAATTATAAATCAACTAAAAATTCTAAGAAAAATGTCGCTTGCGAAAATACGAATTAGTCCGAACACGAAAAATCCCGTCTAGCAAAATTACGAATGATTACGAATCAACAGGACCGAAAAGAAACAAACCAAAACTAAAATGAATTTTTCCGTTGTGCACAAGAAACGAACCGAAACTAAACAAATTTTTCCGTTGTGCACAAGTCTAGTCACCTCTATCTTTTGTATTTTGGGAAATTCATTAAAATCTCTTTAAAAAAAAACAACTGAACTGCATATTAAAGATGAAGGCGAACCAGTGTTTTGTAAAGGTGTGGAATGATTGATGTATCTCTGGAATTTATGTTGTTTTTACTGCATGAGAGTAGTCTGCTGACTTTCTTAGCTGTGGCTTGACATTACATGTCATTGCTAAGTCTTTGATCTAGAAGCACCCCCAGATCATTTTCCATCACCAATTGCCACAGGGGAGCCCCTCCTAATGTGTATTTTTGTCACCCAACTTTACATTTCTCAATATTTAACCTCATCTGCCATGTAGCTGCCCAGCCCCCCATTTTCTCAAAGTCTCCCTGTTCTATATTAACTCCCACTCTCTCTTCATAGCCACACCGCATCTGTCCCACAAAATGAATGTGGTTGCAGCATGGTGGTGTGGCATTTACAGAGTTAAAACACGCTGTGAGGAGGCAATACATCACCTCCCATGAAACATCTCTAACAAGCGATCCTCATCCACTGTGGATTGCTTTTCGGAGGGGCAGCAAGGGCTGACCCCTCTACCCATACCCCCTCACATAGTTACATAGTTAGTCAGGTTGAAAAAAGACACAAGTCCATCCAGTTCAACCATTAAAAAAATATATATATATATATATATATATATATATATATATATCGTACAATCCCATATACCCAATTCTATACCCACAGTTGATCCAGAGGAAGGCAAAAAACCCCAGCAGAGCATGATCCAATTTGCTACAGCAGGGGAAAAAATTCCTTCCTGATCCCCCCGAGAGGCAATCGGATATTCCCCGGATCAACTTTACCTATAAATGTCAGTACCCAGTTATATTATGTACATTTAAGAAAGAATCCAGGCCCTTCTTAAAGCAATCTACTGAGCTGGCCAGAACCACCTCTGCAGGGAGTCTATTCCACATTTTCACAGCTCTTACTGTGAAGAAACCTTTCCGTATTTGGAGGTGAAATCTCTTTTCCTCTAGACGCAAAGAGTGCCCCCTTGTCCTTTGTGTTGACTGTAAAGTGAATAATTCAACACCAAGTTCACTATATGGACCCCTTATATATTTGTACATGTTGATCATATCCCCCCTTATTCTCCTCTTCTCAAGAGAGAATAAATTCAGTTCCTCTAATCTTTCCTCATAGCTGAGCTCCTCCATGCCTCTTATCAGTTTGGTTGCCCTTCTCTGCACTTTCTCCAGTTCCCCGATATCCTTTTTGAGAACTGGGGCCCAAAACTGAACTGCATATTCCAGATGAGGTCTTACTAATGGTTTTAACAGGGGCAAAATGATATCTCTCTCTCTCTGGAGACCATACCTCTCTTAATACAAGAAAGGACTTTGCTCGCTTTGGAAACTGCAGCTTGGCATTGCATGCCATTATTGAGCTTATGATCTACCAAAACCCCCAGATCCTTCTCCACTACGGATCCCCCCAGTTTTACTCCCCCTAGTATGTATGATGCATTCATATTCTTAGCTCCCAAGTGCATAACTTTACATTTATCAACATTAAACCTCATCTGCCACATAGTCGCCCAATTAGACAGAGCATTAAGGTTGGCTTGTAAATTGGAGACATCTTGTAAGGACGTTATTCCACTGGATGAATCCCAGGACGTCATATGATGGCCGCCCGGAGGGACGAAGGGTTCCTGCGGCCGTCATTTGACTATACGCCGGGCAGGAAGAGGTTAAATACCTTACATACTATTGATGTTAGGCTGACTGGTCTATAGTTTCCTGGTATACATTTCTTTATCGCCCAGACCAGTGCCCAGCTCTCCTTACCCTTTGTCAATCTCTTACCCCAGCTGCTGCATTAAAAAAAAACTAGTGCATAACAGAACAATAAATTGTAACACATATTAGTATATGTATAAATGTAACACATGTATGGTCTAATATATTTCTGCATGTTGTGCAATACACGCTGACACTAGCTGGTGTATTTTTCTCTTTCTTTGTTTACTCTATTTGGGATTCTTTAAAGCACACTGATTTATATTAGCGTTTTCACTAGAACTATGTTTCTGATTTGAAAAAGCGCTGCATGTGTTACAATTTATTGTTCTATGGCCTGGATTGATTTTAAAGTATTCGCTCCCATTGACTTCATTGGGGTTGGATTAACATTTAGAACTTAGGAGCAGTTCAGCGAACCTCCCGCGTACTGAACCCAGGAATGTTTGACTCATCCCTACTCCCCTCTGTGAGATTTCTGATGTGTAACAAAACTTGATTTCCATTTATAACAGTTTCCGCACTCGGGGCAAGAATACTTCTCCCTAGAGTGAGATCTCTGATGTCTAACAAGTTTCGATTTCCACGAAAAGCATTTCCCGCACTCGGGGCAGGAATACGGCTTCTCGCCTGTGTGAATTCTCTGATGTGAGTGGAGATAGGACAACTGTGAAAAACATTTCTTGCACTCAGGGCAACAATACGGCTTCTCCCCCGTGTGAGATCTCTGATGTTTAACAAGGCCTGATTTTTCTGAAAAACATTTCCCGCACTCAGAACAGGGATATGGTTTCTCCCCAGTATGAGATCTCTGATGTCTAACCAGAACTGAGGTCTGTGAAAAACATTTCCCGCACTCAGGGCAACAGTAAGGCTTCTCCCCGGTGTGAGATCTCTGATGTCTAGCAAGATGTGCTTTATCTGTAAAGCATTTCTCACATTCAGGGCAGGAATACAACTTCTCCTCAGTGTGAAATCTCTGATGTTTAACAAGTTTGGATTTCAACAAAAAACATTTCCCACACTCAGGGCAGGAATATGGCTTCTCACCTGTGTGAATCTTCTGATGTGAGTATAGAGAGGAAAACTGTGAAAAACCTTTCCTGCACTCGGGGCAAGAATAAAGCTTCTCACCAGTGTGAGATCGCTCATGTATAACAAGATCTGTTTTATGTAAAAAACATTTCCCGCACTCAGGACAGGAATATGGCTTCTCCCCCGTGTGAGATCTTTGATGTCTAACCAGAACTGATTTCCGTGAAAAAAAATTCCCGCACTCTGAGCAGAAATATGGCTTCTCCCCGGTGTGAGATCTCTGGTGTGTGACAAGTTGTGATTTCTGTGAAAAACACTTCCTACACTCGGGGCAGGAATACGGCTTCTCACCCGTGTGCACTCTTTGATGTCTAGCAAGTTGTGATTTATCTATAAAACATTTCCCACATTCGGGGCAGGAATTTTGCTTCTCCCCCCTGTGAGATCTGCAATGTATGACAAGTTCTGATTTATGAAGGAAACATTTCCCACACTCAGAACAGGATTGAAGCTTCTCACCCGTGTGAGATCTCTGATGTATAGTAAGAATTAATTCAGAGCTAAAACTTTCCGCACATTTAGGACAGGAAAATTTCTCCTCCCCCTGAATTCCGGCACCATCCCTCACAATACAAGGTTGCTCAGAGTCAGAGGGATTATATGATCTATCCACACTGTGAAGTTCTCCATCCATAGCTGAGCTCATTGTCTTTTCTCCTGCACAATCTCTTGTGATGTCCTCATCTTCCATTTTACACCCTGGAGATAAAGTAAGATGGCACTTCAAGGTATTTTCAATGGTGTGTCTTGAAAAAATATTAAAACACGATAAATAGATACTAGACTTAAATAAAGATTCAATCTGGATCAGGTAGACTTAAAGCGTTTAATAAGGACACTTACCTGTCCTACTCGCTCGCGATGATGGCCCCCCGCTGCCAATCCCTCGATCACTGCAAGTGCCGCGCCGCCATCCTCACTAAGGGAAACAGGCAGTGACGCCTTACGGCGTCACTGCCCGTTTCCTACTGCGCATGCGCGAGGCTCACGCTGATTTGTGAATGGGCGGCTGCTCTCTGGGATTACACACAGTTCCCAGAGGGCAGCGCGCCCCATTCACTAGAAGAGGATGCGGAAGAAGACCCACCGCGGATAAGGAAGAGGCAGATTAGGGACTTCCGCATAGCAACCACTATTTCGGGGGAGTAAAAAAAAAAATTATTTATTTTTTTCAATTTTTTGCAGCATTTTTGTGTATTTTTTTTTTTTCAGGGTGGAACTCCACTTTAAGTGAGCAAATGCTATCTATGGATGTTCCAACCAGCTGGAAAACTTTCCCCCTTCTGTCAAAGGGCCTTTGGTCCTCCTTCCAGATCACTTCTACATTTAAGAAGCCAACACAACTACAAGCCTAGGCACTGGCTCAAGTAATCTCTGATAATCAAAAGGTTCAAAAGTTTTGACTTGCATACACTTTTGCATAGAACAAGTGACCACAGGCCTAGGCTTCTGGTGACAAGCAGCGCTGAAGGGTATTCGGAGAAATATTTTCTACTGAAAAGATATGTTTTAGTTTCTTATCTTCCTCCTAGAATCTACATAAACAGGGATGAGCTCCCTGAGGTTGCTTGTTCAGAGGTTAGACAAATGGCCTAACCCGATGAGTGTTCAGCTGAGCCAAACCTCTGGCTGAAGCCGGAAGAGAAATGTTTTGCAGCGGTATTACTACCGATGATTAATGTGAGAGCTTCCCAGTCAAGCTGGTCGTTTGAGTATCCCGGCCCATTCAGAGGTAAGCCCACTGCCAGGTGAATGTATACAAAGGGGCAAGGATAGTGTAAAAAAAAAAACAAACACGATTGTGGTGTCCATCCAAAATTAATACCAGACTCTTATGCCGCGTATACACAACCGTTTTTCATGATGAGAAAAATGCCATTTTTAAAAATGGTCTTAAAAATCGGTGGTGTGTATTGCTCCAGAGCATTTTTCTGGGGGAGAAAAATGGGCGTAAAAAAATTAGAACCTGCTCTATTTTTTCTCGTCGTTTTTCACGTCGTTCTTTTTAAAAAAATGCGCATGCTCAGAATCAAGTATGAGACAGGAGCACTCGTTCTGGTAAAACTAGCGTTCGTAATGGAGATAGCACATTCGTCACGCTGTAACGGACTGAAAAGCACGAAGACTGAAAAGCGCAAATCGTCTCTCACCAAACTTTATTAACACGAGGATCAGCAAAAGCATCCCAAAGGGTGGCGCCATTCGAATGTAACTTCCCCTTTATAGTGCCGTTGTACGTGTTGTACGTCACCGCGCTTTGCTCAAGCGTTTTTTTTCACGAACGTGTGTATGCAAGGCAGGCTTGAGAGGAAACACGAAAAATCACGTTGAAAAAAACTTTGTTTTTTTCCATGACATGAATAACGGTTGTGTGTACGCGGCATTAAGGTTTGATATTGATTTTAAGAGGAAACCCCATGCACAAAACAAGAAAAATAAAAGGGGCGGGGTTTCCCCTAAAATCTTTAACAGGCCCTTATTTGTGCATGCAACCTAACAGACCAGGAAAGGAGAGACCCCTGCTGAACCATCTTAGACCACATGCCCTCAACATTGGGGGTACCGTGGAAAAACATCTTGGCCCCATGTTGATGAGGAGAAGGGCCTCTTCCCCACAACCTTGGCCTGGTAGGTGTTGGGGTCTGCTGGTGAGGGGCTTTTCAGAATCTGGAAGCAAACTTTACCACGTCAAGACTGGACACTTTAAACCCCTTCCTGGCCAGGCCAATTTTCAGATTTCAGCGCTGTCACTCTTTGAATAACAATTACTCAGTCATGGAACACTGTACCCAAATTAATTTCATATCATATTTTGGATTAGATTAAACCTTCTTTGGCTGTATTTAATCACCACTGGATGTTTTTGTTTTTTTGATAAAGGAAAAAAGACTGAACATTTTGTAAGAAAAAGATTTTCTTCTGTAATAAAATTTAGCAAATAAATCTTTCTTCATAAATTTAGGCCAAAATATATTCTCTTACATTGATTTTTGTTATTTTTAACAAAATGTATCAGTGTATATTACTTTGTGAAAACTATAGAGTCTACAAAACTATGATATATATATATATTGTGAGGGTGCGACTTTGTGCGACCTTCAAGAGTGTTGGTTTACGCCAGATTTGGTAAAGAAAGACACGCTGATGGAACAGCTGTGTCTTGGGCTATTTAGTTCAGAGGCGATTATGGATCAGGGCTCCACCCAACAGAGAGGAAGTCTGTGTGCCTGAGAGCCGAGTGGGCTCTCATCCTCTGAAGTGGAGTCAGAGGCGGTGCATGTCTGCAGGAGGCAGACACCGTTAGTGATACAGCAACAAAGGTGCTGACCAGGAGAATCTAGGAGAAAGCTTAAACTCTTGGACACTGTGTGGGTCTGAGGAACAGACCGTCAGGCCTAGGCTAAAGGCCTGGATCGCTAGAAGGTAAAGCTACGAGGCTACTGTTAGTATGAAAGATACAGGAATGGTGGAAACCCCCTGTGAATACTACAGATGTGTTTGTGAACTTTCGTGTTTTTAAATAAAAATGGGCTACCATGCCCTTAAACAGAGTTGCTGACTGGCTTGCATCACTGAAAAACACATCTACTACGAGAGCTAACAACCCCCAATCTTACTATATATATATATATATATATATATATATATATATATATATATATATATTTGAAAATTGATCAGTCCTGATGTACTGACGGCCTATCTCATTTCTTGAGGCCCAAAAATGTCAGGACAGTATAAATATTCGCTAAAGAACCTCATTTTGGAAAGTATACAGTCCAAGGTATTTAGTAAGAGGAATGGTGAGTTTTTTAAAGTTGTAATTTTTTTTTTTTTTTACAATTGTGGGGAAAATTAAGAAAGTCAGATTTAATTTTTTTTTTTAAAGAACAAACATGTTATACTTACCTGCTCTGTGCAGTGGTATTGCACAGAGTGGCCACGATCCTCCTCTTCTTGGGTCCCCAGCTGTGATCTTGGCTCCTCCTCTTCTTTTTATGTCCACCATAGCCAGCCGCTTGCTATGGGGAAAAACATCTGCATGCTTCCGACCTGTGTGTCTATGGAGCTGCGCTCCATAGACTTACTCAACAGGACTTAGTCCCACCCCCACTTCCTCTTCACTGCATTTGATTGACGGTAGCAAGAGCCAATGGCTCCTGCTGCTTATCAAATGTTATGTGAAGAGGAAGTAAGGGGAGAATAGATGCAGCCCTGCACAGCGCTGATCTCTTCTCCCCTCTCTTACACTTCATACAGGGGAAGAGGGGCACAGGGAAATTTAAAACGTTTTTTACCTTAATGCAAACAATGCATTAAGGTAAAAAACGTTTTTAAGTTTAGTATCACTTTAAATAAAATGTTGTTTTTTTTCCCTACAAAGTTGTAATTTTAACAAGTTATTTCTCACACACATCATAGGCATATTTACAATTACAAAGCACCTTCTGCTATGCTAGTATGGGGAGTGTGAGACTTTTTCACAGCCTAGATGGATAGAGGGGCCCAAAATCCAAGGAGCCCCTTTGGGCTTTCAAGGCGCATAAATTACACGTAAATTACTAATTTAATTTCTTGACTACCTATTACATTTTTGCAGGCCCTGGAGCCCCAGGACAGGGGAAACACCCACAAAATTACCACATTTTGGAAAGCAAATACCCCAGATATTTAGGGGCATAATGAGTTTTTCACCACTAATATTTAGAAAATGCAGAAAGAAAATAAAAATATATTTTTTACAAAAAGTTGTCAATTAACAAGCTACTTCTAAACACACAGCATAGGCATACTTAGAATTAGAACCCAAAACTTCTTCCGAGTATGGCAATAGCACATGTGTGAGGCTTTTTCACAGCCTAGCCACATAGAGAGGACCAAAATCCAAAGAGCACTTTCAAGCTTTCCAAGGGCATAAATCTACACTTGGGAGCAGCAGCTGTATTCTTGCAGCTACTGCATCTCAATAGACATCAATGGGACTGCCTACACGGGGATGAAAGAAAAACCTATGCATTCCCATGTGGGTAAACACGGCCCTCGTCCAGGGTATGCGTTGATACACCCTTTGTGAATGAAGCCTTATGGTTACACTGGGACTGGTGTGGCATTGTTCAGGGACACTGTGATCGGCTGCACTGGTGAGTGTGCAAGGGCTCAATTACACTTGTGGTTGGGAAGGACCGTAAAACCCAGGAAAACCCTTTAACTGGGAAGGTTGGGGGTGTACACATTCCACAGCAGGAATTAAACCCCCCTGCTGTGCTCGATGAGCGCAACTCCTTCAAATGAATGGGACCTTGCTGTAAATGCATTGCAATCACAGAAAAAACGCGCATTGTGGTAGTCCAGTATGTAGGGGGTTAAAACTGTTAAATGCTCTCTGAGGAGCAATATAAACACAGCTCACTTTTTAGATAGCATTATAAGTGTGAATGAGCCCTTAATTATTTTTTTAAATGATTTTTTACACTTTTTATTTTTTTTATATTGTTTTTACATTAAAAAAAAAAAAGGATCACCGTCACTGTTGTACAACTCTGGTCAATGGTCAGAGACTAATCAGGGAAGTACAATGTCACCATAGTGCACTGCTCTGGTGACAGTAACAGATTGCCTCTTTTTTTTTTACTGCTTTAGTGTGTCATAAAAAGCGCAGAACATGAATGACAGCTCCCTAGCTGAATATAATCAAATGGGTGGAGATACCATAGGTGACATAACTGACCAATTATGGACATAACCATTTAAGGTCAAAGATGTCATTCAGGATCCCTTGTGACATTACTGACCAAAGCTGGTCATGTCCATATTTGGTCAATGGTGTCACCCAAAAGATCATGCCTCTTTGTTTTCATTCAGTTGCAGGACCCAGGAGCTGTCATTTGCAGCAAGTGAGCGACAGGATTGGACATGTGGTCGTATTTTTTTCTATCAGCAGGTCAGTAGGGATCATTCATCGTGATTGAAATTGATCTGCATCACTGGATGACAAAACTGACGATAGCAGTTTTGCATGTTTATTGATTTAAAATTAGGGTTACTCATTAGAGGAGCCATTATCTTGGGCCTACCTTAAATTTTAAGGGGGTTTCCAGATCCCAACAAGCCCCCACCTGCAGAATCCTACCACCACCAGACCAGGGTTGTGAGAAAGAGGCCTACGCCCTTGTCAAGAAGGTTCACCTCCTTCTGGGCTAGTCAGGCTGCATACTTGGACAAGTGTCTGGAAAAGAACTTGGGGGGGGACCCATTTTCTTTTGCAATTTTTGTAGCATTCCCCCTTGAAATCAAAACCAGACTGGATAGTTTAGCAAAAATTGGAGAGACCCCACACCAGTTTTTTTTGGGGGGGGGGGGGAGTCCTCCTTAAAATCCACATCAGACCCTAAGGAACAGGCAATGATGACTTGCTGGTTTTTGGAACACCAGCAAATTAAAGTCAAACCTAAAGCCCATCCCAATTACTTACTGTTCATTCCAGCAAGACTGTTAATAGAGTTTTATGTTAACATTTAGCTATAAGTCTGCTAAAAAGAGGAGGGATAAACCTCGAAAAGGCACAATCTGTGTTATCATATCTGTACTATTGTGCCTAAAACTACCAGCTGACCCCCAGAATCTACATATCGTATATACTTGAGTATAAGCCGAGTTTTTCAGCACATTTTTTTGTGCTAAAAAAGTCCCCCTCGGCTTATACTCGAGTCTGTGTCCATCTTCATCTTTGTGCACCTGATTCCGGCCAGCCGTAGGTCCTCTGGGCCTCACCCTTGGCAGACATGTAGCCCCACTCTTCCTCTACAAGTGTGCAAAGTTTATCGTCCGGGGAACCTACGGCCCGGGAGCACCGATTTTTCAAATCCGAGAACCCCTTCCATAGACTCCCATGTTAAATGGTCATTTGAAGAAATGTAGATATCTGGACAGCCGCACTCCAATCCAACGTAGCTTTTATTGGATAAATAATATGATAAAACAGGCACTACATGTCACAGCAATGGAACAAGATAACAGGGACAACTAACGCGTTTCACACTAAAGAGTGCTTACTCATAGCTATGAGTAAGCACTCTTTAGTGTGAAACGCGTTAGCTGTCCCTGTTATTTTGTTCCGTTGCTGTGACATGTTGTGCCTGTTTTATCATATTTTTTATCCCATAAAAGCTACGTTGGATTGGAGTGCGGCTGTACAGATATCTACATTTCTTCCGTTGCCTTGTGCATTGCCGGCACCCTTTGTTCCTGGAGAGGTTTTGTTTCATAGGGGTGAGTCTTTTTTGGAGCGGTAATCTTTGTACTTTAAATGGTAATTTCTCCGGTGATTTTGGGGACCCGGTACTTGCCGGCCCTAGGTCCCCCGGACCCCAAGCTTGGCACACATATAGCCCCACTCTTCATCTACAAGTATGCAAAGTTTGTTGTCCAGGAGACCTACGGCCGGGGAGCACCGATTTTTCAAACCCGGGCACCCCTTTCATAGACTCCCATGTTAAACGTCAGTCTAGTCACACAGCGCCGGAGATCAGGTAGGGAGATTGGGCACAGTGAGGCGTGAGGCATGGACACAGTGAGGCATGCAGATGGACACCCTAGGCTTATACTCGAGTCAATATGTTTTCCCAGTTTTTTGTGGTAAAATTGGGTTATAGTCGGGTCGGCTTATACTCGAGTATATACGGTGAATGATATCAAAGTACACAAATTGTGTCTGCAGCACAGAGAAGGGGGTGTATCTGAGAGAAAATAAATAATGTGCAGAACAGGTATCAGTGACTATTATCAACCTATTATTGGATGATATCACTCATCTCCCGCCCTACTCTGGACCAATCAGTGTGCAGTAACAGGGCAGAGATAACAGAAGAATATATTATGGCTCACGTGTGCTGATCTCTGTAGGATAGTCCTCCTCTTTGAATGTCCTCATGATTCCAGCCTCCTCCTCATATTGCTGATCATCCCTCACATACGTCTCTTCTACTTCACCCTCAACTTTCATGTTCATCAGATCTTCACCCTAAACCAACAGAATGGCAGAAAATAACATCTGTAAAATAGAAGTATTTATGATGTGAGGTCACATAGAAAATATCATCTTGTAGAGTCCGCACATCGTCTCCACATGTCAGAGTGTTCAATCACTTTATGTTCCAGATCCTCAACTCCACCTACCTGATAATGGTGAGGGGTGGTGTGACCTTCCTGTGTGGAATCCTGTGAATATAGAGGACTGGGACATCCCTCTGGTGGGTTGCTGGTATTAAGTGGCTCCATCATAATGTCCTTGAAGAAATCATTGTGTCCTTCTGAAAACTCCTCCATCACTCCATACTCCTCACCCTCCTCTTTATACTCTTCTTTAACAACAATATTATAATCCCCAAGATTTTCACTCTGAATATATAATAAACAATCATTGTAACAAACATGCTGTGTATCAATCATAGCTATTAATAATCGTCAATCATCTACCTGATGATGGTGAAGAATGGGGTGATCTTCCTGAACGGAATCCCGGGAATACAGAGGACGGGGACATCTCTCTGGTGGGTTTCTGTAGCTGGATGACTCCTCCATGGTGTCCTGGTACAGATATTTGTGTTCTTTTACAAACTCTGACTCCTCCATCACCCCATCCTCATTATCCTCCTCTTTGATCTCTTCTTTAACATCAACTTTAGAATCTCTCAGGTTTCCACTCTGAATATAGAATAAAAATGACATCAATGCAGATAATGTAGAGATCCTAATGATACTATCAGTGATTGTTTCTCATCTACCTGATGATGGTGAGGGGTGGTGTGATCTTCCTGTGTGGAATCCCGGGAATACAGAGGACGGGGACATCTCTCTGGTGGGTTCCCATTACTGGACCCATCTGTAGGAAACACACACTGACTGAATACATTGTTTATATGTGTATCATTAATGGAGAGATCGAGGTGGACCCTCTGTACTGCTCTCTCCTTTACAATAAAGTCTCCTCTTACCCGGTGATGTGAGGGGCGGCTGATTCTCCATCATGACATCCTTGTAGAGATCCTTGTGTCCTTCTAAATACTCCCACTCCTCCATGGAGAAATAGACAGTGACATCCTGACACCCTATAGGAACCTGGCACACAATGATAAAGAGCTACTTGGTTAGAGAAAGGTACATCCTGTCTTTGCTAGCTGGATCAGAAACCTAAAATTAAAGAACTACGATATCTTTTAAAAGGTAGTTTGTAGGAATTAGGCACATAATTGGACCATATGACCTTCCATGCAGAAACTGCTACTGCTGTATTTTATGCAGACCAGAAGCAGAGACTATTAGGCAAGGGTTCCTGTGTTCTAATAATTTAACTCTTGCAGCTTATGTACGTAACTGATATCTGGTGACATAAGTGTCTAACATATTATCCCACATGCACAATGCCAGATAGTTAGGTCTGTACTACTGTATGTGTGCAGTGGTCACCTTGCAGTATATTATTGGGTGAACCTCTTTATTCAAATAAAGTTTATATGCAGCTCCTGTTAGCTTAGTTAAAGTGGAAGACTGGGTTAAAACGAATTAAGCCTAAAACTGCTCCCAATTGTAACTACCATATAGAAGTAAAATGCATATACTTCCCTATTCTCAGGGTGCTCTGGTCAAGTCACGTGAAGTCCCCAGCAACCGGCTTCAGGGGCCTCTCTCCTGAAGCCAGCCACCGGTAGTCGATCACGGGGCCAAACCATAGCACTGTAAGAAGAGGTAAGTCACTGGGCCTCCTAGACGAAGAGCGATGGCCTCGCTACACCAAAATACTATTGAGGGAAACCCTTTTCATTGTACGAAAGCTCATTACCCATAAAAGGCTACAGCCTTCCCCTCCCTCACTCCATCAATGGTTGTGTGCAATTAACCAGGTCTTCCCCTTTGAAAAGGATATCTATGAAAACAGGGACTGTTCTCGTAAATACAATAAGATTTGGAATGTGTGGTGTACATCCACACCAACTGATGATGCCTCTTCTGGCAAACATAGAACTTTGTATATCAGTTTGTATGAAACTAGGTTTTACTGATGCTCTGTCTTTTGTACAAGCCTTTTTGCAATTAACAGAGCTTAGAAAAAAGGAATAGGTAAGTATATGCATCTACCTTTTTACAGGGTAGCTAGTCTAGGAGATAGAAGGGGGGTGGGAGCAGTTTTAGGCTTGATTAGTTCCAGCCTGAAGTTCTACTTTAGCTAATGTCCCTCCTGGTCTACTATTCTCTATCTAGCTTTAGCTCAGGGCTCAGCAAGCAGGATAAGGTAGAGCCAGGTTAGGCATTCAATAGCTCAGTGGTCCACAACCTTTTTTTGGTACCAGGGACCAGTTTTGTAGCAGACAATTATTCCAGGGACTGGATATTCATGGAGTCTGTCTTTAGCCCCCCTTCACACCACAATCCCCCTTAACATCACAGTTCCCGCCCAGCCTATAGCAGAATGACGGCCGGGCCTTTTGTCCCTCCAGATAGATTTCATATGACATCCTGCCCTTGTAGCAGCCTTGGACACAGGGCATCACCGATCACATAGGCTCTTTACCATGTGATCAGCTGTGTCCAATCACAGCTTATTACATGTAAACAAATGCAGATTATTGGCATTTCCTTTCCTCAGCTCTGTCAGTGTCTTAGGAAAGGAAAGCCAATAACCGGCTCTCCAGTTACAGGGGACATTTACACTGGTTATCAGTGCAGCATATCGGTGCCCATCAGTGCAACCTCATCAGTGCCCATCATTGCAACCTCATCAGTGCCCATCAGTGCAACCTCATCGGTGCCCATCAGTTCAGCCTCATCGGTGCCCATCAGTTCAGCCTCATCGGTGCCCATCAGTTCAGCCTCATCGGTGCCCATTAGTGAAAGAAGAAAAATTATTTATTTGCATAATTGTATAACAGAAACAAAGAAAAAGTTTATAATAAATTGTCAGCCTTTTTAGTTTGGCAAAACAAACCCAGTGGTGATTAAATACCACCAGAAGAAAGCTCTATCTGTCTTTAAGAAAATAATTCAAATTTCATTTGGGTACAGTGTTGCATGACCACGCAATTGTCATTCAAAGTGTGACAGCGCTGAAAGCTGAAAATAGACCTGGACAGGAAGGGGGGGGGGGTGAAAGTACCCAGTATTGACTGTTAAAGCGGTCCCACAGTGTCCTCTTTTCCCTTTCACATCACAGCCCCCCTTTACATTACAGTGCCCCTTTACAATTCAGTCCCCTTTACATTAATGTAACGGAGCTGCACCGTAAAGGGGGAGGGTTATGTAACGGGGGCTGCACTGTAAAGGGGGAGGGTGATGTAACGGGGGCTGCACTGTAAAGGGGGAGGGTGATGTAACAGGGGCTGCACTATAAAGGGGAGGGTGATGTAACAGGGGCTGCACTGTAAAGGGCCAAGGTGATGTAACGGTGGCTGCACTGTAAAGGGCCATAGTGATGTAACGGGGGCTGCACTGTAAAGGGCCATAGTGATGTAACGGGGGCTGCACTGTAAAGGGCCACGGTGATGTAACGGGGGAGGGTGATGTAACGGGGGCTGCACTGTAAAGAGGGAGGGTGATGTAACAGGGTCTGCACTGTAAAGGGGCATGAAGATGTAACAGGGGCTGCACTGTAAAGGGGCACTGTGATAAAACAGGGACTGTACTGTAAAGGGGGTACTGTGATATAAAGGGGACTGCCCTCTAATGATTGCAGCATCCCTTTATAATGCAGTCCCCTTTATATCACAGTTCCCTTGCAATCACAGCCCCCCTGTCACAGTGGCCCTTGCAGTCATACCCCTCTCCCTCATTTCCTCTCTCACTGCCCCATTTCAGTCTCTGCCTTTCTTGCACAGCCCTACCTGTGGCAGGGTAGAGGCAGTTTTCAGCTGTGTGTCTTCCGTTGGGTCTCCCGCCGATGTCATCCTGTCTGCAGGGCACCTGCTTGTTAACATGAAAGAGTCCTGCTCTCTGGAGCAGATCTCCAGCTGCTCCTGCCCCCTGCCCTGCTAATAGGATGACATCGGCAGCGGTGAGAAGACACACGGGCTCAGTGACACAGCTGGAGGTGAGCTGGAACTGCAGTCTGGTATAGTCCTGTCGGGAGCACGGTCATCACTCACCTCCAGCTGCGAGGCCCAGGGGTTGGGGACCCCTGCAATAGCTCATAGGCAGTTTCTTATACAGTGAGGATCACTGTAACAGCAATCTCTTTAACTGTCATGAATGGCTTTCATTCGTGACAGCTTGCTTGCTTTTGTGATTGCTGTGATTGGCTACAGCAGTCACATGGTACAGCTAGCAAGCTGTCATGAATAAAAACTAGGGTTGCACCGATATCTTTTTTTTATCGGCAAGCACGAGTACCTACTGTATACTTTTGGTCAAGTACTCGCCGATACCAAGTACCGATACTTTGCGGTGTGATTTGAGCCCATACGAAATGAATCGCATGCAATTTTAACAGGAATATGGTGCGATTCCTGTCCAGATCGCATGAGGTTTCCCCACCGCTCCTGTGTGAACCCAAGCCTGTCAAAGTGATTTCAGCCTGTCTTCACACAGGAGCAGTGCGGAAAACCACATGCAATTTGGACAGGAATAACACTGCATTCCTGTTCAGAGCGCATGCGATTCTTTGAAGTACAATTTGAGCCCATTCATTTTGTATGGACTCAAATCGCACCGCAAAATATCGGTTTCGGGAATCGGAGCATTTTCACGAGTACGAGTAGTGGTGAAAATATTTGGTATTGGCATCACGAATGAAAACCGTTTATTACAGTTTGTGTACATGTTATCATGTGATCGGCTATGATTGGTCACATCGATCACGACACCTGGGCCTCTCGCATCGGCCGGGTACAAGCACTGTGGTCACACAAGAATATCACAGGGATGTGTACACACGACTGGGAGGATGTCCCTGGATGTCCTCCTGGAACTGGAGAACCACCCCGAGGCCATAATTTTAGAATACAGCAGGCAGGAAGTGGTTAAGAGTGACGTCCATCTGTTAACATCCTATTATTGCCCAAGTAATCTACACCCTGAGGTGAAAGGTCAGCCAACCTTGTCTGTGGGGGTTACCACCACACTCCCGGGGGTCAAAGGGGGGGGGGGTTCTACATATATATGAATGCGAGTTAGGGACCTTAGATTGTAAGCTCCTCGAGGGCAGAGACTGATGTGAATGTATAATATGCATAAATTGACAGCGCTAAATACATTAGTAATCAATTACAAATCCAACCAATATTCAAACCCTGGAAATTGGGGTCAGATTTAAGTGCAGCCCAAATCTGAATCTCATCCCTCGTTACAGGTAGGGTTGCCACCTGTCTTCAGGTGGACTGGAACCTGGACACATTATTCAGACCAGGCTGTGGCTCCCCAAGTAACCAAAATAGTCACACACAAATCTGTTGCCGTCCGGGAGCTGTGGGCGGCTGTCTGGGGGCAGGTCCGTCATCACTGGGGGGGGGGGGGGTGATGATGTCTGCAATAAGGATGAGCTCCGGCGTGTTCGCAACGGCACATGCAGAGCCCGCTAGGAAGTCAGCACTGCACAGCGCTAATTACAGCCAGTGAGACATTTCCCGATCTCTGCAGCTGCGGATCGAGAAATGTCTCACAGCCTGCGATTAGCGCTGTGCAGTGCTGACTTCCTGGCGGGCTCTGCACGTGCCATTGCGAACACGCCGGAGCTCATCCTTAGTCTGCAAGAGCAATTTGTCCACACTCACTGTTCGCCGCAGCACGCTATGCTCACAGCATTACTACTCTCCTTGGGGCACCCAAAGGTGTCCCAGGCCGCTAAAGTGTTCGGGTTTCACTTGAAGAAAAGGTGGCAACCCTAGTTACAGGAGACAGTTAAGAGGAGATGTCTCCAATATGAAGAGAATGTTCCGGCCCTGTAAGTGGGGAAATGTTCTGACCCTGAAGGGGTTTATCTAGGTTTCCACACTATATATGTGTGTATCATCATCTGCTGGAGATAAAAGATGTCACAGTGACTATGGCGGAAGAGGACGGACATGACGGGGTTACTGGGTGTAAATAGAAAATAAGATCTTATTACCTCCTCTGCTGCCACTTCCAACAATGTCTTCTCTCTACTTCCTCCCAACCCACCTCTCACCCGGAACTTCCTGTCTGTACCTGACATCACTTCCTGTCTGCATTCCATAGAGACTTTCTGTCTCTATGGAAAATGCATATACTTGGGAAAGCAGGGAATTATTTAACAAATGTATGTACTCATTTCTAAATTGTTACTTTTGTTATATACAACTTTACAGCAAAGTGACAAAAAAAAAAACAGAATGCGGCCCCCAGAAATTGAAACCCAACCCATATCCTTTATGATTGTCTGGTATGGCTTTTAAGGTAGGGTGACCAGACGTCCCCTGTTTCTGGGGACAGTCTCCGGATTGAGGACACTGTCCCCGGACCAAGTCTGTCCTTGGTTTTGTCCCCAAATTGCAGTGGTGTAGTATGGGGGGGGGGGGGGCAGCCAGTACTCTCGCCCGGGGTGCAACATTTAGGGGGAGGGGCGCAAAATTATTACTGTGCCCCCAGAAGTGAGATGAAGTGATGTGCAACATGCCTCCCTCGGCCCCCTACATCTCTGAGGCATGTCCTGTCCCCCAGGCATTGCTCTACAGCACCCCCCCCCCGCCCATGGACTCCTGTGGTCCAGCCTCTCCCACATGATCCCTCTGGTGCAGGCTGCCCATGTGTGGGATTGGCGGAGGGGGAGTGGTGCTCTAAAGGATGATCATGGAGGCCATAGAGAGGTGAGCAAAATCAACTGATCTACACTGTACGTGTGTGTGTGTAAAGGGGGGGGGGGTTGTGAGTAGTGCAGGAAGTAGAAGTCGGGTAGGTCAGTGTAGGGATCAGGTAGGTCAGTATAGGAATCGGGTAGGTCAGCCTATAAAATCGTTTACCATTTGCCAATAAAAAATGTCCCTGGATTTCGTTTTAAAAATCTGGTCACCTTATTTTAAGGGGTAACACTACTCAACCTTGATGAGGTCTGGTATGGATTTTAGGTGGACACCCCACCCAAAGAAAAACATTGGATCCCCCCAAATCACACTCCAGACCTTTATCTAAACATGCAACCTGGCAGGTAAGGCAGGGGGGGGGCCCTCCCTCATGACCATACCAGGCTATATGACCTCAACATTGAGAGGGTAATTTGCCAAGGGGGTCTTGCTGGCAAGACACCATTGCCCCAAGTTTATAAGGACAAGGGCCTCATTCTCACATTTAGTACCCATAAGGCTGTGGGGGTCGGTGGGAGTAACCTATAATCTTGACATTAGGGATGAGCCGAACTACCCCCTGTTCGGTTTGCATAAGAACTTTCAAACATTGGGAACGTTCGGAACCGAATAACGAACCCCATTGAAGTCTATGGGACCCGTACATGAAAAATCAAAAGTGTTAATTTCAAAGGCTTATATGCAAGTAATTGGGCATACAATGGTTATGGGGGTCCGGGTACTGCCCTGGGGGACATAAATCAATGAAAAAAAGGTTTGTACAAAACGTAATTTTTAAATGAACAGTGATTTATTGATGCTTAAAACTTTTTCTCAATCTAAATATTACAGCCCATATATTCAGTAATGGTCAGTTTTTTCTGTCAGCTTACCCAGATTGTAAGCTTTTCCATGTCGCTTCTGCCTTCTGCGACCCACGAATATCTCCGTCATATCCGGCGGCGCACTGCATCCTGGGAGCTTTGTGTCATAATTCCCAGGAGTCAGTGTGGATCGCCGCCGCTCATCATCGGGACATTACTAAACCGGAAGTGACGCAGTGATGCGATAAAAGGCGTTGTCAATCTCCATTTGGTTTTGTTATTTTGCTTATCTTCGTTGCCATCACAATGGGGTGGGCACTTCCGACGCCAACGCCGCCGCCCATTGTGATGGCAAAGTGACAAGTTTCCTGCGCTACAAGCTCTGCCTACTGCGCATGCACGAGAGCGGGCGGTGCATGTTGCTCATTTAGCTGCACCGTATCACAGGAAGATATTGCTTGTGGGCTTTACATGCCCACAAGCAAGATGGGAACTGCCAAGATAGGAAAATATAAGGTACTTTTTGATTGCAAATATTAAATGTAGCGCCACAATTTAATAAAATCATGAGTGGCATTAGTGTATATTATGATGCTATGATGCTAAGATATGCATTTAAAAAAAACACAATATGTTGTGGGAACTCCGCTTTAAAGTCAAAGTATAAAAATGAAAAATTCCTTTCAATATAGTGCCTGGGGTGGTCCCCTTAGTCCACCTGTAAAGTGGCGCATCTGTACTGTGTATAGAAACTGCTGCAGCAATAATTGCATTTATAAAGCCCAAAAAATTACATATATGTGTAGCGGCCTCACCCCTCTCTCCCCTTCTCTTTTCTCGGCTTGTCTTTCTTCGTCTAGGGGTGTTAGTGCTGGGGGGAGAGATGAGACACACCACGGCCCATGTCCTCCATAGTGATGAGGTGAAGGCCAGAAAGATCGGGCTTTGTGTAGGTGTCCTAGAGTCAAGTCCTGTCTTTCGTCCTTGACTCCTTTGCTCCTAGTAACCAACGTTCCACACAGTGAATAGGTCCAACACAGTTTTATTCTTCTCAGCAAATAAACATACAGCGCGGTTAAGTTGGATTCTTTTGCAACAACTTAGTAGTAATGGGAATAGGTCGAGGCACAATCCTTTCCCTTCTTTTGCTAACCACTGTGGTATCACCAGTGGCGAATAGTCACTGCCATTGACTATGTGAGGTAGAACGTGAATTACCTTCGCTAGCATGGCCCCTGTCAGGGGAAGGATATCCGTCCAAGGGAGATACTGGAGGCCTCTCTGTCACCAGCGATGCTGCGCCGGACTCTCCAGAGAAGTTCTGCTCACCAGACCTCACGAACTCAGACACGGGCACCCAAGGAGTTAGGGCCCCCTCGGATTCCTCCACCCTCGCGGAACTCAGTAGAAGGTACTGAGCCCCAGGCATCTGCCATAGTACCTCACCCCAGGCTAAAGGTGCCTGAGATGGACTCCATCTCCGCTCTGGCCAGGTCAAAGGCACCTGGACCCGGAACACCGGAACGCCAGCACCCAAGCTGAAGGTGCCTGGGTGCGGCCGCGTCCTCCCGACTCTGAACCTCCACACCAACGAACCAACCAACCCCGTGGTAAAGGCGTCCGCCCCTTTTATCCCCTCTCCCTTTGCGTCACAGCGGGTTCCCCGCCCCGCTGTACCAGCTCCAGGGGAGGACAAAAAGGCACAGTCTTGCGGCGTGAGTTCACCTCCGGCCCCCGGCAACAACGCCACCTGTAGGCCGCAGGGAACCTAACACCACCAGAGTCCTCCAAGAACCATAAAAGGGTCTCAGATTCCCTAGCAATCAGTGCATCTGGGTTACACCACCACCCAGATGCCTCCCCTAAATT
The DNA here is from genome assembly GCA_029206835.1 of Rana muscosa. Lineage (NCBI taxonomy): Eukaryota > Metazoa > Chordata > Amphibia > Anura > Ranidae > Rana > Rana muscosa. Next base: position 29,814,978 of record JARGYO010000094.1, read on the forward strand.
CAAACACCCGCTACATATGCAAAGCACTGTATAAATTGTCAGTGCCATATAAATACCTCAAACAAATAATAAACCATAAATTCAACATATCCTTAAAACTGGTCGGATTTCAGTACAGCCGGAATCCGATTCTCATCCCTCATCACTAGGGATGAGCTTGATGTTCGGGTCGAACATAATGCTGTGGTAATAATCCCAGCAGAGTTATAGTGGTAACTCAAATAGCATAAAATTTGAATCAGGATACCACAATACACTATTGGTGTTCCACTTCTGGTTTCTGTATGTGATGACGTCACCTGGCTCTGCTCAACGTATTGTGTCACAACCCACATGACTTCTTCAGCAGCATTTATTTTACTAGTTCATACGGATTTGGTGCAGCAAGAGTATCTCCATTTAATCTTACCCTACTTAAATGGCTGTATTGCCAAATCTATTTGGACAATGTATACCAATGTGACTGGAACTTAAATTAGTGCTGCATGCTCTTATGCCCTTCGGTGACTTGTTCACCAATTGTGGTGTAGTTGGTCCCTGTACCTGGTCGCAGCTATCTAGCTAGCACAGCTGCTACATATGGCATGGCCCCACTGAGGCAGGAGCTGCAAATTATATTCCCTGTGCATACCCAGGAGTCTAAAAGGATGATAGGGGCCCAAGGGATTGTTGGTAATGGAGTTAAAGGGGAAAAAAAAGGGGAATAAGAGCGCATTCACTACTAATCAATTAAGAAAAGTGAATATATGAATCACTTGAATAAGTGGTACCAAAAAAAAAAAAAAGGGGTTGAAGTGTTATATCTCAAAAAGGCAAAAATTAAATTTAAAGTGACGATGATCAAGAAAATACACATGACGAATAAAATAATCAATGTGAAAAAGTGATCATAAAAACTGTTGCATGTGCTCATAAATAGTAGTCCACATAGATGTAATAATCACGATGTGAGACACTGTATATATTCCAATATTCTGAAATCAGGAAATAATACCAGATTCGTAGGATCTCAAATTATAGAGATCAAAGACGCCTATGCACAAGCCTGCCGACGGGAATACAATCCTCCTGTGGCTCCTTTCAGGGGAAAGAACTCTTTTTGTTACAGTGGGATATCCAATTTTAAAAAAAGAGACTTCAAGATGAAAATCATCACTTATTTCCAGACGGTCCTGGGTGATCTCATTAATAGAGGATAGAAGAAACAAATAATTATTGTAAAAATGTAGCAACGCTTACATTCAAAAACACGTTCAAAGGTAAAATGTTTTAAAACGGCTGCGACTCAAGCCAGCTGGCTGTTTGCATGGTGACGTCAAAGTCTAGTGCTCCACCCAACACGCCTCCCCATACAAGTCATCGACTGGGAATGGAGGCTGTGGAGTTAAAGGGCCCTGCACTCACCGATAAAGGGGTACTCTGCTACATAAAAAAGCAAGCACACACCTCTTTGAAAAAGGATGTACAGTATTTATAATAAATGATACCTTGCAACTCAGGAAAAAAAAAAAAAAACATGCCAACGCGTCTTCTCCCAATGGATACTCACCATAAATAACGGCTCCCCGGAAGGGTTGCTTATGTCAATACCATTTCCCATATCACTGTATAATGCATTCACTAAGATGACCCTCTAAAAGTTTTTGTGAAATTATTGGCAGTTCCCGCTGACACCACTGATTGTGGAAGAGAGTTCCACATCCTTACCACTCTCACAGTAAAGAACCCCATACGCAGTGTTGCGGTGGGACCCTGTGCGACCTTAAAGAGTGTTGATTTACACCAGATTTTGTAGAGAAAGACACGCTGATTGCACAGCTGTGTGTTGGGCTATTTAGTTGTACTCTGACTATGGCTCAGGGCCCCACCCAACAGACAGGAAGTCTGTGCATAGGAGTGAGGTGGACTCCCATCCCTCTGAGAGGAGTCAGACGCTGCATGGGTGCAGCCAGAGCGTGCATGTCTGCAGGAGGCAGATGTCATTGGTGATAGAGCAGCAAGGCGCTGATCAGGAGCAAGCTAGGAAAGAGCTTAACTCAAGGAAACTCTGTTTGTTCTGAGGAGCAGACCTAAGGCCTAGGCTAAAGGCCTGAAACAGCCGGATGGCAAGAATGAAAGCCAGGAGGCTAAAGTGTTGAGTATGCAAGATACAGTAATGATAAACCCCCCCCCGTGTGAGGGCTACTGATGTATTTGAGAAACTTTTTGTGCTTTTAAATAAAAGTGGGCTACCAGGCCCTTAAAAATTCAATTCTGGACTGGCGTACTCACTAAAAAAAACGCACCTACCGCTGGAGTCTGATCACCCCAATCTTACAGCAGTTAAAAGTTAAACTGCTTCTCCTCCAATTTCATTGAGTGGCTCTATATCTTCTTAAGGTCCCTGATACTGACTAGTTTTCTTCCTATTCTGGGATCATGTATTTGTACATCACCATCATATCTCCTCTCAAGTGTCTCTTCTCCAGGGAGAATAAGTTTACAGTTTGTAGTCCTTCCTTGTAACTGAGATCCTGCAGTTACAGGATCTGGTGCGCAGAACTGGACCCATTACGTCAGATGTGGCTGGACCAATTATAGTCTTATTTCTGGAGTAAATGCCCTTTTTGATGCACGCTAATATTATGCTGGGTTGCTTGCTGCAGCTTGACATTGCATGCCGTCGTTGAGTCTGTCATCTACTAGGATCCCCAGATCTTTCTCCATCCTGAATTCCCCCAGAGGTTCTCCTCCTGGAGAGTAAATTGTGTTCATATTTTTAGCCTTCAAGTACATAACTTTACATTTTTCAACATTAAGCCTCATTTGCCATGTAGTAGCTCACCTCTTTATTTTACTGAGTACTTCTTGTAAAGTTTCTATATCCTGATGTGAAGTTATTCTGCTTATTTTTGTATCATCAGCAAACACTGAAGCCCCGTACACACGATCGGTTTAACTGATGAAAACCGTCCGATGGATGGTTTTCATCAGACAAACCAATCGTGTATGGTACCCATCGGTCTTTTTTCCATCGGATGGAAAAAATAGAACTTGTTTTAAATTTTTCCGATGGATAAAAAACCGATGAGAATTTCCGATCGTCTATGGGCAAGTCCATCGGTTAAAAAACCCACGCATGCTCAGAATCAAGTCGACGCATGCTCAGAAGCATTAAACTTCATTTTTCTCGGCTCATCGGAGTGTTTTACGTCACCGCGTTTGGAACGGTCGGTTTTTTGACTGATGGTGTGTGGCCAAGACTGATGAAAAACAGTTTCATCGGATTTCCGATGGTCAAATCCATCGGACGAAAATCCATAGGTTATCCGATCGTGTGTACAGGGCTTAAGAGTAAACTATTCATTCCGACCTCTATATCATTTATGATTATAAATTAAACAGAATTGGTCACAGGACAGAGCCTTGGGTTACCCCACTTATCACACCAGACCATCCTGAGTATATTCTATTTATTACCACTCTTTCGACATGCCCCCGTAGCCAGTTTTCTATCCAGGTATGTACCTCATCGTCCATGCCAACAGACCTCAATTTGTAAATTTAGCATTTATGGGGAACTGTAATGAATGCTTTTGCAAAATCCAGATACACCACATCCACAGGCCTTCCTTTATCTAGATGACCGCTCACTTCCTCACAGAATGTTAATAGATTGGTCTGGCAAAAATGATCTTTCATGAATCCATGCTGATTACTACTCATTATTCCATAAGCAAATACTTGGATAGAGTTTACATTTAGCGTAGGGATCTACAGCTGTCTTTTGTGGAGAGCAGTCATTTTGAGTGAATGGGTCAGCGTGTTTTTTTTTTTGGTCTCACTGTGCCCATTTGCAGGCTCAGTGTCCATTTGCAGCTTCACTGTGCCCATTTTCAGCCTCAATGTGCCCATCTGTGTGCCTCACTGTGCCTCATGTACATACCTGATCTCCCGGCACTGTGACATGCAGTCTTAACTGCAGCCGGCGGCCATCCAGTTTAACAACTCGTCCGTGATAGACAGAACACCGATTCAGTTTCCCAGCAGTGAGTCAGTGTTCTGCCTAGGAGGCGGGGCTTTGTTACACTGGACGGCCGCCGACTGCAGTTAAGACTGCATGTCACATCTTTTTTTTTTTTGCACCATAACACGATTTAACCAGTGACTGTTTGGCTGTCGGCATCCTAGCAACTGATGTCATCGGTTGCTAGGATGCTGGCAGCGATCTTGCACAATGTCCCCAGTTGCTAGGAAGCAAGGCGACCTTGTTTGTTTTGTTGATTTTTTGAGGGGTGCCCCTTATATTCCTTACTATAGCTACATGTAGGAAAAGGGTCTGGTATGGATAAAGAAAATCTACGTTGTGTCAGGGCTGAGCCACTGCTAATTTACAAGCAGCTCTTCTTTCACTGCTCAAAAGCTGCTCAGCTGTCAGTTAATTACCAGCCACTCGTTTCCACAGTGACTAACCTGGTTACCATTACCTGCCTCATTAGTTCAGCCTACAGCCAGCCCCTTTTGGCTATTTAAACAGCTTTGCTCATTTCCTCCTGGCCCTTGCGTGGTCTATGATCTCTAAGTGCGTTCCTGCCTGTGTTCCTGTGTATGACTTGGCCTGGCTGACTTCTCTTCCGATTCCTGCTCCTGATTTTTGGCTCCTGACAATGCTGGCTTCTTGTCTTCTGATCCTGGCTCATCTAATCTGGCTTCTAAACCCTGGCATCTGTTTTTAACTACGTTCCCGAACTGTGTTATTTTTGATATTTCATTAAAAGTGTGATTTTTAACTGCTCTGTCTGTCTCCACCTTGTTTATGGTTCCTGACACTTTGTTTGTCTGCCAACAGAGCGAAACTGCTGGGAAAAAAGTCATTTAGCAGCCGGCAATTTAAAGATTTTTGTATTCGTTGTAAAATGTATATTTTGCTTGTTTATATCATACATGTGCCAAGAATGTAATTTAAAGGAATTATGCATATTATTTCACTTTCTGGCTGATTAGAATAAAAAAAAAAAAAATGCATCGGTACATGTCCCCCATCAGCTATGAGTAAGCATCTCACGATGTGAAACGCCTTAGCCATTTTGCCCTTGTTTTGTCCACTTTTCATTTGACTGCATTGTATTACACAATAAAGACGCCATTCAACGGAGTGCGGCAGTCCAGGATTTGTTCTTTCTACATGTCCCCCATGTCGCCCTTTGTTTGACAATCTCATTCACCTTAAAAATATCCTAAACTGATTTAAAAGATTCTGCTTCCATTAGTTTCAAATGAATTCGGATTAACATTCAGAACTCTTCGGATATCTTACATACTATTGATGTTAGGCTAACTTGTCTGTAATTTTCTGGAATACATCTCGATACCCTTCAGGGTAGTGCCCAGCTCTCCATGCTCTTTGACAGTCTCTTACCTAATAGCCTTATAAATGGCCTGGCTAGGAGCAGTTTATTGAATCTCTTAAGAACTTAACCAGATGCGTTCGCTCATCTCTACACCCCTCTGTGAGATCTCTGATGCATAATAAGGTCTGATTTCCGTGGAAAACATTTCCTGCACTCAGAACAGGAATACGACTTCTCTCTTGTGTGCAATCCCTTATGCATAACGAGGTGTGATTTCTGTGAAAAACATTTCCCGCATTCGGGACAAGAATATGGTTTCTCCCCTGTGTGAGCCTTCTGATGTTTGTAAAGAGAGGAAAACCATGAAAAACATTTCCCACACTGAGGACAGCAATACGGCTTCTCTCCTGTGTGCAGTCTCTGATGAATAAGAAGGTCTGATTTCTGTAAAAAACATTTCTTGCACTCAGAGCAGGAGTATGGTTTCTCCCCTGTGTGAATCCTCTGATGTCTAACAAGTTTTGATTTCTGTGTAAAACATTTTCCGCACTCAGAGCAAGGATTTGGCTTCTCTCCCATGTGCAATCTCTGATGTCTACCAAGGTCTGATTTCCGTGAAAAACATTTCCCACACTCCGGGCAGGAATACGGCTTCTCCCCTCGATGAAATCCCTGATGTCTAAAAAGGTCTGATTTTTGTGAAAAACTTTTCCCGCACTCTGGGCAGGAATATGGCTTCTCCCCCGTGTGAGATCTTTGGTGTCTATTAAGTTGTGATTTCCGTGTAAAACATTTTCCACATTCAGGACAGGGATACGGCTTCTCTCCTGTGTGAGATCTGCAATGTATGACAAGTTCTGATTTATGAAGAAAACATTTCCCGCACTCAGAACAGGAGTTAAGCTTCTTAACTGTGTGAGATCTCCGATGTACAGTAAGGCTTAATTCAGTGCGAAAACTTTCCCCACATTCAGGAAATGACAATTTCCCCTCCCCCTGAATTCCGGCACCATCTCTCACAATACGAGGTTGCTCAGAGTCGGAGGGATTTGATGGTCCATCCACACTCTGAAGTCCATCATCCATAGCTGAGCTCATTGTCTTTTCTCCTGTACAATCTCCTGTGATGTCCCCATCTTCCATTTTACAACCTGGAGATAAAGTAAGACAATCCTTTGAGGGTGTCACAATGGCGTGTCCTGGAAAATATAAAAACAGGATGGATGAATGAGAGAGGTTTAGTTCATTTAAATAAAGAAAACTGTGGCCTCATCATACAGACTTGCTCCCCAAGCTGTTGGTTACTAAATAAAGAAAGCTTTCAGGGAAAATCAATTTAAATGTAAAAAAAAAAATTCCCTTTATGAATGTCATCTGGTTAGAACATTATGAATGTCAGTTTTGCTACAGCAGGTTCTATACATGGTACAGCTGTGCCATTTTACAGGCAGACTAGGGGGACTCCCCCCCAAGCACTATATTTAAAGGAACTTTTCATTTTTACTGTTTCACTTTAAGCATCATTAAAATCACTGCTCCTTTAAAAACAAAGTTTTTGCATTGGTACATGTCCCCCAGGGCAGTACCCAGGCCCCCATACCCTTTTCATGGCTAATAACTTGCATATAAGCCTTCAAAATGGGGACTTTTGATTTTTCAAGTTCAGGTCCCAAAGACTTTAATAGGGTTCGCGGTCCGAACTTTTGCGATGTTCAAGAGTTCTGTTGCAAACCGAACTGGGAGGTGTTTGGCCCATCTCTTCATCTGAATCAGGTAGATTTTAGTGAGCAGATGTTCTCTGTAATTGTTCCAACCAGATGGTAATATTCCTCTCCTCAGTTTGAAGGGCCTTTGTTCCTCCTTCCAGATCACTTCTACATTTACACAGCCTTGTCAGAAAAGCAGGAACCAATGGGGCTGGGAGGTGCATGTCACACAACCACAAACCTAAACACTGGGTCATGTGATCTCTGATAATGAAGAGGTTCAAAGTTAAGACTTTCCAAAGAACAAATGACAATAGGCCTAGGCTTCTGGTGATTAGCAACTGTATAGTGCTTGCAGCATTATTGCTCCCTAGACGTACAAGTATTTCACTTTTTACATTACCATTATTTTTTCATCCCAGCAAGACTGTAAATAGAGTTTAATGTTAACGTTTAGCTATAAGTCTGCTCAAAGAAGAGGGGCCAACCTGCCAAAAGCATGATCTGTATTGTCATATTTGAACTGTGCTAATCCTACTACAGCCAGCTGAACCCCAGAATATTCATCAGATCAAATCTGAAGCACAGAGAAGGGGGGGTTTATCTTACAGAAAGAATACCTAATATGCAGGCTGGGTATCAGTACATTTAAGTAACGATTTTACACTTATTATTGGCTGATATCATTCATCTCTCACCCTCTTCTGGACCAGTGTGCAGTAACAGTGTGGAGATAACAGAAGAATATATTCTGACTTACCTGTGTTGATCTCTGTAGGAGTGTCCTCCTCTTTGAAGGTCCTCGTCATTCCAGCCTCCTCCGTATATTGCTGGTCATCCCTCACATACGTCTCTTCTAATTCACCCTCAACTTTAATGATCATCAGATCTTCAACCTAAACCAACAGAATGGCAGAAAATAACATCTGTAAAATAGAAGTATTTATGATGTGAGGTCACATAGAAAATGTCATCTTGTAGAGTCCACACATCGTCTTCACATGTCAGAGTGTTCAATCACTTTATGTTCCAGACGCTCAACTCCACCCACCTGACGATGGTGAGGGATGGTGTGATATTCCTGTATGGAATCCCGGGAATACAGAGGATAAAGACATCTCTCTGGTTGGTTCCCATTATTGGATCCATCTATAGGAAACACACACACACTGACTGAATACATTGTTTCTATGTGTTTATCAGATGACAGGGGTCTAGGCGGACCCTCCGTACTGCTCTCTCCTTTACAATAAAGTCTCCTCTCACATGGTGACTAATTGTCCATCATGATGTCCTTGTAGAGATCCTTGTGTCCTTTTAAATACTCCCACTCCTCCATGGAGAGATAGACAGTGACATCCTGACACCTTATAGGAACCTGACACACACAATGATACAGTCACCATCCAGACACATCCCTTGTCTGTTACTGGATAATGTCCCAGAATTCCCGGCACCGCTCACCTCTCCTGTCAGCAGCTCCATCATCTTTTGGGTGACTTCTAGAATCTTCTTCATCTTGTGTCTCTCAGGTGTTAGGGAGTGGGGTGGAGGCACTGTGATGGTCAGATGATCTTCAGACTTCACGTGAGGAAAAATCTGTATTGAACCAAAACAGTAATATGTTACATTCCCAGAATCCTCCTCACCTCTCCGGTCAGGTCTGTGCTTTTTAAAAGAGATAAGAGTGATGTCATGTGACCTCCCAGAATCCTCCTCACCTGTCCGGTCAGCAGGTAGATGATCTCCAGGGTGAGGTTTAGTATCCTCTCAGACATGTGACTCCAGTCCTCCTCCATCCTCATTGATGTGGCCATGTGATCTATGCAGATTTCTCTGTAGAAAGATAGAGAATTATCTGGATTGTATTGGTTGTACAATAATAGGATGTGAGTGTAGGGGGTTAAAAGATGGGCTGCCCCCAGTGGGAATTGGCACATGTAGACTGGGATAATTCATGTCTACCTCCCAAGGTTTTAAATACAGAGACTTATCAGCTGCAAACCCCAGCAGGGGAGGAGGCCTCTACACACGGAGACTCTAGACTGTCTATGGACAGCACACTCGGTATTCTAGTTTCCCCTTTTCCCTCCAGAGGGCTGAGTCACAATGTGGAGACTACATCTCCCATGAGTCCCAATTCCTCCCATCAGCAACTCAGTCCACATTCTCTTCCTCTGTGACTCACAGGTGATGGGCGGGCCTAATCAGGCTGCTCACAGCCCTGTAGTGACAGTGTTTTGTCCCTCTGTTATCTGCAATGAGTGAGGGAAGGATAACAAAGACAATGTTATCTAGGCTAAACACCAAAAGTCTTTGGCCCCCAAAATATGTTAAATAATAATACAACAGTCTCCTCCTCATTTGTTTTGTACCAGTTATTGTATGATTCCAAGCATGCGAGGATTGCTTGCCGCTCTGCACAGTGTTCAATTAATCTGCATTTTCTTAAAAATACAAATAAAAAGATTGAAACAGAAAGAACAATACAACAGAAGAATAACAAAAGTAAACAGAAAATTAAACTGGCATAATAGAAATTAATTTGTCTTATAAAATATTTTCTATCAAACATTTCAACCAAGGGACCTTCCCACCAAGGTGTGTCAGGACGTGGGCTAAAAGCGCTTCCCACCAAAGTTGTGGCAGAAAGTACAGGCATTTCTGGAGGACCTTCGGGTTGTAGACACAGTCTCTTTCAAACTTTGGCCTAGGGAGCCACAGGTCAGCATTTTTGGGGGTCATATTAACCTTTTGATCTTTGCTCTTTTGGCTCAAATGGTTATTTTCCTGAGGGCTCTTCAGTAGGTTCAGAGGGTAGCTGAGGGGTGTCTGTTTCCTCTTCATCTGGCAGAATAGAAGGATCCTCCTGTCTTTCTTCCTCTCGAGCCTGAACCAGGTTCTTCAGGCTTAAGGGTTCCCTGAATAGGTCTCAGTTGAGGAGGCAGGTGGAGTAGCATAGATGGCCACAACCAGTCCATGCAGATGTCTCTCCTTCTTCATTGTCTTCGACTGGTGGAGAAGACTGTGATCATGTTACTGATCATTCCTTGAAGAGGATGTTTGAGTGGAGGATGGATCAGTCTGTTGAGGCATCTGAACAACTGTACAAGAGGAAGAAGAAGATGATAATGGTGCCAGATTTTCAGTGGGCCTGTTCTCCCTTTTGGGCAGATCTAGTACACTGGCAGACCAGACAGTTGCTTGCAGATGATGTAGAGGTTAGAATTTCCGCTAGTCAGGTAGCTTGTGCTTTCCAAGGATAAACAAATGTCTTAGAAGCACTCAATCACCTGTGTGTAGATTCAGGACTCTAAAGGGTCGTAACACACAGCAATAGAACCTGGACGACATTCGGCCCTTCTGTACAGCAGCCTTTCGGTGGCTTTTTTCGAGGGGGCAAGACTGAAAAAGATCTGCCGATGGGCAGCCGATCAGCGCTCTCAGACAATAGCTATTTTCTGCTATCTCAGGAGTTGAGCTTTGGCCCTCTCCATTACTCAGTGTGATCAGGGTATTCTTTGGGTAAAAAACGTGTCCACTGGAAATTTCTTCTTTCGCTCCCTCCACCAAATCAGATGTTGAGACGAAGGTAGCTGGATTCACCTGCCCTATTAGCATTCGGGCCTGTATCTTCACTGGAGAGTCGGTAACATTGCAACCACCGATAAGAAGTCCTCCATGGTTTCCATTATAAAGCCCTAATCAAAGCTACTTCAGGGATCAGCTCCATCCCAGTGTCCCTCCCCTGTTGATTGGATTGGCTTCAGGACAACAAAGAGTCCTGGCTGTTCCCATCTCTACCTGACTGAAGCATGTAGGCGTGCCACGTCTCCTGGCTTCAGTATCTTCTTACCCTTTTCAGTCTTCAGAACATCCTCACTCCTTCAGCTGAGGCTTTCTGTTCTTGCACCAGGTGCTGATACATCTGCCATAGCATGGGGTGTACACCCTCTGTTGCTGGTTTCCTCTCTGAAATGAGGGGGATGAGCAATCTTCTGACAAGATCAGTGTTCAGCCCCACTATCATAGAACTCCTGGCGGCTCCAGAGGGACAAGGACACACTATGTTTAAGGTGTTAAAATGTCTGACTTTTAAAATGTCTGACTGCCCGACCAGAGAGGTCAAATGTCAACCTGACCAACAGGTTTATAATAATAGGGCTGTCAACCTCCACCCCCCATTATTGGCTGATCTCAGATCCCCTCCAATAGTAAAGGGTGGTGTTATCCACCTCCACCCCCTCATTTTTGGCTAATTTTAGATCCCTTCTTATAGCAAAGGATGGGGATATACCTCCTTACTCCCATTTTTTGGCTGATCCTGGACCCCCTCCTATAGTGAAGGATGCGGTTATCCATCTCCACCCCCAATTTTTGGCTGATCATGGACCCCCTCTTATAATGAGGGTTGAGGTTATTCACCTCCTCCCCCCATTTATGGCTAATCTCAGACCTCTGCTTTTAGTAAGAGGTGGAACTATCCACATGCACCCCTCATTTTTGGCTGATCTTTGACCCCCTTTTATAGTGAGGGATGGGGTTATCAACCTCCACCCCCCCCCCATTTTTGGCTGATCTTGGTCCCCTTCTTACAATGTAAGGATGAGTTTATCCTCCTCCACCCCCATTATTGACTGGTCTCCGACCCCCTCTTATAGTGAAGGGTAGGGTTATCCACCTCATCCTACCACCATTATTTGTTGACCTCATACCCAGTCTTGTAGTGAGGGGTGGGGTTACCCACCTCCACCTACCATTTTTGACTAGTATCACACCCCCTCCTATACAGATTGATAGGGTTATCCACCTCTCCACCCCATTTTTGGCTGATCCTAGACCCACCTCTTATAGTCACACCCCTATCTTATAGTGAGGGACAGAGTTATCCACTTCCTCTCCCATTATTGGTTGATGTGCGGCTGCTGACCAGAGTCAAGACTGCAAGGGAAATTTTATCCCACTGACCCCCAATAGAAATGATATCGTTCACTGACACTTACAATAGGGCTTTTTCTTCTTTCACTCAACTTTTGTTTTTTTACAGCTCCAAAACCAGAGAAGAACTTCACCACCACCTCCCTTCCTGGGTTAACATTAATCTTTACCCCCTTTACCTTGTCTGCTGAATTAGCATACTCACCCGCTTAGCAATTCTAGTGCTGCCCTGCTGTCTATTGACTATCATCACTGCATGCCAGGTCCCATGCCACCATCTTACTTTCTGATGTCAGCAGGGGGGGCTGTCCATAATTGCAGCCACCCCACCACCCGATACCATTAGTGATGGGCTCGGGCATGTTCGAAACCGCACATGCCTGATCCTGCCAGGAAGCCGACACGGCACAGCGCTAATCACAGGCAGTGACACATTTCCTGGTCCGCAGCTGCACAGATCGGGAAATGTAGCACTATCTGTGATTAGCGATGTGCAGTGTCAGCTTTCTGGCTGGATCGGGCACGTGCAGTTTCGAACATGCCCAAGTTCATCACCAGATTTCATGCACTGTGCAGGTGCAATGTGGTGTAAATAGTCCCAAAGCCTCCTGGGTGATAACACAAGAGGCTGTGGGGGGCTGGGACTACATTTTTATCACCTAGGTGAGGACTGTGGAAGTCACGGCGGACTACACAAGACAGTAGATATATAAAAAAAAACTAAATCCTGGAAACTGGGGTCAAAATACAGCCTGAATCTGAACCTCTGAAGAGACTGCTAAGGTGACACATCTCCAAATCGAAGACAATGTTTCGGCCTCATAAAAGGGGAAATTTTCTGACCATGAAGGGGTTAATCTAGGTTTCCACACTATATATGTGTGTATCATCATCTGCTGGAGATAAAAGACGTCACAGTGACTATGGAGGAAGAGGACGGACATGACGGGGGTTACTGGGTGTAAATAGAAAATAAGATCTTATTACCTCCTCTGCTACCTCTTCCAGCAATGTCTTCTCTCTACTTCCTCCCGACTCACCTCTCACCCGGAACGTCTTATTTATACCTGACCTCACTTCCTGCCTGTATCTGACATCACTTCCTGTCTGTATTCCATAGAAACTTTCTGTCTAGGTATACGTGAGATCACCACCTTGTGGAGCTCAGAGGAACTGCAGGACAGTCTCTGAATTTTGGTTACTGTCCCAGTGTGTCCTCATCTCGCAGGTTCCAGGACACTATACAGAGTAGCAGTGAGGTGATGACTGCTTGAACACTCTATGGGTTCCATCACCAGGCACTGAAATTATACCAGACTGTTGGGAGTAGTGATCTCCTTTCTGACAGTGAAAGTATAGCTTTGACATCAGCAGAGAGGCAGCGGGAATGTGTGATCAGGTAAGTACCACCACTGACCACCAATGCGGGACAGGAGATTTTAATGACAGCAACGATGGAGCTTATTGCATCCCCCTGATATCAATTATGGGGCTTATTTTATTTCCCCCTACACCAACAATGAGACCTATTTTAACTGATACCAGTGATAAGGGTTATTTTTAGGGATGAGCTTTATGTTCGGGTCGAACATGAGTTCGACTCGAACATTGGCTGTTCGCTCGTTCGCCGAGTAGCAAACAATTTGGGGTGTTCGCAGCAAATTCGAAAGCCGCGGAACACCCTTTAAAAGTCTATGGGAAAAATCAAAAGTGCTAATTTTAAAGGTTAATATGCAAGTTATTGTCATAAAAAGTGTTTGGGGACCTGGGTCCTGCCCCAGGGGACATGTATCAATGCAAAAAAAAAAAAAGTTTTAAAAACGGCTGCTTTTTTCGGGAGCAGTTATTTTAATAATGCTTAAAGTGAAACAATAAAAGTGAAATATTTAAATTTCTTACCTGTGGGGTGTCTATAGTATGCCTTTGAAGTAGCGCATGTTTCCCGTGTTTATAACAGTCCCTGCACAAAATGACATGGCTATAATGAATTGTCGGGTCCTGGCAATACAAGATAAAAGTCATTGAAAATAACGGCATGGGTTCCTCCCCCAGTCCATTACCAGGCCCTTTGGGTCTGGTATGAATATTAAGGGGAACTCTAAACCAAAATTTAAAAAAAAAATGCGTGGGGGTCCCCCCAAATTTCATACCAGGCCCTTCAGATCTGGTATGGATATTAAGGGGAACCCTGCGCCAATTTTTTTTTTAAATGGCGTAGGGGTCCCCCTCAAAATCCATACCAGACCCTTTGCGTCAAAGGGGGCGGGGTCACCTGTCCACGTCACAGATGGCCCTGCCCTCGGCTATTTAAGCGATTTCAGACGTTCGTAGCGGCGGGCCGGACTCGTAGAAGGATTACGGCGCTGGATTTTTTTATTTTTTATTAAACGACTTGTCCCAAGCTGGGTGTGTGTTTTTTTTCCCTTTTTTGTCACTTTTTTGGGTAAAATGGTAGGGGTACAATGTACCCCTTACCAATTCACATAGGGGGGGTCCGGGATCTGGAGGTCCCCTTTGTTAAAGGGGGCTTCCAGATTCCAATAATCCCCCTGTCCGCAGACCCCCACAACCACCGGGCAAGGGTTGTGGGGATGAGGCCCTTGTCATCCTCCCCATGTTGAGGACATGTGGCCTGGTATGGTTCAGGAGGGGGGGCACTCTCTTGTCCCCCCCTCTTTTTCTGCAGCCTGCCAGGTTGTGTGCTCGGATAAGGGTCTGGTATGGATTTTTGGGGGAACCCCACGCCATTTTTTTTTATTTTGGCGCAGGTTTTCCTTTAAAATCCATACTAGACCTGAAGGGTCTGGTATGGATTATGAGGGGGACCCCTACGCATTTTTTTTTTATTTTGGTTCGGGGTTCTCCTTAATTCCAAAGGGGACCCAAAGGGCCTGGTAATGGACTGGGGGGGAACCCATGCCGTTTTTTTCAATTACTTTTATCTTGTATTGCGGGGACCCGACAATTCATTATAGTAGTTTTAAATTACTTTTTTCCTTTAGAAATGTCATTTTGTGCAGGGACTGTTAAAAACACGGGAAACGTGCGCTACTTTACAGGCATACTATAGACACCCCCCAGGTACGAAATTTAAAGGAATATTTCACTTTTATTGTTTTACTTTAAAACTGAGCTCCACCCTAAAGTGGAACTTCTGCTCACCGGATTCCTTCCTTCTAAGACAGGTTTCTTTTTCGTACATCACGGGACACAGAGCGACTTAGTCATTACTAATGGGTTATATAGTTTACCTTCAGGTGTTGGCACTGGCCAATTCCAAACCGGAAGTACCCTCCCCTATATAAGCCCCTCCCACCCGGGAGCACCTCAGTTTTTTGCCAGTGTCTAAGGTGTTGGCCAAAGAGTAACATGTGTTTTCACTGGGCTTGCGTACAGGTTCTTTTGGGCCTTAGTAAGCTGTTCCGGATCCCACCAAAAAAAGCTTCATAGCTAAACGGTCGGTACCCGGGCCTTGCAGCAGAAGAGCAAGGTTTTGCCTGTAATGCTTCTCTTAGGAGGGCTGGACCCTGGGATCCAGAGCTCTGGTCATACCCACGACCAAGACGCTGTCTGTGCAGGGTGCTATACAGGTCCAGGGGAGTGGAATCCTTGGGAACCCGGTCCCTGAAGGTTTAATTACAATGCCTGCCGTGATAGGTGAAGTTTGGACTTTTGTGGACCAAACAAAGTCCTGCGGCGGGGATCAGGTAAGTGGGGGCCCTCAGGAACTTGGTTCTATTGGGGGACCCCCAAGCCTAATTTGTCTTTCTGTCTGTTACCTAACGGTATTCCCGCTAAATATCTGTGTTTGCCTATAACTACTGAAAATGTAAAATTTTAATAGTAGTCAAGAAAAAAAAAAAAAACAGGGACCGCGGTACCTGTGTTAAACCACTAGAGGCCGCTGTAGTCCATTTTTCTTGTAAATGTGGATCTTTGGTTTTCTCAACTCAAAAGATCCAGGCAGCTGGTAAGTTTCTCTGAGGGAATCCACTTCCTCTGCCCTGTTGCTGCGTTCATCCACCGCACAGGCCCTCCGGCAAAAAGGGCCCTGGCTCCTAGTCCTCTGTTGGTTTTCGAAAAGGGCGCCATTGGCGCACGGGCGCGCGCGCGGGCGCGTGCACGCGCCTCCTATGAAAAAAAAGGGGCGGGGCGGGTGGATGACGCTCGATGCGCGCCGCGGCGCTTCTGCGCATGTGCGGGCGTCCCAGCATGGTTAAAAGACACAGTACAAGTGTCAGCTGCATGCAAACAGAGCTAGCAACAAACAGTGGCACACAGAGGCGGTTGATGCAGGCATCCCCATAGAAAGGCACTTTAGTGGACACCAGCTGGTATATAGCAGCACCTGTGTTAGACTATTACCAGCAAAAATTGGTGTATGACGACGGGAATACCTCAGCTTTGTGCTTAAAGGATATGTCGTCCAGACGCTCCGGAAATAAATCTTCCAGGAAGCCAAAGGGGTCTCCATCGGGCTCTGAGGATATTGGGCATGCTTGCACTGCACCAATCTCCCCTGAGAATGCAGAGGTCAGTAGCCGTAGAAACCCCGCAGGAATGTCTGGTGCTGCGGCTGTCCCCAGTCCACCTGCTCCTGTATATATAACAGAGGAGGTTTTATCCTCAACTCTGGGAGGATTGGAAGAGAGATTAACAGCATTGATCGCTGCTTCCCTGTCACAGGAAAAGCGCGTCCGATCTCCGTCTCCTCCTTCAGAGTGCCTGTTAGTGGAGGAACAGCCCCACACAGAGATCGACCTACCTGAAGGGGATCAGGATGAGGTTGATTCACTTATAGAGGAATCAACAGTGGAAGAACCTTTCTCAGCTTCTCAGGCTGAAAGATTATGGGTTCAGTCTCTGACTAACATGGTCCGATCAGCATTTAAAATGCCTCTGGCGGAACCACCATCCACTACGGTTTCCTCGCTGGGGTCGCTAAAAGCTCCCCAGGCGGTCTGTTCCTTCCCAATCCACCCTTTATTAGAAGGGCTTATTTACCAGGATTGGGAGCATCCTGATAAAATATTTGCTCCCCCCAAGAGATTTCCGGTGATCTATCCCATGGAGGATAAGTTCATAAGAAAATGGAGGGTCCCTATAGTGGACGCAGCCATCTCTTCTGTTAACAAATCACTGACATGTCCAGTAGATAATGTTCCAATGTTCAAAGACCCAATAGATAAAAAATTGGAGTCTTTACTAAAATCTGCTTTCTCTACAGCAAGTATGGTGACACAACCTGCGGTAGCAGCGATTGGAGTCTGCCAAGCAGTGAAAGATCAGTTGAAACAAGTCTTAAGGGACTTACCAGATCAGCAGGCTCATGCCCTAGCTGACCTGCCTAGAGCCTTGTGTTTTGCGGTGGACGCCATAAAGGATACAATCCAACAGGCCTCCCGCTTTACGCTGTCTATAGTACATATGCGTAGGCTTTTGTGGCTCAAAAACTGGTCTGCTGAAGCTCCCTGTAAAAGACTGCTGGTTAGCTTCCCATTTCATGGAGAACGCTTATTTGGAGAAGATCTGGACAAATATATCCAGAAAATTTCTGCCGGTAAAAGTTCACTCTTACCGGTTAAGAACAAGGGTAGAAGTCCTTCTTTTAAGAGGCCTACCTCTCCAGTCCCGGGCACATCGGCTGTGAAGCAGTTCCGACGGCCTCCGCGGTCAAATTCAGGGGGCAGAAATCAGGGACAATCACAGGGTAACAAGAAGCCCTGGATCAAGAGAGGTACAAAACCTCCCCCTAAGGCATGAAGTATTGCCCCCGCTCAATCGGGTGGGGGGAAGACTTCAGTTGTTCACAGAGACCTGGCGGGACACCATCAGAGACAGATGGGTGCTCTCCGCAGTAAGTCTGGGATACAAGCTGGAGTTAAAAGGCACTCCTCCTGCCCAATTTATGAGGTCAAACGTGCCAAGAGATCCCCAAAAGAGAGGATCCCTCCTTCTGGCACTAGAACAACTATTGCTCCAAGGGGTAATCATGAAGGTTCCCCTGGAAGAAAGCGGATTCGGGTTTTACTCGAACCTTTTCACAGTCCCCAAACCAAATGGGGACGTGAGGCCCATATTAAATCTAAAAGGGCTAAACAAGTTCCTAAATATCAGGACCTTTCGGATGGAGTCGATCCGATCAGTGGCCACCGCCCTACAAGGGCAGGAATGGCTAGCCTCGATCGACATAAGGGATGCTTATCTGCATATTCCCATCTTTCCGGCCCATCAGAAATTTCTACGCTTTGCAGTAGAAGGGCGCCATTTTCAGTTCAGAGCCTTACCTTTCGGTCTGGCCACAGCACCACGAGTGTTCACAAAAATTCTGGCCCCATTATTGGCCAATCTAAGAACACAGGGTGTAACGATAATGGCATATCTAGACGACCTGCTACTAATAGACCACTCAGTGGAAAAGCTGGAAGTAGCTATTCACAAGACAATCGAGTATCTGGAATATCACGGTTGGATTATCAACCGGGACAAGTCAGCTCTAAGACCAGTCAAAAGTCTGGAATACTTAGGGCTAAGGCTGGATTCAAATCAGAGAAAGATTTTCTTACCTCCAGAGAAGGTGTCGTCTTTAAGAAATTTGACCCACTTAGTGGGTACAAAAAGAAAACCATCCATACGTCTCTGCATGAGGCTGCTGGGAAAGATGGTGGCTTCATTCGAAGCGGTACCCTACGGTCAATTCCATTCAAGGAATTTGCAAAGGGCCATACTGTCAGCCTGGAACAAAAAAGTTCAGGCTTTAGACTTACCAATGTCCCTGTCCCCTTCCGTTCGCAAGAGCCTCCATTGGTGGTTGGTGCCCCAGAATCTGGAAAGAGGGAAACCCTTCAGTCCGGTTTCTTGGAAGGTGGTCACTACAGATGCCAGCCTCATCGGCTGGGGGGCAGTGCTGGAGCAATGGTCTCTCCAGGGCAGGTGGTCAGAAGCAGAAAAGGCCCTGCCCATCAATCTCTTAGAGATACGAGCAGCCCGGTATGCCCTAGTAGCATGGACATCCAAACTCCAGGGGTCCCCTGTCAGAATTCAATCAGACAATGCCACGGCAGTGGCATATATCAATCATCAGGGTGGCACCAAAAGTCGTGCAGCCCAGAAGGAAGCAAATTGCATCCTGGAGTGGGCAGAAAGATATGTCCCAGCCATATCTGCGGTTTTCATCCCAGGAGTGGAAAATTGGAGAGCGGACTTTCTAAGTCGCCAACAATTATGCCCGGGGGAATGGTCTCTTCACCCCGAGGTTTTCCAGGCAATATGCCAGCGGTGGGGAACACCGGATGTAGATCTGCTAGCATCCAGATTCAACGCAAAGGTGGACAGGTTTGTGTCTCGCACAAGGGATCCCCTAGCTTGCGGCTCGGATGCCCTAGTGTTCCCTTGGGATCGGTTCAAGCTGATATATGCATTCCCACCGCCACAATTGTTACCGCGATTACTCCGCAGAATCAGGGTAGAAAAGAAACCAGTGATTCTGGTGGCTCCAGCGTGGCCCCGAAGGGCATGGTACGCGGAGATGGTAAAAATGTCAGTGAGGAGTCCTTGGACCCTCCCACTTCGTCCGGACCTGCTTTCGCAGGGACCGATATACCACCCTTCCTTACCAGCCCTAGGTTTGACGGCCTGGCTATTGAAGCCCACATTCTGAAAAAGAGAGGGCTCTCTAATTCTGTGGTATCTACCATGATCAATGCCAGGAAACCGGTATCCAGGCAGATCTATTATAGGATCTGGAAAGCGTACATTACGTGGTGTGAGACCAAGAAATGGCATCCACGTAAGTACATGATAGGGAGGATTCTGGACTTCCTACAGTGGGCTGTAGATAGGAAACTGGCCTTGAGTACTATCAAGGGTCAGATTTCGGCCTTGTCAATATTTTTTCAAAGGCCCTTGGCTTCGCATTCACTAGTCAAAGCCTTTATACAAGGAGTGATGCGTATTAGCCCTCCGGTTAGTATTCCCATATGTCCTTGGGACTTAAACCTGGTTCTGTCGGTTCTACAGAAACAACCGTTTGAACCATTACAACACATTTCCTTGGTTCTTCTCACCAGGAAATTGGTTTTCTTAGTAGCCATTTGTTCGGCTAAAAGAGTGTCGGAATTAGCAGCTATGTCCTGTAAGGAGCCATATCTGGTTGTCCATAAGGACAGAGTAGTATTACGTCCTCATCCAGCCTTTCTTCCTAAGGTGGTATCGAGGTTTCATTTGAACCAAGATGTGGTTCTTCCTTCTTTTTTCCCCAAACCTAGCTCAGTAGAGGAAAAGTTATTACATTCTTTGGATGTGGTAAGAGCAGTTAAAGCTTATCTAAAAGCCACTGCTCAGATTCGCAGAACGGATTCTTTGTTTGTTCTGCCGGAAGGCCCCAGAAGGGGTCAGGCAGCATCAAAATCTACTTTAGCCAAGTGGATTCGACAGGTCATAATACAAGCCTATGGCTTGAGAAAGAGACCGCCTCCGTTCAAAGTTAGGGCGCACTCCACAAGAGCGGTTGGAACTTCATGGGCAGTGCATCACCAGGCCTCCCTGGCTCAAGTATGTAGGGCCGCAACATGGTCTTCGGTACACACGTTTACTAGATTCTATCAGGTAGACGTTAGAAGTCAGGAGGATGTCGCCTTTGGGCGCAGTGTGTTGCAGGCCGCAAAAGATCCTCATGCCTGATGGCGCCCAGCTTATGTACCCCCCCCTCATTTGGCATTGCTTTGGGACGTCCCATTAGTAATGACTAAGTCGCTCTGTGTCCCGTGATGTACGAAAAAGAAAAAGGGATTTTTATAACAGCTTACCTGTAAAATCCTTTTCTTGGAGTACATCACGGGACACAGAGCTCCCACCCCTCTTTTTGGGACACTTATTGCTTGGCTACAAAACTGAGGTGCTCCCGGGTGGGAGGGGCTTATATAGGGGAGGGTACTTCCGGTTTGGAATTGGCCAGTGCCAACACCTGAAGGTAAACTATATAACCCATTAGTAATGACTAAGTCGCTCTGTGTCCCGTGATGTACTCCAAGAAAAGGATTTTACAGGTAAGCTGTTATAAAAATCCCTTTATTTGCACCCACTTCCGGGCATACACTCTGCGGGAAACTGCGGGTAGTTCGTCAGTTCCCCCCCCATTGTGTTCTGGGAAACACTTGGCTCCCAGAACACAGCGGGGACCAGTGAGAATGGCGCAGCGCGACTCGCGCATGTGCACTAGGAAACCGGGCAGTGAAGCTGCAACGCTTCACTTCCTGATTCCCTCACCGCTGATGGAGGTGGGGGCAGCCGAGAGACGAGCAATTGCGCGTCTTCTGCTGCCAACATCGCTGGACTCCAGGACAGGTAAGTGTCCATTTATTAAAAATCAGCAGCTGCAGTATTTGTAGCTGCTGGCTTTTAGGATTTTTTTTACAGCGGAGCTCCGCTTTAAGCATTATTAAAATCACTGCTCCCGAAAAAACAGCCATTTTTAAAACTTTTTTTTGCATGGATACATGTCCCCTGGGGCAGGACCCGGGTCCCCAAACACTTTTTATGACAATAACTTACATATTAACCTTTAAAATTAGCACTTTTGATTTTTCATGTTCGTGTCCCATAGACTTTAACGGTGTTCCTGTGTTCGAACAAATTTTTTGCCTGTTCGGGGAGTGTTCGGCTCATCCCTAGTTATTTTACCCCACAGACACCAACAATGGATCTCATATTATCTAACACCAGCAATGGAAATTATTAAGTGAGTAGATATTTTATCCCACCAACACCAACGATGGGATTTTTCTTACCCAAGTAACACCAACAATCAGTTTTATTTTATCTTACTGACACCAACAATGGGACTTATTTTATTCCACTGACACCAATGATGGGACTTGTTTTATCTCACTGACACAACAAGATAAGATGATGTCACAAATTAAAAAGCCCGCTCCCACTAAGGGTAGAATGGCTGACCCTTCTTGTAGCAACTGGACATGGAGTACTTGGAGAGCCATTTGTTTGGGTGAGATGAGACCCCTGAAAAAGACCGCAGAATCCAAGACACCGCCTGGTCTTCATCTGAGATTCTAGAGGTAGAGATGTTGCACTACAGGCAGTGTTAGGGTTGCCACCTTTTCATCAAGCCAAACCCGAACACTTTCGCGGCGCACGGCAATTTTTTTGTAGTACACGCTGTAGGATTGTAAAATACCTGGGACACCTTTTGGGTTACCCAAAGAGAGTAGTAATGAGGTGTGCTACAATGAACAGTGGCTTTGGCCAAATTGCATTAACAGTGGGGGGACTTAAAGGGGCTTAGTTAAATAAAACTAAAGCATTCGTGTACCCATAACATTTTTTTTAATTAATAAAAGAATTGCCAGTTAAAATATGAAACTAGCCTACCTTAAAAGTGGACACTGTCAGCCAGTAGGGCAGTGGACGGTGTCAGTAGAGCAGTGGACGGTGTCAGTAGAGCAGTGGACGGTGTCAGTAGGGCAGTGGACGGTGTCAGTAGGGCAGTGGACGGTGTCAGTAGGGCAGTGGACGGTGTCAGTAGGGCAGTGGACGGTGTCAGTAGGGCAGTGGACGGTGTCAGTAGGGCAGTGGACGGTGTCAGTAGGGCAGTGGATGGTGTCAGCAGAGCAGTGGACGGTGTCAGTAGAGCAGAGGACGGTGTCAGTAGAGCAGTGTACCTCAATCCAAAAACCTGAATCAGCTCTACTGAACCCAACCCCATACAAACTGTTCACAAAGTGGCACTGTACAATCTACAACCCTTTCAAGTACCTTTTAATTACAAAAAAAATCCAAAAAAATTCAAAAGCAATCCACAGGCACCCACAAATAGAGAAGAAAATAACTGATTAAAGTGGTTGTAAACCCACTTTTTCAACTTGCACCTACAGGTAAGCCTAGATTAAGGCTTACCTGTAGGTGCAAGAAATATTTCCTAAACCTACACGGTTTAGGAGATATTTACTAAAATTACAAGTGCCGCTGTCTACGGCGCATGCGCGCCGTAGACAACGGCGCATTCATGGGGTTAATCCCATTCACAAACTCGGCTACTTCCCAGCAATCGCTGGGCGTAGCCGAGTGGGACGCCTCCCGCGCGCATGCGCAGAGTGACGTCTCCGCCGCTCCGGCCAATCACAGCGCCGGAGCGGCGCTGTGATTGGCTGGTGCGGCGATACCCGGAAGTAACATTCCGGCTATCACCGCAGTGATGTCTGCGGCTGAACAGAGGGACGAGGACGGCTTCGGGGGCCCCGATCTAAGGTAAGTGGAACATAATGAGCTATTATGCTAGTCATAATAGCTCATTATGCCTTTCTTTTACAGGTTGTAAAAAAAAAAAAAAAGTGGGTTTACAACCACTTTAAATATCAGTTATTGGAGAGGCACAAATATTGTGCCTCCCCAATAGAGACCTCCATTACAGCGAGACAAAAAAAACCTTACCGTCCAGGAGCCGCTGTAAAGATGTGTGTGTGAACCTGTTAGGGGGCAGAGTCTGTAATATCATGCTTTCTCCTGCAAAAGCATCCCTGGTTGCTAGGACACCAGTCCAGTGGCCCTCCATTCACTGTCTCTGGTGGCATCGGTGGCATCGGCGCAGGCGGCTGGGTTGGGGAGAGAGAGCGCACAGACTGACAGTGCAGCATGACCCGGCTGCAGGACATTAGCCCCGCTGGAGCGGGGGAAGAAAGGGGGGGTTTGCATGCTGTTTGGGGGGGTAGCTAACAGAGGAGGGAGTGGCTTACAGAGAGGTGCGGGCTGACAGAGGAGGGGGGTTGCTGACAGAGAGGGGGCTGACAGGGAGAGTTGCTGACATAGAGGGGGCTGACAGGGGGGGTTGCTGACATAGAGGGGGCTGACAGGGGGGGTTGCTGACATAGAGGGGGGCTTGCTGATAGAGGAGGGGGTTGCTGACAGAGAGGGGGGCAACAAGGGGGGTTGCTGACAGAGAGGGGGGCTGACAGAGAGGTGGCTGACAGAGAGGGGGGCTGACAGAGAGGGGGGCTGACAGAGAGGGGTTGCTGATAGAAGGGGGGCTTCTGACAGAGGGGGGAGTTGCTGACAGAGAGGGGGGGCTGACGACAGGGGGAGGGCTGACAGAGGGGTTGCTGATAGAAGGGGGTTGCTGACAGAGAGGGGGGCTGAAAGGGGGGTTTCTGACAGAGAGGGGGCTGACAGGGGGGGTTGCTGATAGAAGGGGGGTTGCTGAGGGGGGAGTTGCTGACAGAGAGGGGGGCTGACAGGGGGGTTGCTAACAGAGAGGGGGGAGTTGCTGACAAAGAGGGGGGCTGACGACAGGGGGGCTGATGACGGGGGGGCTGACAGGGGGGTTGCTGACAGAGAGGGGGTTGCTGACAGAGAGGGGGTTGCTGACAGGGGGGATTGCTGACAGGTGGGTTGCTGATAGAAGGGGGGTTGCTGACACAGAGGGAGGAGTTGCTGACAGAAAGGGGGGCTGACGACAGGGGGGGGCTGACAGAGGGGTTGCTGATAGAAGGGGGTTGCTGACAGAGAGGGGGGAGTTGCTGACACAGAGGGGAGTTGCTGACAGAAAGGGGGGCTGACGGGGGGGCTGAAGACAGGGGGGGCTAACGACAGGGGGGCTGACAGGGGGGGTTGCTGATAGAAGGGGGTTTCTGACAGGGGGATTGCTGATAGAAGGGGGGTTGCTGACACAGAGGGGAGTTGCTGACAGAAAGGGGGGCTGACGGGGGGTTGCTGATAGAGGGGGGGCTGACAGGGGGGTTGCTGATAGAAGGGGGGTTGCTGACACAGAGGGGGGAGTTGCTGACAGAGAGGGGGGCTGACAGGGGGGGTTGCTGATAGAGAGGGGGGCTGACAGGAGGGGTTGCTGATAGAGAGGGGGGCTGACGGGGGATGGCTTACAGAGATTGGCAGGCTTACAGAGGGTGGTGGCTTATGGAGAGGGGTGGGCTGGCAGAAGGTGGGGGCTTACAGACGGGCGGGTGGAAAAGCGGATGGCAGAGAGACCTCACCTCAGTCAGGAGAAACAGCGCGCCAGGCAGGGAGGCGGGACTCCGAGCGGCTGCGATCACCCACAGCCCAGCCCGCCTCCACATGTGACCATTTACCAGCGCCACCAGGCCAATCACAGACCGGAGCACGGCACGCACATGACTCATTCAGCCAGTCACAGGGCGCCCGCTACCCACTGCCCAGCTCTCGCACAGGCAGTGTATGTGACAGTGCATATTGATGGCGGCGGGCCCGGGAATCGATGCGCTGCTCTAGATGTTGCGGCCGGGGCCACAGGACAGTTGAACAGTTGCTGTATGTGTCCGGGTTTCAGGCGGGTTGAAACCCGGGCACATGTGTCAAAAACCGGACTGTCCGGGTCAAAACCGGACAGGTGGCAACCCTAGGCAGTGTCCAAGTTGCAGTCCTCCAAGTAGTCTTTTTATTCCACTGATACCAAAGATGGAGCTTATTTTATCTTATTTTATCTGACACCAATGATAGGTCTTATTTTATCTCACTGATACCAACGATGGGACTTATTTTATCTCATTAACACCAACTATGGCACTTATTTTACTTCCACTGGCACAAATGATGGGGAGAACTCTTCCTGTCTGTAGATACCACAGAAACTTCCTGTGTGTGCATTCCCTTATATTAAAGCTAAATCATGAGGGTTTGAGATTCAAAAACTCGGAAAATGTTAGCATACAGTAGATTCACATGGGACAATCATTTTAAGCCACAATGCATTGCATGGCCTTTGAACTATAGCCAGACACAGAGAAGGTTTTTTTTTTACTTTCATACATAGATGTACAGAGGTCAGTAGAGTGTAGGACAGTGTACAGAGGTCAGTAGTATGTAGGGCAGTGTACAGAGGTCAGTAGTATGTAGGGCAGTAGGATGTAGGGCAGTGTACAGAGGTCAGTGGGATGTAGGGCAGTGTACAGAGGTCAGTAGTATGTAGGGCAGTGTACATAGGTCAGTAGTATGTAGGGCGGTGTGCATAGGTCAGTAGTATGTAGGGCAGTGTACAGAGGTCAGTAGTATGTAAGACAGCGTACAGAGGTCAGTAGGATGTAGGACAGTGTACAGAAGTCTGTAGTATGTAGGGCAGTGTTCAGAGGGCAGTAGGATCATCAGGATGTAGAGCAATGTACAGAGGTCAGTAGTATGTACAGCAGTGTACAGAGGTCAGTAGTGTGTAGAGCAGTGTACAGAGGTCAGTAGTATGTAGGGCAGTGTACAGAGGTCAGTAGTGTGTAGAACAGTGTACAGAGGACAGTAGTGTGTAGAACAGTGTACAGAGGTCAGTAGTGTGTAGAACAGAGGACAGTAGTGTGTAGAACAGTGTACAGATAACAGTAGTGTGTAGAACAGTGTACAGATAACAGTAGTGTATAGAGCAGTGTACAGATGTCAGTAGTATGTAGAGCAGTGTACAGAGGTCAGTAGTGTGTAGAGCAGTGTACAGAGGTCAGTAGTATGTAGGGCAGTGTACAGAGGTCAGTAGTGTGTAGAACAGTGTACAGAGGACAGTAGTGTGTAGAACAGTGTACAGAGGTCAGTAGTGTGTAGAACAGAGGACAGTAGTGTGTAGAACAGTGTACAGATAACAGTAGTGTGTAGAACAGTGTACAGATAACAGTAGTGTATAGAGCAGTGTACAGATGTCAGTAGTATGTAGAGCAGTGTACAGAGGTCAGTAGTATATAGGTCAGTGTACCAGGGGCGTTGGGAGGGGGCTTGGAGCCCCGAATGGGTCCCCGAAAAGCCTCCGTTTTTTTGGGGGGCCAGAAAAGTCTCTGACCCAAGCATGCAGTCTCAGGCATGCAGCTCTCCATTGTTAGCCCCAAGCGATCGGCGAGCACCGGGACAGATCTGATCCCGAGCGCCGCCGATTGTGGCCGAGTGTGGCCGAGTGCTGCCGAATGCTGCCAAGTGCCATAGCAGGTCCCGCCTTCTGGAGACTGCGCATTGCCTATGATGGACATCCCACTGGTCCAATGCTGGGTCTGCGGGACGTGTGACGTTCATCATAAGTGCTGCTGGCTACAGAAGGCGGGAATTACAATGCGGCCGCCGCATCACATCCCCGTTTGGGCGGGCGGCTCTCCTCTCCTCCTCGGCTCTCCTCTCCTCCTCGGCGCCCCTCTCCTCCTCGGCTCCTCCTCTGACGACTGACTGAATGACTGACTGCCTGCTGTGACACCGCACACCACGGCTTAGCTGTGACACCGCACACCACGGCATTCGTTTGTAGGCGTGGCATAGGTTAACAGAAAAATGCAGCGAAGCCCGGGCGGCGAAAAATGGGCGTATTTTACGCTTAACGGTGGGTGTTGCTTACATGGGCGTGGCTCGGAAGGGGTGTGGTTAGAGCCTGAGATGAATGAGGGAGAGGGAGAGAAGGAAAGAGGGATGGATGGACAGCAGGCCCAGATCCTACATCACAATAGAAATATGTGTATTCCAGAGTTTAACAATCAGCAGACAAAGATACTCCAAACACATTCCTGTTTTTCTCTGGACTTTTGGCAAACTATGCATACACCATCACCCCCCCCCCCCCCCCCGTTTCCAGCCTTGGACTTTGGGCTGAAGCCCTGGTCTTTTTGCCACCTAGCAACGCCCATGCAGTGTGCAGAGGTCAGTAGTGTGTAGAACAGTGTACAGAGGACAGTAGTATGTAGAGCAGTGTACAGAGGTCAGTAATATGTAGGGCAGTGTACAGAGGTCAGTAGTGTGCAGAGCAGTGTACAGAGGTCAGTAGTTTGCAGAGCAGTGTACAGAGGTCAGTAGTATGTAGGGCAGTGTACAGAGGTCAGTAGTGTGTAGAGCAGTGTAAAGAGGTCAGAAGTGTGTAGAGCAGTGTACATAGGTCAGTAGTATGTAGGGCAGTGTACAGGGTCGGTAAGATGTAGAGCAGTGTACAGAGGTCAGTAGGATGTAGAGCAGTGTAAAGAGGTCAGTAAGAGCAGTGTACAGAGGTTGTTACTAAGGGACAGAAATTGTTCATTGCTCAAGGAACCCCTAGAATCTTTTGGAGGAACCCTGGCTGGGAGAGTTTGGACTAGGCAGTAATATATTTCTCTCCCCCTTGGTGGGAGTGGAGATGACCCCATCCATAAGGATATACAGTACATACACACACAGCACAAGGACGTGTTCACACTACGAGGTGTTTCTCAGAGATGCAGTTCCTCTGAGCTCCACAAGGTGATTATCCCACTTCTACCCAGACAGGAAGTCTCTATGGAAGGCAGATGGGAACTGGTGTCAGGAACAGACAGGAAGTTTCGGGTGAGAGGTGAAATGGGGAGGAAGTGGAGAGAAGACATTGCTGGAAGTGGCAGCAGAGGAGGTAATAAGATCTTATTTTCTATTTACACCCAGTACCCCCCCGTCATGTCCGTCCTCTTCCTCCATAGTCACTGTGATGTCTTTTATCTCCAGCAGATGATGATACACACATATATAGTGTGGAAACCTAGATTAACCCCTTCAGGGGCAGAACATTTCCCCAGTTATGAACGTTTCCTTAATTTTGGAGTTAAATACTAGTAACATGATCCTCTAAACCAGGGGCAGGCAACCTCTGAGAGATGGAGATCTGAACAACATGAAAGAGCAAAGATCTAGGGGTTCAGCGCTATTTTTTTTTTTTTTAAGAAAATAAATAGCAAGGTCTAACTAAGTTTGTATTTTTACAGTGACATTTGTTTTATTATATTTTTCCTTACAATACAAACTTAGCCTGCCTTAAAAGTGGATGGTATCAGTCAGTAGGCTAGTGGACAGTGACAGTTATTAGGGCAGTTGGTAGTATCAGTAGGGCCGTGAATGGTGTCAGTCGTTTTATTTTTGACATTTTTTTTAGAAGCCCCATTGGGGAGCACACGGGGGTGCAGGAAGCAGAAAAAATTTATGGGAGGGAAGAGGGGGCAGAGGACGCTGCTGGGGGGGGGGGAGAGGCTCAAAGGTCATTGCTATGGGGGAAAGGGGGGAGGACACTAGTCTGGGGGGTGGCGTGAAGGGCAGTAAAGGACACTACAATGGGGGTGGCCCTGCTCATAGCAGTGTCATCTGCCCCCTTCACATCACCCCCTCCCCCCACCCCAGTAGTGTCCTCTACAGCCCTTCACATCTGCCCCCCCTTCCTCTATAACAGTGACCACTGGCCCCCCTTCTCCCCCTCAGCAGTGGTTCTGCCCCCCCCCCCTTCCCAACCATAGCAGTGTCCTCTGCTTCCTTAAGATCACCCCCACACTAGGGTTGCCAAACTATCCCTTTATTCCAGGACACATATTAATTACACAGGTTCTGAGGCTGATTTAATGCAGATAAGGCAGTGTTTCTCAACTCCAGTCCTCAAGGCGCACCAACAGGTCATGTTTTTGGGATTTCCATTGATTTGCACAGGTGATTTGAGTAATTAACATATCTGTTTCATCTGCAGGAAATCCCAAAAACATGACCTGTTGGTGCGCCTTGAGGACTGGAGTTGAGAAACACTGAGATAAGGCACCAAGTGAGTTTATTTACTACCTTAATCAGCCACAGAACCTGTTTAATTAATGTGTGTCCTGGATTAAAGGTATGAGGTGGCAACCCTACCCCCACACATAAGCAGTGCCCTACCTGTGCACACAGAGAAGGGAGTGGAAGGCAGCACAGTTGCGGGCGGAAGCTGCCAGAGTGACTTTTTATATTAACAAGCTGGTGATTGGTTGTTTAAGACCGCCCTGTGTCCTAACAGCAATCACTTGCGGGTTAACTTGAAAAGTTAATTTTGCCAGCTCCTCCTCCCACCTGAGGTGTGCTGCCTCCCGCTCTCCAATGTACACTGATGACAGCGGGGGAGGAGGTGTGGGGGCGGGAGAAGGACCGGCATCTAGAAGGTGGGGTTCATTGGCGCAGGGGCCTGTTCGCACTCTACCTGTTACCTGCCCGTGGTCGACGGGTTGCCAGCCCCCACTCTAAACAAACAGCACTGACAATAAATAAACAAGACAAAGACCACCCTAACCATACATGTCATACAAAGGGAAATTATTACACTACACAGGCAGCCAATGGCCAATCATTACAATATGAAGCCAACACAATGATGGAGTACAGGGGTCAGGAGTATGGAGTATAGAGACCCTTACATTGCTGGTCAGGAGGAAGAAAACATTTCCCAGCCTGTAATGTAGAATATGTTCCATCATTGGAGTCAGAGGGAGAAAAATACTGAAGGTTCTGAGGGAAGTTGGGGGGCTTAGAGGGGTTAATAAAGCTGAGAGACTTTAGGGACCAATAAGGGGTAGTGTCACTGAAATACTCTGTGGTCCTAGATTGGTTAGTCAGACTGTAGGCCTCAGCTAGACTCTGAGGGACAGAGGGGTAGTCTCTAGGTCTGTGATGGCCCTCCTACCCCACCAGCGTTTATTTTTCCGACCTTACAGAACTGGCAACCTTAAAGCGGAGGTTCCGCGGCCATTCGTTTTTTTATTTTTTTTTCCATTCAATTCCTTTCCCCATTGCAGATAAATACTCACTGTTTTGGTTTTAAAAAACATCCGCTGTCCGTTTTCTTTAGAAAGAATAACTTATATAATTGGCGTAGGGCAGTTTCCATTTTGCTTGTGGGCATGTTAAGCCCACAAGCACTCCTTTCCTGGATGCAGTGAATTTTCATCATTGTTTACTCGCCGTGAACTTCCGGGTTTGCCATCACAACGTGTGGCGTCATCGGAAGTCCCCGCCCCGTTGCGATGACAACCACAACGGTGCGTGCGTTCCCCTTGTCTCAATGTGTAAGATACACCCTCGTCACGTGTCACATTTCGCTGGTCGGGGCACCGCACTGACTCTTGGGAAGAATAACACTCAGCTCCCATGAGACAGTGCGGCGCCGAGGAAAGCAGGGTACACGCCTACTCCCGCGGGAGGGAGAAGCAGGAAGTAGCAATGAAAAGGAAAATAAATAGGTATTTAAACCGCAATTTTTTTTTTTAATGCAGCATTAGAAGATGTATGCTATGTACTAAAGGCTATAAGATATACTTGTAATTTTGGGTGAACCTCCGCTTTAACCATCTTACCATCTCATTTGTTAAGTGATATATTCCAGAATACCAAGTAAAATGAAGAAGGACATTCCTCACTAATTGGAGTGCACTTGTTGTTAGAGGAGGTCGGTTTCTGAAGCAAAGCTGTTTAGAAACAACACCAACCCAACAGAGAAAAGGGAATATCTGATCCTGCAGGCCGAGAGGGTCCCAGGACCTCCAAGATGTAACAAACACGAAATATTCCACACTAAATATATTCCCATGGAGGGCAGTAGTTCTTAAATGTACAACAACCCTCCTATTACCCCCCTCACATCCTATTATTGTGTACCAAATACCATCACAATAATTCTTACTTTCATTTCCCAAAGTTATCCGTCTACAAGGAGACCTGTAGAGATCAAATGACGACACCAATGAGATTGGAGGAGGACCGGAGTCACATGACTGAGAAGATACTAAACCTCACCCTGGAGATCATCTACCTGCTGACCGGAGAGGTGAGGAGGATTCTGGGAGGTCACATGACATCACTCTTATCTCTATTAATAAAACACAGACTTGACCGGAGAGGTGAGGAGGATTCTGGGAGGTCACATGACATCACTCTTATCTCTATTAATAAAACACAGACCTGACCGGAGAGGTGAGAAGGATTCTGGGAGGTCACATGACATCACTCTTATCTCTATTATTAAAACACAGACCTGATCGGAGAGGTGAGGAGGATTCTGGGAGGTCACATGACATCACTTGTATCTCTATTAATAAAACACAGACCTGACCGGAGAGGTTAAGAGGATTCTGGGAGGTCACATGACATCACTCTTATCTCTATTAATAAAACACAGACCTGACCGGAGAGGTTAAGAGGATTCTGGGAGGTCACATGACATCACTCTTATCTCTATTAATAAAACACAGAGCTGACTGGAGAGGTGAGGAGGATTATGGGAGGTCACATGACATCACTCTGATCTCTAATAATAAAACACAGACATGACTGGAGAGGTGAGAAGGATTCTGAGAGTAATTAGAAAACCATATCATCACAGGGTGGGACTGTGGATATGAAAACAAAATAATAAAAATGCCACGTCCCAATAGATTAGGTTGTATAAAAATTAATTGGCAGATGATGGACTTTTTAGGCGTAACAGAATAAAAAAAAAAATGATATGTAAATTTATTTAAAGAAAAAACATACAAAATAATTCAAAACATATATAACACATTGGCCGTTCATGGAAGGGCCAAGGAGCACAGAAAATAATAACACACCACCTTTAAACCAGATAAGGTACAATAATAGGAGGAAAAGGACACCAAGGTCACTTCCTACTGATAGGTATAACGTATGGTTTAACAGAGGTGATGTGTCATGTACAGCTCAGCTCGACATGTTGCGCGTATTGATAAGACGCTTCTTCAGGAGCTTATAGTGTGTTATTCTAAAGAATAAAGGATGGGAATACAGGCGGAGAATGTAGTCAGGAGCACAACAGAATTCACAGGGATTTGTTCTCAAGTGGCTTCAGGAAAACCAATCTATAAAAGCAAATTCTCAAGGAATCCTTAGTTAGGGAGGTAGCAGCAGGCCTTACAAAGAAGACAGGAAAACGCCTACTACTGGACAGTTCTAATAAGGTTTGTAAAGTAATTAGGGACAATTCCACTAGTTACAAGTATTCTTTTGTCCAGAGGAGCGTTCCAGGAGAGGTATCATTCAGAGTAAAATTGCCTGGGATTCTCCGCCTGTGATGACAGTCTCACTGTAGAGGGAATGGCTGTTTTTTCTTTAAATAAATTTACATATTTTAAAAAAAATTCTGTTACGCCTAAAAAGTTCATCATCTGCCAATTCATTTTTAAACAAAGGATTCTGAGAGGTCACATGACATCACTCTTATCTCTAATAATAAAACACAGACCTGACCGGAGAGGTGAGGAGGATTCTGGGAGGTCACATGACATCACTCTTATCTCTATTAATAAAACACAGACCTGACCGGAGAGGTGAGGAGGATTCTGGGAGGTCACATGACATCACTCTTATCTCTATTAATAAAACACAGACCTGACCGGAGAGGTGAGGAGGATTCTGGGAGGTCACATGACATCACTCTTATCTCTATTAATAAAACACAGACCTGACCAGAGAGGTGAGGAGGATTCTGGGATACTAACATGATATTACTGTTTTTGCTTGAATAGTATTTTCCTCCTGTAAAGTCTGGAGATCATATCACCATCAAAGTGCCTCCACCTCACCTCCTGACACCTGAGATAATCATCAAAAAGAAGATTCTAGAAGTCACCAAGAAGATGATGGAGCTGCTGACAGGAGAGGTGAGCGGTGCCGGGAATTCTGGGACATTATCCAGTAACAGACAAGGGATGTGTCTGGATGGTGACTGTATCATTGTGTGTGTCAGGTTCCTATAAGGTGTCAGGATGTCATTGTCTATTTCTCCATGGAGGAGTGGAAGTATTTAGAAGGACACAAGGATCTCTACAAGGACGTCATGATGGAGAATCAGCCGCCCCTCACATCACCGGGTAAGAGGAGACTTTATTGTAAAGGAGAGAGCAGTACGGAGGCTCCACCTAGATCCCCCATCATCTGATAAACACATAGAAACAATGTATTCAGTCAGTGTGTGTGTTTCCTACAGATGGATCCAGTAATGAGAACCCACCAGAGAGATGTCCCCGTCCTCTGTATTCCCGGGATTCCACACAGGAAGGTCACACCATCTCTCATCATCATCGGGTAGGTGATTGGTAATTATTTGTAGTTATGATTTATACACAGTATGTATAATACAATGAATGTTTATTAAATATTCAGAGTGGAAAACATGGGGATAATAATATTGCTGTTAAAGAAGAGTATAAAGAGGAGGATGAGGAGTATGGAGTGATGGAGGAACGTTCTGAAGGACACAAGGATCTCTACATGGACATTAGGATGGAGTCGCCTAATAGGAACCAACCAGAGAGATGTCCTCGTCCTCTATATTCCCGGGATTCCACACAGGAAGATCACACCATCCATCACAATCATCAGGTAGGTGGAGTTGAGGGTCGGGAACATAAAGTGATTGAACACTCTGACATGTGGAGACGAAGTGTGGACTCTACAAGATGATATTTTCTATGTGATCTCACATCATAAATACTTCTATTTTACAGATGTTATTTTCTGCCATTCTGTTGGTTTAGGGTGAAAATCTGATGATCATTAAAGTGGAGGGTGAAGTAGAAGAGACGTATGTGAGGGATGATCCGCAATATACGGAGGAGGATGGAATGACGAGGACATTCAAAGAGGAGGACACTCCTACAGAGATCAGCACAGGTGGGTCATAATATATTCTTCTGTTATCTCTGCTCTGTTACTGCACACTGATTGGTCCAGAGTAGGGAGGGAGATGAGTGATATCAGCCAATAATAGGTTAGTATTAGTTACTGATACCCGTCCTGCATTTTAGATCTTCTTCTCTCTCAGATAAGCCCCCTTCTCTGTGCTGCAGACACAATTTATGTACTTAGACATGGTTTATGTAGATTCTGGCAGTATTAGGTTGTGTTTCTTTCCTAGTTTAGTAGCACAGATATAATAACACAGATTGTGCCTTTTGGAGGTTGGTCCCTATTCTTTGAAAAGACTTATAGCCACATTTTAATATAAAATACTATTTACAGTCTTGCCAGGATGAGACATAATTAGTAAAAAAAAATGAAACGCTTATCTTTCCATGAGGAAATACTGCTGTAAGCTCTCTCCACTGTTATGCCACGTACACACGCACGGAAATTCCGGCAACAAATGTTTGATGGGAGCTTGTTGTTGGAAATTCCGACCGTGTGTAGGCTCCATCGGACATTTGCTGTCGGAATTTCCGACAACAAAAATTTGAGAGCTGGTTCTCAAAACTTCCGACAACAAAACTTGTTGTCGGAAATTCCGAGTGTGTGTACACAATTCCGATGCACAAAATTCCACGCATGCTCGGAATCAAGCAGAAGAGCCGCACTGGCTATTGAACGTAATTTTTCTCGGCTCGTCGTACATCACCACGTTCTTGACGTTCGCAATTTCGGACAACATTTGTGTGACCGTGTGTATGCAAGACAAGTTTGAGCCAACATCCGTCGGAAAAAAATCCACGGTTTTGTTGTCGGAATGTCCGATCGTCTGTACATTATTGTTCTGTTTCAAATGCAACTTTATGCATTGACGAACCTCCTTAGACCTAGTCTGTCTGGAAAGTATGGTCACCTTCGAACTTGGCACCATCCACAGGCAGCTTAACTCTTCAATAAAACACAGAATTTGAATCCAACACAATTTTACTTCAGCTAATTGCAGCACAGAGGATGTTTTCCAGTTGTTTGAAGTGTTAAAAGACATTGACTTTCCTAAACCCTGCCTTTGCAAAGTGATAACACTAAGTGAGGGAACGTGGAAGGAATGGAAAGGGTCTAAATAGGACTAAACTCATAGCTCCCAACTGTCCCCGATTTCAAGGGACTGTCCCTGATTTGGAGTAATGTCCCTCTTTCCTCCTGATTTGTCCCTCATTTTGGTCTGATCTATATAGATGTATATAAAATGCAACTTTTATCTATCAAAAAGTGTTTCCCAGTGCTAAACCTTTCATCTGATTTCTAAATTGCTGCATTTGTAAATTCCAAAAGCCAATATAATGGAATAGTAGTGGTAGTGGGTTTAACCAATCTTTGTTTTTTGTACAATTCTCCTTTAACCACCTGCCTACTGGGCACTTTCACCCCCTTCCTGCCCAAGCCATTTTTCAGATTTCAGCGCTGTCACAGTTTGAATGACAATTGCGTGGTCGTGCGATGCTGTACCCAAACGAAATTTGCGTTCTTTTTACCCACAAATAGAGCTTTCTTTTGGTGGTATTTGATCACCACTGCGGTTTTTATTTTTTCCGCTATAAACAAAAGAAGAGCGTCAAGTTTGAAAAAAAACACAATATTTTTTACTTTTTGCTATAATAAATATAATTTTTTTAAAAATTTTCCTCAGTTTAGGCCGATACGTATTCTTCTACATATTTTTGGTAAAAAAAAAATTGCAATAAGCGTATATTGATTGGTTTGCGCAAAAGTTTTAGCAGATACAAAATAGGGGGGAGAAAATTACCGCTCCAGGTGAGTGAGTTCTGTTAATCCTTCAACAATCAGGAAACCATGGGTGCTGGCAATGCACAAGGCAAACAGGAACAGCAGAAAGGAAGGGATGGACAGCCGCACTCCAAAAAAAACTTAAAGGTTGTAGTGTGAAACGCGTCAGCTGATCCCTGCCTTGCTGTGACCTGTGGTGCATGTGTTTTTATCTTTTTTACAATAAAAGCAACCTTTAAGGTTTTTTTGGAGTGCGGCTGTCCATCCCTTCCTTTCTGCTGTTCCAGATACAAAATAGGGGATAGATTTATAGCATTTTTTTTTTTTACTAGTAATGGCGGCAATCGGGGATTTTTATCGTGACTGCGATATTGCGGCGGAAACACATCGGACACTTTTGACACATTTTTGGGACCATTCACATTTATACAGCGATCTGTGCTATAAAAATGCATTAATTACTGTATAAACATGACTGGCAGGGAAGGGGTTAACACTAGGGGGCGAGTAAGGGGTTAAATGTATTCCCTGGAAGTGATTCTTACTGTGGGTCCTGCTCAGTTACTGGTCATTCTCGGATGCCCGGCGGACATCGTGGCTGCCGGGCACGCGCATCGGGTCCCCAGTGATGCGGTGGGCACGCGTGCAGCCGGCGGAGCTTGCACGCCCCTAGTGGTATTTAACCACTTGCCGCCCGCCCTATAGCGGATTGACGTCGGCAAAGTGGTTTCAAAATCCTGACTGGACGTCATATGACGTCCTCAGGATTTTGAGCCGCTGCGCGCCCCCGGGGGCGCGCATCGCGGCGATCGTTGCTGCGGGGTGTCAGTCTGACACCCCGCAACACCGATCTAGGTAAAGAGTCTCCGACGGAGACTCTTTACCACGTGATCAGCCGTGTCCAATCACGGCTGATCACAATGTAAACAGGAAAAGCCGGTCATCGGCTTTTCCTCACTCGCGTCTGTCAGACGCGAGTAGAGGAGAGCCGATCGGCTGCTCCTCTGACAGGGGGGGTTTGTGCTGATCCCCCGAGGATGCCCACTGGACCACCAGGGATGCCACTAGACCACCAGGAAAGCCCACCATAAGGTATGCCACCCTAGACCACCAGGGATAATGGATGCCAATCAGTGCCACAATGGATGCCAATCAGTGCCCACAATGGGCACCACTGATTGGCAGGCATTATTGTTTGGCACTGATTGGCATACATTAGTACAGTACAGTGCCACCTATCAGTGCCCATCCATGCCACCTATCAGTGCCCATCCGTGCCACCTATCAGTGCCCATCCATGCCGCATATCCGTGCCCATCTGTGCCCACCCGTGCCACCTATCTGTGCCCACCCGTGCCGCCCATCTGTGCCCACCCGTGCCGCCGATCGTTGCCCATCCGTGCCGCCGATCGTTGCCCATCCGTGCCGCCGATCGTTGCCCATCCGTGCTGCCGATCGTTGCCCATCCGTGCCACCTCATCGGTGCCCATCCGTGCCGCCTTATCCGTGCCCGTCAGTGCAGCCCCATCAGTGCCCATCAGTGAAGGAGAAAACTAACTTATTTACAAAGTTTTGTAACTGAAACAAAAAAAAACTTTATTTTTTTTCAAAATTTTCGGTCTTTTTTTTATTTTTTAGCAGAAAATAAAAATCGCAGAGGTGATCAAATACCACCAAAAGAAATCTCTATTTGTGGGAACAAAATGATAAAAATTTAGTTTGGGTACAGTGTAGCATGACCGCGCAATTGTCATTCAAAGTGCAACAGCGCAGAAAGCTGAAAATTGGTCTGGGCAGGAAGGTGTATAAGTGCCCAGTATGGAAGTGGTTAAAGGCGCAACGTCATATGACGTCCAGTCAGAACAATAGAGTCTTCCGCCCGCCATCATTTGACGGTGGGCGGTGGACAAGTGGTTAAGGGGGCGTGGAAAGGGGTGTGTCCTATGCCTGCATACTTTTGCTGATAGGTGTCAATCAATCCCATCTCAAAAAGTTGGGAGGTATGCTAAACTAACTAGCACTAAATAGGAGGGGAGGATAGAGAAAGAAGCCAACATGATATAGTAAAGTTGTAGTAGCCCAAAAGAGCCACGAAGTGTCGGCATACTGCAAAACAACATATCAGTTCAATACAACTCAGAAAATTACATAAAAGGTCTGCAAGTCTGAAGTTTGAACCTCTTTATTATCAGAGACGACTTGACCCAGTGCCTAGGCTTGTGGTTGGGTAAAGAGCACCTCTCATTCACCATTGGTTCCTGCTCTTCTGACAAGGATGTGTAAATGTAGAACTGATCTTAGTGGAGGAACAAAGGCCCATTGGCTGAAGAGGGTAAGTCCCAGCTGGTTGGGACATCCACAGAGAACATCTGCTCACTCAGCTCTACCTGATCCAGATGGAATCTTGATTTAAGTGAACAAACCCTCTTATATCTATTGATCATGTTTTTATATTTTTCCAGGACACACCATCAAGAAACCCTCAAAGTATCATCTCACTTTATCTTCAGGTTGTAAAATGGAAGATGGGGACATCATAAGAGATTGTGCAGGAGAAAAGACAATGAGCTCAGCTATGGATGGAGGACTTCACAGTGTGGATAGACCATCAAATCCCTCTGACTCTGAGCAACCTCATACTGTGGGGGATGGTGCCGGAATTCAGGGGGAGGAGAAACTTTCCTGTCCTGAATGTGGGGAAAGTTTTAGCTCTGAATTAAGTCTCACTGTACATCAGAGATCTCACACGGGTGAGAAGCTTCATTCCTGTTCTGAGTGTGGGAAACGTTTTAAGCGGAAATCAGCCCTAGTTACACATCACAGATCTCACACGGGGGAAAAGCCATATTCCTGCCCTGAGTGCGGGAAATGTTTTTCCCAAAAATCAATACTTGTTAGACACCAGCAATCTCACACAGGGGATAAGCTGTATTCCTGTCCCAAGTGTGGAAAATGTTTTTCACAGAGATCAGCTCTTGTTAGACATCAGAGATCTCACACGAGAGAGAGAGGCCATATTCCTGCCCAGAGTGTGGGAAGTGTTTTATCGATAAGTCACACCTTGTGAAACATCTGAGATCTCACACGGGGGAGAAGCCGTATGTGTGTCCTGAGTGTGGGAAATGTTTTTCAGAAAAATCAGACCTTGTTAGACATCAGAAATTGCACACGGGGGAGAGGCCGTATTCCTGTCTCGAGTGCGGAAAATGTTTTACACGAAAATCACACGTTGCAATACATCAGAGAACTCATAGAGGGGTGTAGGGATGAGTTGAACATTCCTGGGTCTGGTTCCAGGACGTTTGCTGAACTGCTACTAAGTTGTGAATGTTAATCCAAACCCCACTGAAGTCAATGGGAGCAGAAACTTAAAAACAAATTCTGACAATTTTTAAGGTGACTATGCAAGAGATTGTCAAACAAAGTGTATGGGGAGCTGAGCACTGATAGATGACATCACCTGCTAGATTGACAGGCAACATCACCTGTTAGGATGACAGGCAACATCAGCTGCTGGGATGACAAGCGACATCACCTGCTAGAATAACAGGCAACATCACCTGTTAGGATGACAGGCAACATCACCTGTTAGGATGACAGGCAACATCACCTGCTAGGATGACAAGCGACATCACCTGCTAGGATGACAGGCAACATCACCTGTTAGGATGACAAGCAACATCACCTGCTAGGATGACAAGCGACATCACCTGCTAGGATGACAGGCAACATCACCTGTTAGGATGACAAGCAACATCACCTGCTAGGATGACAAGCGACATCACCTGCTAGGATGACAGGCGACATCACCTGCTAGAATGACAGGCGACATCAGCTGCTAGGATGACAGGCGACATCACCTGCTAGGATGACAGGCTACATCAGCTGCTAGGATAACAGGCGACATCAGCTGCTAGGATGACAGGCGACATCAGCTGCTAGGATGACAGGCGACATCAGCTGCTAGGATGACAGGCTACATCACCTGTTAGGATGACAGGCAACATCACCTGTTAGGATGACAGGCAACATCACCTGCTAGGATGACAGGCAACATCACCTGTTAGGATGACAGGCAACATCACCTGCTAGGATGACAGGCAACATCACCTGTTAGGATGACAGGCGACATCAGCTGCTGGGACGACAGGCGACATCACCTGCTAGGACGACAGGCGACATCAGCTGCTGGGACAACAGGCGACATCACCTGCTAGGATGACAGGCGACATCACCTGCTAGGATGACAGGCTACATCACCTTATCACCTGCTAGGATGACAGGCGACATCAACTGCTAGGATGACAGGTGACATCAGCTGCTAGGATGACAGGCGACATCAGCTGCTAGGATGACAGGCGACATCACCTGCTAGGATGACAGAGGCGACATCACCTGCTAGGATGACAGGCGACATCGCCTGCTAGGATGACAGGCGACATCAGCTGCTAGGATGACAGGCGACATCAGCTGCTAGGATGACAGGCTACATCACCTGCTAGGATGACAGGCAACATCACCTGCTAGGATGACAGGCGACATCACCTGCTAGGATGACAGGCTACATCACCTGCTAGGATGACAGGCTACATCACCTGCTAGGATGACAGGCTACATCACCTGCTAGGATGACAGGCGACATCACCTGCTAGGATGACAGGCGACATCACCTGCTAGGATGACAGGCGACATCACCTGCTAGGATGACAGGCGACATCACCTGCTAGGATGACAGGCGACATCACCTGCTAGGATGACAGGCGACATCACCTGCTAGGATGACAGGCGACATCAGCTGCTAGGATGACAGGCTACATCACCTGTTAGGATGACAGGCTACATCACCTGTTAGGATGACAGGCGACATCAGCTGCTAGGGTGACAGGCGACATCAGCTGCTGGGACGACAGGCGACATCACCTGCTAGGATGACAGGCGACATCACCTGCTAGGATGACAGGTGACATCACCTGCTAGGATGACCGGCTACATCACCTTATAGGATGACAGGTGACATCACCTGCTAGGATGACAGGCGACAACATGGCGACATCACCTGCTAGGATGACAGAGGTGACATCACCTGCTAGGATGACAGAGGCGACATCACCTGCTAGGATGACAGACGACATCACCTGCTAGGATGACAGGCGACATCAGCTGCTAGGATGACAGGCGACATCAGCTGCTAGGATGACAGGCGACATCAGCTGCTAGGATGACAGGCGACATCAGCTGCTAGGATGACAGGCGACATCACCTGCTAGGATAACATGCAACATCAGCTGCTAGGATGACAGGCGACATCAGCTGCTAGGATGACAGGCGACATCAGCTGCTAGGATGACAGGCGACATCAGCTGCTAGGATGACAGGCGACATCAGCTGCTAGGATGACAGGCGACATCACCTGCTAGGATGACAGGGGACATCACCTGCTAGGATGACAGGCGACATCAGCTGCTAGGATAACAGGCGACATCACCTGCTAGGATAACAGGCGACATCACCTGCTAGGATAACAGGCGACATCAACTGCTAGGATGACAGGCGACATCAACTGCTAGGATGACAGGCGACATCAGCTGCTAGGATGACAGGCTACATCACCTGCTAGGATGACAGGCAGGGGCGGATCCGGGGGGGGCAACAGGGCAATTGCCCCCCCCGAGACCATCTGTCACACTCACTTGCTCTGTTTTTTTTTGTTTGCGCCTGATCTCCCGAAATTTGGGGACCCGGTACTGGCCGGCCATAGGTCCCCTGGACCCCAAACGTGGCACACATGTAGCCCCATGTCTCCTCT
Organism: Rana muscosa; assembly: GCA_029206835.1. Lineage (NCBI taxonomy): Eukaryota > Metazoa > Chordata > Amphibia > Anura > Ranidae > Rana > Rana muscosa. The sequence goes on from JARGYO010000094.1 coordinate 29,856,962, forward strand.
ACAAGTGTGCAAAGTGAAACTAGGTAATTGTAATTGTAAAAATACAAAATGTAGTGTAGTACCTACATTTTTTTCTTATCAAAAGCGAAATTACCTTTTAAATGCAACCCCTGTCATCTAACGTTTAATGTTGTAGAGAGGCTATGCAATGGGTTAATAAAGTCAGAACTTAAAATGCAAGTTTAAACCATTTCCTAGTCTGTGATCTCCAGATATCGTCTGGGTTTTAAAACAAATTGAAGCTTCGTCGGTGTATAATGTGCAGCCTGGTATATGATGTGCAGAGCCCTGTGTATAATGTGCAGCCTGGTATATGATGTGTAGGGATGAGCTCTGGCGTGTTCGCATGCTCCACGTGCAGAGCCCGCCAGGAAGTCGGCACGGCGCTGCACTGCGCTAATCACAGGCAGGGAGACATTGTCCCGATGCTCGGCTGCAGAGATCGGGAAATGTCTCCCTGCCTGTGATTAGCGCATCGCCGTGCCGACTTCCTGGCGGGCTCTGCACATGGAGTATGTGAACGCGCCAGAACTCATCCTTAATGATGTTCAGAGCCCTGTGTATAATGTGCAGCCTGGTATATGATGTGCAGAGCCCAGTGTATAATGTACAGCCTGGTATATGATGTGCAAAGCCCTGTGTATAATGTGCAGCCTGGTATATGATGTGCAGAGCCCTGTGTATAATGTGCAGCCTGGTATATGATGTGCAGAGCCCTGTGTATAATGTGCAGCCTGGTATATGATGTACAGAGCCCTGTGTATAATGTACAGCCTGGTATATGATGTGCAGAGCCCTGTGTATAATGTGCAGTCTGGTATATGATGTGCAGAGCCCTGGGTATAATGTGCAGCCTGGTATATGATGTGCAGAGCCCGGTGTATAATCTGCAGCCTAGAATATGATGTGCAGAGCCTGGTGTATAATGTGCAGCCTGGTATATGATGTGCAGAGCCCTGTGTATAATGTGCAGCCTGCTATATGATGTGCAGAACCCTGTGTATAATGTGCAGCTTGGTATATTATGTGCAGAGCCCTGTTTATAATGTGCAGCCTGGTATATGATGTGCAGAGCCCGGTGTATAATCTGCAGCCTAGTATATTATGTGCATAGCCCGGTGTATAATATACAGCCTGGTATATGATGTGCAGAGCCCTGTGTATAATGTGCAGCCTGGTATATGATGTGCAGAGCCCTGTGTATAATGTGCAGCCTGGTATATGATGTGCAGAGCCTGGTGTATAATGCTGACACTATGAGTGGAATACAGGGGACGGAGTGGGTGGATTCTATAAGGGGTGTGGCTTATGAGAAGTGGGAGGGGCCAGCAGTGGAGGGGAGGGGTCTTGCGCCCCCCATCCTAAAACTTCACCAGCCGCCACTGGATCCAAGCCAACAGACAAAGGGTCCAAAAAAAGAGAAAGAGAGGAACCCAGTTCGATGAAAATGCTCTGAAGAGGAAACAAAGGAATGATAATAATAAATATCTAAAATAAAGAATGAAAAATAAATTGGTAAGAGAGTGTAAAGTGTACGATAATTAATATAATATAGGGGAAGGGTGTTGCTAGCATATGAATATGTGAATGGGCTGTGCACCAGCACATCCTAGTGTCAGAATAGAATAAGCACAAGTGCTGAAAAACAACTAAAGCTAGTCAATCGCAATTAATCCTATAAGAAAATGCAAAAAATATATATATAAGAAAGATAATATTAGGGTAAAACATACCACTACTATCTGAGGAATATATGTATATAGATAAATATACAGAAACGCACATTAAAAAAATGTGCTCAAAAAAAGAGCTAATTAGCAACAGATAGATAGTAACGGTACAGGTAAAGTGTGTGATTGAGTAGAAATACAGATAGGCAAAAAGCCCTTAGAATCTTACCTTTAAAAGACAAACTGATAACCTCAGGTCGCCCCCAATGCTCTGGCAGATCTAAATGCTAGAGCTGCCGGCTTATATGCGGTCACCACTCAGCCGGCGTCTGACGTCACCGGCTGAGTGCGGACGTGAGAGTCGCCACGTGCATGCACCCGAACCCCAGAAAAGCCAACCAAACTACACGGACCATAAACCGTCGCGAGCCGAGAGGCGTGACTCACCACTGAAAGCTGGAAACAGGTGTAGTGGATATGTACTTTTTAAACTGGTGAGGACACCAGTGATGCATAGTTCCCTGCGGCCCAGCAGGTGGCGCTGTCACTCTGGGCCGGGGTTGAACCATCGCTGCAGTGCCGTACCATCTCACAACGGTTGTAGGGCGGGGCGGGGAACCCGCCGTGCTTGCTGGGAGGGGGTATAAAGGGGGCGGACATCTTCGCCTCGAGGTGGGAGTCCCGGGCACCTTCAGCCTGAGGGCTGTGATTGCGGTCAGTGTCCAGGCGGCCTAGGCCTGGACACTTGGAGTTCGTGTTCCATCCCAGACACCTTCAGTCTGGGGTGAGGTACTCAGCCAGAGGCCTGGGGCCCAGTACCTTCCGCTGGGTCCCGCGAGGGAGGGATCATCCTAGGGGGCCCCGGGAGTGGGGCACCCGAATCCAGAGGCATAAGGGACCAGAGGAGGGACTCACCCAAAGACCTGGTGCAGCAGATTGCCAGTGCCGGGTGAACCTCTGGAGACCGCCCGGAGGGATATCTTTCCCGAACAGGGGCCAAGTTCAAAGAGGAAGTTCAGTCCACGATCAATGACCGGTGGCAGCGGTCCAGCTATTTCAATCAGGTCAGTGGCAGAGGCCTGCTATTAGGCCTGTGGCAGGGGCCTCAACAGTTCATCCGGCCAGTGGCAGCGACCAAAACTCACGGTCGGTGGCAGAGACCGTGCGCCAGGCCTATTCGCTAGGAAAAAGGAATAGGAGAGTTCAGTTGTGCCTGGGCCTACTCGTTCCCACACCCTAAACTGATTGTGTTCACCGTATTGTACGAGAAATAAAGGAGTGTTGGACTTTCGATTGGTGTGGGGCTCTATTATTGGCAGACACGATTCCATGGAACAACTGAGGCTTCTTATGCAGTGGACAGACCCGGGAGGTAAATCAACTAACTTTGCTCAACACTCTTATACACACGAGGGGAGAGCTTGGCGTAGTGTTCCTGCACTCTCCTCTCCCAGGTACCCCTAGACACAAGCCATTCACAATAGGCAAGAGGGACAGTGAGGTTCCGCTACACATGGGGGCTCGTCCGGGATGTGTTCGTGCTACAATGGAGCTGGAGTTGTTGGAATTTGAAAGTGTCTGCCCAAAAGAGTTCCGAGTAGGTCGGCCATATTGGCCACTGCGCCATCAGGCACACCCTCCCTGCTCAGTTCGTGGACGTGACCCAGGGAAGGAGAAAGCCTGCGAACTGGAGTGCAAGAAGGGAGGAGTCCAATCGTGTGAAGGATTACACGTGGGGACTTTGGCGCCAACAAGGCAGTGCGCAATGGATCAGCAGAGAGTCACCATGTTCACTAATGCATCGTGGATTCCTATTCATCCCACTACCACGAGTCTGACTACCGCTGCTCCAATAACGGATACGGGGATTCGGCTAAAGCCCCGGGACGATTCGGCCTGTACTCATGCATGGACGTTGAGGCCCTGGGTTTGATTTGTCCTGGATGTTCGGGACTGGTGTGTCAGCTAAAGCCATTCGGGCACTGCGAGGCCTGCGGAAAGTTCTTATTTGAGGTTGAACCAACCATTGAAAAACCCAGAATCATCCACCTCAACCGCGCTACAGGCCACACCACTCATGAAGGAGGAATCGCTGCTTTTACAGCCATCCCTGTGCGCACTGCAGCGACCGCAGGGGAGGTCGCAATCACTGAGGTATGGGAGAAATCCGAGGATGCTGACTCGGTCGCCACTGTTTCCCAGCGTCCACCGCCAAGGAGGAAGACCAGCTTGGTTGCCCCGTCCAGCGGTCACGGTGGATCACCCTACTTGCCTACACCTGCCCCGGATAGATCCGGTAGGAAGAGTCCCGGACATCCCTTCTCAACTTTGGGCCGAGGTAAGCCGGACAAAGGGACTTGGTGTTGGGGCGGAGGTGTCGGGGAGTCACGGCCCTGTGTGCCCGCGGGAGGTAGCAATTCAGCCTCCACTACAGGCTACTTGCCCGCGGAGGAGTGTGACACCTCCGACCTAGAATCGCTCTCCGATCCGGGAGACGATGTCATCATAGATGAACTTTTCGCTAAGAAGGGCTGGGACAAGATGCCTCTCTCCTCGTCCCGTAAAGTCAGGGATCCACCCATGTCTACAGGGGATAGTACACCCTGGGTGGAGGCACCAGCGCCTGAGGAGGGATCCCGTCCCCAGTCTGCCCTTCTACCTCCGGTGCCTCCTGCATCTGGCACCGGGGAAAAGAGACTGTTGTTGCAGCCGCCTGTGCCTAGAGTGGAGGTGGTCAAGGCACCTCGTCACCCAGACGCCATCGTCCAACCGGGTGAGGGAGACCGGGCCACTATGCCTCCGCTGGCGAGACTTCAGCGTCTTTTCGGCCAAAAAGTTGCTCCCGAGTACGGGTGGGAGTACCCGTACTTACCTAAGGAGCTTCTGTATGAAGTGGAAGTCTGCCAGGACCGCTGGTACAACGAATTTATGTGGACGCACCTTCAGGTCCCATATGCCCGCAGGTACCTTGCGTGTTCCCCCAAAGCCTCTCAGCGGTTCAAGGACTGTAAAGTAGAGTGGATGTTGGGTTGGCACATCCATGCTGACAAAGTGTTGATTCGACGGAAAGAAGGGGAGGATGTTGAATATCACATAGAGACTGTGGATAAGCATTTCAAGCCCCTTGTCTTGCCGCATCCCAGATTCTACTTGTAGGAGAAAAGACTCCTTGCCTAGTGCTTTGTTGCTGCTGAACTTTCCGGGGTTGTTTCCCGGGAAATCCCAGTGACTGTACCCGTGTTATGGGTGTTTGTTCTCTCTGGAGGAATTGAAGGACTGTTTCCGTTGTTTGTTCTTCATTCTTCCATCCCACAAAGTGATTATGGACTTTGGGGTAGTTAGAAAAAAAAAAAGAGAGAAGAAGATCTTCAACCAGTGCAGTTACCGCGACACTGTCACCAGGTGGCAGTGTTGCGCATCGATATTCACTGTTCACTCACACACTTAGAGAAGGAAAGGGTTTCTCTACGGAGAGGTTCTTTCATTCTTACACAAACATATGTCAGGGATATGTGTGTTTAACGTTCTTTTCCCCTCTGCAGGAGAACATCTCATCAAGACCACTGAGAATGGGGTGGGTCTTAGTCAGGATGGGTGTAAGGGAATGTTGTTGTGAACGTGTGATTCTGATAATGTGGTTATGTGTTGTTTGTTTCCTTCCCTTCCCTTTCATGTCAGGTTCAGGCACAACTGTTGGTTAGCTTTCAAAAAACTTTTTTATTTTTGAAATTCGTTAGTCGGTCTCTGGATCAGGCAATGATGGCCCTTTTTGGGCATGGTTTGCTCCAGACACTGGGGACCTGTGTCAAATAACAGGGGGGAGAGTGTAGCGGGTATGTACTTTTTAAACTGGTGAGGACACCAGTGATGCATAGTTCCCTGTGGCCCAGCAGGTGGCGCTGTCACTTTGGGCCGGGGTTGAACCATCGCTGCAGTGCCGTACCCTTTGTGACCTCTCACAGCGGTTATACGGCGGGGAACCCGTCATACTTGCTGGGAGGGGGTATAAAGGGGGCGGACATCTTCGCCACGAGGTGGGAGTCCCGGGCACCTTCAGCCTGAGGGCTGTGGTTGCAGTCGATGTCCAGGCGGCCTGGGCCTGGACACTTGGAGTTCGTGTTCCATCCCAGACACCTTCAGTCTGGGGTGTGGTACTCAGCCGGAGGCCTGGGGCCCAGTACCTTCCGCTGGGTCCCGCGAGGGAGGGATCATCCTAGGGGGCCCCGGGAGTGGGGCACCCGAATCCAGAGGCGTAAGGGACCGGAGGAGGGACTCACCCGTAGACCTTGTGCAGCAGATTGCGAGTGCCGAGTGAACCTCTGGAGACCGCCCGGAGGGATATCTTTCCCGAACAGGGGCCAAGTTCAAAGAGGAAGTTCAGTCCACGTTCAATGACCGGTGGCAGCGGTCCAGCTATTTCAATCAGGTCAGTGGCAGAGGCCTGCTATTAGGCCTGTGGCAGGGGCCTCAACAGTTCATCCGGTCGGTGGCAGCGACCAAAACTCACGGTCGGTGGCAGAGACCGTGCGCCAGGCCTATTCGCTAGGAAAAAGGAATAGGAGAGTTCAGTTGTGCCTGGGCCTACTCGTTCCCACACCCCCATGTTCGTCTGTTATTGGAAGTTCAACTGATTGTGTTCACCGTATTGTACGAGAAATAAAGGAGTGTTGGACTTTCGATTGGTGTGGGGCTCTATTATTGGCAGACACGTTTCCATGGAACAACTGAGGCTTCGTATGCAGTGGACAGACCCAGGAGGTAAATCAACTAACTTTGCTCAACCCTCTTATACACACGAGGGGAGAGCTTGGCGTAGTGTTCCTGCACTGTCCTCTCCCAGGTACCTCTAGACACAAGCCATTCACAATAGGCAAGAGGGAGAGTGAGGTTCCGCTACACAGGGAACGAATAAAACGTTCCCATTCAGTGTGCGAGAACCAAGACTCCGGAGATGGAAAAGCAGCAAGTCTGGGAAGGCAAAAAAGCCCTCAAAGGCTGGATGATCATCCAAAAGGAGAAACCGGGGAAAACGGGGATGGGTGGAGACGCAGATCGGGCAACAGTTGGGTGGGAACTCCAAAAGTGCCCTGAGTGTCCATATGGGTGTGAAATCATGCCCAAAGGTATGACCCAACCCGCATGCCTGGGGGGGGGGGGGAAACCCTCCACAAACCCTCCACTCGCAAGGGCAATCCAGTGGCGCTACCCCCTCAGTCATAAAGAGGGAAACAGTTAACCAAACAAAAACTGGTTCCCTCAAAGAAGTGGAAAAGCTACAAGGAGACCTCAAAAAATATTAAAGAAAATGTAGTCAAACACTCCAATTTAGAAATTTTTCATCCATATATACAGTGCTCGTTTAAAATTTGGTCAAAAAAGAAAACACATAAAATGAAAACACACTAAAACAAAACAAATCAATATATCTCAAATTAAAAATTAATATAAATTAACAATACAGCACAATGATCATATTGTAATATTTCCAAGACATAAAAAGGGAATACACATAAAGGGGGGAAGGAAAAGGAATGGAAGAAAAAGCGGGGAGGAGGAGAAAAGGGGGGGAAGGAATGGGAGAGGGGGAGGGGGATGGGGGAAAAAAGAAAAGGGGAGGGAAAGTGAGAAGGAAGGGAAAGGAAAAGGATATGACCAGGGGAGAGGAAGAGAGGGGGAGAGAGAAAAGGCCAGAATGCCAAGGTACGCTGAGATCATAAAAAGGGTTTGAAACTGAGAGTTTCATTGAAGCCTGGAAAAAGAGTCGCTTTCAAGTTATAGATCCAGCGAGCCTCAAGTTGCAGTAAAGTTTTATCTACACTTCCTCCTCTAGCATGCAATGGAACGGGTTCCAAAGCCATGAACTTTATCATTTTTGCATCAAAGCCATGAAAAAGACCAACATGGCGACTGATAGCTGTTTCCATTTTATTCTTAAGGATGGGTTTTATATGGTCACGAATACGCTTAAAGAAAGGACGCTTGGTCTTACCAATATAAAACCCGCCACCACATTTACAAATAGCTAGATAAACAATACCAGGAGTGTGGCAAGTAACTCTACATTTAGCATGGTAAGTCTGTCCATCAGGGAGAACACAGCTTGAACTATTCAACATAAAGGGGCAAATATCACAGTACCCACAAGAGAAAGTTCCTGGGTTTGAACACTCATCACGGTTAACAGGTTCAAAGTGACTATGGACGAAGCTATCCTTAAGTGAGGGTGCCCGTCTATAGGTAATTTGGGGTTTCTCTCCAACATATTTGTTGATAACTGGGTCAGCTGACAGTAGAGGCCAAAATTTTTCCATTATCCTCCTAATTTTATGATGTTCCGTAGAGTATTGTGTAATTATTCTTACTTTGTCAGTTTTGATGTTGGGTTTTTGACGAAAAATAAGAGTTGCGGTCTTTCTCCAGCACTCTGTTATAAGCTTTTTTCAAAACTGAGTGACTATATCCCCTAGTTTTTAAATGGTTGTATAGATCATCAGCAGCTATCTTGAAGTCAATATATATCTACAGTTACGCTTGATGCGTAAGTACTGACTATAGGGTATACTCTTCACCAACGGTACAGGGTGAGAACTAGATGCGTGTAAAATGGTATTCCCTGCAGAGGGTTTTCTATAGAGAGATGAGTTAACAACCCCTTCACTGTCCAAATGTATCAACAAATCGAGAAAACTTATTTCAGTCTGACTGCAGGCCATAGTGAATTTTAAATTAATTCATTAACCGAGATGATGTTCATGAATTGCTCAAGTTCACTGTTACTACCCGACCAGAAGAGAAGTACATAATCAATTTTTATGGCTACGTTCTGATGTTGTTATACTGGTGTAGCGGGGACTCACCCCTCTCTCTATCTTTATCGGTTATATGGCTGTTGTCTAGGAGTACCTGGGAGAGAGGGATAAGACTAAGACACACCACGGCCCATATCCTCCATAGCTAAGAGGTGAAGGCCAGCTACTTGGGTTTTGTGTAGGTGTCCTAGAGTCAAGTCCAGTACTTCGTTCCTGACTCCTTTGCTCCTAGTAACCAGAGTTCCACACAGTGAATAGGTCCAACTCAGTTTTATTTTTCTTGCTAAGCAATAAAACAGTTTCTTTACTTTGGAAAATGGGGACAGATCGAGGCACAATCCTTTCCCTTCTGCTGCTGACCACTGTGCTGTCACCAGTGGTGAATAGTCACTGCCACTGACTAGGTGATGTAGAACGTGAATTACCTTCGCTCACTCAGCCCCTGTCAGGGAAGAAAAATACATAAATACTGAAGCGTAACATGGGTCTCAACCTGTCTGTGCTGTACGACTATTTATTGAGAAGAATAAATACGAGTTGGACCTATTCAGTGTGTGGAACTCTGGTTACTAGGAGCAAAGGGGAGTCAATCCGAGGAGAGGATTTGACTCTGGGACACATACACAAAGCCCGATAGTTCTGGCCTTCACCTCTACACCTTGGAGGACATGGGCCGTGGTGTATCTCATCCCTCCCCCCAGTGTTAACCCCTAGACGAGACAGACAAGCCGTGAATGAGAAGGGGTGAGAGGGGTGAGGTCGCTACACCTATATAGATCAGACCAAAATGAGGAAGAAAGAGGGACATTTCTCCAAATCAGGGACAGTCCCTCGAAATCAGGGACAGTTGGGAGCTATGCTTTTCTGCAACATTTGAGACAGTTGGAAACAATACAATCTGTCTTCGCACTATGAGATGTTTCTGCGGTTGACATTTTTTTGAGCTCAGCAAGGTGGTGAACTAAACTATAATAAAGCAGGAAGTCTCTATGGAATAAAGACAGGAAGTGATGTCGGGTACAGACAGGAAGTGATGTCAGGTACAGACATGAAGTTCCAGGTGAGAGGTGAGTTGGGAGGAAGTAGAGAGAAGACATTACTGGAAGTGGCAGCAGAAGAGGTAATAAGATCTTATTTTCTATTTACACCCAGTAACCCCCATCATGTCCGTCCTCTTCCTCCATAGTCACTGTGATGTCTTTTATCTCCAGCAGATGAGGATACACACATATATAGTGTGGAAACCTAGATTAACCCCTTCAGTGTCAGAACATTTCCCCATTTATGGGGTCGGAACATTCTTTTCACTTTAGAGATGTGTCACCTTCTCACTTGAGAACTGTCCTGGGTTCAGCTGGAATGTTTGATGAACTGCAAAGAAATTCATATTCCAAACCCTATAGAAATCAATGGGAGCTGAATCTGTCAGATTAAAAATGCAAATTTTTAGGCTAATAGGCAAAGGAGTGTCAATAAAATAGCAAATGAAAAAAGGGTTTAAAATTGTCAGCAGATGACATTTCATTGCCAGTTTTGTTAAAAAACGAAAATGCACACAGACCCCGTGTCATGGGTCTGCTTTGTATTTTATGCAGACATTTGGAGGGGTCTCTGTGCTGCAGCAATTTTTCCTTTCCTTTTTAAATCAGTATTTTGCTAGAAACCAAGGTTTTCCCAGGAGAACATTGCCCAAAATATCACCTTGCCTCCGCCAGCTATATAAACTATATATACAGTATATAGTAATTCAGCAAAAATACCTGGTAGAATATTGCATATGCAAAATTTGTTCTGGTTTTGAAAAGTTGAACACTGGGTTGGTGGGGATGCAGAGATGCTCCAAGTGGCACCCAACCATCCTGAGATGCAGCTTCTTACAGACAATGAGGTCAATTCACTAAGCTTTACCACATGCAATAAGGATATTATGTTACTCATTTGCATAAAAAATTGCATGCAATAAATTAAGGCCAATTCTTAAAAAAAAAAAAATAACAATTATGTGGTGTTTACCAAAAAAAAAAATGTGCCGGTAAATATTGCTTTAACCGCTTCACGCGAAATCACGTACCTGTACATCATTTGCTTGAAGTGGTGATGTCCCGGTACCATTTTTTAGAGCTAGCGGTCACGGTCAGCTATCTCATGATGACAACCGATGCGGCTAATGAGCCGCTCGGCCGTTATCACCAGGCGTGGTAGGGGACACCCCCTCCCCTCTGCCTCCGCCCTGCCCCGGTCTCCCGTCTCACTGGGGGACCAAAGCGACCATCTGTTTGGAGTTCCGAACGAAGCCAGAAATGGCTTTGATTGGGTCTCCTATGTAGAAAACACAGAAGCGACGTCACAACTTCACTTCCGGTTTACTCGGCTTCAATTGGCGCCGATTTAAAAACATGACAGTATTCCAAAATGCCAATTTTGCCTATCTGAATACTTTTAAGTGCAAAGGAAGGACCCCCCCTATCCCTCCATAAAGAGTACCTGTCACTGCCTATTACTGTCACAAGGGATGTTTACATTCCTTGTAACAGCAAAAAAAGTGATCAGATTTTTTTTTTTTTAAAGGGACAGTATTCAATAAAAAAATTAAAATAATAAAAAATAAATAAAAATTTAAAGCGCCCCCATCCCCGCGAGCTCACGCACCAAAGTAAGGGCATACGTAAGTCGCACCCGCAAATGTAAACGGTGTTCAAATCACACATGTGAGGTATTGCTACGATCCTTAGAGCGAGAGCAATAATTAAAGCAAAAGCCCTCCTATTTAACTCTAAACACGTAACCGTTAAACATTTTTAAACATCGCCTATGTAGATTTTTAAGTACCATAGTTTTGTTGCCATTCCACGAGTGCGTGCAATTTTTAAGCGTAACATGTTAGGTATCTGTTTACTTGGCGTAACATCATCTTTCACAATATGCTAAATATTGGGCTAACTTTGCTGTTTTCTTATTTTCTAATTCAGAAAAGTGTATTTTTTTCCCCCAAAAAAAATTGCATTTAAAAGACCGCTGCGCAAATACTGTGTGACATAAAATATTGCAACAACCGCCATGTTATTTTCTAGGGTCTTTGCTAAAAAATACATATAATGTTTGGGGGTTCTAAGTAATTTTCTAGAAAAAAATACGTATTTTAACGTGTAAGCAACAAGTGCCAGAAATAGGCTTGTCCAGAAGTGTTAAGTCCAATTCACAAACGGACCAGAGAGCAAAAAAGCATGGGATATTTGCCACCAGGGTTCTGGTGGCGGTATTACATGCAGTGTTGGTCAAAAAACTTTTAGACAAATACCTGTAGCTGGTTGCTAAGGAGCAGGCCATCGCGTCCTTAACAACCGATGACTCATCAGCTGTCAGCGGGTTCTCTGCTGACAGCTGCATGTAAAAAAAAAAGCCAACAATTAAAACTGATGAAAAAACAGCGTGGGCCCCCACCCCCAAAATCCATACCTGACCCTTATCTGAGCATGCAGCCCAGCAGGTCAGAAATTGAGGGGAGGAGTGAGCACCCCCCTCCTGAACTATACCAGGGTAATTAGCGCTAAATCAAATACCGCATTCAGTATTTAACTCAAATTTTTTTGTGAATTGAACACTTGCACAATTGTTACTGCATGTGGTATTATATCGCATTTTGTTAGCTGTTATTTAACTCTTCTTAACCCCTAACAGTTTCTAATCTGTCATGCAACCAAAACCCTAGATACATATAGGCCATTGGATGTCTAACTTGGCTCTATCCTGTGCTGCTTACTGAGCCCCAAATCAAAGCTAGCTAAAGAATCCCGGACCAGAAGGGGCTATGGGTAACAGGGGTTGCATATAAACTCTATTTTAATAAAAACTATTTACATAATATGCTGCAAGGTGACCACTGACTACACACAGACACTTCTGTCACCAGACTTCAGAAACACAATAAGTTCCAACAGTTAAACTATTAGAACACAGAAACACTTGCTCAATAGTCTATGCTTCTAGTCTGGATGAAATACATCAGCAGCAGCACTTGCATATAAGATCATATGGTCTAATTTTGTTTATTTTTCCTGAAATTGCCTTTATAACATATCACAGTCCATCAGTCTGGGGTTTCTGATCCAGCTAGCGGGGACTAGAAGTAACTTTCTATAACCAATTGTCACTGTGATATTTGCCAAGCAACAGGTATCTACAAATGCAGACGCTAGAGGGAAGCAACTCCCTACACATGTGCCAATTCCCACTGAAGGCAGCTCGCCTATTAACCCTTTACATCTCCACCCTAATATTATACAACCAATAGAGTCCAAATAATACTCTGCTATCTGTCTACAGAGATCACACGATCACATCAATGAGGATGGAGGAGGACTGGAGTCACATGACTGAGAAGATACTAAACATCACCCTGGAGATCATCTCCCTGCTGACCGGAGAGGTGAGGATTCTAAGAGGTCACATGATATCACTCATATCTCTAATAATAAAACACAGACCTGAACAGAGAGGTGAGGAGGATTCTGGGAATGTGACATGATATTACTTTTTTTTTTTTAAATAGCAATTTCCTCCTCTGAAATCTGGAGATCATCTGACCATCACAGTGCCTCCAGCTCACTCCCTGAGACCTGAGAGACACAACATGCAGAAGATTCTAGAAGTCACCAAGAAGATGATGGAGCTGCTGACAGGAGAGGTGAGCGGTGCCGGGAATTGTGGGACATTATCCAGTAACAGGCAAGGGATGTGTCTGGATGGTGACTGTATCATTGTGTGTGTCAGGTTCCTATAAGGTGTCAGGATGTCACTGTCTATTTCTCCATGGAGGAGTGGGAGTATTTAGAAGGACACAAGGATCTCTACAAGGACGTCATAATGGACAATCGGCCACCCCTCACATCACCGGGTAAGAGGAGACTTTATTGTAAAGGAGAGAGCAGTACGGAGGCTCCATCTAGATCCCCCATCATCTGCCATCATCTGATAAACACATAGAAACAATGTATTCAGTCAGTGTGTGTGTTTCCTACAGATGGATCCAGTAATGGGAACCCACCAGAGAGATGTCCTCGTCTGCGGTCACTTGTTTGATGCTAAAGGTTCTTCAAGGCTGAACTTTAAACCTCTTATTTACCCAGTGCCTAGGCTTTAGGTTGTGTAAAGAGCATACACCTCCCAGTCCCCATTGGTTCCTGCTCTTCTGATAAGGTTGTGTAAATGTAGAAGTGATCTGGGAGGGGGAACAAAGGACCAAAGACTAAAGAGGGGAAGTTGCAGCTAGTTGGGACATCCATAGATACTCACTCAAATCTACCTGATCCAGATAGAATCTTGATTTAAGTGAACCAATCTTCTTGTATCTATTGATCATGTTTTTATATTTGTCCAGGACATGCCATCAAGGAACCCTCAAGGGATCGTCTCACTTTATCTCCAGGTTGTAAAATGGAAGATGGGGACATCATAAGAGATGCAGGAGAAAAGACAATGAGCTCAGCTATGGATGGAGGACTTCAGAGTGTGGATAGACCATCAAATCCCTCTGACTCTGAGCAACCTCATACTGTGAGGGATGGTGCCAGAATTCAGGGAGAGGAGAAATTTTCCGGTCCTGAATGTGGGGAAAGTTTTGTCTCTGAATTAAGTCTTACTGTACATCAGAGATCTCACACTGATGAGAAGCTTCATTCCTGTTCTGAGTGTGGGAAATGTTTCCTTCATAAATCAGAACTCGTCATACATTGCAGATCTCACACAGGCAAGAAACAAAACTCCTGCTCTGAATGTGGGAAATGTTTTACACGGATATCACATCTTGTTAGACATCAAAGATCTCACACAGGGGAGAGGCCCTATCTCTGCCCTGAATGCGGGAAATGTTTTTTACATAAATCAATTCTTGTTGTACATCAGAGGATTCACACAGGGGAGAAGCCGTATTCGTGCCTCAAGTGCGGGAAATGTTTTGCACAGAAGTCAGACCTTTTTACTCATCAGAGATCCCACACAGGGGATAAGCCGTATTTCTGCGCTGAATGTGGAAAATGTTTTACATGGAAAAAACTTCTTGATAGACATCAGGTATCTCACACAGGGGAGAAGCTGTATTCCTGCCCTGAGTGCGGGAAATGTTTTTCACTGAAATCAAATCTTGTTAGACATCAGAGATCTCACACAGGTGAGAAGCCGTATTCCTGCCCTGAGTGCAGGAAATGTTTTTCACTGAAGTCAGTTCTTGTTAGACATCAGAGATTGCACACAGGGCAGAAACCATATTTTTGCCCTGAGTGCAGTAAATGTTTTTTACACAAATCAGACCTTGCTATACATCAGAGATCTCACACAGTGGAGAAGCCGTATTCCTGCTGTGAGTGTGGGAAATGTTTTGCATGGAAATCAAAACTTGTTTTACATCAGAGATCTCACACTGGGGAGAAACCATATTCCTGCTCCAAGTGCGGAAAATGTTTTACACAGAGATCAGACCTTGTTAAACATCAGAGATCTCACAAAGGGGTGTAGGGAGAGGTCGAACATTCTTGGGTTCCTTGCTCCTAAGCTTTGAAGGCTAATCTGAACCCCATTAAAGTCAATGAGAGCAGAATCTTTGAAGTCAATTTAGTCAATTTTTAAGACAAAGGCCTCGTACACACGGCCGAGATTCTCGTTGAAATAAACATGTCGTTTTTTTCGACGAGATTCTTGGACAAGAAACTTGTCCCGGCCGAGTGTACACACGCTCGTTTCAAAGAACCTGCGGTTCTTTGAATGGAGCGTACGCGGTGACGTCATCGACTACGACGAGCATGCGCTCGTCACATTCGATGCCGTCGCCGCCATCTTGGTATACCCTACGTATGCCTAGGAAGCTACCGCGCATGCGTCGAATTCATTTCGAACATGCGCGGGCTTCCCGGCGGACAGGTAAGTGTACACACACTCACTTTTCTCGTCGAGAAACATGCCGAGGAGAATCTCGACGAGAAAATAGAGAGCAGGTTCTCTATTTTCTCGTCGAGGTTACTTGTCGGTTTTCTCGACGAGAAACCCGATAGCCGCGTACACACGACCGATTTACTCGGCAAGACCTCTCTGCCAGCAAGTTTCTTGCTGGTTCTTGCCGAGAAAATCGGTCGTGTGTACGAGGCCTAAAGGGCAAAACATTGTCAAAGGGCATGGGGAGCTTTGCACTGCCCTGGGGGATATGGAGATGTATAGCAGAAAACTACAGACCAGTCAGCCTAACACTAATAGTATGTAAGGTATTTGAGGGAATGGTAAGGGACTCTATACAGAAATGTGTCTGTGATAAAAGAATAATAAGTGACATCAGATGTAGATTTATGAAAGACTGTTCTTGTCAGACCAACTAGTAATCATTCTTTGAAGAAAGAAGTGAGAAATTGGATGGTGGAAGTCCAGTGGACTAGATTTTGTACCTCATAAACTTTTCTTTTATAAAATAAAATCTGTTGGAGTTAATGAAATTTATGTACACGGATTTAAAACTGGTTATATAAACGGGTCCTGAGAGTAGTGATAAATTACTCATTCTCTGGATGGTGGCCCCAGAGTTCTGTCTTGGGGCCAATGCTCTACAATTCGTTTTTTAATGATAAAGAAGTTAGCATCAAGAGCTCAATTTAGGCGATTGCTGATGATACCTGGAGGACCTCCGCTATGAGGATTGATGACATAGATTACAGTTATTTACTCTGGAGAGGAGACTCTTAATCGGAAATATGATTACATTGTACAAATTCATCAAAGGTGACTCCAGTAACTGTAATGAACTGTTTATTTCAAGGTCCATGAGGAGGATATGCAGCCATAATTTGAGGTTAGAAGAAAGGAGGTTTAACCTTAGATTGAGGAAAAGGGTTCCTTACTGTTAGAGTAGTAAAATGTGGAAGTCCCTTCCTGGGGAAGTGGTACTAGGTGAGAATGTCGACAACTTCAAAAAACTTTTAGATGTCTTCCTCAGGAAGCAAAATATACAGAGCTAGGAAATGTTTTTTTTTTTTTAATTCAAACAGGTTTTTATTGGTACAAAAAACACAGTTTACAAGTGATGCATTAGTACAGAAACTGTCGGGTAAGGGTGACAATATGGGTAGCATAAAACAGGTTAAATACATCCCGTAGGTGAATGAGAGTATGGTTAGGTACTAAACAAAGAAGCAAAATAGTGGTGAGCAAAATAAACAGTAAGAACATTACACTCGCAGTATCAAATGAGGTACCCGGCTTTAAGAAAAAACACAATCTACACATAGAGGCAAAAATAGGGGCGACTGTGGGCTATCTGGAATGTGCAGAGAGGGGAGACATTGGCCCAGGGTCCCCGGAGCCTGAAGCCACCTATCCCAAATTTTACCATATTTCGCAGGACGACCTCTGTGGGAGTAGATAAGCTTTTTGTATTTCAAGCTGCTGTTCACTTCTACCAGCCACATACCAAACACGGGTGGAGTAGGTCTCATCCACTGTTTGCTTTTCTTAGCAGAGAACAAGGTTTCATTAACAAATATTTTGGTAAACTTGTGAATAGAATCAGGCTCTGGATATATACCAAGTAGGCATGGTTTAGGGTGAAGGGTGATAGGAAAGCCCATGGTGTCGTGAAGGAACTGTACGACTTGCGTCCAGAAACCCTGAATCTTAGGTCAATTCCAGAGCAGGTAATAGAACGTTCCCGGTGCCTGACCACTAGGGATGAGCCGAACACCCCCCGGTTCGGTTCGCATCCAGAACATGCGAACGGACTGATAGTTCGCGCGAACTTTCAAACCCCGTTAAAGTCTATGGGACTCGAACGTGAGGAATCAAAAGTGTGAATTTTAAAGGCTAATATGCAAGTTATTGTCCTAAAAAGGGTTTGGGGACCCGGGTCCTGCCCCAGGGTACATGTATCAATGCAAAAAAAAGTTTTAAAAACTGACGTTTTTTTCAGGAGCAATGATTTTAATGATGCTTAAAGTGAAACAATAAAAGTGAAATATTCCTTTAAATATCATGCCTGGGGGGTGTCTATAGTATGCCTGTAAAGTGGTGCGTGTTTCCCGTGTTTATAACTGTCCCTGCACAAAATTAAATTTCTAAAGGAATAAAAGTCATTTAAAACTGCGTGCGGCTTTAATGTAGTGTCTGGTCCCGGCAATATGGATGAAAATCATTGAGAAAAACGGCATGGGTACCCCCCTCCCCCCCCCCAGCCCATCACCAGGCCCTTTGGGTTTTGTATGGATATTAAGGGGAACCCCGCACCCAAATTAAAAAAAGGAAAGGCGTGGGGCCCCCAGGCCCTATATACTCTGAACAGCAGTATACAGGCGGTGCAAACAAGACGGACTGTAGGTTTGTTCTTAAGTAGAATATTTTTGTAATTTTGAACTGGTACATTTTTAAAGTGTAGCTCCAGCCAAAAAATCTATTTTTAAGCTTTTTGGAAAACATAGGGAAGGGTTATCACCCCTGTAACATTTGTTTTGCTGTCTGTGCACCTGTTCAGAAGATTTCATCTCACTTTTTGTCCCAATGACAATTGGATTTTGAAAATTTAGTTTTCTCTTGTCATCCATGGACTGACACAGCGTGTCTTATACACCTTTACACGTGGGTTATGTCCCTGCTTGCAGGAGAAGACCTAGGCAGAATGTGAGATGTTATACATACATTCTAAACAGCCAGAGCTGAACAGCCCCGCCCAGGGGGGCGGTCCCTCCGGCATAACCCTCCCACTGCAGTCAGCAGACCTCAGTTTTTTTCTGCCTAGCAGAAGGAGAAGACGTGGCTCTCTCAGGAGCCAGTCTCCTGACCTATTTTTTATTCCTTTTGGAATTTTTTCCTATTTTTTTCTTTTGAGATCTTCTATCAACTGTCGGCTGGGCAACAGGTTGGGTACAAGATATCCTCGTAGTCTTCCCTGTCCGACCATCGAGCGTGCTGATCCTCGCCTTCTGTGCGTGAGACTCAGTTCACGACATGCCCCACGACTCCAGGGGTGGCCGGTGGGCTTCCAGCTCCGCGGTCCTCTCAAGATAGAACAGTCCGGCTGTATCTTTCGCGGTGGACCGGGCCGACAGCTACTCAGTACCGCACTGTGATAGTTCTGTCAGAAACACACCAGTGGGTCCCTCAGGGGACGGGTAAGTAGTCTCTCCTGGCTGCAGGTGAGTACATGCTGTGTGTTTCTTGTGTGGGGGATTTCCCTGTCTCCCCCTGTGTTTTTTAATGTCACTCTCTGTGCACTTCGCTGGCGCTGTACTGTGTGGGGTGCCTGGGGGCCATACTGTCCTGGGGGGGGCTCATGCTGCTCTGCATTTCGCTGGGGCTGTTTATTTGAGAGTGAGGGGCCTGGGCGCCGTTCGGCGCCATGTTTGGTGACTGTGCTGTTTTTTACATTGGCGGCCATCTTGCCGTGGCCCGCCGGAGTACATTGCGGAGGCCATTTTCTTGTAGCCGCACGTTTTTCTAGCACTAGTTTGACCTCTAGCGCCGCTGGGAACGGCGCGAATCTCCTCACACTCTCTCCTCTCAGCTCACTCACGCTGAGCAGCGCGGCGCAGTGAGACAGAGCGGCGGAACCGAGCGGTCCTGGTCAGGTTGGTGGGTTCCCTGGGCATTCCCCTACTTCAGTCAGCACAGCCTGTGGGTGGTCTCAGAGAGGGACATTATGGAGTCAGAGTCACCAGCTTCCCCTAACATGCCAGAGGCAGCAGCCAGTGCTCCAGCACCTGCGGTCCCTATGGACCAGTTGTCGGCAGTCCTGGAATCATTTCTGACCAGGATGGAAGCTGTGTGTGTGAGCACAAGGGAGCAAAAAAGCGCCCTCTCCCCACTTTATCTCCACAAGGGGAGTGCTCTGATTCAGATATGGGCCTAGCTATTGCTGCTCAGGACCCTAGCTCTGAATATTTGGATGGTTTTGAACAGGACATTCCTTGTGAGGAAGACTCCAGTTCTGAGTCAGTAAATGACAGGGCGCTTGTTAGTGAACTCATTGATGCTGTGAGGGACACTCTCAAGCTGAATGCTGCGACCGCAGAACCTCAGGCGGATACAGTCTCCTTTGGTTCTTTTAAGACCAAGCCTTCTAAAAAGGTTTTTCCATATGTATCTTTCTTTGACCAGCTCATTGACCAGGTCTGGGAAAAGCCGCAGAAGACTTTCATGGTCCCGCGGCGTTTGTCTATTAGATACCCCTTTGAAGACGCCCTGCTTAAAAAGTGGGCTTCTCCCCCGGTGGTCGACCCTCCAGTCGCCCGTTTAAACAAGGCCACCACTCTCCCGATGGAGGGGACTCCTGCGTTTAAGGACCCCACTGACAGGAGGTCAGAAGTGGTGAGTAGAGCCATGTTCGCCTTGTTGGGATCCGCCCTACGGCCCGTAGTAGCGGCGACCCTTGTGTCTCAGACACTCACGGAATGGGCAAAAATTTTGCACCAAACTGTGCAGGAGTATAACCTTCCTCCAGACACTATTGCTCTGGCCCACCAGATGGTGCAGGGTCTGATATATGTGTGCGACGCCACGTTGGACGCGGCCCCTTTAATATCCAGGGCCTCTGTCTCGGCGGTGGTATTGCGTCGTCTCATCTGGTTGAAATGCTGGTCTGCTGACCTAGCCTCTAAGAAGCTCCTGACGGATCTACCTTTTAAGGGTGGTAGACTTTTTGGTGCTGCTCTGGATGACATCATCAAGGATGTCACGGGAGGTAAAAGCACTCTCCTTCCTCAAACTATCAAGGGTAAGGAGGCCCGACGTAAACCGGGTCCTTCCTTTCCAGCAAAAAAGGGTTTTTTTCGTCCGTCAGAGTCCACGGGTAAGCCATCCCAGACTGACAACAGTGCGGCTGGCGGGCACAAGCGCCCCTGGGTGCGTAAGCCGAACAAGCCGGCTCCCAAGCCCGCCTCCGCGTGAAGTCTTGCCCCCGGCCGTCTCTGGGGTGGGGGGACGACTTCGCAGGTTCACGGATCGGTGGACCTCCCGGATCTCCGACCGGTGGGTGTGCGAGGTGGTCACCTCAGGATACAGAATAGAGTTCCGCTCCTGGCCCCCAGACAGATTCTTTCCCTCAAATCTCCCTCTCCTTCCTGCCCGTCGGGCAGCCCTCTTGGGGGCTGTACAGGATTTGATCGGGTCCGGAGTAATTGTGCCGGTTCCGTCCCAGGAGAGGTTTCAGGGGTTCTACTCGAATCTGTTTGTTGTTCCAAAAAAGGACGGGGTTCGGCCAATCCTGGACCTCAAGGCCCTGAATGCCTTCGTGAAGGTGCAAAAATTCCGCATGGAATCCATTCGCACGGTGATCGCTACACTCCATCAAGGGGATTTTCTGGCATCCTTGGACATCAAGGACGCCTACTTGCATGTTCCGATCTGCGCAAGCCACCAGAAGTTTCTGCGCTTTGCGGTCGGCGAAGTCCACTATCAATTTGTGGCTCTTCCCTTCGGCCTAGCCTCGGCACCGAGGGTGTTCACCAAGGTGCTTGCTCCGGTCCTAGCTTTGCTGGGACAGCGAGGCATTGCTATCGTGGGCTATCTGGACGATTTTCTTCTAAGAGCAGACAGTGGCTCAGAATTGGAAGAAAGTGTGACTATCGTCAGTCAGACCCTCAGGGAGTTTGGGTGGCTCCTGAACGTTCAGAAGTCGGTTCTAGTCCCGACTCAGCGTCTGGAGTATCTAGGTCTGATTCTGGACTCCTTGGAGGCAAGAGTCTTCCTAACTCCAGACAAACTACTGACATTTCAGTCTGCAGTACGGGTGCTGACGTCCCGAAAATGGTCGTCAATCCGCTTTTGCATGAGAGTCCTGGGACTCATGGTGGCCTCCTTCCAGGCCGTTTCTTATGCCCAAGCGCACACCAGGGCTTTACAGAAAGAGATCTTGTCCACTTGGGACAAATCCCCGTTGTCCTTGGATCTTCAAATCCAGGTGAGTCACCTGGTCAGGGCGTCCCTGACGTGGTGGTTGAGGTCCCCGGCTCTTCGGTCCGGGAAGTCGTTCCTCCCCATCCAATGGACGGTGATCACAAAGGACGCCAGCCTGATGGGCTGGGGGGGAGTCTGGGGAGTCCTGTCGGCCCAAGGGCTTTGGACTCCGGACGAAGCCCTCTTACCGATCAATGTGCTGGAGATACGGGCAATCAGACTGTGCCTCTCCTCATGGTCGGAGAAACTACAGGGTCACTCCATCAGGATCCAATCGGACAACGCCACAGCAGTGGCGTATGTCAACCATCAAGGGGGGACTCGGAGCTCAGCTGCGGCTTCCGAGGTCGCCCGCATCCTGAGGTGGGCCGAAAGAAGCGTGCCGGCTCTGTCGGCCGTCTACATTTCGGGCGTAGACAATTGGCAGGCGGACTATCTAAGTCGCCAGACGCTGGACCAGGGAGAGTGGTCCTTGCACCCGGAGGTCTTTCAACTCCTTTGCAGACGGTGGGGCACGCCGGATGTGGACCTGATGGCCTCTCGACTCAATCGCAAGGGGTCGAGGTTTGTGGCCAGATCCAGGGATCCCTGGGCGGATGCCTCGGATGCGTTGGTGGCCCCATGGGGTCAGTATCACCTGATATACGTTTATCCTCCGCTGCAGTTGCTGCCTCACCTGCTCCGCAGGGTAGCGACCGAGGGAATTCCGGTGATCCTCATTGCTCCGGATTGGCCTCGGCGTCACTGGTACGCCGATCTGGCACGTCTCGTCGCAGACGTTCCCTGGCGGTTACCAATGCGGGGGGACCTTCTGTCTCAAGGTCCTATATTTCATCCTGCTTCACAGTCTCTGGCTTTAACGGCATGGTTATTGAAAGCCAGGTGCTGAGAGACCGAGGTCTCTCGGATTCGGTCATTTCGACCATGTTAAGGGCACGGAAGTCTTCCTCCAGAAAGATCTATCACCGTACTTGGAGAGCTTACATCGCCATGTGCGAAGAGCTGGACTGGCGCCCACGAACGTATTCCGTTCCCAGAATCCTGCATTTTCTGCAGCGTGGCGTGACCCAAAAGCTCGCTTTGAGTACCATTAAGGGTCAGATTTCGGCCTTGGCCATCTTCTTTCAGCGACCGCTGGCGGGTCATCCCTTGGTTAGCACCTTTGTGCAGGGGGTTCGCCATGTGCTCCCCCCTGTCAAGCCTCCTCTCCCCCCGTGGGATCTGAATTTGGTGCTCTCGGTTCTCCAGGAACCTCCCTTTGAGAATATTAGAGATATTCCCCTCTTGACTTTGTCTCAGAAGGTGGCCTTCTTGGTGGCCATTACTTCCATTAGACGAGTGTCTGAGTTGGCGGCCTTGTCCTGCAAGTCGCCCTTTTTGGTCATCCATAAGGATAAGGGGTGTTGCGTCCGCGACCTTCTTTTCTGCCAAAGGTGGTCTCGGCCTTCCACTTAAATGAGGACATTGTCCTCCCGTCCTTGTGTCCTCACCCATCGCATCCCAGAGAGTTTGCGCTTCACACTTTGGATGTGGTACGAGCCTTGCGGGTGTACCTGTCTGCTACTGCCTCTATTCGGAAGTCTGACTCACTATTTGTGGCTGTCTCTGGTCCAAAACAGGGCCAAGCGGTTTCGTCTGCCACCATTTCTAGGTGGATCAGACAAACCGTCATTCAAGCTTATGCTCTCAAGGGGCGGGCGCCTTCCTTTCCGGTTACGGCACATTCCACCAGGGCAATTGGTGCTTCCTGGGCTTTCCGACATCAAGCGTCGGTTGCACAAGTGTGCAGGGCGGCGACCTGGTCGTCTGTTCATAACTTTTCTAAATTTTATAAGGTTGATGTGGCTGCATCTTCGGATGCTTCCTTCGGCCGCAAGGTGTTGCAGGCCGCTGGTTGATGTTGCAACTCCTCCGTTGAGGAGCTCTGCCTTGTTTGGAGTGAAGTTTTTGGTTTTCCATTTATACTGCTCCCATCCCTCTTGACACTGCTTTGGGACATCCCACGTGTAAAGGTGTATAAGACACGCTGTGTCAGTCCATGGATGACAAGAGAAAATAGGATTTTTGTACTCACCGTAAAATCCGTTTCTCTGGCATCCATGGACTGACACAGCACCCACCCTTCTTTTCGAGTTTGTACTGCTTTGTTACGAACTGAGGTCTGCTGACTGCAGTGGGAGGGTTATGCCGGAGGGACCGCCCCCCTGGGCGGGGCTGTTCAGCTCTGGCTGTTTAGAATGTATGTATAACATCTCACATTCTGCCTAGGTCTTCTCCTGCAAGCAGGGACATAACCCACGTGTAAAGGTGTATAAGACACGCTGTGTCAGTCCATGGATGCCAGAGAAACAGATTTTACGGTGAGTACAAAAATCCTATTTTTTTAGGGAAACAAGGATTGGTGATAAAGAATCAGTGGAGAGGAGACACCCTTTTCCCATATTAACTCTTACAGGAGAGAATTTCCTTTCCTAGGGGTAGATTTCCTCTCACTTCCTGTTTCCCTCCGTTTGTAAGTAGGAGTCTTTGAAAGTCGGATGTTTGGAAGTAGAGGCCTGCCCTATGTACTCTGCAGAAATTTGGGCCTCAGGTGTTGGTTTTGCCACAACACTGTAAGCCCTCACAGTTACTCTTGGTGGGCACTGGATATAAAGAATTGTAATTACATGCCCCTGTTGAACAGGGGCAGAAAAATTGGGCATTTGGTGGTGGTGGTGGTGCTGGTGCCACAACACTATAAGTCCTCACAGTTACTCTTGGTGGGCGCTGGAACGGGCCCTGCTGTGAAATATTATATCAAGAATTGTAATTACATGCCCCTGTTGAACAGGGGCAGAAAAATTGGGCCTTGGGCACTGGTTCCACAACACTGTAACACCTCAGATACTCTAGTTGGAGCGCAGGAATGAGCCCTGCTGCAAAGTATTACAGCAAAAATTATAATTACATGCCCCTGTTAAACAGGGACAGAAAAATTGGGCCTTAGGCACTGGTGGCGGTGTCCAGAACCAAAAATGTTCTTACAAGCTATCAACATAAACAGGAGGAAGAGGATAATCACTCAGCATCAGCATAGGCAGTCTTGAAGAGATCTCACATTCAAAAAAAAAATATTCTGTTACATCAGCATCAGGTGCTTGGTAGCTGGTGATCCAAGACTGATTCATTTTTATGAAGGTCAGCCGATCGACCGAGTCGGTGGACAGGCGCACCCTGTGATTGGTTACAAAGCCTCCAGCAGCACTGGATGTACGTTCCGAAAGATTGCTGGATGCAGGACAGGCCAGTAGCTCAATTGCATACTGTGCAAGCTCTGGCCAGTGATCCATCCTCAAGACCCAGTAACCCAGAGGATTTTCGGTGGGAAAGGTGTCCAAGTCTGATCTTGCCCCTAGGTATTCCTGCACCATGTGAATCAGACGCTGGCGATGGTTGCTGGAACCGATCATACCTTGGGGCTGCGGACTAAAAAATTGTCTGAACGCATCGGTCAGACGGCCACCTTCTCCACCGCTCCTTCTCTGACTGACCGAAGCCTCAGCGACACATTGTCCAGGACAAGGAATTTGTAACCTCCCAGGCTCTGGAAATGCGTTGCACAAACCTTTCTGCAAGGCCTCCCGAATATGTTTCATCCTCTGCTCCCTCTGTGACAGCTGGATAAGGTCCGCAACCTTACCGTTGTAACCTGGATCAAGGAGGGTTGCCAGCCAGTAATGATCCCTCTCCTTGATACCACGAATACGAGGATCCTTTCACAGGCTTTGCAGGATCAGGGAGGCCATGCAGCGTAGGTTTGCTGAGGCATTCAGTCTGCAGTCCTCTGGGTCACTAAGGACGACATGATCCGTAGCCACCTCCTCCCAGCCACGTACAAGTCCATGGGTTTCTTCGGACTGTAAATGATCCCTTGAAGACTGCTGCTGAAGCTCCACCTCCATGCTGACACAATCCTCCTCGTCCTCTTCCTGTGTGATCGGCGAGCCAGCAGGAACACTGTCTGGATAAAGGGGGCCTTGAGAGGTAAGGAAGTCCTCCTCTTCCTCCCTCTGTTCTGCCTCAAGTGCCCTGTCCATTATTCCATGCAGCGTGTGCTCCAACAGGTGGACAAGAGGGACAGTGTCACTGATGCATGCACTGTCACTGCTCACCATCCTCATGGCCTCCTCAAATGGTGACAGGACAGTGCATGCATCCCTGATCATGACCCACTGACGTGGCGAAAAAAAAACAAGCTCCCCTGACCCTGTCCTGGTGCCATAGTTGCACAGGTACTCATTGATGGCCCTCTGCTGCATGTGCAGCCGCTGCAGCATGGCCAACATTGAGTTCCACCTGGTGGGCATGTCACAGATTAGGCGGTTCTTGGGCAGGTTGTAATCCTCTTGCAGGTCAGCCAGCTGAGCACTGGCACTATATGACCGGCGGAAATGCACACAGACTTTCCTGGCCTGCCTCAGGACATCCTGTAAGCCCGGGTACCTGCCCAAGAACTGCTGCACCACCAAGTTAAAGACGTGAGCCAAACAGGGCACATGGGTCAGCTGTCCCTGTCGGAGGGCGGAGAGGAGGTTGGTGCCATTGTCGCAAACCACCATTCCTGGCTTAAGCTGGCGTGGCGTCAACCACCTCTGAGCCTGCCCCTGCAGAGCTGACAGAATCTCTGCCCCAGTGTGGCTCCTGTCCTCCAAGCACACCAGCTCAAGCACCGCATGGCATCTTTTTGCCTGCGTACTTGCGTAGCCCCTTGAAAGCCTACGGAGCACCGCTGGTTCCGAGGACAAATCAGCACAGGAAGAGGCCCTGGAGGAAGAAGAAGAGGAGGGGGTGGAGGAGAGAGGTGTGTCAGAATCACCACTAGTAGCATTTTGGAGGCGTGGTGGCGGGACAACCTCCAACACTACTGCACCCTGTCCTGCATCCTTCCCAGCTGCCAGCAGATTTACCCAGTGGGCCGTGAAAGATAGGTAACGTCCCTGTCCATGCCTGCTGGACCATGAGTCAGCGGTAATATGCATGACCGCCCTGTCCAGCGAGGCCAAGACATTGCATGTGGAGGGGGAGAGCAGCATCACGGAGGAGAACACGGGACACAGATCATGGAGAAGGACAGCAGCAGCACGGAGGGGGATACAGGGACAGTCAGCGGTGATCGGTGCGGCTTTGGGGGGAGTTTAGAAGCACCGATCGCCGCTGTATATATTTCGCTAAAGCAGCTGAAAAGGGGGGGGGGTCCGGGGGGAGAAGCTGTCAGCTGTATTGAAATGTATACAGGGAGATCAGTGCTTGAAACTCCCCCCGCCGCACCGATCATCCCTGGCTGCCCAGGTATCGGGTGAAGCATCGGAGCATTTTCCCCGAGTACAGGTACTTGGGGAAATGCTCAGTATCGGTACCGATACCGATACTAGTATCAGTATCGGGACAACCCTAATCAGCATAGGTACTAACCGTCTCCATGATTGGCCCTACATGTAGTCCCACTATATCTGGGTTGGAGCGCAAGGTCACCGACAAAGGCTCCGATGCCAGGGCATACAGCAAAGGGGAAAGGGGGCACCCCTGATGTGTGCCTCTAGTAAGGGGAAACTGTTCGGACACCCAGCCATTGGCTACAACTCTAGCCACTGGGTCCTGATACAAGAGCTGAACCCACTTTATGAACCTAGGCCCAATGCCAAACCGCTCTAAGCAGGTCCACAAGTAGGCCCATTCGACAGAGTCGAACGCCTTAGCGGTGTCCAGTAGGCTTGTGCAATTCATTTCGTAACGAATCGAAATTCGTCCGAATTGAGCAACTTTCGGACATTCGGAAGCATTCGAATTTCCGAACAAAGCAATTACGAATAAAACCGAATCCGAAATAAATTATATCGCAAATAGCAAATGCCTGAATGTCTTCGGCATAATTTGTTATAAAAAAGTTACGAATGTACGAATCCATTCGAAGCAGAATAACACTCTGCTCTGCTCTCTGCTTCTCCCTCACCGTGCTGAACTCCCTCTCAAAATGGTGTACGGGGGGGAGGCTATAGCCGCATGTAAAAAACGAAAGTAAGATACGAGATTTCGAATCGTTACAAATAACCGCAATGTATTTAGAAAAGTACAAATCCATTCGGCACATTAGGCATAATAGGCAGCGTCGTTGTGAGAGAGACACGGAAAATTACGAATCAACGAACCCAAAAAAAGTTACGAAAGTAGGAGTTGTGTCCAGAATCAATGAAAAACAATGTACTCTACCGAAAGTACGAATTATAAATCAATGAAAAATAAGGCTTACATTAATACGAATCATTCCGATTCAACTAAAAATGACGCTTGCGAAAATACGAATTAGTCCGAACACGAAAAATCCCGTCTAGCAAAATTACGAACGATTCCGAATCAACAGGACCGAAAAGAAACGAACCGAAACTAAACAAATTTTTCCGTTGTGCACAAGTCTAGTGTCCAGTGCAACAACCATTCTGTATTGTCGTGATGTGCTTGCAGGTTAATAAATAGCCTCCGTAGATTAAAAGGTGTGTTCCGTCCTGGCGTGAAGCCCGCTTGGTCGGTATGTATGAGGGAGAGAATGACTGCATTAAGCCGAGTGGCAAGGATCTTAGCCAAGATCTTGACATCGACTTGCAATAGGGAAATGGGATGATAAGAATCGGGGCGATGGGGATCTTTACCCGGTTTGGGTATCAGTACTATTGTGGCCTCACGCATGGAGGCCGGCAGTGTGGAAGTCTTAAAAATATGATTGTATAGTTTGTGGAGCCTGGGTACCAAAAACTCAGAGTAGGTGGAGTACAGTTCCACCGGGAGTTCATCGGAGCCCGGTGACTTAGAACGAGGGAAAGCCGCTATGGCTTCAGCAATTTCTTCGTGGAGAGGGGCCTATCTAGGTCCGTCGCCTGTTGTTCCGTGAGTTGAGGGAGTCTCACTCCATCCACAAAAGAGTCAGGAATTGTTAGAGAATACAAATCACACGCACATAGGTGGAACTGGATGGACCTGTGTCTTTTTTCAACCTTATAAACTATGTAACTTTATGTACCAATTCAAAAATTTCATCCAGTCAGGAGAAGCTTGCCAACCGCCCCACGTATATGTACTGTGGGGCGGTGGCTTCTACAGGCGAAATCACATACCTGTACGTCTTCTTCTACTTCCGGGTTTGTGGCATGCAACGTCCAATCACAGTGGGAGCCAATCAGCGGGACCCGCTGATCGTTCTTGTCAGGGGCAGAACGGCGGTCTGATTAGTTGTTAGCAATTACAGCACACATTACAACTCATTGATTAGTCGCTAGAGGTTACAACACATCAATTCTGATTGCTGATTGGTTGCTAGATGCTACTGCACATCATTATTAATCACTCATTGGTTGCTAGAAGTTATTGCACATCACTACCGCTCACTGATTGGTTGTTAGAAGTTACTGTACATTATAACTGCTCTCTGGTTGCTAGAGATTACTGTACATCGCTACTCCCCAGTGTTGTCAAAGTAAGGCTGATATCCTTCTGTCCCGATGCCAGACCTTTTTCTGGGTTTGTGTCAGTGGAGACCGCAGTCCCATCCACAACCACAGGAAATCCATCTTTTGTTAGTTGAGGGTAGAGGCCAGCAGCACTCTGCCCTGTTGCAAGCTCTTCTGCAGGGTTGCTGTCAGTGGAAATTGCAACCTCACATGACTGTCCGATTCTGATGGATTCCACCTCACAAATGAGCCGTCACAGTCTGTGTGAGCCATTAATAAGCGACAGTTGAATCCTTCCCCACACACAGGCCTAGCACAGACAGGGAACGGAGACAGATGAGGCGGTAGTAGAGAGGACTACACTCCATAGAGAGGTTCTTGTCTCTTCCAGCCCCCACTCTCTCTGCCCTTCTTCCGACCCACCATTAGTGTGCAGCCTCTTAGAAAAGGTCCAGGGTGGATCCCATGCCAGGCCATGCCAAGACTGCTTTCTTCACTCAGGTGAAAGAACATGAGGCAGACACATGCACATAAAGATACCTTAAGGGCTCAAATCCTCATATAAATGATGTCAATATTTAGGGCTGATGCAATTGGCAATAGGTCTAGTAAAAAATTTGGGGAACCCTACAGTGCTTTTATTATTTTTTTGTGGGGTTCCCACTTAAAATCCTGACCAGACCCTTATAAGGGATAAGGATCTGGTGTAAAATTTGGGTAGACTCCAATGTGTTTTCTTACAGACCTCACCAAAAATAAGGTTTAAAATCAATTTTGGTGGGACTGCATGTTGTTTTTTTTTTGTTTATCTCTTTTGCTATAGTGTAGCACTACCCCGTAAGAGTCGCTAGTGTCCCGGGTCCCCACTGCTGCACAGCCAGTCACACAGCATTTCCTTCATGCATTCTAAGGCAGGAACCAGTCCTTGGCTTGTTTTTTATGGTTTAGGGTTGATAATTTGGATTCGGGAGGTAATTATGAGATGCCCAACTTGAAAAATGTCCAGAACTATGAACAAAAAGGGACAATTCCTCCCTCTTTACAAAAAGGTCCACTTTTTCTACATCCTGTGCAAACAGCAAAGCACCTGCTGCTCACTCTTGAGCAGTGTTGTTCATCTTACGTTAAAAAAGTAATTAGTTACAGTTACAAAGGAGAAGGATGATATATATGTAATTTTTTCAGTGTATAAAATAATAGGAGGGATAACAATAAATAATATTGGTTATGTGCCCATGCCTCACTGTGCCCATGCTTCACTGTACCCATGCCTCACTGTGCCCGTGTCTCACTGTGTCCGTGCTTCACTGTGCCCAATGCCTCACTGTGCCCGTGTCTCACTGTGCCCGTTCTTCACTGTGCCCAATGCCTCACTGTGCCTGTGTTTCACTGTGCCCAATGCCTCACTGTGCCCAATGCCTCACTGTGCCCATGTCTCACTGTGCCCGTGTCTCACTGTGCCCAATGCCTCACTGTGCCCGTGTCTCACTGTGCCCAATGCCTCACTGTGCCCGTGTCTCACTGTGCCCGTGTCTCACTGTGCCCAATGCCTCACTTTGCCCAATGCCTCACTGTGCCCATGTCTCACTGTGCCCAATGCCTCACTGTGCCCGTGCTTCAATTACTGTGCAGTGTTGTGCCCCTAGCCCCCTACCTGATCGGCGGCGTCCCATGGGCCATTCCACAGTATTCAAAAGCCGCGCCTCCTGAGTCCTCGTCGTCTGTGATAGGCGGAACACTCAATTTCCCAGCATTCAGTGTTCCACCTATCACAGACATCCGCTCATCCTCATAACACAGACGAGGATGAGAGGATGTCCGTGATAGGCGGAACACTGCCTGCTGTGAAATTGAGTGTTCCGCCAATCACAGACGACGAGGACTCGGGAGGCGCGGCTTTTGAAAACTGCAATGGCCGCCGTCTGTCTGCATGACACACTGTTCAGGTAGGCAGACGGCGGCTTGCAGTTAGTTAGTTTTACACATTACATCTACTCGCGGCGGCTGCGGCAAGTAGATGGAATTGGGTTAACGCCGCCCAAGTAATGGGAACGGCGGTGCCATGAGGGTAAGAGTAATCAGTTAGATTACTTGTTACCCCAAAAAGTGTCTACTTTACCTAACGCCGTTTATTTAAACGGCGTTAGTTACAACACTGCTCTTGAGGAAGCCAAAAGTTTTGTGTTAGCTCAGCAAAGGCCCATTACAGGCCGGAAGTCTCCGTCACTTGACAAAGTAGTGCAGAGAGCAAATAGCATGACATTACTCCTTCTGCTTCCCTTGTGGCCGCTGATCCCAGTTTCACTTGCTTGCTGAAATTGCTAGCCCACCTGGCTGCCACTGGCCACTCCTGGCTGATCTATCTCCCAGTTCTCCTGACTAGGGATGAGCTCGGTGTTCGAGTCGAACATAGGTTCGACTCGAACATCGGCTGTTCGCGCGTTCGGCGAACAATGAACGATTTGGGCCGTTCGCGCCAAATTCGAGTGACGCGAACGGCCCACAATACACTGCGCCATCGCAGTGTAATCCCGGCGCTGTGATTGGCCAAGCATGCACTGTGACCCTGCATGCTTGGCCAATCACAGCGCCGGCAGCGAGGAGAGCAATGATTGGCCACAGGCAGGATGCCTGTGGCCAATTATTGCTGAGGGGGTTTAGTACACGCCCCACACTATAAAAGGCCACCAGCGCGGCGGCCTCGTGTAGTGTGTTCCGGCGCAGGGAAAGAGTTACATAGGCAGGGACAGTCTCAGTGCTATTAGTACCTCAAACTTGTGTGTAGGGACAGAGAAGGATAGGTAGGGAGAGTGTCAGTGTCATATTCTTTGCTAAACCTTGTTTGTAGGGACAGAGAAGGATAGGCAGGGAGAGTGTCAGTTTCATATTCTTTGCTAAACCTTGTGTGCTGAACCATATTTCTAAACCTTGTGTGTAGGGACAGACAAGGATCGGCAGAGGAGAGTGTCAGTGTCATATTCTTTGCTAAACCTTGTGTGCTGAACCATATTGCTAAACTTTGTGTGTAGGGACAGACAAGGATAGGTAGGCAGAGTGTCAGTGTTAGGGATGAGCTCGGTGTTTCGAGTCGAACATACGTTCGACTCGAACATCGGCTGTTCGATCGTTCGCCGAACAACGAACGATTTGGGCCGTTCGCGCCTAATTCGCGGCCCACAATGCACTACGCCATCGCAGTGTCATCCAGGCGCTGTGATTGGCCAAGCATGCACTGTGACCCCGCATGCTTGGCCAATCACAGCGCGGCAGCGAGGAGAGCAATGATTGGCCACAGGCAGGATGCCTGTGGCCAATTATTGCTGAGGGTGTTTAGTACACGCCCCACACTATAAAAGGCCGCCAGCACGGCGGCCTAGTGTAGTGTGTTCCGGAGCAGGGAAAGAGAAGCATAGGCAGGGACAGTGACATTTTTTTTTCTTGCTTAACCTGGATTCCTTTAGTTTAGGGAAAGAGAAGGATAGGTAGGGAGAGTGTCAGTGTGTTTTACTGTGCGAATCCTTGTTTCTAGGGACAGGGAAGGACAGTGAGGGAATTCTCATTGTGCTATACTGTGCTAAAGCATTCATCATCAACCATCTTTAAAAAAACATTTTTTATAGGGACAGAAAACTATAGGTAGGGAGAGTGTCAGTGTGTTTTACTGTGCTAATCCTTGTTTGTAGGGACAGGGAAGGACAGTGAGGGAAATTTTCCTTGTGCTATACTGTGCTAAAGCATTCATCATCAACCATCTTTAAAAAAACATTTTTTATAGGGACAGAAAACTATAGGTAGGGAGAGTGTCAGTGTGTTTTACTGTGCTAATCCTTGTTTGTAGGGACAGGGAAGGACAGTGAGGGAAATTCTCCTTGTGCTATACTGTGCTAAAGCATTCATCATCAACCATCTTTAAAAAAACATTTTTTATAGGGACAGAAAACTATAGGTAGGGAGAGTGTCAGTGTGTTTTACTGTGCTAATCCTTGTTTGTAGGGACAGGGAAGGACAGTGAGGGAAATTCTCCTTGTGCTATACTGTGCTAAAGCATTCATCATCAACCATCTTTAAAAAAACATTTTTTATAGGGACAGAAAACTATAGATAGGGAGAGTGTCAGTGTGTTTTACTGTGCTAATCCTTGTTTGTAGGGACAGGGAAGGACAGTGAGGGAAATTCTCCTTGTGCTATACTGTGCTAAAGCATTCGTCATCAACCATCTTTAAAAAAACATTTTTTATAGGGACAGAAAACTATAGGTAGGGAGAGTGTCAGTGTGTTTTACTGTGCTAATCCTTGTTTGTAGGGACAGGGAAGGACAGTGAGGGAAATTCTCCTTGTGCTATACTGTGCTAAAGCATTCATCATCAACCATCTTTAAAAAAACATTTTTTATAGGGACAGAAAACTATAGGTAGGGAGAGTGTCAGTGTGTTTTACTGTGCTAATCCTTGTTTGTAGGGACAGGGAAGGACAGTGAGGGAAATTCTCCTTGTGCTGGACTGTGCTTAAGCATTCCTCATCAACCATCTTTGAAATCCTTGTTTTTTGGACAGTCAGGGAAATTGTCATTGTGCTATTCTGTGCGAAAGCAATCATCCTCAACCATATTTAGAAATCCTTAAGTAAAGGGACAGAGAAGGACACCTGAAGGTAGCCCTTATTGCTTTTTTCCCATCTCCCTGCAGGCCATCCATTAGAATGTCTGGAAGGCAAACAAGGAGAGGCAGACAGTCAGGAGGCAATAAAAGAGGGCAAGCAGGCTCTGTGTCTGGGGGCAACAGTGCTGGTCGTGGACGCGGTGCATTGTCATCAGCACATGGCCATGGGACACGCTTGTCCTTCTTTTCGGCAGCTGGACATGTTGAGCCACATCATGCCGAAGACTTGGTAGAGTGGATGACCAAGCCCTCCTCCTCCTCCTCATCCTCTCTCACCCAGGCTCAGGGTACTGGCAAAGCAGCTGCCAAAGCGTCCTCTTCCCTGGTATCAATGTCAGACTCATCATCAGTCACTCCTTCCCTAGACCCACCATGTCCTCCTCCTGAGGAGTCCCCCGAACTGTTTGAGCACAGTGTTGGGTACATGCTCCAGGAGGATGCCCAGCGTTTCGAAGGGTCTGATGATGAAACCCAGCTACAGGAAGGCAGTAGCGTGAGAGCAGACAGAGGGGATGCTCAAGAAGGACACCAATCTGGCAGTCATGTTCCAGCAGCTGCAGCATACTGCCAGATTGGCTCCAGTGATGAGGAGGGAGGGGATGATGAGGTCACTGACTCCACGTGGGTGCCTAATAGGAGAGAGGAGGAGGAGGAGGATGAGGAGGAGGCACATCTCCAACGAGGCAGGATGCCCTTTGGTGGCCAGCGTAAGGGCAGTACACCGACGGAATCACACCGCAGAGCTCCGCCTGTGCAGGGCGCTGCCTCTGCCCGTCATTCAAAAAGTTCTTTGGTGTGGGCCTTTTTTGAGGCTAGTGCATCAGATCGCACAGCTGCTGTTTGCAACATATGTCTCAAGCGTATATCGCGTGGCCAAAACATCAGCCGCTTGGGTACCACATGCCTGACCAGACATATGTTGACCTGCCATGCAGCTCGTTGGCAAGCCTACCTCAAAGACCCACACCAAAGAACAAAGCGGACCTCTCCTTGCACCACATCAGCTGGGATCTCCAACCCCACTATAACTTCAGTCCTCTCTGAAACATGCACTGAGAGGAATGAAGGTGTAGAATTAGGTGTGTCACAGCCAAGTACTTGCGGCCACTCTGCTAGCAGTACACCGACGTCCGATTCTAGCAGGCAAATTTCCCTGCCACAGCTGCTGGACCGTCGAAAGAAGTTCACTCCCAGCCATCCACATGCCCAGCGGTTGAATGCTAGCTTGGCTAAATTGCTAGCGCTTCAACTGCTGCCTTTTCAGTTGGTAGACTCGGCCCCCTTCCGTGAGTTTGTGCAATGTGCGGTTCCTCAGTGGCAGGTTCCCAAACGCCACTTTTTCTCACGGAAGGCTATTCCGGCTCTCTACCGGCATGTGGAAGGCAATGTCTTGGCCTCGCTGGACAGGGCGGTCAGCGGTAAGGTGCATATTACCGCTGACTCATGGTCCAGCAGGCATGGACAGGGACGTTACCTTTCTTTCACGGCCCATTGGATCACTCTTTTGGCAGCTGGGAAGGATGCAGGACAAGGTGCAGTAGTGTTGGAGGTTGTTCCACCGCCACGCCTCCAAAATGCTACTACTGGTTGTGACACACCTCTCTCCTCCACCCCCTCCTCTTCTTCTTCCTCCATGGCCTCTTCCTGTGGTTTGTCCTCGGAACCAGCGGTGCTCCGTAGGCGTTCAAGGGGCTACGCAAGTACGCAGGCAAAAAGATGCCATGCCGTGCTTGCGCTGGTGTGTTTGGGGGACAGAAGCCACACTGGGGCAGAGGTCCTGTCTGCTCTGCAGGGCCAGGCCGAGAGGTGGTTGACGCCACGCCAGCTTAAGCCAGGAATGGTGGTTTGCGACAATGGCACCAACCTCCTCTCCGCCCTCCGACAGGGACAACTGACCCATGTGCCCTGTGTGGCTCACGTCCTTAACCTGGTGGTGCAGCGGTTCTTGGGCAGGTACCCGGGCTTACAGGATGTCCTGAGGCAGGCCAGGAAAGTCTGTGTGCATTTCCGCAGATCTTATAATGCCAGTGCTCGCCTGGCTGAGCTGCAAAAGGAGTTGAACCTGCCCAAGAACCGCCTTATATGTGACATGCCCACCAGGTGGAACTCAACGTTGGCCATGCTGCAGCGGCTGCACACGCAGCAGAGGGCCATCAATGAGTACCTGTGCGACTACGGCACCAGGACAGGGTCAGGGGAGCTTGGTTTTTTTTTCTCCACGCCAGTGGGGCATGATCAGGGATGCATGCACTGTCCTGGCACCATTTGAGGAGGCCACGAGGATGGTGAGCAGTGACAGTGCATGCATCAGTGACACTGTACCTCTTGTCCACCTGTTGGAGCACACGCTGCGTGGAATAATGGACAGGGCACTTGAGGCAGAACAGAGGCAGGAAGAGGAGGACTTCCTTGCCTCTCAAGGCCCCCTTTACCCAGACAGTGTTCCTTCTGTCCCACCCATCGCACAGGAAGAGGAGGAGGAGGAGGAGGAGGAGGAGGATTGTGTCAGCATGGAGGTGGAGGCTGGCACTCAGCATCATCAGCAGCAGTCTTTTAGGGATGATTTACAGTCCCAAGAAACCAGTGGACTTGTACGTGGCTGGGAGGAGGTGGCTGCGGATCATGTCGTCCTTAGTGACCCAGAGGACTCCGGACCGAATGCCTCAGCTAACCTACGCTGCATGGCCTCCCTGATCCTGCAAAGTCTGCGGAAGGATCCTCGTATTCTTCGGATCAAGGAGAGGGACCATTACTGGCTGGCCACTCTCCTTGATCCACGGTACAAGGGTAAGGTTGCGGACCTTATCTTACCGTCGCAGAGGGAGCAGAGGATGAGACAACTCCGGGAGGCCTTGCAGAAAGGTCTGTGCAACGCTTTCCCAGAGACTGGGAGGTTACAAACTCCTGGTCCTGGACAACGAGTTGCTGAGGCTTCGGCCAGTCAAAGAAGGAGCGGTGGGGAAGGTAGCCGTCTGACCGATGCGTTCAGACAATTCTTTAGTCCGCAGCCCCAAAGTATGATCGGTTCCAGCAACCATCGCCAGCGTCTGATAAACATGGTGCAGGAATATCTAGGGGCAAGGTCAGACTTGGACACCTTCCCCACCGAAAATCCTCTGGCTTACTGGGTCTTGAGGATGGATCACTGGCCAGAGCTTGCACAGTATGCAATTGAGCTACTGCCCTGTCCTGCATCCAGCGTTCTTTCGGAACGCACATTCAGTGCTGCTGGAGGATTTGTCACGGATCACAGGGTGCGCCTGTCCACCGACTCGGTTGATCGACTGACTTTCATCAAGATGAACCAGTCTTGGATCACCACCAGCTACCACACACCTGATGCTGATATAACAGACTAATTGATTTTAACATGTCACATCCCTTCAAGACTGATGCTGATGCTGAGTGCCTGTGCTGTTATGTTGACTGGCTATCCTCCTCCTCCGAGTCCTCAATGATACGATTGATGATGATAGCTTGGAAGATCATTTTTGTTTATGGGTGCCGCCACCAGTGGCTAAGGCCCAATTTTTCAGCCCCTGTTTAACAGGGGCGTGTAATTACAATTTTTGAAGCAATACTTTGCAACAGGGCTCATTGCTGTGCTCCAAGTACAGTATCTGTGAGGGGTTGCAGTGTTGTGCCACCAGTGCCTAAGGCCCAATTTTTCAGCCCCTGTTCAACAGGGGCATGTAATTACAATTCTTGATCTAATAATTCACAGCAGGGCCCATTGCTGCACCCACCAAGAGTAACTCTGAGGGCTTACAGTGTTGTGGCAATGCCACCACCACCACCACCACGAAAGGCCCAATTTTTCAGCCCCTGTTCAAAAGGGGCATGTAATTACAATTCTTGATCTAATAATTCACAGCAGGGCCCATTCCTGCACCCACCAAGAGTAACTCTGAGGGCTTACAGTGTTGTGGCAACACCACCACCACCACCACCACCACGAAAGGCCCAATTTTTCAGCCCCTGTTCAACAGGGGCATGCAATTACAATTCTTGATCTAATAATTCACAGCAGGGCCCATTGCTGCACCCACCAAGAGTAACTGTCAGGGCTTACAGTGTTGTGGCACCAGCACCACCATCAAAGGCCCAATTTTTACTACCACTGTTCAACAATTATATGTAATTACAATTCCTGATATAATAGTTGACAGCAGGGCGTTCCAGCACCAACCAAGAGTAACTGTGAGTGCTTACAGTGTTGTGCCAACACCAACAACTAAGGGGCCTATTTCTGCAGAGTATATACGGCAGGTCCCTACTTTCAAACATCCAACTTACAAACGACTCCTACTTGCAAACGCAAGAAGACAACAGGAAGTGAGAGGAAATCTACCCCTAGGAAGGAAAATTCTCTCCTGTAAGAATTAATATGGGAGAAAGGTGTCTCCTCTGTACTGATGCTTTATCACCAATCCTTGTTTCAAGAAAAACACCACATTTCAAAAACAGTTGTCATTGGGACGGAAAGTGAGGTGAAATGTTCTGAACAGGGGCACAGACAGCAAAACAAATGTTACAGGGGTGATAACCCTTACCTATGTTTTCCAAAAAGTTTAAAAATAGATTTTTGGGCTGGAGCTACACTTAAACAATGTACCTGTTCAAAATTACAAACAGATTCTACATAAGAACAAACCTACAGTCCCTGTCTTGTATGCACCGCCTGTATACGGCTGTTCAGAGTATATAGGGCCTTTTTTATTTTGTGTGCGGTGTTCCCCTTAATATCCATACAAGACCCAAAGGGGCTGGTAATGGGCTGGGGTAGGGGGGGGGGGTCATGGGGTAGCTATGCCATTTTTCTTAAAGATTTTCATCCATATTACCGGGACCAGACATTACATTAAAGCCGCAAGCAGTTTTAAATGGCTTTTTTTTCCTTTAGAAGTGTCATTTTGTGCAGGGACAGTTCTAAACACGGGAAACACGTGGCACTTCACAGGCATACTTTAGACACCCCCCAGGTACGATATTTAAAGGAATATTTGACTTTTTTTTTTCACTTTATGCATCATTAAAATGACTGCTCCCGAAAAACGACCGTTTTTAAAACTTCTTTTTGCATTGATACATGTCCCCTGGTGCAGAACCCGGGTTCCCAAACCCTTTTTAGGACAATAACATGCATAATAGTCGTTATAATTAGCACTTTAGAATTCGAACGTTCGCATCCATTGTATTTAATAGGGTTCTAATGTTCGTACGAACTTTCGGTCCGTTCGCGGGTTCTGGTGCGAACCGAACCCGGGGGTGTTCGGCTCATCACTAGTCAGTGTCATATTCTTTGCTAAACCTTGTTTGTAGGGACAGAGAAGGATAGGCAGGGAGAGTGTCAGTGTCATATTCTTTGCTAAACCTTGTGTGCTGAACCATATTGCTAGACCTTGTGTGTAGGGACAGACAAGGATAGGCAGGGAGAGTGTCAGTGTCATATTCTTTGCTAAACCTTGTGTGCTGAACCATATTGCTAAACCTTGTGTGTAAGGACAGACAAGGGTAGGTAGGCAGAGTGTCAGTGTCATATTCTTTGCTAAACCTTGTTTGTAGGGACAGAGAAGGATAGGCAGGGAGAGTGTCAAGCCCCATACACACTATCAGTTTTCCTGCAGGTTTTTGTCTTCAGGTTTACCAAAACCATCTAATATAAGGTCAAACCTTAAGAGTTTCAATTCGTATGCAATCAGGCAGGCCCTTGTACTACATGGTTTTGGTAAACCTGAAGACAAAAACCTGCAAGAAAACTGATAGTGTGTATGGGGCTTACGTGTCATATTCTTTGCTAAACCTTGTGTGCTGAACCATATTGCTAAACCTTGTGTGTAGGGACAGACAAGGATAGGCAGAGAGAGTGTCAGTGTCATAATCTTTGCTAAACCTTGTGTGCTGAACCATATTGCTAAACCTTGTGTGTAGGGACAGACAAGGATAGGCAGGGAGAGTGTCAGTGTCATATTCTTTGCTAAACCTTGTGTGCTGAACCATATTGCTAAACCTTGTGTGTAGGGACAGACAAGGATAGGTAGGCAGAGTGTCAGTGTCATATGTTTTGCTAAACCTTGTTTGTAGGGACAGACAAGGATAGGCAGGGAGAGTGTCAGTGTCATATTCTTTGCTAAACCTTGTGTGCTGAACCATATTGCTAAACCTTGTGTGTAGGGACAGACAAGGATAGGTAGGCAGAGTGTCAGTGTCATATTCTTTGCTAAACCTTGTTTGTAGGGACAGAGAAGGATAGGCAGGGAGAGTGTCAGTGTCATATTCTTTGCTAAACCTTGTGTGCTGAACCATATTGCTAAACCTTGTGTGTAGGGACAGACAAGGATAGGCAGTCGAGAGTGTCAGTGTCCTATTCTTTGCTAAACTTTGTGTGCAGGGAGAGAGAAGGATAGGCAGGGGACAGTGTCAGTGTCATTGTTGCTAAGCCTCCTGCACAGTATACACCTGAAGCTACCCCTTATTGCTGGTTTTCCCATCTCCCTGCAGGCCATTAGAATGTCTGGAAGGCAAACAAGGAGAGGCAGACAGTCAGGAGCCAATAAAAGAGGGCAAGCAGGCTCTGTGTCTGGGGGCAACAGTGCTGGTCATGGACGCGGTGCATTGTCATCAGCACATGGCCATGGGACACGCTTGTCCTTCTTTTCGGCAGCTGGACATGTTGAGCCACATCATGCCGAAGACTTGGTAGAGTGGATGACCAAGCCCTCCTCATCCTCCTCATCCTCTCTCACCCAGGCTCAGGGTACTGGCAAAGCAGCTGCCAAAGCGCCCTCTTCCCTGGTATCAATGTCATCATCAGTCACCCCTTCCCTAGACCCACCATGTCCTCCTCCTGAGGAGTCCCCTGAACTGTTTGAGCACAGTGTTGGGTACATGCTCCAGGAGGATGCCCAGCGTTTCAAAGGGTCTGATGATGATACCCAGCTAGAGGAAGGCAGTAGCGTGAGAGCAGAGAGAGGGGATGCTCAAGAAGGACACCAATCTGGCAGTCATGTTCCAGCAGCTGCAGCATACTGCCAGATTGGCTCCAGTGATGAGGAGGGAGGGGATGATGAGGTCACTGACTCCACGTGGGTGCCTAATAGGAGAGAGGAGGAGGAGGAGGATGAGGAGGAGGCACATCTCCAACGAGGCAGGATGCCCTTGGTTGGCCAGCGTAAGGGCAGCACACCGACGGAATCACACCGCAGAGCTCCGCCTGTGCAGGGCGCTGCCTCTGCCCGTTATTCAAATGTTCTTTGGTCTGGGCCTTTTTTGAGGCGAGTGCATCAGATCGCACAGCTGCTGTTTGCAACATATGTCTCAAGCGTATATCGCGTGGCCAAAACATCAGCCACTTGGGCACCACATGCTTGACCAGACATATGTTGACCTGCCATGCAGCTCGTTGGCAAGCCTACCTTAAAGACCCACACCAAAGAACAAAGCGGACCTCTCCTTGCACCGCATCAGCTGGGATCTCCAACCCCACTATACCTTCAGTCCTCTCTGAAACCTGCTCTGAGAGGAATGAAGGTGTAGAATTAGGTGTGTTACAGCCAAGTACTTGCGGCCACTCTGCTAGCAGTACACCGACGTCCGATTCTAGCAGGCAAATTTCCCTGCCCCAGCTGCTGGACCGTCGAAAGAAGTTCACTCCCAGCCATCCACATGCCCAGCGGTTGAATGCTAGCTTGGCTAAATTGCTAGCGCTTCAACTGCTGCCTTTTCAGTTGGTAGACTCGACCCCCTTCCGTGAGTTTGTGCAATGTGCGGTTCCTCAGTGGCAGGTTCCCAAACGCCACTTTTTCTCACGGAAGGCGATTCCGGCTCTCTACCGGCATGTGGAAGGCAATGTCTTGGCCTCGCTGGACAGGGCGGTCAGCGGTAAGGTGCATATTACCGCTGACTCATGGTCCAGCAGGCATGGACAGGGACGTTACCTTTCTTTCACGGCCCATTGGGTCACTCTTTTGGCAGCTGGGAAGGATGCAGGACAAGGTGCAGTAGTGTTGGAGGTTGTTCCACCGCCACGCCTCCAAAGTGCTACTACTGGTTGTGACACACCTCTGTCCTCCACCCCCTCCTCTTCTTCTTCCTCCGTGGCCTCTTCCTGTGCTTTGTCCTCGGAACCAGCGGTGCTCCGTAGGCGTTCAAGGGGCTACGCAAGTACGCAGGCAAAAAGATGCCATGCCGTGCTTGCGCTGGTGTGTTTGGGGGACAGGAGCCACACTGGGGCAGAGGTTCTGTCTGCTCTGCAGGGGCAGGCCGAGAGGTGGTTGACGCCACGCAAGCTTAAGCCAGGAATGGTAGTTTGCGACAATGGCACCAACCTCCTCTCCGCTCTCCGACAGGGACAACTGACCCATGTGCCCTGTGTGGCTCACGTCCTTAACCTGGTGGTGCAGCGGTTCTTGGGCAGGTACCCAGGCTTACAGGATGTCCTGAGGCAGGCCAGGAAAGTCTGTGTGCATTTCCGCAGATCTTATAATGCCAGTGCTTGCCTGGCTGAGCTGCAAAAGGAGTTGAACCTGCCCAAGAACCGCCTTATATGTGACATGCCCACCAGGTGGAACTCAACGTTGGCCATGCTGCAGTGGCTGCACACGCAGCAGAGGGCCATCAATGAGTACCTGTGCGACTACGGCACCAGGACAGGGTCAGGGGAGCTCGGGTTTTTTTCACCACGCCAGTGGGGCATGATCAGGGATGCATGCACTGTCCTGGCACCATTTGAGGAGGCCACGAGGATGGTGAGCAGTGACAGTGCATGCATCAGTGACACTGTACCTCTTGTCCACCTGTTGGAACATACGCTGGGTGGAATAATGGACAGGGCACTTGAGGCAGAACAGAGGCAGGAAGAGGAGGACTTCCTTGCCTCTCAAGGCCCCCTTTACCCAGACAGTGTTCCTTCTGTCCCACCCATCGCACAGGAAGAAGAGGAGGAGGAGGAGGAGGATTGTGTCAGCATGGAGGTGGAGGCTGGCACTCAGCATCATCAGCAGCAGTCTTTTAGGGATGATTTACAGTCCCAAGAAACCAGTGGACTTGTACGTGGCTGGGAGGAGGTGGCTGCGGATCATGTCGTCCTTAGTGACCCAGAGGACTCCGGACTTAATGCCCCAGCTAACCTACGCTGCATGGCCTCCCTGATCCTGCAAAGTCTGCGGAAGGATCCTCGTATTCTTCGGATCAAGGAGAGGGACCATTACTGGCTGGCCACTCTCCTTGATCCATGATACAAGGGTAAGGTTGCGGACCTTATCTTACCGTCGCAGAGGGAGCAGAGGATGAGACAACTCCGGGAGGCCTTGCAGAAAGGTCTGTGCAACACGTTCCCAGAGACTGGGAGGTTACAAACTCCTGGTCTTGGACAACGAGTTGCTGAGGCTTCGGTCAGTCAAAGAAGGAGCGGTGGGGAAGGTGGCCGTCTGACCGAAGCGTTCAGACAATTCTTTAGTCCGCAGCCCCAAGGTATGATCGGTTCCAGCAACCATCGCCAGCGTCTGATATACATGGTGCAGGAATACCTAGGGGCAAGGTCAGACTTGGACACCTTCCCCACTGAAAATCCTCTGGCTTACTGGGTCTTGAGGATGGATCACTGGCCAGAGCTTGCACAGTATGCAATTGAGCTACTGGCCTGTCCTGCATCCAGCGTTCTTTCAGAACGCACATTCAGTGCTGCTGGAGGATTTGTCACGGATCACAGGGTAAGCCTGTCCACCGACTCTGTTGATCGACTGACCTTCATAAAGATGAACCAGTCTTGGATCACCACCAGCTACCAAACACCTGAAGCTGATATAACAGACTAATTTATTTTCAAATGTCACATCCCTTCAAGACTGATGCTGATGCTGAGAGTTTGTCCTGTTATGTTGACTGACTATCCTCCTCCTCCTCAATGATCCGATTGACGATGATAGCTTGGAAGAACATTTTTGTTTCTGGGTGCCGCCACCAGTGGCTAAGGCCCAATTTTTCAGCCCCTGTTTAACAGGGGTGTGTTATTACAATTTTTTATGCAATGCTTTGCAGCAGGGCTCATTCCTGCACTCCAACTAGAGTATCTGGGAGTGGTTGCAGTGTCGTGGCACCAGCACCAGTGGCTAAGGCCCAATTTTTCAGCCCCTGTTTAACAGGGGCGTGTAATTAAATTTTTTGATGCAATACTTTGCAACAGGGCTCATTGCTGTGCTCCAAGTACAGTATCTGTGAGGGGTTGCAGTGTTGTGGCACCAGTGCCTAAGGCTCAATTTTTCTGCCCCTGTTTAACAGGGGCATGTAATTACAATTCTTGATCTAATAATTCACAGCAGGGCCCATTCCTGCGCCCACCAAGACTAACTGTGAGGCCTTACAGTGTTGTGTCAACACCACCACCACCACCAAAAGCCCAATTTTTCAGCCCCTGTTCAACAGGGGCATGCAATTACAATTCTTGATCTAATAATTCACAGCAGGGCCCATTCATGTGCCCACCAAGAGTAACTGTGAGGGCTCACAGTGTTGTGGCAACACCAACATGTAAGGGGCAAATTTCAGCTGAGTATATACGGCAGGCCCCTACTTTCAAACATCCAACTTACAAACGACTCCTCCTTGCAAACGGAAGGATACAACAGGAAGTGAGAGGAAATCTACCCCTAGGAAGGCAAATTCTCTCCTGTAAGAGTTAATATGGGAAAAAAAGTGTC
This sequence comes from Rana muscosa, assembly GCA_029206835.1. Classification (NCBI taxonomy): domain Eukaryota; kingdom Metazoa; phylum Chordata; class Amphibia; order Anura; family Ranidae; genus Rana; species Rana muscosa. The sequence continues at coordinate 29,901,192 of JARGYO010000094.1, forward strand.
TCCTCTCCACTGATTCTTTATCACCAATTCTTGTTTCAATAAAAAACCCAAATTTTCAAAAAACATTTGTCATTAGGACGGAAAGTGAGGTGAACTGTTCTGAACAGGTGCACACTGCACAGACAGCAAAACAAATGTTACAGGGGTGATAACCCTTCCCTATGTTTTCCAAAAAGCTTAAAAATATATTTTTTGGCTGGAGCTACACTTAAACAATGTACCTGTTCAAAATTACAAACAGATTCTACATAAGAACAGTTTTAAATGGCTTTTTTTCCTTTAGAAATTTAATTTTGTGCAGGGACAGTTCTAAACACGGGAAACACGTGGCACTTCACAGGCATACTTTAGACACCCCCCAGGTACGATATTTAAAGTAATATTTGACTTTTTTTTTTCACTTTATGCATCATTAAAATGAATGCTCCTGAAAAACGGCCGTTTTTAAAACTTCTTTTTGCATTGATACATGTCCCCTGGTGCAGAACCCGGGTTCCCAAACCCTTTTTAGGACAATAACATGCATAATAGTCGTTATAATTAGCACTTTAGATTTCGAACGTTCGCATCCATTGTATTTACTAGGGTTCTAAAGTTCGTGCGAACTTTCGGTCCGTTCGCGGGTTCTGGTGCGAACCGAACCCGGGGGTGTTCGGCTCATCACTACTCCTGACTGATTTTTTGCCCCAGTCCTGCCCAACTGGCACACTTCCATAGAGATTTCACATGGCAAAGATGAAGACTAAGCCCATACCTCCCAACTTTTGAACTTCAGAATGAGGGGCACTTGGGAGGAAGCGACCGACGGCGCGCTACATGCACTGCGGCAAAAATAAAGAGTCTCACTGACGCATACAAACCCCAGCACAGTCATTTAAAAAAATAAGAATAAAAAGCTTCCATTACAAATGATTTTGCATAAACGTTGGAAGTGTGCGTTACATAAAGTGTGGAAGGATTCAGGAATGTGTTATGTATAGAGTGCATGGTTCAGGAGTGCGCAATGTACAGAGTGCAGGGCTCAGGAGAGCACTAGGTACCTTTTTCATACGTTTTGGAGTGTGTTACGCTCAGAGTGCAGGGTTCAGGAGAGGGCTAGATACAGAGTGCAGGGTTCTGGAGTGTGTTATGCACAGGGTGCAGGGTTCTGCAGTTACATATAGAGTGCAGTGTTTTGGCGTGTGTTATGTACAGAGTGCAGGAGAGTGTTAGGCACAGTGCATGGTTCTGGAGTGCGTTACGTACAGAGTGCAAGGGTTTAAACGCGCTAGGTACAGAGTGCAGTCATCCATCCAGATCCCACTATTGCCCTTCTCCTCAACTATAACCTCTGCACCCCCCCTCCCTACACACACATATAACAAACACACACACATCACACATACATACCACACACAAACATATACACACACCACACACACGCATATATACACACACACCACACACATACATACCACACACATGCATATACACACACCACACACACATACATACCACACACATGCATATACACACACCACACACACATACATATACACACCACACACACACATACATAACACACACACATCACACATACATACCACATACATGCATATACACACCACACACATACATAACACACACACACACATACATACATAACACACACACACATCACACATACATAGCACACACATGCATATACACACCACACACATGCATATACACACCACACACATACATAACACACACACATCACACACACACATACATACATATATACACCCATAACACACACACATCCACACACATACATAACGCACACACATACCTATACACACCACACACACATACATACATACATAACACACACACCACACACACATACATACATACTGTGAGGGGGTTAGCTCGGCAGCGGGTGTGTGTGACCCCCGAGATGGGCTCCCCACACAAAAACAGGCCCAGCAAACGAAGGTTGTGGTTTTCAAAATCAAAAAGGTGCGGTTTATTTTCTATTTACAGTGACAAAACACAGCAAAGCAAAAGAAACATAAACAAAATAAATCCTGGTCAACTTGACCTCTGACTAAACATACAGGTTTCCTAACTAACAACTGGGATCAGCCTAGTGCTGTCCTAGTCCCTAAGTCCCTGGTTTTAAATGTCCAAGCAAATAGCCACACAGGCTTTGTCTCACCGCACAGGGGTTCACTCTCCCTAGACAGTCCACACAGGTCTGGGTCCAGGCATGAGCTAACATCTAATGAAGCTGGGAGTTCTTATAGAGGCCTAAATGAGCTGACAAGCTTCAGCTGGTCTCATCAACTCCCTGTCTGCACGACGCCCAGCACTCTCCCTAGAGGTATGAGTCATCCATGAGCCTACTAGCCTCAGCTGGGCTTATACAACTCTCCACCTAGTCGTATAAGTCGGCGTAAAGCCTGAATCTGGGCGAAATATATCTACCCCCCTGGATGCAACCAGGTGACTTTACCTTCCTGCTGTCACATACCCCCCCCTCTTGTTTTAACCTTGGGGTTGGAACACCAGCAATCAGGCATTCATGTACTCGAGACAAAGCATCCACATTCCCCATTTGAACGCCAGGGCGATGCTTTACTGTGAAGTTGAATTCCTGGAGGGCCAGGAACCACCTATTCACTCTTCTATTTGTTTCCTTGTTTTGAGCCATCCACTTTAACGGAGCGTGATCCGTAACCATGTCAAAGTGCCTACCTAGCAGGTAGTACCGAAGGGAATCTAGAGCCCACTTCACCGCTAAACACTCCTTTTCAACGGTGGCGTAATTTACCTCATGGGACTTCAACTTCCTGCTGAGGTAAATGACTGGGTGCTCTTCCCCGTTCCAGACCTGGGACAATACTGCTCCTAACCCCACATCTGACGCATCACTTTGTACGACAAAGTCTTTAGAGAAGTCGGGTGAGTACAACACTGGCTGGCTACATAAGGCTTGTTTCAAGAATTGGAATGCTGCCTCAGCCTCGGGGGTCCATTTAATCATGACCGACCCTTTCCCCTTCGTCAGGTTGGTTAGGGGCACAGCCTTAGAAGCAAAGTGGGGAATGAATCGCCGATAATACCCAGCGATTCCCAGAAAGGCTCGTACCTGCTTCTTGCTGTTGGGACGTGGCCAACTCTGGATGGCCTCGACTTTGTTGAGTTGGGGTTTTATTACTCCCCTCCCAATGGTGTACCCAAGATATTTGGCCTCCTCCTGCCCAATGGTACACTTCTTGGGGTTAGCCGTAAACCCCGCTTCCCGAACAGAGTCCAGGACTGCTTGCACTTTTGGCAGATGTGAGGCCCAATCTGTGCTATGGACAATTATGTCATCCAGGTAAGCCACAGCATACTTCCGATGGGGCCTCAGCATCTGGTCCATTTTCCGCTGGAATGTGGCCGGCGCATTCTGTAACCCGAACGGCATTCTTTTGTATTGGAACGCCCCGTCTGGGGTTACAAATGCGGTTTTCTCTTTGGCCGACTTGGCCAGGGGGATTTGCCAATACCCTTTTGTGAGGTCAAGAGTCGTCATGTATCGGGCTGTTCCCAGCCGGTCGATCAACTCATCTATACGTGGCATGGGGTAGGTGTCAAATTTTGTAACTTTGTTCAACTGACGAAAATCGTTACAAAATCGCCAGCTCCCATCCGGTTTAGGCACCAACACAATGGGACTAGACCAATCACTTTGGGACTCCTCTATCACCCCTAAGTTCAGCATTTTCTGTACTTCCTCCCGTATTGCCTCCCGTCGGGCCTCTGGGATCCGATAGGGTTTTAACTTCACCCTTTCACCGGGCGGGGTAATGATGTCATGCTCTACCCCAGATGTTTGTCCCGGCAGCTCAGAGAATACCTCCTTGTTGCGAAGCACAAACTCCTTAACCTCCTGTTGTTGGGGTTGTGACAAGGTGGCTGCTATTCCAACCTCAGGAATCACGCAACCAGTTTGAGCTGGTGACCAAGTGTCTGCGACTAGGGACTCTCTATCCCTCCAGGCTTTCAACAGATTAACGTGATAGATCTGTTCGGGCTTTCGCCTTCCTGGTTGTCTGACCTTGTAATTCACTTTGCTCACTTTTTCCATTATCTCGTAGGGGCCTTGCCATTTGGCAAGGAATTTACTTTCAACCGTAGGGACAAGTACCAGTATCCTATCCCCCGGGGAAAAGGTACGGGTCTTGGCTCCACGGTTGTACACTCTCTGCTGTGCTAACTGCGCTTGGGCCAAATGTTCCTTCACGATGGGCATTACCTGTGCAATTCGGTCTTGCATCAGGGCGACATGCTCAATCACACTCCTGTGGGGAGAACTCTCACTTTCCCAAGTTTCCTTGGCAATATCCAACAGCCCTCTTGGGTGTCTCCCATACAGTAACTCAAAGGGGGAGAATCCCGTAGAGGATTGGGGCACCTCCCTAATAGCAAACATCAGATAAGGAAGTAGACAGTCCCAATCCTTTCCATCTCTATCCACCACTTTCTTCAACATTTGTTTTAGGGTTTTGTTGAACCTTTCAACCAGCCCATCGGTTTGGGGGTGATACACAGATGTACGTAATTGCGTCACTTTGAACAATTTACACAGCTCCTTCATAACCCGGGACATAAAGGGTGTACCTTGGTCCGTAAGCAGTTCTTTACAAATACCCACCCGGCTAAACACAAGAGATAGCTCTTTGGCTATGGTTTTGGCCGAGGTATTTCGGAGAGGGATCGCTTCTGGATAACGGGTGGCATAGTCCATTATAACTAATATGTACTGGTGCCCCCTAGCGGACTTGATTATAGGACCTACCAAATCCATGGCGATCCTCTCAAACGGGACCTCAATGATGGGTAGAGGGACCAGCGGGCTACGGAAATGTGGCATCGGGGCCGACCTCTGACACACAGGGCAGGAGGAACAATAATTTTCTATGTCCTTCATCACCCCCGGCCAATAGAATCTCTGTAATACCCTCTCTCGGGTTTTCTCTGTCCCCAGATGACCTCCAAGAATGTGCCCATGGGCCAACTCCAACACCAACTTCCTGTAAGGTTTGGGCACCACAAGCTGCTCAACGGTTTCTTCTGCCCTTTTTGACACCCGAGAGTATCCAGTGACTACAGTGTGTTTCGAGACCCCCAAAGGTACCCTCTCTCATCCAGTGGGCTTAGTATCTCAGTTACCGCATGACGCCATTGTGGGAAGGGATTTTCCGAAGTTCTGGGAACTGTGGGATGATCCTGAGGTATTTTTGACCACATTTGAAAGGACCGCTGAAAGAGAAAAGTGGCCTGAGGAGCAGTGGGCTGGACTGGTGGCTCCTCTGTTAACTGGTGAATCGCAGAAAGCTTACTATGACCTAGAGCCTAACCAAGCAAAAGACTATGTGATGCTAAAAGCTGAAATATTGGCAAGGCTGGGTGTCACCCAGGCTGTCCGGGCTCAGCGTGTGCATAACTGGACTTTCCAGCTTGGAAAACCCCCCAGGTCTCAAATGTATGATCTCATTCACCTGAGCAGAAAGTGGCTACAGCCAGAGACTTTGTCCGCACCAAAGATTGTGGAACGTGTTGTAATGGATCGGTTTTTGAGAGCTCTTCCTACTGCCATCCAAAAGTGGGTAAGCCATGGAGACCCAGAGACGGCCGATGGTCTTGTGGATCGTGTGGAGAAATACTTGGCTACAGAGAACCTGACGGCCTCTTCCAGAGACACTCGGACTTTCCACCCTAAGACCAGACCATCCCCAGGGGCGGATAAGAGGATTCCAAGGGGTGAGGGTGGAGAGAGTGAGAGGGTGGGAGCTCTACCCCAAGTTTGGCGAGAACAGCCTGGGAAATCAGCGGCTCAAGAGGCCGCAAGAAGGATCGTTTGCTACCGCTGCCGGCAAGCGGGACATATTGCAGCCAATTGCCCGGTTGTGGAGGAACCCATGCAGTGTGACTTTCTGACGGGCAGACGTCAGTCGCTGTGTGCGACAGTCGCATGCACTGCCATTCGAGGAACTGAGAAACATTTATGCAAAATGTGTGTTAATGGTAGAAATGTTGTGGTATTGCTGGATTCAGGTAGCCTTGTGACCCTGATAAAGGCTGAGTTAGTTAAAACAGAGGTCTCTGGGAATAGCAAGGTAGCTGTTATTTGTGTGCATGGGCTGCGAAGTTCTGTTGTTGAGCTGCAAGGCTCTTTTGCAAACCTGCATTTGTCTGCTGTTGATTGGCATTTGCTAGAGCCAGCTGCTTCAGTATCTCCTCCATGCTGGCTTAAAAAAAACTGCCCGCATTCTCCACCAACTGTGAGGGGGTTAGCTCGGCAGCGGGTGTGTGTGACCCCCGAGATGGGCTCCCCACACAAAAACAGGCCCAGCAAACGGAGGTTGTGGTTTTCAAAATCAAAAAGGTGCGGTTTATTTTCTATTTACAGTGACAAAACACAGCAAAGCAAAAGAAACATAAACAAAATAAATCCTGGTCAACTTGACCTCTGACTAAACATACAGGTTTCCTAACTAACAACTGGGATCAGCCTAGTGCTGTCCTAGTCCCTAAGTCCCTGGTTTTAAATGTCCAAGCAAATAGCCACACAGGCTTTGTCTCACCGCACAGGGGTTCACTCTCCCTAGACAGTCCACACAGGTCTGGGTCCAGGCATGAGCTAACATCTAATGAAGCTGGGAGTTCTTTTAGAGGCCTAAATGAGCTGACAAGCTTCAGCTGGTCTCATCAACTCCCTGTCTGCACGACGCCCAGCACTCTCCCTAGAGGTATGAGTCATCCATGAGCCTACTAGCCTCAGCTGGGCTTATACAACTCTCCACCTAGTCGTATAAGTCGGCGTAAAGCCTGAATCTGGGCGAAATATATCTACCCCCCTGGATGCAACCAGGTGACTTTACCTTCCTGCTGTCACAATACATACATACATACATATACATACATACAGTACATACACACACACTTTTGTAAAAGTAGAACCTTTCTGTAAAGGTCTTCTATCCAGTGCAGCCACAGCTTCCTTCTCCTTTAAGTGCACTGGGTATTTTCGGCTCCTGGAGCAGGAAGGAGGTAAAGATTAGGGGGCAGCTCACCCACCTCCTCCTTCCTCGAACACGTTGCAGTCAGCCTTTCACTTGTCTCGACTTTCAGTGCAGAGCAGAGAGGCTGTTGAAGGAGCCGAGCTGTTACTTTCACTTTCAACTGCAGAAGCCAGGCTTCTGTTTAAGTGAAAGTGGGGAGCTGCCTGTGAGTGCAGGGCTAATGGAGGCTGAAAAAACCCCGGGGGAGAGGAATAGACAGCTGATCCTGACCCTCTGCAACTCTGTCCTGGCCAGCAATATATGAATGCTGACTCTTTCCTATGCACTGGTTTGACAGAGTGGCGGGTCTGGGTAGCAGTCCCGCCCATACCCGACATCACACTCCCGTTTTGACAGGTGAAGTCTCTCATTGCGACTTCACAGTGCGCATCCAGCTGACCTGCTAGCCAATACCTGGCTGTACTGGATGTGCACACTGCTGCAGGTCCTACTGAGAAAGAACTTAGCTTGTAGTCAATAGCATTATGCAGGAAAATTTCCTCTATGGCGGGATAGCGGGACAAAGGTGTCAATGCGGGAAAGTCCCGCCCAATCCGTGACGGTTGGGAGGTATGACTAAGCCCACTGCTGTCTTCAGAGAGCACTGTCAGTCTCTCCCCTTGTGTTGTCCCTGTTATGGAGTTATTATACAAATACAATTACTCTATTGTAATATACTCTATAGTAATATTGCATTGCTTGTATTACCTGTTTCCTGTGTCCTGTTACCTCTGACCTGTATGTAGTTATACCTTTCAACATGACTCCTCAAACTAACAGCTTGCAGTGTCTTAATTCTATGCATTAAACATGGTGTCAGAAGTGACTGGAATCAGGACCGAGCCTCTTGTTTGGAATTCAGCAGCTTTGCGATACAGCTCTGTGTCGTAAAATATGTGCATTTTCTTAAATTTTCAAGAATTTTGAGACTTAACGACTATATGGCTGCCATAAATGATATCCCCCCCCCCCCCCCCCATGGAGGGGATGACAATTAGTGGGAATTGGAGCAACAATTGGGAAACATTCAAAGCTGAGTTTGAGGATTATTCCCTGGCTACAGGGTTGAATGAGAAACCTGCAGCAGTGCATGCAGCAACTCTGAGAAGAGTTATGGGCAGAGAATGCAGACTTAGGTACAATCTGACCCTCAAGGCAGAGCAGCAAGAGAATGTTACAGCCATTTTAGATGCACTGGAAGCTTATTTCAAACCTACTAAAAATGTAATTTATGAAAGATGTGTGTGTAGCGGGGTCTCCTTTAAGGCCCCTGGACTACGTTACCCAGAACCCCGTTCGGCACCCAGGGTGCATTTGACTACCGCAGAGACTCATGGGTGGGGCTATAAAGGAAGGGGGCGAGGCTAAGCTCGGCCTCTTTGGACAACGCGCTGCTATTAACAGGTCTTCCCGTGCGGATCTGTGGCAGTACAGGGCCTGAAGCCAGGGCCTTGCACAACTTCCAGAGAGCCTTCCACCCCACTGCGAGCCTGGGTGGCATCCGACTTCTCCAAGTTGCTGACATCAGTTGGACCGGGGACCTGGCCGTTGCAGACGCTGTGTGCGGAGACACAGTCGGTGGAAGTCCCGGACTGGGATCGCGTCCGGAGTGGTGAGCAAGCACCTGCTCAATCCAGAAAAATACACTTTACTCTGATTAGGCCTAGAGACTGCCTTGGCCCACCAAGTTTTGTCTGTTGTTCCACGGGAGACTGGTAATAGAACTGGGTCGTGTAGTCTCCGGTGAAGTGTTCTTCTATTACCTATCGTGTGAATTACAAATACTGTTTCTTTCTATATGTGCACCACCGTTCAAGCTGCATGCGAAGAAATTGTTCCCCAAGAGACTAAGTTATATCTGAGTCAGGCCTGACCAGGAGTTAGAACTTTTTGTTGCTGCGCCATAAGGGCGCATAGATAGGGATAGTTTCACTTGGCGCGTAATCGCCAGCATCCTCAGTGTGTACTATATTTACCGTTGCAGGGCTCTGCAGACAATATATGTGTTAATCTATGCCTTTTACACAAGTAAACTAGTTATACTTTAACACTTTGCCCTCAGTGTGTTATCATTGTGCATATATTGCTAGATTGTGATAAGATAATAACCCTTAGACTAACTGTGCCAGAGTGGGTCGAGTAGATTGCCGGGGGTTGGGGGTGCTGTGTTCAGGGCCCGAAACAAATTCAGCAGCTCTCCTAACTGGGGGTAGCGCTACATGTGTTTGGATGCTGCAAACAAGAAGAGTGTCACATACCTGAAAGGAGACTAAAATGACAAGGTCGGCCTCTCTTGTTTCACCAGCCCAGGCCCCACTGGACGTGAAACAGAAGGCGCTGAGGGACAGGAGGAACACGAGTGCCTGCAGATGTAGATCAAGGGACTTGCAGCATTAGATGCAGTTCCAAGGCAGCAGGAGAACCATCAGGTCAGGAACAGTAGCTGTGCACAGTAGTTCAGCTGAGGTTAAGGAAGCACTCCATTTGCGTTGCAGGGTCGGGACATGTGGCTGGTCAGAGCTCTTAGCAGACTTGCAGCAGGAACACTCAGTGGGGCGCAGAACTGCAGCAGCATACAGCCCTCGAATGGGTCGGTAAGCCAGGATACTAGACAGAAGCATGGTCACAAGATAGCTGGGGTCATCAACAGGTGGGCAGCGAGGTACCACATTATGAGAAGGAGCCAAAGTCAGGAACGAGCCTGGTCAGGAACTGCAACAAGACACAATCAGGATCCAAAATCAGGTCAAGAGTAAGCAGGGTCAGCAACCAAGGGAACACACTGGAAGGACACAGGGAACAGCTGAAGACCAGTCAG